>JAUNZO010001285.1:0-688804 GCA_031894775.1 Chloris gayana
CTATTCACAACGGTGCAGAAACTTTCTCCGCTCGCGCCTGTGCACGAACAGCTAGCTCTTACAAAATCAGCGTATCCGCCCCTTCTAAATCAACTACAATCCAAATGGTTTTGATCCAAATCCACATTGAATGGCTGTGACATAGCCCAAGGATTGGATTCCCACACTTTAACTGCCCTATCCCCCATCTCCCCATGCCGATTTGAGCTCTCAATGGCATCAATGGCGACGGCATGACGGGAGGTGGAAGAACGACATTAAAGGAGATTTTACAAGAAGACCCTCACAAATATTTGTAATTATTCATATTAATTTTGTGTCTTGATGATTTTATAGAAGAACCCTAGAACTTAAGAGGATTGAAACTTTTTCTTAACTGAAACTCACAGCACATTCTTCAACCAAATGGCTTTCAACTTTTTTTCACAGCTAATAGCTCACAGCAGCTTTTTTCCGGTCACATCTCAACCAAACACATCCTTAACATACATAATATACTACATCCTAGAGCAGTTTCCTTTTGCTATGCAGACATGAACATTCCAGATATACAAATTGTGACATGGGAATAGAGGAATACAAGTCTACAGAAAAGAGTAGAGGTATACTTAGAGATGCAGTATCTAGCATGTCCTGCCGCAGCCTGCTATCTAATTATGCATGTGTGAGTTCTCCACTACGTTTTCCTGCTCCATTGGCCACCGTTTCAGGGGATCCTGGTACTACCACTAACACGATGGCGTCATTGAAACTTCTGCTCTGTACGACCTGACTGGCCCAGCGTTGCACTATCTTCCATGAGACATTGTTGGATAGAACGCTAGATGACTATGGATAAGAACTATAACTAATTTCAATTGATAGGATAAAATATTATATCAAAACTATGCTGGCCTACGTATAAGAAACAGTTTTAAAAGTTAAGCACTTATCATTATATTAATTAAAGGATGAATTCGGAGGATATGGCTTGCTAACTGTTGAGTATGCTACCTGCAGAGACTCCCTCTGCTGATTGCTTGTTTCCTGTCGTCGTTTATTAATATAGGATGCTCTCAATGTGCCGGTGTCGTGCCTTTTCAAGCCATGCTCTTTCTGCAAATGCAATCTGAAACAATAAATTTAAGATCTTACCATGACAAGGAGCCATAGGTCGACAATTATCGTCTTTCTTCCATATTTTTCCGTGAAAATGACCATGAATCCATTCATGTATGATAATTGTCTTACATGCTGTTTTA
Organism: Chloris gayana; assembly: GCA_031894775.1. NCBI lineage: Eukaryota > Viridiplantae > Streptophyta > Magnoliopsida > Poales > Poaceae > Chloris > Chloris gayana. Next base: position 1,242 of record JAUNZO010001285.1, read on the forward strand.
AATAAACTGCAAGAATAATCCATCAATTTGTAGATGAATAATCCATCATTTTTTAGATAGGCCAAAGATGTTTGGTTCAAGTACAAGCTCAAAACCTATTTTTTGAAGATGCAACTAGGCCCCTAGTGGATTTTGGTGATAAATGACAAAGAATTAAAATGTCTAATGTTCTATTGAATTAATGTGCAGGATATCAAAAGTTACTAACCCACGTTGAGAGATTGTTAGACCCTCATACGGAAGTCGTTGAGAGATTGTTAGCCCCTCATACGAAAGTCAAAAAGTGGACTGAAAGTGAAGCTTTCAAGTTTTTTTTTATAGTTCTTTGAGTCTAGGTATGCCAAACTATAAAGAGGGGTGAAATAGTCTTTCATACCGGGAAAATGTGCTGAAGATACTATATCAAAGCTTGGATCAAACCCAGATTCATCAAAACGTCAAAAAGACCAAAAGTCCAAAATGACTAAGTGTTCCATTCTCAGTCAAGACGGAAGCTCCGCTAGAAAGACAGAACTATCGACCCTTCCAGAGAGTTTGAGATGGAACTTTCTGCCCAGCTGAACACCAAATGTCAGGACAGGAGTTCCGTCTCCATCAGAAAGTTTTGAACGGAAGTTCCGCCTTAAACGGAAGTTTCGACTTTTCCTGACCAATCCCTACCAACAGATCTATTTGGACGCACTCGTATAAATAGGCCCTCCCATCAAGGTTGAGGGCTTGCTGGTGCTTTTCGACACTCTCATCTCCCTCAAGCTCTTGATCTCACCTCTCCCTCACTCCTCTTGAGATTCAAGTCCATTTATTAGAGCCACATCCAAGATCCAAGCTTGAGAATCATCAACCCAACCTCGAGCACATCTTCCCCTTGCAAGCAATCTTCATTTCACTTGTTACTCATAGAGATTTGTTATCCTAGATTTGCTAGGTGTCACCCTAGAGCTCCAAAGATTGTGGTGGGCCTTGGGAAGTTTGTGAAGGTTGTGATTCGCCTCCGGAAGGAAAAGAATCATAGAAGAATAAGAAAACCAAGCTTGACTTTTGTGGTCACTTGGAGAGGATTAGGGTTAAGAGTGACCCGGCTCTTTGTGAGCTCCTGAACCGAGACATAGGAACCTCATTGTGAGGGGTCCGAACTTCGGTGAACAAGTCCCATGTCGCTCTTGCTTTTTTGTTCTTGTTCTTTGTTCTTGTTGTTGTTTGTTGCATATTGTGCCCGATCTACTTGTGTGTGATGTGTCTTGTGATTTCCTGCAGGGAAAAAACTCCTAGGAGGTGAAGAGAGGTTTCCATTCAAACGGAATCGTAAGATTCCCTCATTGCTTTCGTATCTTGGATTCACCACTAACCCTAGAACAGAAGTCCCGTTCATCACGGAAGTTATGTCCTGACAGGGCTGATAAGGTGTTAAGTGTTGTGTTTTTTAGGAATTGTTTTAGCTTGCCTATTCAACCCCTCTCTGGGCAACTTTCATTTTGTTTTTTATTAATGAAACTGAAGGGCCATAACCCTATTGATTATATCTATACCAATCCATAATTTACCACGGCGTCGTCTGCCCTCTCCGAGCGTAATCCATCGCCCCGTAAACCGTCTCCGTACCTTAACCCGTCGTCCCGTCATTGTGGGCCATGCAGCTCTGTGTATTACATTGGCGTTGCATCGTTTCCTCATTCACCCATGATGTCATGACCTCCAAACGCCGCATGAAACGAAACTGCTGCATCGCTCAGATCGCCAAGCCAGAGCTGCTTCGTCTCCCTCTCCTCCACGCCGCCACCATCTCAATCTGTGTAGCGAGGAGGCCTCTACACCACCGTTTCATATATATAAACGCACTAGGGAGAGAAAGCTCCCTAACCCGAGGCGCCTCCACCTCCGCTCGCGCTGCCGCAGCGATGGTTGTGAGGGAGGGTACAACCAATGGAGCGGTCCATCAACATCCATGACTTCAGGATCGAGGAGCCCTTGCCCGGTCACCTGTTCGCCGTCAACCTCGGTCCTAGCACTACCGGATGCAAAAGGAGCGCGACCTCCAAGGCACCATCAGCCGGATCCGAGCTCTTTCTACCTGGCCAACCACGGCAGCACCAGCAGGAGAATGTGCTCAATCCAATGGCTTGTGTAATGATCAGGTTCATGTGCTGCTGTTTCACGGTGGCCCTGGACTAATCCCCGCCGTCTTGTACCTCTTGACAAGCATTAGGCTATTGTCTTGTACCTTCATTTACCTTCATTTATGCTCCCAGTGCTGAAATCTGATCCATGTGCACTTCTGTGTCTACTATTTGCATCAATAGTATTTTCTTTTTTCAACCTAATCATGTTATGGGATGATGTCAATTCCTAATTACGCAAGTAAACATAAGAAAGGTTTCAAAATCAACAAGCAACCGAGAACTGAAATGCATGTTGTGTTCGTCGTCGATGTACATACTTGCTACCAAGATATGCCAACGAACAATTGTTGAAGTTTAATACATCTTTATAGCAAAAAAAAAAGGAAGAAGTTAATACATCTTTTCTATCTGGTTCATGTGTATCGTCTATTCACAGATTGCTAATTCTCTGCATTTTGCAGATTCAAAAAAACTGTTAGGAAGGAGATCCCACCTATTGTTGGCTTTTAATATATGCCTCCATCAGCTCTGGTGCCATGTAGGTATAGTAGGTGCTCCTTGAGATTTGGATCTCTGGTTCCTTTGTAGATGAAGTATTGCTATTTTTGGATTCTCTCATATAGCCTCCCTTAACTTCATTTGCATTTGTAATTTTATTTGAAAAATGAGGATGTGTTATAACTATTCAGCAGTGATCTTTTTATTTTCTGTTTCATCCAATGTATATTCACTGAATCATATTAGTTTGGTTATCTGAAATTAGATATAGACTTGCAAAAAATATTTCTGCTTACTTTGTTTAGCCTGAGGCAATAGTTTCCTAACTGGTTGAGTGAATATAAGAAATAGGATAGTGAGGCACCCTTTGGTTATGAAGGAGAGCATTAAAGAAATGAAGCACAATATATCTACTACTACTACTAGATGCTGCGACACTATTTTCCTGCAAAAGAAAATAGCTTTTTTTATTTGTTTCTGTGTTGTTTTTTGACCGAAGTCAGTAGGGAAGCCCCCGACCTATATTTTTTTTCATTAGATATTTGTAAGTATGTACAAAAAAACGGACCAAAGGTCCAAGCAAAGACCCTAGTCTAGGAAGTGAGAGTTACAAATTGTTACATAAGAAACTATCCAGCAGTGCTTTCGTGCTTGGCTTAGCCTTCAAAGCTGCCAAGTTCAATTCTTCCTTGAAGTGTTCTTTCACTCTCAAGAGCGATCTTTGTTTCCCATAAAAAATGATACTATTTCTATGACACCAAATGGATCAGCATCCCACAATGAGTACCTCCCTGAAAATGCTAGAATTGAAGGATCTTCTAGCCTGAATGAGCATCCTATCTGGGTCAATGCTAGTGTTCCACCTTATTCCAAGTTGATTCCAGCATAGGGTACTGAAGCTGCATTGGAATAGTAAGTGGAAAATGGTTTCTTCTGAATTATGGTTGCAAAGTACACATGTGTATGAATCCAGCACTCTGTTTTTTCTTCTTAGGAGGTTTCTTGTGTTAATCCGGTCTCTGATGACCAGCCAAAAAAAGAATTTCAACCTACTTGGACAACAGGATGTCCACATCCATTTGAACCAAGGAGAGGCTGGGTTGACTCCAATCAACTTTAGGTATGCTTTCTGCACAGTAAATTCCTGGTTACCCCAAATATATTCCCAGGTATCTTTTCTATCAGGATTGACTACCAGGTTATGCAGGCTATCTTGTGGATCAGTGAGCTGTTGAGAGGCTATCATTGATAGGGGTAGCCAAAAATTTGATAGGATATTTCCCTGAGTAAAACCTTGTAATGAGATGTTGTTTTTTTAGGGCAAAGGAGTATAGTTCTGGATAATTCAATCTCATGACTCCCAGATTCCAAGTGTCATTCCAAAAACTAACCGTGTTCCCTTTTTGAACTGAGCAAGAGGCCATCTTGAAGTAGTGTGTAGATAACCTTATGATAGATTTCCACCAGAAGGATCCTTTGGGGTTCTGCATGTGTAGTGGGATTGGTCGTCTGTATAGTTGCTGCCAAGTGAGTTGAACCCGGGAAGGTCTTGTTGGTTATAGAACTTGTGTAGGAATTTCAGGAGCAGTGCAGTGTTGTGTGATCTTAGGTTTACAATTTGTTTCTGTGTTCTGATTCATGTATCCTATTTTTCTCGGTTTCAGAGTTTGATGTTTAAATAAGTGATGTTTAACACACATGCAGGGTGAGAAACATCCTCTCAAGTTGGTTTCTTGTGCACTTTCTTTACGAGAAAGAACATTGTGCGTATATTGCTCTTGTCTGAAGGAAGCAATATTATCCAGTGCTAATTATTCGTGGAAAAAGATACTAGAATATCCTTTTAGAGTGAGAGTATTTTACATGTGTGTTTTACCTAGCTGAAAGCTAATTTATGTGAGTAGGTACTAGATGAATTAGAGTTCCATAGATCGACTAATATCATCCCTACTGATCCATACATCATTTTCAATATAAAATTTCAAGTCTCAAAGTTCATGTATTCTGAACTCCATTTTCCAGTGTTTAGGAGCACCCTTTCAACGGTACACTAATAGTAGTAGCACAAGCATGCTCACTTTTAGGAAGGGCACTAATAGAAATAGATATACACGAATTTTCAAATAATTTGTGTATTAAAGTTTTAGGGCAGGCCTTCCCCATTATGTCAGTTGTAGAAATATTATGTTAGTATTCTTTCAAAACTTTGCAGTTGCAACCAGATGCAAATATTCCTCTATTTTTTCATTTGCAATTAACATATAATATTCTCATAGGTAAGGATTGAATGTCCATGTCGATTGTTCAATAGCTGGATACTATGGTTCAGTGAAGCCTTTGTTGGTTAGTTTGGGTGCCAGTTCAATTCATCACATTTCACACCAATAATTAATTCTTGATCCTTCAGGTGTTACAAGTTTTTATGATGAGGATGAATAAGAATAATAAAAAATGCCATTCACCATCACTGAGGTGGACTGGTGGTGGCGTTGAGGTAATACATCTTTGTAGTTTAATTTATGATATATTTTGAGCGTTGACCAAATGATATACTTGCTTGAACACGTTCATTTTCTCTCTGTTTTCTCAGTACCCACTTAATTGGCAAAACATGGGAAGTAAGAGGAACCCAGTTTAAACTGCTTGTGATTGCATAACCGATGGATTGCACTTTAGGGTTTGTTTGCGTGTTGTAGTTTCTCAAAACCAAAGTATTATGAAACTATGATTTTAGAAGCCAATGTCAAGGAAAACCTGGTTTAAAAAAAGGTTAGGAGTGAAGTTTTTATAACTCCAAAATGGTTGCATGTTCAACAAAACCATTGTATTTAAAACTACGAAAGTTGCTTACATCCAAATACCTCAGTACATCCTTAAACCAAATTATTTTGCTAAACCGTAGTATTATTACAAAACTCCAAAAAATAGTCCGTATCCAAACATGTACCATAGTATTATCTAGATAGTGATTAAGAAAGGAGGGAACCAAAATTATTTTTCTAAATATCATGCTCCTAGCATTATCATTCCAATTGTGTTTGTGTGTTGTTGAGTCTTTGACATGCAAATAAGAGCACAAACTTGTTAGCAGTTGCCAGGCAGCTTTGTCTTTGCTGGATTGTTGTTGGCTGCTTCGAGGCTGTAGTGGAAGGCAGATAGATCCAATGCGCAGGGTGAGGATGGGAGGAACAAGACAACCAGATAAATTTCATGTGAAAAGGTAGTAAAGAAAGCAACTTGGTTTGGCTTTCCCTGAAAAAGTCTTGGAATGACTTTCTAAAGATCTAATACATGGATAACTTCTTTTGTATATGCTGAGGTGCAGAATACTTTTATATCAAAACTTTTTGCAATCATAATTTTACCATTGATTCTAGAGGTTATTAGACCTTTTTTATTGGTATGATTAATTCCGAGTGCTACTTCTGACTAAGAATGGGGCAGGGGCTAATTTCTGCAATTCTTACATTGCCATAGATTTTGTCCAGTGCAAGGGGCTTGGACAACTTTTCTTTCTCGTATTAGAGAAACTGCCAGGTATTGCACGAAAGTACCTGGTAGACATGGACACCATTTGCAAATCGCTTCAGGTACCTGTCAGATTTTTTTATTTCTCTTTCCCTTTGGCTTATGAAAGAAGATACATGTCACATTTTTTTTGCGCTGCACGAAGAGTAGATACTTACTCTTGCAATGAGACGAGAGGACAAGGGGAATTAGATACTTTCTATGATAATTCTATTGTCGGGTCTAATAGTACATGGGGAGACCGGTGGTATGAATGTTTAGTTGTGATTCATGTTAATATTAGTTTTATCATAGTTCTACCTGGTGCATGTTAATATCAGTTCTATATCAACCCGGTACATCTATACAAATAAATGAATTACCCATAGATCGTTATAGCCCCAAGTGTAATACGTCACCCGAATTTTTTCATAATGACCAGTAAACTTAGTATAGTTTCAATCTTTGACTAGAAATATGGCCTTCTCTGCTTTATTGACTGGCTTTATAGCCAACTGAAACATGGTCATAGTGTCCTGGAATGTTTATCATATAGGTTAAACAATTATGGTGTTGACGATACCATCAAGTATAGCATTCTCACTTTGAAACGTTGAATGTTCAATGGTTTACAGCAATTGTCGTCACTTATTAGCCAACTTTACCCTCTACTTTCTTGTTACCTTTGGCGTTTGGCTTGAGCACTTCGTGAGTGGGCTGAAACATTTGTTAATGAGATATTACGATAGCATGTAGCATTTTTTTTACTATTTGAGTGGTAACCGTTCAAGAACAAAAAAATTTGACTCTTTTGTAAATTCCAAAATTCGTTACCTGTTCCATGTTGCTAAAAGTATTTTATGAATGTATCATTTTATTTATTTATATATAAAAATATATTGAATGAATTTGTCATGATATTTAAATGAATGATATGTTAATTAAGCAGATAGAAATGTAGAAAAATGGTAAGAGGGTGCCATCTACATTTAGTGGTGGGAATTAAACTGACAGCAATATACTTATGTTATATATTAAAACTTTTGATTTTTTTTTGTTGTCTTAAATTTTGACGCTTGGGATAAAGCACAGGTAAACACCTATTTTTTGTATTTTATAATGACATTGATCATTTTTATATGAATTTGTTTACTATTGATTATAGTTTATCCCTGTCTTATTGGTTTATTCTTATTGACATGACATGTTATTGCCCCTTTCATAATTGTAATTATCTTGCCTCTTTATCCAGAAGGATTGCTTTTTAATATTTGAAGATGCAACAACCAGACAGCTAAGGAAGGAAATCTATAATCACTTAAGCAAATCAAGCTAATTGACCTTATAGTTTGCTTCGAGATTCATCTTTTTGAAATTTTATAATAATCATGTTTGTGCAACTTGTGATGATAATAGTTATTGTTGTATCAAATTGTGTATTTTGCACTGCAATATAGCATAATAATTTGTTATCATGTCTATCATATGCATAAATTGTTCTGCAAACATTGTTAAGTAGAAGATGTTTCATATGAATATGCTAATACTTTCAGTAGTAATATGCATTATAAGCCAAACCCGTAGCAACGCGCGGGCACTCCCTAGTATTAGATAAAAAGAGAGAGAAGAGTACAAAGATCGTGTATAGCTAAAAACAGAAAAAAAGGAATTAAGTCATTCTCTAATACCAGTAAAGTTTTTTTGCTTTTGCCCTGTATAACAACATGGAGAGTTATCTGATGAATTTAGTGTTGCACTTGTCCACAGTTGGAGCTCCATTGTTTAAAATCCAGTCATTCTTGTTGTCCGTATACACCAGTCATATTGACAATAATCTCCATTATTGCAAATTTCACTTTCCGCTTTTTCTTGAACAATTTGAAAGCATCAAGTGGCTGAACTGTATTAGGATAAGAAATGTTGATCAACTGCCAACACCTCTTTGCAAAGTTACATCTAAAAAAATGCCTTAGCGATTCCTCCATTTGAAGGATACATAGCTCGACATGAGTTAAGATGCATATTTCCCCTTTTAAGCAACCCACTAGAGTTTACTCTACCATTTAGGACTAACCAACCGAAGATTTTGTGTTTTAGCTAAAACAGGATTTCTCCAACCATTTGAAGGAAGGGTGAACTTGAATATGACCAAGCATATGTTCATATATTCTAAATAATTGTTTATAATAATATTTACTTGGGCGCCGCAGCGGGACATGGCCGGGCCGACGGCGGTCGAGCCCACCTGCGCTCGCCCCGTCTCCCCGTCGTATATGCTGCAGCTCGCCGCGGCTGGATCCAGGCTCGGCCAGGCGGCGACCTTGCTGCCGCTCGCCACAACAGCAGCAGGGGAGGAGGAGGAGGCGCGGCATGGTCAGTCGGCTAGGAGGAGGAGGCGGCAACGAGGCCGGCCTGCCAAAGGAGGAGGCGGTGGTGCGACATGGGAACGCTGGAAGGGTAAGGGACGCGACAGGAGAGAGATAGAGAGGGGGAAGCGAGAGGGAGATAGAGGAGAAAAGGATACCAAAGGAAAGAAAAATAAAGAAAAATTATGAGTCCTACGTTTTGAAGGGTGTGTTGGAGGATCTCCGGGAATGAAGGCTTCAAATCAAAATTTGGAGGGCATGAAAAATGCAGGCCATGAGCTGAAATTAGAGGGCATGCTAGAGTTAAGTTTTTAGGTCAAACCTCTAAATTTTAGGATAGAGACCAATTCAGCGACGGGGGCTAGTTGTATTAGACGCTCCTCGATCAACGTCGATCGCCATCATGGCCAACTGTGGTCGTCGTCATCCTCCTGTGTTTCAGCGGTCGCAGCCGAAGAGCAGAGCACCAGTGTGCTCTGTTTCCATGTCCGATGCTGCCCGAGTGCAACGCCATGTCACAATGGCAAACCGCTGCATGGGTGGTTGAGTGCCTGGTTCCTGTTCCACTGGATACTGCGCACCTTCCCTGTTCGGTTTGACGGAGGAATTCAACGACGCCTGTCTCCAGAACATGGTGCTGCATCTGAAAAGCGAAGTTTCTCCCGACCTGCATAAATAGAGCTACGTTCTTCTGAAACACTCGTGGAATTTCCAAACCAAAATTGGCCATCACAATGACGCCAAAGGCACCAGTCGCACCAACATACTGCACACCATAGTGTTGGTTTTCACAAAAGAATTGTTGAAGCAAAAATGCTATAGCCGGTCAAGGAATATAAAAGAACTTTTCAAGTTGTGTCTACCATGTAGCTACGGTATCAGCCGTGCATATGCATTTGCGTATCAATTTTAGAAACAGATACACGGGTCTACATCTATCTTATTCATAGCTTTGATTCTCTACAGCTGACTTTCAACGCAATTGCGTTGAACAAATAATTGCTATTTAAAACGTTGCTTACTTCGACTTACACTGCACGGCGGACAGCAGCAAGACGACACTGTGAAAGACACAAATGTCTTCTCTCTACTGGGGATAAGTGCAATCAGTGGAAATTTGCGCCCGTCGATCATCTCAAATCTTTACCGTTGGATCAAACTACTGCCAAGTAGTTTTGGAAAACTACTGGCAAGTATTGTGGACCGAAAAACTCCTCGAAAACTAACTGGAGTCTCCATGTCTCATATCGGCTCTTGCCGTTCCTCCGAACTTAGTTAGTGGTCGTGGTAATCATACCGTTGGCAGCTTCTAGTGCAGGGCAACCTTCTGGCTGACTACTTTGGACTCGTACTTAATTTTCCACTCGGAGCATGGACAAAGACACCTCTTCTGCTGCGGCCAGTTCACACTTTTATGTCTATTCCAGGTCAACTTGCCCTTTGTTATGTTCATGCTTATCCTTCGATGAGACGACTCAGTTAGCATTGCACTTACACAAGTATCATCAAAAAAGAAAAGAGCAAGGCAATCAACATGACTGATCGCCTGCTCCATAGCCGCGGAGCTATGGCAATCGCCTTGATCCTTTTAGTGATGCAGGCACCGCCCCTGTTGTCTGTTCATGCAAGGGAAATCTCGAGTGAGGACTGCATCGCAAGCGAGCGGGAGGCGCTCATCTCCTTCAAGGAAAGTTTTCTAGACCCTGCTGACCGCCTCTCGTCATGGCGGGGCCAAGATTGCTGCAGCTGGAAGGGAGTCTGGTGCAGCGACAGTACCGGCCATGTCATCAAGCTTGACCTTCGCAACCACAAGGTCTATTTTGATTCCGAAATGATCGTATTGCGAGGTGAGCTGAGCTCTTCCATTGCTGGTTTACACCATCTAAGGTACTTGGATCTCAGCTTCAATGATTTCAACGGCACAAGGATACCTTTGTTTCTAGGCAATCTCAGCAACCTAAGGTATCTCAACCTCTCACACACGAATTTTCTGGGGATTATATCTTCGGGATCCCTTATATCTTCAGAGCTTGGCAACCTCTCTCGCTTGCAATACCTTGATCTTAGCTACTTTTCTTATTATGGTGAAGTATCAGATCTTTCCTGGCTGCCAAGTCTCAGTTTATTAAAGAGTACAGATCTAGGCGGAGTGAACCTCAGTTCCATAAGCGATTGGGTCCACCATGTTAACATGCTGCCCAATTTGAAAATCCTCTCCGTCTTTACAGAACAATCTCTACTCTGTCACATTCGAACCTCACAAATCTGGACATACTTGATTTATCCTTTAATGAATGAGATGTGTTACTGTGACAGACCCGTCTCACGAAGAGTCGTTTCCGTCACCAGGATCATTATGGGTGGCATCACGCGCTGTGATACCCGATATTACAACATACAAACATAAGCTTAACACAATGAATATAAGTACAGGTCTTACATTCATCCCAAGTACAAACGTACATCGAGTCTCATAAGCATCGAAGCTAATAAGTTTGAAAATTAACTAAACAGCGGAAGCATAAAGGTACATTCGCACTCTCGGCGAAACATCACGGGCACCCGGCAGAGACAGATGTTCCTGCCCTCGAACATCTTACCGGCACATCAACTCCTCTATTCATCCGGGCCGCACCACTCCCAAGTGTAGTGGCCATCACCCGGAGTCTCCTCCTGCCGGACGTCATCGCCGACGTCGAAGTCCTGTCCCATGGGGTCCTCTCGAAAACCACATAGAGCAAAGCCCCGAGCAACTAGAGCTCAGCAAGACTCGACCCGTCAAGGTGGCCATCTACAGCCGACTCCTAGACATGCAAAGGCCAGGGGGATAGGATACATTTAAGCACTAAGCTGGCCTACAAGTGCATCCTTACTTTCAACTTTTAGCAGTTTAATTGAGTTGCTCGAAAGAATAAATTTAATTTGTACTAAGCTACTGTATTACATGTTTCCAAACAAGTAATTAAGCAATACAGCAAATTGATCATAATCATCATCATCTTTCTCTTCTTACTACGTTCCGGCGCAGGGACAAGTGGTACTCGTTCATCGTGAGGGGTAGCGATTCGAATCGATTTACATCCTGCAGGAGAAACCTGTCCGCACGTCACATACGCGCTTCCCGGAAGCCGCATGAGACAACCTTTCGCTCGGGCACCATAAGGTCGTCCGGGTCCTACCGCCCCCGAGAAGGGTCCCTCACGCGATGCCGTCCCGGACGTCATCCGTGAGTAGAGTGCTCCCTCCTCTCCTCTCAAAAACCGCCTAGTAACCAAGGGAGTAGGGAAATCTTCCAACCTTACAGCAATCCATCGCTACGTCGGTTTATCGGGCCCATTAACTCCAGCATGCAAGCAGTACGTTCAAACTTAATCCACATGGGCCGGACACGACGCGGTCCTTGTGTGCACGAACGGGGCTACCACCTTGAAGACTCTTTCGGTCCTTCACTTTCCACGTAAGTTGCCCGTCCGGCCTCCAATTTTTCCATTCTCACCTTGATACTTAGCATCGTGTCCAAAAGTGATTGTCCTATCTACGAGTGGTCTCCGTACCACTCGACGGATCATCGCCCTATTTAAGCAAGCATCTAGCGTAGGGTGATCGAATCGGGATAAACAGGATCCTACCGCATGCTAGGGTTTTCATCACAACTCCTGTAGACCTAATGCACATTACGGACCTACAAGCATAGTGATGAACATAAAAATACTTAAATTAAAAGGTTATGCACCGGGGCTTGCCTTGAGCTTGACCCTGATCAGCTGGGTCAACAACAGCAGCAGCTTCCGGCGCCTCCTCGCCGGTTACCACGTTCACCACCGCAGCTACATGATGCAGAGGTGATGTGTAAATTTTTGGTGAAAAACATGACATTGAATGTTTTACGGAATACGTGCGAATTTCATCAATACATTTAATTCATGAGTATAAGTTAACTTGGTGTCCAGCAGGGTGAAAATGATTTAAGGTGATTATTTAATTTTATCTCCTTCATCAACTCCCATGAAGCATTTAAATCATTATCACATATGCGAGAAAATAATCCATTAATCCTAGCAAAACTAGGTAAAATAGCAATTAAATTGCTCCTGGTCCTTAGGCACATGATCTAGATAATAATTAACTTAAGCTTCATAATTTGGGGCAATTAATTAATTAACTAAGCATTTAACTTAAGTCTCCAAAAAAGAATTTTGACCTAAATAAAATGCTTCTGAAAATGCCAACTGAATGCACCGTAAAATAGTACATGTCTCAAGGAGTCTAACAAAATTTAGTTTGCAAATTTTGGAGGTCTAGAACTCTAGATATGAATTTTCTAAGTTTAAATGAATTTCAAAACTATTTACGAAAATGCCACCCGGGATTTAATTTGAAAAATTCGCGCTCCGTGACACATAGCGGACCACAGGGTTTTGGATCCGCGTGTGGCTATGGCCACACGGGATCCGGGCCGTGTGGCCCGCCCTGTGCCGAACGGGCCTTGGGTTCCCCCTTTGCCCCCGACCAGGAGAACCGCGGCCAGGCGCTGGCGCCACGCGGCGCTGGCGTACGGCCCGGTCGGGCGCAAGGGCGCGGCCCTGGGGGCTGACAGGTGGGGCCCACGGCATATGCTTTGGCATCTTTCCTTTTTCTTCCAATTTCCAAACATGGCCCAATTCGGATTTGAAAAATCAAATACAGGGCCTTCCCGCGTTCGAAAATTTGAATGAAGAATTTTGTTGAAAAGTATGACTCTAGAAAGTGACATGAACGAGGAGTATACTCAAAAATTCTTTCTAGATTAATTCTGAAAATTCAGAGAAAAGGCTTAAATGCTAAGTTTGTCTGATTTATTTGGGGTATCAAAACATGATGAAATCCAGTGGGGTTTTGTCCTAGATTTGTCATTTGACATGCCCTACAACATATATTTTTGGTTGACCATACTTGTATGGTAGAAATTTGAGTTGTAGTTCAAACCAAAGTGTTTTTGAATTTATTTACCGCCCAAAACACTTTGCATGTCAACGAATTTTCTTGGGTGGGCTAATCCAGACCTGAGATTAGTTTTAAAAATGCTAACTCGAAAAAAATTAGGACACGGAGTGTCACAGCCCTCCTCCCTTAAAGAAATCTCGTCTAGAGATTAAGTTCAAGTAAGGAGGAGGTGGGTTACGTACCTCTAGGTTGGAGCTGGAATTTTGGGTAGTGGGTGCGAAGAAAATCTTCGGACTCCCACGTAGCCTCCCTTGCGGAGTGGTGACTCCACCGAACCTCGAAAAACTTCGATGCCATGTCGGGTAACTCTTTCCTTCGTATCGACAATCTTGACTGGCCGCTCGGAGTATGACAAATCGGGCTGCAATGGTACCACTTCATCCAACACTCGATCAACGGGTGCTTTGAGACACTTCTTCGGTTGCGAGACATGGAAGACGTCATGCACACCGGCGAGAGTGTCGAGCAGTTCAAGCTTGTAAGCAACCTTGCCACATCCGGCCACAACGGGGTAGGGTCCGATGTAGCGGGGTGAAAGCTTGCCTCTCACGCCAAACCTTTGTACACCCTTAGTCGGCGAGACTCGAAGGTATACAAGGTCACCCACTTTGAACTCAAGCGGTCGGCGTCTTTTATCCGCATAGCTCTTTTGTCTTGATTTCGCTGCCTTGAGGTTTGCTTGTATTTCCAACACTCGCTCCTCGGCTTGTTGCACAAGTTCTGGCCCAAAGATGGTTCTCTCTCCGGACTCGGACCAGCTGAGTGGAGTACGGCATCGACGACCATAGAGAGCCTCAAATGGCGCCATCTTAATGCTCTCTTGGTAACTATTGTTGTAAGCAAACTCTGCCAAGGGTAAGCATTCATCCCATTTCTTGTCATGGTCCAAAACATATGCTCTCAACATGTCTTCCAATATCTGATTTACTCTCTCCGTTTGCCCGTCGATCCGTGGGTGGTAAGCCGAGCTTCGGATCAATTTCGTTCCTAGGGACGCATGAAGTTGCTCCCGAAACGTCCCACAAGCTGTGATCCTTAATCGGAAATAATTATCCTGGGCACACCATGCAAACACAGGATCCGCTCGATGTATAACCGAGCATACTTTCGAGTCGTGAACCGGGCGCTCACGGGTACGAAATGTGCCACTTTGGTCAAGCTATCCATGATCACCCAAATAGAATCAAACTTCCACACTGTGGTCGGTAATCCAACAATGAAATCCATGCTAATGTCATCCCACTTCCATGCTGGAGCACCGAGTGGCTGCAATGGTCCGGCGGGTCTCAAATGGTCGGCCTTGACCCGTCGGCAAGTGTCACACTCGGCGACGTAGCGAGCAATTTCCCTTTTCATCCTTGTCCACCAGTACCTCGTCCTAAGATCATGGTACATCTTATTGCTGCCGGGATGCATAGCATATTTGGCTAGGTGAGCCTCATCCAAGTATTTTCTTACGTAGCTCAGGAACTTTCGGTACCACAATGCGATCTTTGAACCAAACGACTCCCGCGTCGTCCTAGCGAAAACATGCCACTTGCCTATCTCCCTCTTTTATTCTCCTCTTGAGGTGGGCAATGCAAGTATCAGCCTTCCGTGCTGCTACCACTTCATCACGCAAGGTGGGTATCAATGCCAAGTTGTAGAGCGACCCGTGGGGCACAACTTGGATGTAATGCCCATCCGCGATCGATCGAGTGGCCTGAAGGAGGTTGCAATGTGCCTTCCTGCTGAGTGCATCCGCCACGACATTTGCCTTGCCAGGGTGGTAGTGCACTTCCAACTCATAATCTTTAATCAATTCCAACCAACGGTGTTGTCTCATGTTCGGATCGTCCTGAGTGAATATGTACTTCAAGCTCTTGTGATCGGTGTAGATACGAACAAGATTACCCAATAAATAATGTCTCCACACCTTCGGAGCGAGTACAACTACCGCTAACTCGAGATCATGAGTAGGATAATTTTGCTCGTGCTTCCGGAGTTGCCGAGAGGTATAAGCAACAACTCGACCCTCCTGCATAAGAACTCCGCCCAAACCTCCGCCCGATGCATCACGAGAAAACATCAAAAGGCTTCTCAAGGTCTCGTTGTGCTAGCACCGGGCGGATGTCAACAATTTCTTCAAAGTCTCAAAGGCTTCCCGACAAGCCCGACTCCACTCAAACTTCTTCTCTTTCTTCGAAGCTCGGTCATAGGTTTGGCAATTTTGGAGAAGTTCGGAATGAACCTCCGATAATAGCCAGCCAAGCCTAGGAAACTGCGAATCTGTGGTACGAACTTAGGAGCTTCCCATTTGAGCACGTCCTGCACTTTGCTTGGATCAACGGAGATGCCCTCCTCCGAAATGATGTGACCCAAGAATAGAACTTCCTTAAGCCAGAATTCGCACTTGCTGAATTTAGCATACAACCGGTGGTCTCGCAATCTTTGGAGAACGATGCGAAGATGCTCGGCATGCTCTTCCTCGGATTTGGAGTACACCAGGATGTCATCAATAAAGACTACCACAAACTTGTCAAGCTCGGGCATGAACACTGAATTCATAAGGTACATAAAGTGTGCCGGTGCATTTGTCAACCCAAAAGACATCACCAAATACTCGTACAGGCCATACCGTGTAGAGAAGGCTGTCTTAGGCACATCTTCCGCCCGATCTTGATCTCGGTGATAACTCGAGCGTAAATCAATCTTCGAAAATACCTTAGCTCCCATCAACCGATCAAACAAAATATCAATGCGAGGCAATGGATACTTGTTCTTGATCGTGACTTCATTGAGGGGCCGGTAATCCACACATAAGCGCAAAGTCTTGTCCTTCTTCTCGATAAATAGAGCCGGACATCCCCAAGGTGAGGAACTAGGTCTGATGTAACCATTGTCTAATAATTCCTTTAATTGCTCTTTCAATTCGGCCAATTCCTTGGGTGCCATTTTGTATGGTCTCTTTGAGATCGGAGCCGTGCCCGGCTGCAACTCGATCTTGAACTCAATATCCCTGTCCGGAGGCATTCCCGGGAGATCCTCGGGAAACACATCGGAAATTCACGGACAACGGGAATATTGGTCGGGCCCTCAACAATAGCCTGATGTACTGCGGGAGTACAGTTCTTGGGATAGGTCAATCGAAGAACCTCCCGACCATGCAATGGGGAATCCAAGCCGACGGTGAAAACATCTATATCCAATACAGCCTTGTGACACTTCATCCGGAACATACCCAGAATTATGTCAATGTTGCTCCCCTCAAGAATCATACAATCCACTGGGTAGACTTTGGCCTTCAACATAATGGGAACCTTTTTAAGCTCATACGTCGCGGGTGTTTTCCCTCCCACGAAGTAATCAAGTAACGGGATCTCATAAGGCTACGAGGTAACTTCCACTTATTCACATACGACTCGCCGATGAAATTGTGCGTCGCCCCGGAATCAAACAATACAAGAGCAGGGTGATTTCGAACAGAAAACGTACCAGCCATCACAGGAGCGTCGTCCGGTATCTCCTCCGTGGACGTGTAGTTCACACGCCCTGTCTTCGCCGGGGCTCGGTTGTTGTTCCCGCGCTGCTGGTTAGGAGCATTGCCCCGCTGCTGATAGGGGCAATCCCTAACGAAGTGCCTTGGGCGGCCACAACCAAAGCAAGGGGCTCCGGGTGGCGGTGGACGGTTCCCTGCAGCATTCCGGGCAGGACGGGGTGCCTGGAGCACGTTGTCCCATCTGCTGCTGCTGCTGCGGGGGCCTCTGCTGCGGTGGGGGCCTCCGTGGGGGTGCCGATTGACACGGCGCCACCATAGGCCGAGAGCGGTAGCGCTGTCCGGAGGGGTCGGTGTAGATCATGCGATACTTGGCCGGGGTGGGTTGGATGACCCCGTAGCACTCGCGGATCTCTTCTTCTCCGCCTGGACCCTGCGGTAGCCCTCCTCGGCGAGGATGGCATTGTTCACGAACTCCGAGAAGCTACCCGCCATGTTAAGGGTAAGGCGGTCCTGCAACTCGGCGCCGAGTCCCTCCATGAAGCGGTCCTTGCACTTCCGATCCGTGTCCACCAGCTCGGGGGCATAGAGCGCCGGCCGGTTGAACTGCTGGGTGTACTCGTGGACGCTACGGCCTCCCCGGGTGAGAGCCATGAACTCTCTCGCCTTCCGGCGCATCACACCCGCCGGTATGAAGTGAGCGCGGAAGACCCTCTTGAAGTCCTCCCGGGTGGTCTGCGTGCCGACGGCCGAGTGGCCAGGTGGGTAGCCCACCAAGCACTAGCACCGCCCTCCAGCTGCTGCGCTGCGAAGAGCGTCTTCTGCACTTCCGTGCGGTGGAGCAGTCCAAACTTGGACTCGGTGAGGCGGATGAAGTCCTCCGCCCTCATCGGCTCGCCGGAGCCGTTGTACCTCGGGGGCTGGGTTCCTAGGAACTCCTGGTATGAGGCCTCCCGCGGCGCCGCGTCGCGGTTCCGGCGCCCGCGGTTGCCGTCCCCGGCAGGTACCTGCCGACGGAGTTCCCGCAGGAACTCGTTCTGCTGCTGCTGATTGTCTCGCATGGCCGCGAGGAACTGGGCCATCATGTCCATAGGGTTAGGGACAGGTGGTGGCGGGGGTGCTTCGTTTCCCGCACCTTGGGCCGAGCTCTCGCGCCCTTCGCCATGGAGATCGTTGTTGTTACGCGTTCTCACCATTCTGTCAAGCAAAATCGCGAAACCGTTAATCCAATTGATTCGCAAAAGAAAACACATTTGACATAGGGGTAACCAAATGCGCAATTAAGTAAACCAACAGCAGTAGCAAAACCAATGTAGTAATGCGAAATTTTACAAGATGAGAAACATCATCATCCCACACATCATACTGCATTAACATAGTTCCAAGGTCGCACCATAGTTTAATGCATAATCACTAACACCACAGTACGATCACGTTCCAGCTAAAATAAGTTCCGATTACATAAAAAGGAAAAACAAGATACAAGTAGGGAGATCGGCTGCAATTCCCTACAACGCGCACTAATGTGCCGCTCAATCCTCCTCTGCATCATCGGGATCCTCAAGCTGTTCTCCCCGACGGAGAAACAAGGTCACCCGAGGTCCTGGTCCACGCGGACCGTACGCGGTGAGGAAACGCAAGTAGCGGGCGTCGGCTGCGTCTCGCGACGCTGCCGCCTCGTCTCGGACCCGAGCTGTAGCCTGCACCTCCTGCTGCAGGTTTGCCACGAGAGTCTGCTGCTGCTGGAGCTGCTCGCGGAGTGTCGTGTTCTCCACGGTGAGCGAGGTGACCTGCTGGTCCCTCCGGGCAACTCTAGCGTCATTCTCTCGCATGGCTCCTACGAGGATGTTCACCTCTCTGCTCCGGAACTCGTGCTGACGGTATAGCTCATTAGCATAGCACGCGGTGTTCGCCAACATGGGGCTGTAGTGAGGTGTGGTGGGGTCACACAACACCGCCATGCGGCGTCTCCAGCGGCTATCGTAGGGGTCGCTGACTGGTAGGTACAAGTACGGCGTCCCTACAAGTCGGCGGCGTGAAGCTCACAAAACCTGGTGAAAGCCTCCAATGCTGCTGCGTCCCATGCGCTGTAAATCGCGAGGCTCGTCGTGGTCACCGTCCACGACTCCTGGCGTGGGGGTATCGCCTTGCCCGGCACAACCGTGTGCATGGTACAAGTGATCATCCCTCGCTCCACAAACTCCTTCCCTACATAGGCAGGGGGCTCGGTGTAGCCTAGCGATTGCATAGCCCGCCACAGCATCACGGGTAAACCCCCGCGGTATAAGCAATCGGACCACATCCATCCGTTGTCCAAAACCTCAACTTCATCACCCATCCGTAACGAGATAAAATTTCCAAAATCAATAAAAGGCTTGCGATCATGGAATAAGTATGTGAGGAATGTTTTGATACGGAAATTAAGTGCAACAAAAAATCACAATCTAGCACAAACATGCCACAATTTCCATAACATTCATAGTTCATACATCCATTGCCAACTAGTCATACAAATACACTCACACCTCCAAATATCCCTCACTAGGTGGTACTACTCGATTTAGTCCAGCTATCGAGCATCAAAATAATCTGCTACCAGCTGCCAGTCAATCTACTCCTAACACCCTCCTGCCGAAGGAGGTCACTCCTACGGGTCGTCAACGTCGGACGCGTCGTCGTGTGGTGGAGGTGGTGCCAGGGCAGCCTGCAATTGCTGCTGCAACTGCGCGACCTGCTGCTCCAAGGTCTGAATGTCATGGTGCTGCTCCTGCTCCAACTGCTGGGCAACCATCAAGTTGGTCCGGAGGTGGTGGATATAGTGCTCCTGCTGAGCCACTCGCGCGTTGCGGCCCACCAGCTGCTGGCGTGCCTCATCGCGCTCTCGGGTCCGGTCGTCCCTCTCCTGCCGGAGCTCGTCTCGCTCCTCCAGCAAGAGGTTACGCTGAACCAACAGGGCATCTCTCTCACGGGCGAGGTCATCACACTCATCAGCGATTCTCGCGACCTCCCGAGTCTTGCTCTGCAGACCCTGGATCGCGTCGGAGCGCTCCTGCGCGAGGATGTCCATGCGCTCCCTTAGCTCGCGACGGACCATGGACAACTCATGCACACGGTCCCGGAGGCGCGAAGCCATCGCGTCCGCGTCCCGGTGTATCCGGAACGCCTCGCGAGCGTAGCGAGCAACGCCGTGGTAACCCAACTCCGTGCGGGCAATCCTCCCGAGACGGCGCTCGACTACCTCGTCGAAGTAGTCAAGTGTCGGGATCAGCTCAAAGGGGGTGCCCGACAAGGAGTCTCTGTGAGAGGTCACAAACTCCGACAAAATGAGCTGAGCTATCTTAGCTCGGCCCTGGTGGGTGTCCTCGGAGAACACTTGGTACTCCGTGAACCCTCCCTGCTCGTCGGGGTGGTTAGCAACCTCCGCCTTCACCTTGTGAAGGAAGACCCCAGAAACTCGGATGCGCTGTGTGAAGTACAGCGGGGGCTGGGTGTGTCCAAGAGTCTCCAACAGTGCCCACAGCAAACCAGGGAAAGTCTCTGTCAAAGCCTCCTCCCCGGCGGACCACGTGATGTCGGCGTGACCGCGGTCGGACTCACTGTCGGACGGCATCTGCGAAGGGTAAGAAACAAAGTTTACCACGTAAGCATGACGCACTGAAAGAGAATGCTTAACCAAGGGCAGTATGTGAACAAACAATGATATCGATTATCAAATGGTAAGTTATTCTCCATTAAATCAAATCCTGTCCCGGCGGTCCAACGCCATACAGTCAACAAAACTGTGCATTTTGTCCCATAAAATGACAGAATTGGTCCTTCCTCATACTAGCAATAATTTAGCTTATCATCTCAGCTTTCCATCGAGTATTTGATCACCCCATTCCGCCAAGCGAGCGAAAAGTTATGAGTGTTACTCGACATACTGTCCATTCTGAACGGAAAGCTGTACCATCAAGTGGGAAATGAGCAAAACGACCAGATCGGTTCGAAACTGGTCCTCCAAATGAATACAAAAGTTGTGACTCATGTTTCAACCTTTCCAACGAGTACAAGATCACCAATACCCAACTCATGAGCACAAAGATATGGTCAAAAGGTACCGACATACGATTCTGAAAACAGAGTTGGGGCAGTTCCAGTTCAGAGAGAGGAATCTGAGATTTTCAACCCTGCAACCTCAAAACCAGCCTTTCCTCAGACTACCAAAGTTGTAGTTCATGATACAAGCTTTCCAGAAAGTGCTCATTTGCCTTATTCCGACAATCGAGCTGGGAGTTATGGGGAAAACCAACCAGGCTGTCGTTCTGAAAAACAGAAACAGCACCTCTGAACCAAGCAGAGCATAACTCCCTCTCTCTGGATCCAAACAACACAAAGCCACGTCCAAACATTAGTTGAACTCTTAAGGTTTCCAGAACATCTGGAATTACTCGAATCGGAGATTCGAGTAAAAAGTTATGGATTTTCTTTGCTTAGCGAGTTTCTGAAATTTCTGAGGTTATAAAATTTCAACCTTTTAGGTTTGGCCATTTTAATCATGAATGCACCTTATTCAACCTATACGTCCTTACCACGAAAGAAACAAATAAATATACCGTCTCAACCGTGTACGAATTTCGGGGTGGCAACCCGCACTCAATCACGTAAGTCAGTCTAAATTATCGACTCACACCTACTAGCGTTGTTATGTACCTGCAGAAGATTCATTCCAGAAATAGTACATCAAATTCAAAAGAAACTACAAAAATAAGCACAGTTCTACAGGTAACGATCCATAGAAAGGATCGCCCCGTGGTATGCCACGAGCCAACATTGTCCCGTATTCTCCGTCCGCGGGCACGGACCGCTAATTTAAATGCAGACATACCCGAGCCACAGCCATAGGTGCAAGTAATTAAACAATCATAACCCAGGGTTAGCATTGCCACTCGTTACAACTAATATAGTCCTTACGGGCACGTCCTCACACGGTAATGTCCTAGTTTTTGAAAATAGGCTGCTTAAGGTGTTCTAATATCCCCATGACGGCTCGATACCACGCTGTGACAGACCCGTCTCACGAAGAGTCGTTTCCGTCACCGGGATCATCATGGGTGGCATCACGCGCTGTGATACCCGATATTACAACATACAAACATAAGCTTAACACATTGAATATAAGTACAGGTCTTACATTCATCCCAAGTACAAACGTATATCGAGTCTCATAAGCATCGAAGCTAATAAGTTTGAAAATTAACTAAACAGCGGAAGCATAAAGGTACATTCGCACTCTCGGCGAAACATCACGGGCACCCGGCAGAGACAGATGTTCCTGCCCTTGAACATCTTACCGACACATCAACTCCTCTATTCATCCGGGCCGCACCACTCCCAAGTGTAGTGGCCGTCACCCGAGTCTCCTCCTGCCGGACGTCCTCGCCGACGTCGAAGTCCTGTCCCATGGGGTCCTCTCGAAAACCACATAGAGCAAAGCCCCGAGCAACTAGAGCTCAGCAAGACCGACCCGTCAAGGTGGCCATCTACAGCCGACTCCTAGACATGCAAAGGCCAGGGGGATAGGATACATTTAAGCACTAAGCTGGCCTACAAGTGCATCCTTACTTTCAACTTTTAGCAGTTTAATTGAGTTGCTCGAAAGAATAAATTTAATTTGCACTAAGCTACTGCATTACATGTTTCCAAACAAGTAATTAAGCAATACAGCAAATTGATCATAATCATCATCATCTTTCTCTTCTTACTACGTTCCGGCGCAGGGACAAGTGGTACTCGTTATCGTGAGGGGCAGCGATTCGAATCGATTTACATCCTGCAGGAGAAACCTGTCCGCACGTCACATACGCGCTTCCCGGAAGCCGCATGAGACAACCTTTCGCTCGGGCACCATAAGGTCGTCCGGGTCCTACCGCCCCCGAGAAGGGTCCCTCACGCGATGCCGTCCCGGACGTCATCCGTGAGTAGAGTGCTCCCTCCTCTCCTCTCAAAAACCGCCTAGTAACCAAGGGAGTAGGGAAATCTTCCAACCTTACAGCAATCCATCGCTACGTCGGTTTATCGGGCCCATTAACTCCAGCATGCAAACAGTACGTTCAAACTTAATCCACATGGGCCGGACACGACGCGGTCCTTGTATGCACGAGACAGGGCTACCACCTTGAAGACTCTTTCAGTCCTTCACTTTCCACGTAAGTTGCCCGTCCGGCCTCCAATTTTTCCATTCTCACCTTGATACTTAGCATCGTGTCCAAAAGTGATTGTCCTATCTACGAGTGGTCTCCGTACCACTCGACGGATCATCGCCCTATTTAAGCAAGCATCTAGCGTAGGGTGATCGAATCGGGATAAACAGGATCCTACCGCATGCTAGGGTTTTCATCACAACTCCTGTAGACCTAATGCACATTACGGACCTACAAGCATAGTGATGAATATAAAAATACTTAAATTAAAAGGTTGTGCACCGGGGCTTGCCTTGAGCTTGACCCCGATCAGCTGGGTCAACAACAGCAGCAGCTTCCGGCGCCTCCTCGCCGGTTACCACGTTCACCACCGCAGCTACATGATGCAGAGGTGATGTGTAAATTTTTGGTGAAAAACATGACATTGAATGTTTTACGGAATACGTGCGGATTTCATCAATACATTTAATTCATGAGTATAAGTTAACTTGGTGTCCAGCAGGGTGAAAATGATTTAAGGTGATTATTTAATTTTATCTCCTTCATCAACTCCCATGAAGCATTTAAATCATTATCACATGTGCGAGAAAGTAATCCATTAATCCTAGCAAAACTAGGTAAAATAGCAATTAAATTGCTCCTGGTCCTTAGGCACATGATCTAGATAATAATTAACTTAAGCTTCATAATTTGGGGCAATTAATTAATTAACTAAGCATTTAACTTAAGTCTCCAAAAAGAATTTTGACCTAAATAAAATGCTTCTGAAAATGCCAACTGAATGCACCATAAAATAGTACATGTCTCAAGGAGTCTAACAAAATTTAGTTTGCAAATTTTGGAGGTCTAGAACTCTAGATATGAATTTTCGAAGTTTAAATGAATTTCAAAACTATTTACGCAAATGCCACCCGGGATTTAATTTGAAAAATTCGCGCTACGTGACACATAGCGGACCACGGGGTTCGGATCCGCGTGTGGCTATGGCCACATAGGATCCTGGCCGTGTGGCCCGCTCCGTGGCCTCGCCGGCGCGCGGCCGGGAGGCGGCGGCGCGGCTAGCCGGAGTGGCGTCCGCGGCTCGTGGCCCAAGGCCGGGGGTGCTCTAGATGCGGTATGGAATGGCGCAGCTTGGGTTGGGGTTGGGTTGACGGGACCCTCACCGGAGACGCGGCGCGTCGGGCGGCGGCGGTGCGGAGAGGTCCGGCGGGGGTGCTCGTCGCGGAGGAGGGACGGATGGAGGAGCGGCTTGGCCGTGAAGCTTCCCTGGAGCACGAGCTTCACCGGCACGTCCTCGGTTGAGGATGAGCACGACCGGAGACGGCCGTCGACGTGGAGGTGGCGGCGGCCGGAGCTCCGCGGCCGGGGAAACTTCAAAATCCGGCGACCTCTTGGAACAAGACGGAAAAGTTAGGGTTTGAGAGGGTGCTCCACCAACGTGCGCACGCACCGGCACAAGAATGGGGAAGAAAAGCTCACCGGAGGGGGTGAATTTGGACGCGACGGCGGTGACGGCCGGGGTGGAGCTCCTCGCAGAATTCCTTGAAATTGGTCGGTTTTAGTCCGCCATTTTTGGGGGTTTTGGCGTGGAGTAGGGTGGGGGTGGGGCGGAGCTTGGGGCGTGCTTGGCCCGAGCTGCGGCGGCCGGAGTTGGCGGGGCGGCGAGCTCGCAGGGCGGCGGGAATGGCGGTTGGCGGTGGGGGAGCTCGGGAGAGAGTGAGAGAGAGAAGTGGGGGGGGTGCCGACCGGGCCTTGGGTTCCCCTTTGCCCCCGACCAGGAGAACCGCGGCCGGGCGCCGGCGCCACGCGGCGCCGAGTACGGCCCGGTCGGGCATAGGGGCGCGGCCCTGGGGGCTGACAGGTGGGGCCCGCGGCATATGCTTTGGCATCTTTCCTTTTTCTTCCAATTTCCAAACATGGCCCAATTCGGATTTGAAAAATCAAATACAGGGCCTTCCCGCTCGAAAATTTGAATGAAGAATTTTGTTGAAAAGTATAACTCTAGAAAGTGACATGCACGAAGAGTATACTCAAAAATTCTTTCTGGATTAATTCTGAAAATTCAGAGAAAAGGCTTAAATGCTAAGTTTGTCTGATTTATTTGGTGTATCAAAACTTGATGAAATCCAGTGGGGTTTTGTCCTAGATTTTTCATTTGACATGCCCTACAACCTATATTTTTGGTTGACCATACTTGTATGGTAGAAATTTGAGTTGTAGTTCAAACCAAAGTGTTTTTGAATTTATTTACCGCCCAAAACACTTTGCATGTCAACGAATTTTCTTGGGTGGGCTAATCTAGACC
This sequence comes from Chloris gayana, assembly GCA_031894775.1. Classification (NCBI taxonomy): domain Eukaryota; kingdom Viridiplantae; phylum Streptophyta; class Magnoliopsida; order Poales; family Poaceae; genus Chloris; species Chloris gayana. Next base: position 26,675 of record JAUNZO010001285.1, read on the forward strand.
TGAGGTTAGTTTTAAAAATGCTAACTCGAAAGAAATTAGGACACGGAGTGTCACAGATTACGGTGTTTGAAATTAATATTAACTGTCCATTCGGTCAAATCCAATGGTTAATAATAGGGAAGTATCAATAAAAAGGTACTTTAAGTGGTGGACCAGTACCAAAATAGTAGGACCAGTATTAATTATTGTATTTTACTTTTTAATTACTAGAAGGGCGAATTAGTAATTTCATAACATAATTTATGCAATTCATTCCTGCCGAAGACCTGCGCAGACTCTCCTGCGCCGGCTAGCCTTCGTAGGAAGCAAGCGAGCCTCGAGAGCACTAGGCTCCTCACCGCCGACCACCAGATATGGACCTTCCCCTGCAAGTTCCACACCCTCATTCTCTGCCGCATCCGCTGCACCTTCTACCGATTGTTTGAGCTTCGATCTCGATTGCTCGGAGACGCCATCGCCGGCACTATGACGCCCGCGGTGGGCAGCAACAAGCGGATCATCAGTCAATTCGGGAAGCACAAGCCGATGTCCTCCATGTACCAAGGACACCGTGTTTGCATCACCAATTGATCGAGCGAACCGAATGCATGCAACTGGTCTTCCATGTCCCACACCAACGAGGAGAGTGGGCTATCGCTGGTCGTCGTCGTCCCGACCCAAATCATGGTGAAGCCAAGCCCACAATTATGCATGTATGCCATTGCCTATAGCTGGACTAATAACAGTCACGCAAAAATCACCCCTAAATGTGTGATCAATTGTTGCCCAACCCTGCAGTAGCAAGGGGCTTTAGCTTTCCCAATCCCTCCACCACTTTTTCTGTTGATCATGCAACACGGGGAAACTCGGCCTTGCCGACGAACAGAAACTCGATCATATATGTCCACGTCATACATCGTCTACCATGGCCGGTTCTGGAACATTCGACTGCTTACACGGCCATTTCTCTCTTGGTTCTCATGGTGATGTCCGCGGCGAAGGACCAGACTGTTGCCGCGTATTGCTCTCCGTGTTGTTCTTGATGTTCAGCGACAATGTCTTTTGGTTGTTGTTACTCTGCCCATGATGGGCTTGGGTGTGATATTTGAATCGCATGGTTAGAGCGGTGGGGAGCCAAGCAATGACAAGGGCCGGCGGGGAGCTGCGAGGCCATTTGGTGGGGAGCCGTGAGGGCCGGCGTTGAATGGAGAGGGTGCCCAGTATGGGGAGCTGCGTGGGTGAGCGGAGGAAGACGACGTTGAAGAATAAAACCGTCAGTCAACTGGATGCGATGCGGACTGATGTTCAATTACCAAAGCACCCTTAGTAATATTAATTAAAATCATAATTAACATTTCAATTATCAAGGGCTGGGATTAATTGAGAACAAAAGTACCTCATGTACTGTCCAAGCACCATATCAAATCTCTTAATGAATTTAACTCTTTTCTTCGGTACAATTGGTTTTGGGGCCTCAGTACCATCAAGGAGGTCTATCTCAGTTGGTCTGGGTGGTCCGGACCCATCCCTAATGCTCTGGGAAACATGTCCTCCCTTGAGGTCTTATGTTTGGATTACAATCACCTATCGGGTGTCATGCCAACAGCCTCGAAAAGTCTCTGCAATTTGCAAGTAATGGATTTGAACACCTGGAATAATATCAACGTGGATATGATGCATATATTACCAGAGTGTTCAAGTAGCAACTTGCGCATCTTAAACCTGATGAGTGCTGGTTTGATTGGGGAACTACCAGTTTGGATAGGAAATCTGACCAATCTTAGTGTCCTTAACCTCCTTGATAACAAACTGGTAGGTTCTATACCTTCTGGTTTAGGGGACATGAGGAGCCTAAGTTACCTTGACCTCTCTTGCAATATGCTGGTTGGTTCTATACCACCTGGGATAGAAAACGTGAGGAGTCTAAGTTATCTATGCCTCTCTCAGAATATGCTAGTCGGATCGGTACCTTCTGGTATAGGAAACTTGAAGAGTGTCCAATACCTAGACCTCCACCATAACATGCTGGATGGTGCTCTACCTTATGGGATAGGAAACATGACTAGTCTCATGGAACTTGACCTATCTCAGAACAAGCTCGCTGGTTTTGTACCATTTGGAGTAGGAAACATGAGGAGCCTATGTAACATCCCTTGTATCTGTGTATCTTTTCAAATTCGAATAAAAATCAAAATTGGTCGAAGTTTGCTCAAATTCGGAAAAGAAATCAATTCGAAATGATTTTATTCGATTTTCTCGCGCATGGGCCGAATTCTCCGCCGCAGCGCAGCCTCTCTCTTTTTCTCTCTTCCCCGCGGAGGCCCACTCCCTTCCATCCTTCTCTTCCTCGCGCGGCCCAACCAGCCCGACCGGCCCAGCAGCCCGGCGCTGTTTTTCTTCCCCGCGGCGCCCGTACGCGCGTGCACGCCAGTGAGCCGCACCCCACCGTTGCCCGTCGTTTTCCGCCCCCGACGTCAGCCGGCCCCGCGCCCAGCAAGTCCGCCTGGATTCTAGCGGACTCCTCTGCCGTCCCGTGCTCCCTCTTCTCCTTTAAAACCCGGCCGGCGCCCAAACCCTAGCCTCCAACCTCGCCCGCCGTCGTCGTCCAAGGTCACCGCAGGTGAGCACCGTTGGCGCCTGCGTGTTCCTCATCCTCCGCTCGTTGCATTCCTGCTCATCGCATCGTCCCGCGTGCAGGATGGAGGGAGAGCGGGTGGGTTGAAGCTGGCGGCCGTCAACTCTTCCGTCCCCGCTCGTCGTCTCCGGTGAAGCTCGTCCTCTCTCTCTTGCCGTTCTACGATCCCCGTCGTGCACTGCCTCTACTGGCGCTAATTCCCCCGTTGTCGTTCCCTTGCAGCGCCGGAACACCTTCGAGCGTGGTCACCGCTCGAGTTGTGGCCATCGTCGTCGTCCGCCGCCGCCCCTCTTCGTCGCGCGGCGCCGTCAAGCCTCCTCCGCCTCGCCCGTGAGCAGCACGAACTCGCTGGTGAGCCACCGCCCCCTCCCCGCTCCTTTTCCCTTGGAATTAGTCCCGGTTTGGTGGTCTCTGCCTTGGTCCGGCCGCCGAGCGCCCTGGCCGCCGTGGAGCTCTAGGCTCCCGACGAGCTCATACCCGTCTAGCTAATCCCGAAGCTTCGCACCGTCGCCCTGTAGCACGTGCGCGCTTCAATCGTGGGTCTAGGTCGCGTCTTGGCGGGTTTTGACGGGTCCGCCATGACCGCCGCCGCGGAGCTCGCCGCCGGCGCCGCTCCGGTGGTTTCTTTGGGTCGCAGTGAGGTGCTCGTGCTACCGCAGCTCTCGAGCAGTCGTTTGGCGTAGGATTCGCGCGAATTGGTAGAACCTGGGGAGTTCCCCCTTCTGCGCCGCCGCGGAGCTTAGCTCCGGCGAGCTCGCGTCGCCGCCTCTTGGCGAGCTGGTGCTCGCGGTGGTACCCGGCAAGTGCGCGGGACGACGGGGAGTGTAGTGGTGGTCGCCTTTTGGCCGCCGGCGAGCCCTAGCGCCGCCGCGTCGCGATTCCGGCCGGCTCCCCTGCCCTGGCCTGGCGGCGCCGCTCACCTCTGGTAGGGTGGCGTCACGCTGACGTCGCCCTGACGTCACCCATGGGGCCCGCGGGCAGGGCCTGGGTCCATGGGGGCTTTCTCCCCTATGTTGCATGGACTCGGTCTACGTGGACCGTAGACCGAGGGGGATGAATGGGCCCGGTCCATAGAATATTCCAAAAGAATATTCCGGGGGAATTGGAATATTCCCTGGTTTTTCTTTTTCCAATTTCTAGGATTTCGATAATTCCTTTTTTCGTCAGAAATTCATATCTTTTTACTGGAGCGTCAGAAAAATACACGGTTGGTTGCGTTGGATTCGTAGCAACGAGATCTACGCGTTAGTGTAGTTGTTAGCCATGTTCTAGTGTCGTAAATTCCGTCGTCCGTTTTGTTGCTCTCGTACTTTCCTCGTTTTGCGTACCTAACCCGTTTCGTACGTTACTGTCCGCCGAGAGCTACGGGGAGTTTCCGCCCGCGCCGCAGTTTGAGGAGTTCCCGTCGGAGCAGCCGTACGAGTACCCCGACCCGGCGTGGGACCGGCGTTTCGCAGTGCAAGCGCAATCCTTGACCACTCTTGCTCCTATTTAGCACTTGCATTAAATTGATCCATGCATGATAAATGGTTACTTGCACTTGTAGTTTACCTATGCCATACTATGCCATCCTTGCCACTGTTTGCCATAGGGTGTTTTTATCGTTACTCGCATGCTTAGAATCTGCTTAGTTGCTTAATTGAACCCCATGATGACTATACATGTTTTTGTGTAAAATAAATTGTAGGTGTTTCTTAGGTGTCGAGTTTCCGTACTAGATACCCTGTAGGACTTTTGCGGGGGCGAGTGTAGGTGGTTAGGTGCTTGGGAGACTTTTGGGGAGTCTCTGTTTGGAGAGCGCTCGTTGCGAGCGCAGCTTGTGTAGGGGCCTTGGGTTATGGCGCCCTGTTGTGGTGACACTCGTTATTGAGACTATTGTTTGAGGAGAGGGATGGTGACTCGCCCCGGCGAGCATAAGGACCGGTTCCTGGTTGCTCGCTCTTTGGTATACTAGCTTACCACGTGACCCGTATGGGCGAGCTGGATTGAGACGCTTAGCGGAGGACCGGTGGGCCCGCCGTGGAGTAGAGTTAGTGTTAGTGGGTTTTGGAGCTTGTGTCTCGACCCATGAGTAGAGGATACCCCACCGGCCCGTGGTAGACCTTTCACACCTTCGGGACCCTTTTCTACATTGTGGTTGGGGATCCCGGACTCGAGGAACGGGCGCCCGCCGATCGATGCTTTGTTTATTGATCTTGTGAGTGTTGATGTGCTTTAGCCACGACGGTGGTTGTAGTTATAGTACCTCTTCACGTGGGTACAGTTGCTTACTCTCTGCGAGAGATATATAATCTATACGTATAGCCTAGCCCTCGGGTAAGGGGCAACACCATTGAGCGACACGCTTGATTAGCATTTACTACTTCTCCCCTCGATAGGTTTTACTTCCGGCATCGAGTCGTGGCCCGGTGGAGGTGTGCTTGGACATAAAATATTGACCCTTGTAGGAACGTGTTGTTTCCTGCAAGACCACTTATAAAATTTGACTAATAATAAAAATGGAAATCACATAGACTCGAGGATTAATTGCTTTAGGTGCTAGCCCTTGCCTTTCCTTGGAAATATCCCAACATGCATACATTGTTGCTAGGTAGTTGCGGCTTGTTGAGTACGCGTAGTACTCACGGCTTTCCCACTATGTTTTTCGGACGCTGATTCGGAGGATCCCGCTGAGCCTACCGACGGAGCCGCCGGAGAGGAGTGACGTTCTCGCCTACACACGAGTGCTTGTGGGCTTTGGGTCTTCACCGCCGATCTACATGTGAGACGCTTCCGCTAGTTTCCTTCATGTTCTCTCGCTGGCCTGCGTGTCGCGTGTTTTGTATCCATGAGATTTGAGCATTGAATTTATGATGATGTACTTTGGAGATTCTATTATCTTGCCTTGCATTTACTCTATCTTATGGTTTTTATGATGTTAACTGTATTGGGTGTACGTGTCACACTCCTGGGAGTGACATAGAGGTACAAGGCACGGTTTTCACTATCCGGTGAAAATCGGGTCGTTACAACCTATATTATCTTGACCTCTCTCGGAACATGCTCGATGGTGATGTGCCCGATGGGATTGGAACACTTAGTAATTTGAATTACTTGAGCCTTGGATTGAATAATTTTAGCAGTGAGCTTTCAGAAGAACATTTTGCAAATTTGGTGAACCTTGACTATTTAAACCTTTCACAAAACTCCCTGAAAATACATTTTGATGAACATTGGGTACCTCCATTTAGTTTAACGGAAGTTTATTTAAGGTCATGTGACATGGGGCCTCGGTTTCCAACATGGTTAGAATGGCAAAGTTTATTTAAGGTCATGTGACTCCTCCCGAAAGTCTGGCAAGAAATTTCGACGCCAAACATTTGGCGCAGCCGCACTGGTGGTGTGGCAATCAATGGTAAGCTTCCAAAGGCAAATCATGCTGCCGGCGTCACACTCGAAGGAGCTTAGTGCGGATCAAGATTTTTTCCCCGACTCTAGAGATTTCTGCATATAAGTAGTGTTTGCTTAGCTATAACATTAGCTGGTTCTTTGGTTGACCTTCTCATCGATCCTCCGGCGCTGCGTGCCATCCTTGTGCTCCCTCCGCAGCCTGCCCGCAGCAGTTGGACCTCTATCCTGTTAGGCCTTGTTCTTTTTCGTGGGAATGGATTTTTCATGGACCTTACTCCAAACATAGATTGAGTGGTTCCAGCTCTTTCACTTCATCCAGGCCTGTTGCGTTTCATGGGTTAGGGTCATGGATTGGTGCTAGGCCTTCAAGACATGAAATGCAGGTGGGTTCCCATACCAATCCGTGCACAACCAAACGCCCATTTTAAGTTGGGCTGGACCAGTTACACATTCTTCTGTTCCATATGATTTAGGCTACAATCCATGCTATTCCATGGCAAAACGAACAAGACCTGAGTTGGGGCTAACCCTGCCACTCTCAGCTTAGGCAGGTAACCTGTGGGGCATGTGCGAGAAGGACAACATCGCCGATTCACGTCGGACAACCTTTCTAAGGCCTCGTTCGTTTTCGTGAAAATGGATCCCACATGGACCTGTCCCAGATATGGATTGAGTGGTTCCAGCTCTTTCATTTCACACAGGCATGTTGCATTCTATGGGTTAGAGTCATGGATTGATGCTAGGCCTTCAAGACATGGAATGGGCATGAAATTGACTGGAATTGGGTGGATTCCCATAATAATCTATGCGTAACCGAACGACCATTTCGAATTGGACTGGACCAGTTCCAGATTCTTCTGTTGCATATAGTTTAGACTGCGATCCATGTTATTCCGAACAAAGGTCTTAGCTGGTTCGCGGATAGCTTCGTTGGTGAGCCTCGACAGCGCGAGCTGCACGAAAAGCCTCAGAAAGCTTGGCGTCAACATCGTCCGGTACGCAGAATCCACCATCCCGACCGCTCACGCGCACTCACACCATCCCGACCGCGCACGCGTTTGGACAGGATATTGCTCCGATCCAGGTCGCTGTCCATGACGACTTCGGACAGCGCCGGTCTCCCACTGAGCCACGGCCGCAGCCGATCAAAAGTGCTGGGGCTAATGCCAAACGCGCCCAAGGCTGCCGTTGTCACCCCTCCTCTGTTAGTTAGTGCTCATGGCAATCATACAGTTGACCGCTTCAGGTGCCGGGCAACCTTCTGGCTGACTACTCGGACTAGTACTTTTCCACCCGGAGCATGGATCAAGACACCTCTTTTGCTGCGGCGACTTCACACATATATGTACATGCTTATCCTAGTAGTATGAGACAACACATTTAGTATTTCACTTACACAAGTATCATAAAAAAAAGACACAAGACCAGCAACATGACTGCTCGTCTTCTCCATCGCCACAAAGCTGTGGCACTCGCCTCGATCCTTTTCGTTATCCAGGCACCGCCCCTGTTGTCTGTTCAAGCAAAGGCGATCTCTCGGGCGGGGGCTGCATCGCAAGCGAGCGCGAGGCGCTCATCTCCTTCAAGGAAAGTTTTCTAGACCCTGGTGGACGCCTCTCGTCATGGCGGGGCCAGGACTGCTGCAGCTGGAAGGGAGTCCGGTGCAGCAACCGTACAGGCCATATTGTCAAGCTTGACCTCCGCAGCCAGGACAATTCCGAAGCGATCTTATTGCGTGATGAGTTGAGCTCCTCCATTGCCGCCTTGCGCCATCTGAGGTACCTGGATCTCAGCTTCAATGATTTCAACGGCACAAGTATACCCTTGTTTCTAGGCACTCTCAGCAACCTAAGGTATCTCGACCTCTCATACACGGATTTTCTTGGGATTATACCTTCACAGCTTGGCAACCTCTCTCGCTTGCAATACCTTGACCTTAGTGTTATGTTCTATTCTGGATATTATCTGGAAGTATCAGATCTTTCATGGCTGTCACGTCTAAATTTATTAAAGAGTATAGATCTCAGCGGAGTGGACCTCAGTTCCATAAGTGATTGGGTTCACCAGGTTAATATGCTGCCTAATTTGAAAATCCTCTCTCTATCTAGTTGTGGTCTTGACAGTACAATCTCTACTTTGTCACATTCAAACCACACAAATCTGGAGATACTTGATTTATCCTTTAATGAATTTAACTCTGTTCTCCAGTACAAGTGGTTTTGGGGGCTCACTACCATCAAGGAGCTTTATCTCAGTTCGAGTGGGTGGTCTGGACCCATCCCTCATGCTCTTTTTTGGATAATGGAACTTTGTTCCAGCTTCTGCACCCTCAAAGAGGGTGCACACAGCCTTTCAATTACATCAACTGAGCACTTAGGCTCCACCTTGTCCACAAGAATACCAAATGAGCAAAGTGCAATAAGCTAAGATACATCAAATAAAACTACTACGATGCAGCAATTCTATTTGAGAACTTCCAACCAAATCTAGCAAAGACGTCCATCGTCGAGGTCTCCCACAAACGACATGCCTTCATGAGATTTTGTCTTGACTCTTCGTCCCTAGACAGCAATGACCACGTTCGGATCCAGTACGTGGCCCTGAAGATTACCTGCAAAATAGTATTGTTTTTTGATTTGTTAAATACCATATCATTTCTATTCAACCATAAAGCCCAAAAAGTAGCTGCTACACCCACTACAATCTGATCCCTAAGTTTTGAGTGGAGGCCATGAAGCCATGACTCAATGTTTGAGATACTAAGTGGCGGTTGAATTCCAAATGTGATATGTATTGAATTCCAAATTGTTCTAGCGAAGTGGCAATCAAAGAAAAGATGTTGTATAGTCTCTAAGGAACTACATGAGCAACATTTCAAATCCCCCTTCCAATTCCTCTTGGCTAGATTATCTTTGGTCAAAGTGGCCCCTTTCCTAAGGAACCATAGAAAATTTTTTATTTTGAGTGGTACTTTCATTTTCCAGACCGGACATCTTTGAGGAACCCCATTCTTATGTAAGTCCCAAATAAACACATCCTTAGTGTTAGTTAATCTTGTTAAGAGAATACTAGCAACTAAGTTGTGCCACGAAGTAAGATTTTGGTGAACTAGCCCCCTTCTAAAAGAAATATTCAGCGGTGTGCTGCTCAAAACACGAGCTACCGTTGCATCTCTGTGTCTGACAATATTGTACAGATTAGGATAGGTCACACGTAGGGGTTTGTCTCCAATCCACAAATCCTCCCAAAATCCGATGGTGGTACCATTTTGCACCCGGAAATGTCCATATTGTAGAAATTGGTCTTTCACTTTCATAAGTCCTGACCAAAAATGTGAATCTCCGGGCTTGTGCTGGCACTGCGTTAGCATTTTATTTAGCAAGTATTTCCTTCTTAGAAGGTTTTGCCAAATACCATCCTCGTTGAAAAGTTTATAAAGCCACTTACTAAGGAGGCATCTATTTTGAATCTCAAGGTTTTTAATGCCCAGTCCTCCACAGTCTTTTGGCATACATAAAACACTCCACTTAGTGAGTCTGTATTTTTTCTTGTGTTCATCACACTGCCAAAAGAATCTAGACCTGTAATAATCCAATTTTCGTAAAGCCCCTTTGGGGATCTCAAAAAAGGATAGCATGTACATTGCTAGGCTTGTTAGGACTGAGTTAATCAAAACCAACCTGCCCCCTACCGAAAGGAGTTTTCCTTTCCAACTACATAGTTTCTTCTGGAACTTTTCCTCAATGATGATCCAGTCGCTATTGGAAAGTTTCCGATGATGCATAGGAATTCCTAGATATCGGAATGGGATGACCCCATTTTTGCACCCGAATAGTTGTGCATACTCTAGCTCATACTCCTTGGCCTTGCCATAGCAATATAACTCGCTTTTATGGAAATTTATTTTTAGTCCGGATAATTGCTCAAAAATACTCAACACTAGTTTAAGATTTTTGGCTTGATCCAAATCATGTTCCAAGAAAAGAATCGTGTCATCTGCGTATTGGAGAATGGAAAGGCCACCATCCACTAGGTGCGGGACCAATCCCTTAAATTCTCCATTTCCTTTGGCCCTTTCGATGAGAATTGCAAGCATATCCGCAATTAAATTGAATAGAAGGGGAGATAGGGGGTGATGTACCTAGATTATTCCTCATGCTCTGGGAAACATGTCCTCTCTTGAGATCATATATTTAGATTACAATAATATATCAGGTATCATGCCAACAACCTTGAAAGGTCTCTGTGATTTGCAAATAATGGATTTGAGGTACAATAATATCAATGGGGATCTGATACGAAGATTACCACAATGTTCATGGAAAAACTTGCGTGGGCTATACTTGGGTAGTGCTGGTTTGACCGGGGAGCTGCCTGTTTGGATCGGAAATCTGACCAACCTTAGATACCTTGACCTCTCTTGCAACATGCAGGTTGGTTCAGTACCTTCCGGTATAGGAAACTTGAAGAGTGTAATAGATCTAGACCTCAGCCAGAACATGATTGATGGTTCTCTACCTTTTGGGATAGGAAACATGACTAGTCTCATACACCTTGACCTATCTCAAAACAAGTTCGTTGGTACTGTACCATTTGGAGTAGGAAACATGAGGAGCCTAGATTATCTTGACCTCTCTCAGAACATGCTGGATGGTGATGTACCTGATGGGATTGGAACGCTTAGTAATTTAACTTACTTGGGCCTTGGATTGAATAATTTTAGCAGTGAGCTTTCAGAGGAACATTTTGCGAATTCGGTGAACCTCAAATATCTAAACCTTTCACACAACTCCTTGAAAATATATTTCGGTGAACATTGGTTACCTCCATTTAGTTTAACGGAAGTTCATTTAAGTTCATGTGTCATGGGGCCTCGGTTTCCAACATGGTTAGAATGGCAAAGTGGCATACACACCCTTGATATCTCAAACACAAGGATAGATGATGTTTTACCACATTGGTTTTGGGTTGTGTTTTCTAACGCATGCACCTTAGACTTGTCAATAAATCAACTTAGTGGTACTTTACCAGCAAAGTTGGATCTCCCTTTCATGCAAGATATGGATCTTTCTGGAAATTAATTGGCAGGGCAGCTACCAGAAAATCTTACAGCGCCGTATCTAAGCAACTTGCTTCTTCATAACAACCGGTTCACAGGCACCATCCCAGGATACGTGTGTTATGATTTTATGGAAATAAACCTGTCAAACAATCAGCTAAAAGGGGATGTTTCACAGTGTTATGGTTCATCACTATTCATGGTAGACCTGAAAAATAACAAGTTTTCGGGTGAATTTCCTCCTTTCCTCCAAAATGCTACCTTCTTAACCTTTCTTGACCTTTCACACAACAAGTTCTCTGGAAGTGTGCCAGCCTGGATAGCAGAGAAAATGCCAAATTTAGAGGTGTTAATTTTACGATCGAATATGTTTCATGGCCACCTTCCTGAGCAGCTAACAGAGCTTGTTCGACTTCATTATTTGGATGTTGCACATAACAACTTGTCAGGAAGTATTCCTTCATCTCTAGCAAGGCTGAGAGCCATGAAATTTTGGAGAGGTGGTGATGCGGACACTAATAGTAGTTACAGTAGTGAGAGTGTGTCAACATTTATAAAAGATCGAGAGTTAAACTATACCCATGAACTCACAGACCAGATAGTATTGATTGACATGTCAAGTAATGTTTTCAGTGGATACATTCCAATGGAAATATTTTTCCTAAAGGGACTTCGAAGTTTGAATCTCTCTAGTAACCAATTAAGTGGAAGTATTCCTGGCATCAGTGCTTTAAGGGGACTGGAGTCCCTTGATCTATCTTACAATTATTTCACTGGAGAAATTCCCTCAAGTTTATCTAATCTTAATTTTCTGAGCTGCCTGAACTTGTCATACAATGACTTATCTGGAAGAATTCCCTCCGGACAACAGCTGCAAACAATCAGTGATCGGTACATGTACATCGGCAATCCCAGACTTTGTGGGCCTCCTCTTGTCAACAGTTGCACGACAAATGACAGAGATCAAAATTCAAATTTAGAACACGTAGCTGAAATGCATAATATATCATCTTATTACCCTAGCTTCTGCACAGGATATATTATGGGCCTTTGGATAGTGTTTTGCATAATGTTGTTCAAGAAAAAATGGAGAGTTGCATACTTTCGTATTCTTGACATGTTTTACAACAAGGTTTATGTGCAAGTTGCTATCAGCAAGGCTGCTTTTATGAAAAGAATTCCACGATGGGGAACAATGAAGGTCATTGTCTTCTGCACAATCATGAATTACTTTTTTATAGGTTATGTTCTGTCACTTCTACTCATACTATATATTGTGATGTGCAGCGAGATAGTGGCATTCTTAGTTGATATAGCTTGATTATGCCCTAATCAAGAAGACAGACCGTGATCCTGGCATGTTTTGGCCATCCGTTTTGTGAGAAACCTTTAGTCCACAAAAAATCTGTAGATATTAAAAATTGGCTCAAGGCAGACGAAAGCTTCATCACTACGGGAAAAGCTGTGTGCTGAGTGCACAACCATTTGCCGAGTGCCGAATCTCGGGCACTCCGCAACACTGGGCAGTGAGAAAACACTCGGCACAAAATGGTCTTTGCTGAGTGCTGCTAATGTGACACTCGGCAAACGTGCGAACCGTCAACCAAATCGTCAACCGTTACCTATTTGCCAAGTGCTCACCCCGGACACTCGGTAAAGAGGCCTTTTGCCGAGTGTTTTTGCTGGGCACTCGGCAAAATAACTTTTTCTTCACTTTTTGGCCACCATTTTTTTTGTGTAGCACATAGATAGTTCCTGATTCATCATTGTGAAATTTGGTACAATATTCATCTTGTTTCTATATTTAACTAATTTTATTCATTAATTTCATTTTCTTATAAAAATTCAAATTTGAACTATAAGTGTTTGGAATAATGGAATAAAGTGAACAAGAAGTTGATGTTCGTGTTAGTGAAACCAAAGTGAAGCTGTATCCCGGAAACCAGGGAAAATTTCATGAATTTTGTACATGAAGTGTCACAGGATACGTGTCATTGAATAATATTTTAATTTTATAAAGTAAATGAAGGAGAAAAATAATGAGAACTCTCATGAAGTCATGATATCATATATAGAATAGATCTCATGGTAAAAAGTATACAGTGTTTCGCAAAAGTTGTGACGAACATTGTGTACAAATTCGAGAATCTCCAGGTAAGAACTAGAGAAGTGAGAACGAGTCAATAAGGTTTGTAGTAAATTTAAAAGAAAAATTTGAATTTGACTTCAACTGATTTTATGTAGTTAAAACATCATTAAAATATTATCATTCCAAAATTTTGATAATTTTTGAATTACTTAAATAATTTATATTTTTCTTTACTTTCAGAAAAAAAGAGTGCCGAGTTCCTGAACAAGTGGCACTCGGCACATAGATCGTGTTTGCCGAGTGCCAGGTGTGTAGGCACTCGGCAAACCAAATCTTCAGCTCCTCAATTCCAGCTCGATCTCTCTCTCTCTCTCTCTCTCTCTCTCTCTCTCTCTCTCTCTCTCTCTCTCACGCTCCTCCATTCCAGCTTGTTCTCTCTCACACACACTGCGCCCCCGCCCATCGGATTTGTACAAATTTATGCCTTTTAACACCGACATACCTTCTACCTTCATCGAGGAAGCACGATTTACATTTCTCAATAATGCTGGAATTTCTGTCTATCTGTATATGTAAAAAAAACTAAACTTAAGATTGCATCATGTTTCATTATTACTGTTATAACCAATCTATTTGAAATGTTCAATCAATATCCAACATGCATTTTTATTAAAATAATGAAGAACATATCAAGTCTACGAAACCCAGCTGCTATAACTTCAATGTGAACAAAAATAATGAAGGAGAAAAACACTAGGCACGGGTTGATAGACTAGTGGGTATAATATGTTTAGAGATCCAATTAAGGGCTGGATGTTTTGTGTTTTTTGTGAAAATTTATAGGATTTTCCTCCTATTAATGTGGATGCTTTGAAAGGAGCCTCCAATTAGTAAATATAAGATAGCTATATATCAGAGCTACAGGTAAGAGTAAAATTTATATATTCATCATGGATTACTAATGCATTGCCATTTCACATGGAGATAAGCTATTCTTCACGAGCAACCAGAAGAAGGCCAAGGCATGGATGTCGATGGTCATAGAGCATGGCACTGGTCAATCTTGCCATCTATGGAGATGGACCTCAGCGAGTCACAACTGCGACTACAACTGTTGTACCGGACTTTCGTCCACAACTTCTCGGCTTGGTTGATAGCGGAGTACGAGGAGTGAGTCTCTACCAAGCCAGGATTTGTGTGTGGGTCTTCCCAAACATCATTTGACACTAAGTTGTACCACCGGATGCAACATGTATACACATGTTTTCTTTGAAGAGATAAGGGCATATGCCCCATGAACATAACATAGACTTCTTTTTCCACTAATAAAGACCAAACTAGTATTCAACATGCAATTTCATTTATTAATTACATATACGTTGTTAATTGTGTTCCTTTTACATGAGACTGCAATAATGAAGTTCTAAGCCTGACAAAATTGTCATCAATTATAGATATATAGCAACATATCTCAATGAATTTTAAGTTCAATGTGTAAAACATTTTGCAAAGTAGAACTTCAATATTATTGAAATTCAAGTATTCGCCTGTAGCCTAACTGACCAAATTTCTAAGAAACCAAGAATGCACTAACAAAATATTAAACATGTGGCATGCTTCCTTTCTTTGTGTAAACTTTTTAAACATAAAGGATGTTTGCTAATTCCACTTTGTCGACCGTAAAAAAGTGATTGTATGAAGGTAACAGTGGTAACAACTCTACTCATCCTTTATGCATGAACATCAGCTTGATACTTCCTTGTCAATCCTCACGTTGTGCCTTCTAGAGCTAGGTTGGTTGACTACACGGTCTTTTGAACTTGTGCTACTTGGAATGGTGTTTGAATCTAAGCATCTAAGAGGTAGCTAGCTCGACCTGCATGGGGTGAGGTGTGAATGTTGCTAATCTTTGTCTCTGGGCGGCTATGGTCTGATCCTGCTTCCTGAACTCATCGCATTTTAAGGGCCATGGGGAGGAAATATAGCGGTGTCTTGATTGCCATTCACTGTCAACAGTTTTCGAATGAATGCAGCTTATAGGATATAGGCAACTGTAACTGGTCAAGAGTGAAAAACTGGCTTCAGTTAGCTAGCTGAACATTATTGCAAGGGGAAAGTCCAGGCGTCCAGGAGGTGGAGAGGAAACAATTATCGATGTTAATTGTCAGTGTGGGTGGTCTCTTAATTTATCATGTGTCCCTCACCAGATAAATAAAAAAATTCGGATGTGTAGGTGGGTGCAAGGTACGGACGTGATGTGTTCTGTAGAGTGATCTGGTGAATGAAAATTTTCAGATATCGTGGCTCACTAAGAGATGAGAGAAATAGAAGTTAAGTGCTCTTAGTGGGTTGCATCTTTTAAAGATATGTAGATATAGATAATTTTTGTTATAGTTTATCACAATGACTTTATTTTGATTTGGTTTATTAAGTCATAGATGAATGTATGAAGTGATGTTCTCCGTATGCATAAGGGTGTATATTTTAAGGGTTGTAAAAGATCATATACTCTGACTGGCCATATTCTAAACATATTGCATTTATATCGACCTTATTTCTTAAGTGTTTTCATGCTACATTAGTTGTAAAAGATACAAAGCTTGACCGCCTTTTAAATTGAACACATACTGAAGCTCAGATCAAAACAAGAATATAAGTACATAAGTAAATAATAGATATTTCTACGTATTTTTTTATTTGTGTTTTCAATATTTATAGCACAAATGCATGTGTCAGCTTTTGGGGATAATTGCATGTATGCCCCTATGTTGTATCTCAACTATGAATTTACCCTCATTTTTTGAACGTTGCATCATTACCCCTGCTTTAGGGGCAATGGTGCAATAAGTTGTCTGAAAACAATGGCAGTAGTGCAAAGTTGAAAAAGTAAGGGTAAATTCTAGTTGACACTCAAAACAGGGGCAACCATGTAAATGTGTCTGCTTTTAAACTCCAAGACCTGTAACAATCTTAACAATAGAAGCATAATTATAAGCATGTTCTGTTGTTACAAACGTAGTGTATTATAATCACAAAAGAAATGTAAGAACAGTAATTGATATACAGGTAATTACCAGCTCATAGATAAAACTAGCACAAATGCAAAACTGCTGGATAAATGCATGTCTTCTTGTAATAAGATACAGTAATAAACTAGAAGGCTATCCAGACAGAGGCAACACCTTGTCGCCTGTCGGCCTCGTAGAGGAAAGCGTCCTCTTCTTCTTGCTAATCACGTGCATCTGTTTAGCCTCCATCTCAAGCACGACGACCTCTTTTTCATCTCGCTCGGATTATTGGGAAGAGAAGCGGCCGATGGGGTGTAGCAAGACTGTCGGGCCCCTCGCCCCAGAGAACCCGCCGGGCAGTGGCATCACGTTTGACGGGATCGGAGTAATGCTGGCCAAACGGGCTGGGCCAAGCGTGACGGCCTAAAGCACAAAAAAATGACCCAGTCCAAGCACCGCACGACCCGGTTAATTAAATTCGTGCCGGGCTAGCCCGGTAGAACAGTGCGTGTCTTGCTTGGGCCGAGGGCATGGCCTATCGGGCGGCACAGGCACACGGCTCGATTAGTAGCCGGCCCGCTTGGCACGTAATTGGCCCATCAGCTTGGGCACGACAGTGCCCGGTAGCAATCAGCCCAACGGCTCTTTCCCAGCCCATTTGTCATTTCCCCACCTACCTAGCGGCGTTATAAAATCCTCGCCCTCGGCGCAAACCCTAAGCCCCTGGTCATTTCTCCATTGCCTCGTCCACAATATGCCTTCTTCTCTCGAGCTCCAGATCTAGTGCCTCCTCCTCTCTCAATCGCTCCAGCAGGTTTGTGCGCCATCGTGCGCCTGCTCACCGGATCGATGGCCAACGGCCTTAGAGCCTAGTAAGGAGTCCCTACGTAGAGCAGAGTGGCTCCTCTACGGGACGGGTGAGCTGGCGAACCTGAGTGGAGCTGTGACTAGGTTGAGGCCACCTGGTTTGGCGAGGCCTAGTGCCTACGGCTGGACGACGAGGAGGTCGAGGCCGGGATCCACCCCAAGGACATCGGCGCCGGGATCGACCACGTCGAGGCCTTCGACGCCTGGATCGACCACGCCGTGCTTGGGCTACGTCGACGCCGGGATCGACCATGCAGTGGCTAGGATCGAGCACCCTGAGGCCATCCACCACCACGCCGACGATGACAGCAACCGGATCGGCCACGACTACGAACATGCCACCTCTGTCTAACCCGATGCCATCTCCAACTCCACCAACCGGCGACTCCGACGCCGGAACAAGTCACCGCAAGCACGAGCCACCGAGGCACGAAGAGGTGCAGGAGGAGGACCTCACAGGCATGGCTCGACTACCATCCGGTCACCAAAGAGGTAAACAGTATCGAAGTTGTTTATGTTGCAACCTGTCTCTATTACTTGTAGGACTGACAGCTTGGAGAGGACAAGGACCAGCACCAAGAGGAGCTAAAAGAGGCATTTGAGGAGCTGTACTTGGATGGTGATATTGTTGATGGTGAGGAACTGGCTAGTGTAGGAACTTAGTTGTGGTCTGTTATTGATAAATATTTTGTAATACTTTGAAACATTTGAGTTGGTTGTACTCTTTTTTCTTTCCCCTCAAGGCTGGGATTTTTAACGGACAACCAACTCAGTATGTGTAACCTAATCTAAATTTAATCTCCTTTGCTAATTTGCTGTTGTGTGATTGGTTTTGTGAGTTTTAAGTGTGGCAATCCTGTCTATGTTGATGAATTTGAATTTGGAGTTGAAAATCTGTATGAATGGATGATTTTTTAAATTCTAGGTCTAGTGGGCTTACCGGGCTAACGGGCTATTCATGCTCACGGGCCTACTGGGTTAGCCCAGCACGGCTAACTATTTCTGAGCTGTGTCATGGGCCATCGGATCGGCATGTGGGCCGGCAGGGCACGGCACGAAAAGAATTCCGTTCCATGCCGACCCGAAACTAAACGTGTCAGGCCGTTTCGTAGTTGGGCCGAGCCGTGCCGGATGGTCCGTTTGGACAACATGCTGATCCGGCCCAGGTTGCCATCAGTGACAAGTTTGCACACAGCAGCAGCCGCGTGGGCTGTCCTCTGATGGACCACCACCGGGGGTCAGTCCACCACGCCGATCACCATATCACGGCCAAATGCGGTCGTCGTCATCCTCCTCTGTTTCAGCGCTCTCCGCCGGAGAGCAGAGCACCCATGCTCTGTTTCCGCGTCCGTTGCTGCCTGAGTGCTGTGCCATGTCACAATCTTATATTTACTAATTGGAGGCTCCTTTTGAGGCCTCCACATTAATCGGATGAAAATCCTAAAAATTCTCACAAAAAAGCAAAATATCCAACCATTGAGTTAGACCCTAAACAAATCTTTGCCATTGGATCTAACATGTTTGAAATTACCCACTTCTGCCATTGTAAAATCACGTATAGATGGATAAAATATATAGTAGCAACTCCAATCGTCCTCTCTGTTTCCAGCGGAGAGCCCAGCCGACGGCAGTGCACGATATGTACGCGGCGGACAATGGAGCCCTGATGACGTAGTTCACAAAACGAGCTAAGCAAGGCTGAATTCCAGCTTGAGATGGAGTCATAATATAATCCTGAAACCAGGCCATGCAGGTGCAAGCATGCACTCCCGACTCTCAATCCCGGAAATCGAGTCACAATCCTGTGATTAACGTGCAGCTCGATCGCCCAAAGCCTTTGAGGTGGTTACCGTGGAAAAGTTATCTAATCCACCTGGCGAGTTCCACCCGGAAGAGAAGCAGCGTGTGCTTGCCCATATAATCCGCATCAGCACGACACGATGAGTTGGGCGGTAAAGCGTCCCCGTGGCGGCCAACGACACAGGTGCACAAGCAAAATCACTCTTGCTCTCTGCCAGGATGTGATTAGATCGAAACCCCAGGAGAACTAATCTAAGTTCATTATGGTTTATTAATAAGGTAGCTTCGCTGTCTCTCTCTCAGGCAATTTTTTCTGTTGATTTTTACCTTCTGATTTTAGCAGGCATCAAATTAGCATACATTGGTATGCATCCTATGAATGAAATATTTTGTACGTATATTGTGACATGTTTTTAGTATTAGATGCTAAATTGAAGGGTAGAGATCTGACGGAAACCCTAACATAAACATAGCAAAAAATTTAATCTGAACTGATTAATGTTAAAGAAAACAGTAATCACAGGAGAGTTGTTCTGCATTAAATTTCTTACACATGACACATACAAATACAATAATCAGATTGAACATTGTCAGTTAAATGTGTCAGATGTAAACAGGTAGAAGCCACAATTAAAAATTATGGAGTCCTTATTATTGCTTATTGCAACGAACCATATGTGAAGAACTATAGCATGAAAGAACATTTAAATCTCTCTTGAATCCTTGGCATTATGAGATACGTCCCGAGAAAGTACGGCTTATGTTTTATTTTGGCCAATCATGTTCATCAATGAATACACCACAAATACGTTACATTTATTAAAAAGATCTGGACTACTATATACTACTTAAGTTGATGGGATGTTTCAGTTTAGTAGGAATCCAAGACCCCTCTCAGCATACATAGGTGGTATCACTGTCACGTATAACATGATATTTAGTTTTTATTGTGATTCAACTACATATGTATGGGGTAATACAAGAGATTAAGCAAGGTAACAAGCAAACTTGATAACAGCAGGTTTATCGCGCGGCATGAAATGGTCAGGAAGACATTGTCTCTGACGTGTGTACTAGCAGATCGTGGCACATGGAGTTCACCTTTGACTAAATCTTGCTACCTTGGACAGCATGCATATATCTTCAAATTTTGACAATTTAAAGGTCTCTCTCTCTCTCTCTCTCTCTCTCTCTCTCTCTCTCTCTCTCTCTCTCTCTCTCTCTCTCTCTCTCTCTCTCTCTCTCTCTCGGTGTGTGATACAATGGAAACTCAATCCAAAAACTGAAAAGAATAAACTTATGATCCGTATCTCACTTATTTTTTAACTGTATTCTCTCTGTTTTTTAGCAAATGCGGACATTATTATTTGTTGCTTACTAGCAGTCCATCAAAATGGGAAATCAAAATTCAGATTATTTCTAATATTAAGAACACAATAATTGTGCATGTCTAAATAGAGAACGGCGTCATTTTCTATTTATATTGCATCATAGTGTCCAAAAAGTATTAGTTTTCTCTTGCCAAATAGTAAATCAGAGGAAAATAAAAAATTACCCACCACTTTAATTATGAAAAATAAAACAAAAATACCCCTATATGAACTAATTTAAGTTGATATATATAGGCGGTGTTATGTTGAACATATAATTTAATTTTTTTGTGATTCACTGACATGCGTGTCGGGTAATACAAGAGATTAAGCAATCGAGCTAACAAGCAAACCTGATAACAGGCTTAACGCACAACATGAACAAGGACAGCAACAGTTTGTCTTCAAGGTGTGTTGGAGCAGATGGTGGCACATGCTGGTCAGGTTTGTTTAAATCTTGCTACCTTGGACAAGATGCATACATGTTCAAATTTTGATGATTTAAAGGTACTCTCTCTCCTCTTGCTCTCTCTCTCTCTCTCTCTCTCTCTCTCAATCCATATATGAAAAGAAAAAGTGCATGATCCATATCTCTCTTATTATTTTTCTCTCTTATTATTTTAACTGCATTTCTATTTTTTAGTAAATAGGAACATTATTATTTGTTGCTTACTATCAGTTACCATTAAAATAGGAAATTAAAGTAAAATCTCAGATTCTTTTAACTTAATATTAAGAATGCAGAAATTGAGCATGTCTAAATAGAGAACAACAGCATTTTTTATTTATATTGCATCTTTGCATCCCAAACGTATTAGTTTTTCTTTCCAAATAGTAACTCAGATGAAAAATAGAAAATTACCAACAACTTTCATTATGAAAAATTAAACCAAAGAAAGACTAGATAAGAATATATATTTATAATTATTCACCATCGCCTCTATAAGTTTATGAATTAATAATTTTTACCATATATAATGTAAATATATGAAACAACACACTAATAGTTTTTACGGTAGCAAGATGGAAGATATTAGAAATGATCTCACTCTACCAGATAAACAATCATTCTGCATTACTCCAATAGATGACTTAGAACTAATGCAAGATAAATAATAACAATAAATATAAAATGAATTTACAGTGCAGATTGAATAACAAAAAACTCTGTCCCGTGCATATGCACGGGTTCATGGACTAGTGGGGGAAATGGAGCTACGTTCGTCTAAAACACCCGTGGCCGTGGAATTCCAAAACCAAAATTGGCCATCACAATGACGCCAAAGGCACCAGTGGCACCAACATACTGCACTTCCTAGTGATGGTTTTCACAAAAGAGTTGTTGAAGCAAAAAATGGTATAGCCGGTCACGGAAAATAACAAACGTTTTTAGTTTTGTCTGTCATGTACTAGGTACGGTATCAACCATGCATATGCATTTGCATATCAATTTAAGAAACAGATACACGGGTCTATATCTATCTTATTCATAAAACTAATTCCCTACAGCTGGCTTTCCACGGAATCGCTTTGAAAAAATAAATGCTGTTCAAAACGGGGCCTACAAGGACATACTAGTACACTGCACGGTGGACAGCAGCAAGAGGACACTGTCAAAGCCACAGAAGTCTTCTCTCTACTGGTATTAAGTGAAATCAGTGGAAATTTGCACCCGGTCGATCAGAAAACTAAGTAGAAGGATCTTGCCGGTTCTTAAACAGGTATCATCAAAGAACAAGGCCAGCAAAATGACTGCTTGCCTGCTCCATCGCCACGAAGCTGTGGCACTCGCCTTGATCCTTTTCGTGTTGAAGGCACCACCTCTATCGTCTGTTCATGCAAGGGCGATCCCAGGCGGTGGCTGTATCGCAAGCGAGCGGGAGGCGCTCATCTCCTTCAAGGAAAGTTTCCTCGACCGTGCTGGCCGCCTCTCGTCTTGGCGGGGCCAGGACTGCTGCAGCTGGAAGGGAGTCCGGTGCAGCAACCGTACTGGCCATGTCATCAAGCTTGACCTCCGCAGCCAGGAGGATATATCCGAACAGATCATTTTGCGAGATAAGCTGAACTCCTCCATTGTTGGCCTACGCCATCTGAGGTACTTGGATCTCAGCTTCAATGATTTCCGTAACACAAAGATACCTTGGTTTCTAGGCACCCTCGGCAACCTGAGGTATCTCAACCTCTCATCCACGTATTTTCAGGGGACTGTACCTTCACAGCTTGGCAACCTCTCTCGCTTGCAATACCTTGATCTTAGCTGGTCCTATTTCTTAGTGTCAGATCTTTCATGGCTGCCACATCTCAGTTCATTAAAGAGCATAGATCTAAGCAGAGTGGACCTCAGTTCCATAAAGGATTTAGCTCAGAAGGTTAACACGCTGCTTAATTTGAAAATCCTCTCCCTCTCTAGTTGTGGTCTTCACAGTACAATCTCTACTCTATCAAATTCGAACCTCACAAATCTGGCGATACTTGATTTGTCCTATGTCGGTTAATCCTTGCGTGCATTGGTCTTAGTTGGTGTCTTGTCTTTGCTTAGTCTTGAGTTTATTTGGTTCAGTTAAGAGTCTGTCAAGCTGACGCATGCCCAGTCCATGCGGAGCGAGTCGTTCGCGTCGTGCGCGCACCCACGTCCAGGTGCTGTTCGTGTGCGCGCAAGTAGGAGGCCGTTTCGGCCATGAGTCCCTGTAAAAGTCTAGAGTCCTTATATATTCTGTAATACAGATACACGAAAAGCTGCTCGGGTAGTTCGCAGCACCAAAAACTTCTCTCCACCGTGTTCGCGTGTGTTCGAGAGTAAACCGCCGGAGTTCGCCGTCGTTCCTCACCGGCGATCTCCAACATTTGGTACCAGAGCGGCGATCGATCCCGGCGACCATGTCGGCATCATCGGTACCCAGCCGCGCCAGCTCGAGGACGCCTCCTCGCCGGCGCACGCCACGATCTCCCTCTCCGCCGGTTCGAGGCCGGCGCCGTGACGACGGGCGCCGCGTCGTGGTCGAGCGCGTGGTGAAGGAGACGACCGCGTCCGTGCAGTACCCAACGCTCACAAGGACCAATTACAACGATTGGGCCTTGATGATGCGGGTGAACATGCAAGCGCAGGGGATTTGGCATGCCGTCGAGCCGGAGGACGACGAGACAATCGAGTACCGTGAAGATAGGTTGGCGCTCGCCGCGATCCTGCGTGCAGTGCCGCCCGAGATGCTCCCGTCCCTCTCCACCAAGCGCACCGCGCAGTCTGCCTGGGAAGCCATCAAATCTCGCCGAATTGGTGTGCAGCGTGTCCGTGAGGCCAATGCCGAGAAGCTGCGCCGTGAGTTCGCTGAGATCTCCTTCCGCGACGGCGAAACCGTCGATGATTTCTCTCTCCGCATCACCGGGCTCGCCAACAGCATAAGCGTGCTCGGCGGTGAGGTGACAGAGGGGAGATTGTCAAGAAGATGCTGCACGTCGTCCCCGATCACCTCGAGCAGGTAGCAATCTCTATTGAGACCCTGCTCGACATCGACAACCTCTCAATTGAGGAGGTGACCGGGAGATTACGTGGCGTTGAAGATCGGAAGAAGAAAAAAGAAACCGTCGACAACCAGGGCCGCCTCCTACTCACGGAGGAGGAGTGGAACGCACGTCGCCAGACTCGTGACTCCGGCGGCGGCGGCAGCGGATCTAGCTCTGGGTCCAACCCTGGAAAAGGACGCAGCAAGAAGGGTGGCCGTAACCGCGGTCGCGGCCGCGGAAAAGGAGAAGAAGGCAAGGAAGTTGGGGCGGATCGCTGCCTCAACTGCGGGAAGAAAGGCCATTGGGCCAAGGATTGCCGCAGCAAACCCAAAGTTCAGGGCAAAGCTCACGTCGCTGAAGCTGATGAAGAAGACGAGGCTACACTGTACACCATGAGCGCTACTCTGTCCTCTGCTTCCCAATCGCTGCCATCTTCCCCAACCGCTCCTGCTGATGGAGAAGGGCCTCCGAGCCTAGGCGCAACTGCTGTCGCATTGGAAAGTAGTCTGGAAATAGTAGAGGAGAGTGTGAATGCCCAGCTTGGGGAGGAAGAAGATCGCGGACACCGGTGTTGGGTTCTCGACACCGGTGCCACGAATCACATGACTGGGTCCCGCTCTGCATTTGCTGAGTTAGACTCCGGTGTGCAGGGCACTGTCAAATTTGGTGATGGATCAATTGTCAAGATTGAGGGGCGTGGTTCAATCCTCTTCACCGGCAAGGCTGGTGAACATCGGGAGCTCAGTGGTGTGTACTTCATTCCTAGGCTGATGACCAACATCATTAGCTTAGGACAGTTGGAGGAAGCTGGGTCCAAGATCGTGATGGAGAATGGTGCCCTGAAGATCTACGACGAGCGGAGGCGCCTCCTCACCAAGGTGCCGCGAGCCGTCAATCGACTGTACATTCTGACCCTCAATGTTGTGCAACCGGTCTGCTTGTCAGTACGGTCCGAGGAAGAAGCTTGGCGTTGGCATGCCAGATATGGGCATCTCAACTTCCCAGCTCTACGCAAACTGGCTAAGGATGAAATGGTGCATGGGCTTCCGTCAATCGAGCATGTGTCGCAGCTGTGCGATGGGTGTCTCGCCGGAAAGCAACGTCGAGCCCCCTTCCCGCCACAAGCTAAATTCCGAGCGGAGGCGCCGCTTGCCCTGGTTCATGGTGATTTGTGCGGCCCGATCACACCTGCTACTCCCGGCGGTAAGAAGATGTTCTTGCTACTGGTTGATGACTCGAGTCGGTATATGTGGCTGGTACTGCTACAGGCTAAGAGCGAAGCAGCAGAGGCGATCAAACAAGTCCAAGCGCGGGCAGAGGCGGAGTGCGGGCATAAGCTCCGTGTTCTGCGCACGGACAGAGGCGGTGAGTTCACCTCTGCGCACTTCAACGAATACTGCGCCGAGCTCGGTGTACAACGACACCTCACGGCGCCCTACTCCCCTCAGCAGAACGGGGTTGTGGAGCGCCGGAACCAGAGCGTCGTCGGAACTGCACGAAGCATGCTGAAGGCTACCGGAATGCCTGGCAAGTTCTGGGGAGAAGCGGTAATGGCTGCCGTTTATCTCCTGAACAGGTGCCCCACGAAGAGCTTGGATGGGGTGACACCTTATGAAGCTTGGCACGGGAGGAAGCCAGCTGTACATCACCTTCGCGTGTTCGGGTGTGTGGCGCACATGAAGAATACGCGCCCCCACTTGAACAAGCTCGACGACCGCTCCACCAAGGTGATCTTCCTCGGCTACGAAACTGGGAGCAAAGCATACCGTCTGTACGATCCAGTACAGAGGCGTGTGCACGTCTCTCGCGACGTCGTGTTCGACGAGAGCAAGTTCTGGAACTGGAGTGAAGAGGACGGCATGGCGATCGACAACGACAACCCGTTCACAGTGGAGTATGTGGTATCAACACCGTCGCCAGCTCCTGCCCCAAGCCGCTCGCTGTCGACGCTACCAGCATCTGCCCCAGGCCGTACACCATCGCCAGCAGCTGTCGAGTATGCAACGCCGCCAACGGCTGATCCTGCACTTGATGCAGATGCAGATGAAGACGTGGTGCCGAGGTATAGGCGCATGGAGAACTTGGTGGGCGGGTTCACGCCACCGGGGTTCGCCGTGCGAGAGCTGGACATGGAACAGCTGCACGCCATCAGTGCGGA
Organism: Chloris gayana; assembly: GCA_031894775.1. Taxonomy (NCBI): domain Eukaryota; kingdom Viridiplantae; phylum Streptophyta; class Magnoliopsida; order Poales; family Poaceae; genus Chloris; species Chloris gayana. Next base: position 52,531 of record JAUNZO010001285.1, read on the forward strand.
GGAGCCGACCACATTCTCTGAAGCTGAGAAGAGCGAGTGCTGGAGGAAAGCCATGATTGAAGAAATGGATTCAATCACAGAGAACAAAACCTGGAGCCTGACGGAGCTCCCACATGGGCACCGAGCAATCGGGCTGAAGTGGGTTTTCAAGCTGAAGAGGAACGAAGAAGGAGCTGTCGTGAAGCACAAAGCTCGACTGGTAGCCAAGGGCTACGTCCAGAAGCAGGGGATCGATTTCGATGAGGTTTTCGCTCCTGTGGCAAGGCTGGAGTCGGTGCGTTTGCTGCTCGCTATCGCAGGGCACTTCTCCTGGGAAGTTCACCACATGGATGTTAAATCCGCATTTCTTAATGGTGAACTCCAGGAGACTGTGTTTGTGCAGCAGCCTCCTGGCTTCGTCAACGCCCGTCATGCTGGAAAGGTCCTCCGTCTCCACAAAGCACTTTACGGTCTTCGGCAAGCCCCTCGAGCATGGAATGCAAAGCTCGACAAGTCGTTGTTGTCACTTGGGTTCCAGCGCTGCGCATCGGAGCACGGAATGTACACGCGCGGGACGGGTGAACAGCGACTGATTGTGGGAGTCTATGTCGACGATTTGATTATCACGAGTGGAGATCTCAATGTCCTCGGCAAATTCAAGGGAGAGATGCTGAAGCTATTCAAGATGAGTGATCTTGGTGCCTTGAGCTACTATCTCGGCATTGAGGTCCGTCAGAGCGACGCCGGGATCACCATTAGTCAGGGAGCATATGCTGACAAGGTTCTGGAGAAGGCAGGTATGTTGGACTGCAACCCGTGTCGCACGCCGATGGAGTCGCGTCTTCACCTGAGCAAGTCAGGAACTTCACCAGGAGTCGACGCCACAAGCTATCGCAGCCTTGTTGGAAGCTTGCGGTATCTTGTCAACACCAGGCCAGATTTGGCCTACTCAGTGGGCTACGCGAGCAGATTCATGGAGGCGCCACGTGAGGAACACATGGCGGCGGTAAAGCGCATACTGCGCTACGTCGCTGGTACAAAAGATTGGGGCGTGTTCTACGCCGCCGGGAAGAAGAAAGGGAGTCAACCATGCCTGCTGGGTTTCAGTGACAGTGATATGGCGGGCGACATTGACGACAGGAAGAGTACAAGCGGAATGATCTATTTCCTCTCTGACTGCCCGATCTCCTGGCAATCATCCAAGCAGAAAGTTGTGGCTCTGTCCTCATGTGAGGCTGAGTACATAGCTGCATCAGCTGCAGCATGTCAGGGCGTCTGGCTGGCACGATTGATGGCGGAACTCTTAGGAGGAGAAGCTGGCGCGCCGGTTCTGATGGTGGACAACAAGTCTACGATTTCTCTGATCAAGAACCCTGTGCTACATGACCGGAGCAAGCACATTGAAACGAGGTATCATTACATCCGGGAGTGTGCAGAGCGCGGCCTGATCACCGTCGAATTCATCCGCACGGAGGAGCAACTTGGAGACATATTTACCAAGGCGCTTGGCCGGCAGAAGTTCGAGGAGCTGCGTTCAAAGATTGGTATTCGTCAAATAAAGTAGGCATGCCGCAAGTCTTAGGAGGAGTATTGTCGGTTAATCCTTGCGTGCATTGGTCTTAGTTGGTGTCTTGTCTTTGCTTAGTCTTGAGTTTATTTGGTTCAGTTAAGAGTCTGTCAAGCTGACGCATGCCCAGTCCATGCGGAGCGAGTCGTTCGCGTCGTGCGCGCACCCACGTCCAGGTGCTGTTCGTGTGCGCGCAAGTAGGAGGCCGTTTCGGCCATGAGTCCCTGTAAAAGTCTAGAGTCCTTATATATTCTGTAATACAGATACACGAAAAGCTGCTCGGGTAGTTCGCAGCACCAAAAACTTCTCTCCACCGTGTTCGCGTGTGTTCGAGAGTAAACCGCCGGAGTTCGCCGTCGTTCCTCACCGGCGATCTCCAACATCCTATAATCAATTCAATTCTGTTCTCCAGTACAATTGGTTTTGGGGCCTCACTACCATCAAGGAGCTTTTTCTAAGTTTGCAGGGGCGAATCTATGTACTGTTATCGGGGTCGGGACCCCGACGAATTTTCTAAATCCTTTAGCAAATTGTTGTTATACTCTATGATCACCATGTTAAGTAATAGAGCTTGACCCCGACGACCCCGATAGTGGTATTTCCTGGCTTCGCCCCTGTAAGTTCGTCTGGGTGGTACGGACCCATCCCTGATGCTTTGGGAAATATGTCCTCGCTTGAAATCATACATTTAGATAACAATTACGTATCGGGTATCATGCCAGCTGCCTTGAAAGGTCTCTGCAATTTGCAAATAATGGATTTGCACATCAATAATATCAATAGGGATCTAATACGAATATTACCAGAGTGTTCATGGAGTAACTTGCGCAAGCTATACTTGGATAGTGCTGGTTTGACTGGGGAGCTTCCAGTTTGGATAGTAATTCTGACCAATCTTAGCTACCTTGACCTCTCTGATAACAAGCTGGCTGGTTCTATACCTTCTCGGATAGGGGATATGAGGAGCCTAAGTTACATTGACCTCTCACACAACATGCTGGTTGGTTCTATACCATCTGGGATAGAAAACATGAGGACCGTAAGTTACCTTGACCTCTCTTACAACATGCTCAATGGTTCTCTACCTTCTGGGATAGGAAACATGAATAGTATCGTACACCTTGACCTCTCTCAGAACATGTTGGTTGGCGATGTGCCAAATGGGATCGGCATGCTTAGTCACTTGGCTTACTTGAGCCTTGGATAGAATAATTTTAGCACTGTGCTTTCAAAAGAACATTTTGCGAATCTAGTAGACCTCCAGTATCTAAACCTTTCACAAATCTCTCTTAAAATATATTTTGATGAACACTGGGTACCTCCATTTTGATTAACACGTGCTTATTTAAGGTCATGTGACATGGGGCCTCAGTTTCCATCATGGTTAAGATGGCAAAATCGCATAGGCACCCTTGATATCTCAAGCACAAGGATAGATGATGTTTTACCACATTGGTTTTGGTTTGTGTTTTCTAATGCATCTAGCTTAGACTTGTCAATAAATCAACTTAGTGGTACTTTACCAGCAAAGTTGGAGCTCCCTTTCCTAGAATATATGGATCTCTCTAGAAATTATTTCTCAGGGCAGCTACCAGAAATTCTCACAGCTCCATATCTTTGGAACTTGCTTCTTCATAACAACCAGTTTACAGGCACCATCCCAGGATACGTGTGTGATGGTTCGGGGAAACAAACCTGTCAAACAATCAGCTAACAGGGGATTTTTCAGAGTGTCCTGCCACTGGTTCAGCACTACTTATGCTAGACTTGAGAAATAACAATTTTTCAGGTGAATTTCCTCTTTTCCTTCAAAATTCTACTCTCATAAGCTTCATTGATCTTTCATACAACAAGTTCTGTGGAAGTGTACCAACATGGGTACCAGAGAAAATGCCAAATCTAGAGGTATTAATTTTACGATCGAATTTGTTTCATAGCCACCTTCCTGAGCAGTTATTTGAGCTCGTTGAACTTCATTATTTGGATCTTGCACACAACAATTTGTCAGGAAGTATTCCTTCATCGCTAGCAATGCTGAGAGCCATGAGATTTTCCAAAGGTAGTGATGATGCTTTCAGTTACAGTAGTAATTACAGTAGTGACAGCATATCAACGTTTGTAAAAGATCGAGAGCTAAACTATACCCATGATCTCATTAAAAATACAGTATTGATTGACTTGTCAAAAAATGGTTTCACTGGATACATTCCAGCCGAACTATTTTTCTCAAGGGACTTCGGAGTTTGAATCTATCGAGTAACCGATTAACTGGAGTTATTCCTGGTAATATCGGTGCTTTAACGAGACTGGAGTCCTTGGATTTATCTTACAATTATTTCACCGGAGGGATTCCATTAAGTTTATCTGATCTCAACTTTCTGAGCTGCCTGAACTTGTCATACAATGGCTTATCTGGAAAAATTCCCTCCGGACAGCAGCTGCAAACAATCAATGATCGGTACATGTACATCGGCAATCCCAGACTTTGTGGGCCTCCTCTTCTAAACAATTGCACGATGAATTACAGAGATCAAAATTCTAATTTAGAACACGGAAGTGAAATGCATTATATATCATCTTTTTACCCCAGCTTGAGCACAGGATTTATTGTGGGCCTTTGGACAGTGTTCTGCACAATGTTCTTCAAGAAAAACTGGAGAATTGCATACTTTCGAATTATTGATGTATTTTACAACAAGGTTTATGGACAGATTGCTATCAGCAAGGCTGCTCTTATGAAAAGAATTCCAAGATGAGGAAAAATGAAGGTCATTGTCCACTGCACAATTATGAACTACTTTTGTATAGGTTATGTTGTGCCATTGCCACTGGTACTAGATATTGTGGTGTGTAGTGAGATAGTGACAAGCTTAATTGATAGCTTGTTCAAGCCCTAAGCAAGAAGACGGACCATGATCAGGACATGTTTTCGCCTTTGGTTTTGTGAGAAACCTTTCGTTCACAAAAATTATGGTCATATTAAAAACTGGCTCAAAGCGGACGAAGCTTCACGTAATAAGGAACAATTTCTCTTTTCCTTTGTATTTCTGCGTAAGTCTGCATGGTCGGTAGTAACTTATGCGCCACTGTAGTGGGCAGACTATTTTTTTCTTTTTGAACGCGTATGGGCTTGTGCTTTTTTGTGGATTTCGTATGTCATGCTTGATTTTGATTAGGCCATCAAAATTCCAATTGTCTTGCCGTGAGGGCATGATCTCAGTTGCCGAAGACCCGGCAACGGCATTCCTTCCCAAAATTCCAGCAAGCTCGGCGGCTTCCGCCGTGCCCAGCGCGCCGATCATGCTCTCCCGCCAACTCTTCTTTTTTTTCTTTTCTTTTTTTGTAGTTTCTGGTCAGTAGCATTCATATAGGACCACACCAATCCACGGAGTTTGCGCTGTTCATAGTAGAGCGCTTCGAACGTTTCCTCCCGGAAAAAAAAACATTTGAGCTGTTCCGCCGCAACTATTCAAACTTGCAAAGCTGTTCCGCCGCAACTATTCAAACTTGCAAAGCTGTCCCGTTGTGCGTCTCAGAGGAGCACGGTCTTGCCTGGCCTGCCGCTGCTCTCCGGCCACGAGACACTCCCGCAGCGGCACGACTGAACCCCACCCTGCTGCTGTCTTCCGCTATATAATAATCCTCCTCTGTTTCAGCCAGAGTCGGAGAGCAGAGCACGCATCCGTTACTGTTTCACCGGTTCGAAGTAGTTATCGCATCGTGGCTCCATTGGGGGAACAACGCCATGGCTGCGGCTGACTGCTTGATTCCTTTTGGAAATCCAGGAAGGGTGTGTTGGCTGTCTCGCTGATTTCGAGTTGTGTGAAAATCCTGCGACTCCTGCGCGTGCGTGCGTCCGTACGGGCCGAACCAAAAGGATACCGGGAGGAGTCCGAGTGCAGCAAGCGACGCGGCTGCTCGGGAGGAGGCCACGCTGCGAAAAGCCGATGCGTCGCGCTCGGGGGTAGGCCACGGAGACTGAATTGCGGAGGGAGCCGTATTCTTAGGAGCTTTCAGCTATTAACTACTAGCCTATCAACCCGTGCATTCACACCGACTAGTATAGTATAATATTTTGAATTGCATGATAAGTATATTAGAGAGATTTAATTTGGATGTTATTTTCGTACAACTCAACCGTGCTATGTGTTTCACTGCCGTCATGATCGTAGAATCTTCATATGGATAGGATGTGATTATATGATTAGGTCAGTGTTTGCAAGCTAAATTATGCTCAACAGATTAGGTTGTATATGGTGGAACCAACCCATTAGGGTTCAAATCTCATATTTTGTATGTGGGTTACATTTTGGATTAATTATTATTTTAGGTGGAGGTTACGTCCTCATTGACAGCAAATGTGACAGTGGTGACTTCATGAATCTCAACGTAAAATTGGTGTAGAAAATCTCAAGATAAAATCGTCAGGTTAGTCTTTCGAAGGTCCTCATATGGGTAGCTCAGTGCTTGTTACGAAATGATTTTCAGTCATGGATAGAGAGTAGGTAGCTCCATGGTTTCCATGGCCAGTGTGTGAAAAGATTGATATATTTAACTTGGTATGAATAATATTGAAGAAACAATGGACTAATCATTTTCAATTAATAACATTTGAAAGATTTCTTTATGGAACATAAATATTAACAAATGAATTCCATTACATATAGGAGAATTACTGGATCTTCGAGACCTCTACGAACGGGCGGATCTAAACTTGGACTCAAATTCAGGATCTTATAATGTTTTATTATTGCTGCACCATCTTAAAGTAATGGACAAAATAGACCCACAGCCTCTTGTTGTGTCATTGAGTCAAGACAGAAAGAATTACTTATATTATGACCTGACGTGACAAATTAACACAGGCAATCATCACTACAACAGATATTTACAGTTTGATTCATATATGTTTTCGTATATAAAATATCATGTAATTAATAAGTTTCAAATCATATTAAACTAAATGTCAATCATGATGCAAACAAAATTGTATGAAATCTAAATTCAAAAAAACAACACCATTAGTTATACTGAAATCCTGGGCTTGCATCAGCGTCATTTTGTCATAAAATTCAGATATACTGCAAACTAACTAAACTCGATATTACATGATACAATTTATTTATATGGTGAAAAATATTCCTGCACATGGCAGCTTTACCTTATTTTTCTGTATGCTGAACTAAGTTACATAACTTGTTTTGCACTATATGAGCCTGAAGACTCCATAATAAGCAGGTTGTTTTAATGCCCAATAGTTTTTTCACAAATCCAGACAGTACGCCAAGATTCATAACTACAAATGATAGGGAAAAACAAAAACTTCAGGATATGTTTACAATAGCGTGACTTTTAATAATCTGAAGGGAGGTATACACTATTGATCTATGATGCAGTATTGAAAACTCTGGTATACTGAAAAATGCACAGCTGATACCACAAAAAAAACTCAGCTATGAAGGACTACTGAAAACCCTGCTATGATATTGATTTGTTATGTACAGCTGAAAGCACCGCGATGGAGGACTATCAAAAAGAATACATAAAAAAACACACAACAGCTAATACCAGAAAGCATGCATGAACTCAGCTTGATCATCTCATAAATAGTCCTCGTGATAATTGTGTCCAGCGGCAAAAAAAGAAAATTCGTTTTACTTATCTTCTCTTTCTATGTCTAACTGATCTTCCATGATTCCGTCTAGTTTTTCCCTAAAAAAAGATTCCGTCTAGTTCCTTTTGCTCATGGGACAGATTGCCATCTGCAGGAGGGGCAGCTGCCGAAGCTAATCAGATGCTAGCATATGCCAAATTAAGCTAATCAGATGCTACATATGCGCGGCGCCAGGCGGCGGAGGATGTCTGTAATCAGATCATCTTGTAAGAAGCGCGGCTGCTGGTTCTCCATCACCTCGATTCCTTTGCTATCCTTGTGGCAACTGGCGATTGTGCGAGACACGGAAAAGAATAAGGAGCCTTCACGGTTGGTTCTCCATCACCTCGATTCCTTCGCGATCCTTGTGGCAACCTGGCGATTGTGATGGACACGGAAAAGAATAATGAGCCTTCACGAAATAAGAGATCAGAACGCCTAACAAATATTATACGTGGACCTAGGCCGGAATTTTCTATAAAAAAACCAATATACTACATATACGTGGCATTAGTCTATATTAGGAGATATATTTTTTTCCATAGTACAGCAGATCTAATCAATTTAGAGAAAGAATTCCAAGTAATTTCATAATGGCATAGGTGGGTAATTTAAGCCATGTCAAATCCAATGGTTATGATTAATCGGGCATCAGATTTGATGGTCGGATGTTTTGCTTTTTTATGAGAATTTCTAGGATTTTCCTTCAATTAACGTGGAGGCCTCAAAAGGAGCCTCCAATTATTAGTTTATATTAGGAGATACTACTCCCTTACTAAATTGTTATCGCCGTTGATTTTTTTTGTTAAGTTTGACCATTTGTCTTATTCAAATAAAGTTTAACAAATGTCATATATTTTGTTGGAATATGTTTTATCACTAAAGAAACTTGAAATATAGCATATTACTTTTTGTATTTGAAGAAATTGTTTGAATAAGACGAATGGTCAAACGCCACGAAAAAGTCAATGGCGACAACAATTTAGTAAAGGAGGGAGTATATTTTTTCCATAGTATAGCAGATCTAATCAATTTAGAGAAAGAATTCCAAGTAATTTCATAATGGCATAGGTGGGTAATTTAAGCCATGTCAAATCCAATGGTTATGATTAATCGGGCATCGAGATCATGTTTTGCTTTTTGTGAGAATTTCTAGGATTTTCCTTCAATTAACGTGGAGGCCTCAAAAGAAGCCTCAAATTAGTAAATATAAGATAAGATATAAGATTGGCAAGCACTGACCACTTCACATCCCCGTGACCAGGAGAGACATGCATGTTCTGCTCCATCCCAAATTCAGCTTAACCCAGGGGATGATTTCGCACAAATGCCTCTCCAGAGCTTGACACCGCTCCCGCTTCTGGTAACCGAGCTACGTTCATCTGAAACTACCCGTGAAATTCTGCAACCGAAAGTGACCACCAGAACAGACTCCATAGAAATCAAGCTACGTCCTTACCTTTTGAGGACTTTTGCTGTGCTCCCAAATGAATGCCCACCGTTTATTTTCCAGATTCAACGGTTTAGATCACCATCATGATACTTTTAATTTTTACATGTATCATGAGTATCATTAAGGGGTATCATAAGTATCAAAGGGTAGTTTAGTAATGAACCAGTCTGGTAACTTTGTAAAATTTCGTGTTTCCTGAGGGGCAAAATGTAAATTTTCCATCAATTTCGTTTGAGCTCTTTCATTTTCACCGGTTGGCCTGTTAGACAGCACGACGGCGACCGGCAACGCCGACGCAACGCCGGCGGCTAGTCGAGCGCCTACGGTGGCGAAGGTGGCGCGACGGTGAAGCCACCGAATGGATCGCGCACGGCTCCTCCCGTAGCCCCCTCGCACGGACGCGCGGTCCGTCGGCTAGGGTTAGGGCGGCGGCGAATGTTGCGGCACGGCTGTGGCAGTTGGTGCGCTGGCCTGGGCCATGGAGGGCGGCGGCCCGGAGCTGGATCCGGCAGCCGGCTTACGGCGGTTGGTGCGTGAAGGCGGCTCTGCCGGGTCGTGCGTGGGCCGGGGCTAGGGCTGGCGGCGCCCTGGTGCTGGATCCGGCAGCCCGCTCCGGCGGTAGGTCCCAGGGCTTGGAGTCGAGGTACGTCTTGAGCAGCAGCTTGACCCCGTGGAGATTGCTAGGCTTGGGGCCGAAGAAGGTGAAGTCCGCTTGCACCATCTGGAGCTAAAGAATACGAAATTCGGAGCAAAGCAAATCAAATGTTGTTTATTTCATACTCTGCTGTTTCGTCATACATTTTTCTCTGTTGAATCGACTCATGTGCGCTATGGTATTTGTTGTACCTTGTTATTTGAAGTAAAAAAGCAGCTTATATTTGCCGATAATACTAAAATGGCTATTTCCCCGTTTATGCCCAAGTAGTGATGTATAAATGACCATTGATCGCTTTTTGAAGGAATGGATGAAACTTACGACTCTAGATACTGGATAGCATATTGGTAATTTTTTTAGATGCTACTGGATAGTATATTCATATATTGTATTTTGTGCAGCCAGGAGAGATGAGTTTGGAAGAAATTGAAGAGAGATTAAGCTCATCTGTGAAAGCTGAGACAATTTCTCAATTAAAGAGCACTGTCTGGAAAGAGCGCCTTGAAGGTTGACCCTTGTTGTCTATCTTATTTTTTTAAGGATAATCTTGAATTTTTATTTTTTTGTTTGTTGTAAATTTGATTAATTTGTGTGCTTGCTGTAAATTTATGTTGTTTCATTTTCTACTGTGAGATCATAACACTACTCTTTTGGCAGCTATTGGCATGCTCAAGCAAGAGGTGGAAAGTCTCTCTGGACTTGATAGGTCTGATGATAGGTGCAACAGCAAGGTATAGAGGTCGTCACCTACATTGTCTCAACCGTGAAGAAATTTCCCAAAAAATGTGTAGTACTATGTCTTCTTGGTATGACCTCCACTTCACCTTGTACATGTTTTAAGCAATATGCATTGTGGATTGCACCTGGAAAGACACTTTGTATTGTTTTATTCTTCAAGAACTAGAAAATAAGGTCAACTGATTGCTTACAAATGTTTGTAACTTTTCTAAACTATATAAAAGTATCTACCCTGCTGAAAATTCAACTATATAATGTGGGCTCGTATGTCCTATCTCCCTAAGACCAAATGACATATCTTTTCACGATACAATGACAGGGTTAGTTTTGTCCCCAGGATCGTCACCCTTTTTGATTTTGTTGAGTTTGGATTCCACCAATAGGACCGGTAACTTAATCCTGAAATCGTCTATATCAGTCTGTGACAACAGGATAAGGGGAAAAAATATTTGTTAGTTATATTAACAATCTTTCAACTAAATGGCATACACAATACCTACCTGTGTGAAATAGGGAGATAATGTAGTTCCTGTAAAACACTCCATAAATTTTAGCAAGAATACACCACATGATGATCTACATACATAAGAATATTTTTTATTAGTATCACAATCAGTAGGCAGATAGGGAAAATTAGTGTTGGGATCACAGGTTATACCCATCTGTTTGGGGAGGGCATCTAATTTCTTCATATGGCCAAGATGTAACTTTTATGTCCTTCCATACGGTGTCTTGAGGTATGACCCCTTGAGGTAAAGTCCTTAAGTAATATTCGAGACCTAGCAACTGTTTTGCATTTAGTATTAGGAACTGTTGTAAGACATCGATTATATAGCATCGAACTTACTGTGTTGCGGAGCTCTGGACGTTGTTCAACACTGCCTTGTGAGTCTAGAATCTGTATTCTTTTTAGCCTTGCATTGACTACTGCTAGATACCAATGTATGTTTCGCATGTTGATTGGGATCAATACCTGATTGAAAGTAGAAAATTGTTTAGTTTCTTGTAAAACAAATAAATACAAAATGAGACTAAATTGTACCATATCATGCTCGAGATAGGTTTGCGTCCGATCGAGGACCCATGGATAGTCTACAGGTTGTGCAATCTCAGCTAGCTCTTGGCCACACGTCCTAAAACATGTTATAATTGCAGGAACCTCGATGGAAGGAACTCCACCTTCCCGGGCACGTTTGTCTTCTCTTAGGCAGTAGATGTATGCCGTAATATCCTATAATATCATGTAAGGATTAGCATTCTATGAAATTAGTTTTATATGTAAACAGTGATAATGCACTTACCCGATCGCTAAGCCATTCGTTTTTTTTTGTGATCATGTCTAGTCTTTGTTTCTCTAAGGTTATATCTCGGATATGAACCAATGTCTTATCAAGTTGTGATGATTGGATGTATTCGATAGTTTGTTGATCTTCTGCTGTGCACCTAAAATCTTCCTTTGTATTTGCATCAGCATTAGACTTTTTCTGCGTGGTCTCTTGGTAGACAAAGTCACTGTGTTGGTTTGGTTTGGCTGCCCTTCTTGGACGTGCCCTCTTCTTAGCATCAGTATCCTTAGTCTCAAGACCTCGTTTGCGAGTTCCCTTCAAGGCAATTATAATATAAGCTAGAATGTAGTGTGTTACTAAAAGTATTGTAAATGAATTTTTTTATTGAAGGGGAGTTACCTTTTTCTGTGAGTTGTTGTCTGCAACTTTCCTTTTAGTGGATTTCTCTTTCTCGCTTGTGTCCGACGTCTCCATGTCGTTGTTTTTGAACTTTTTACATCTTGATCTATTCATGGATTTGTTTGATGGGTCTATAACTTCAATAAGTTTCATAACCATTTCACCTAGTTTGACAACATTGTTATCAATCGCTTCAACTCTAGCAAGTAGTTGTTGTTCCTGTGTAATAGTAAATATCACATGAGACATCATTTTCTTGTAATATTGCCATGTGAATGAAAATAAGTACCTTCGCATTAGCGATATCTGCCGTAGCTTGATTATTTTGTTTAGCTGCATTTTCTCTTGCTGCATGGTTGACTCTAATAGGTTGTGTTATGTCGTCAACAATCTGCAAGATAGGGAAATGAATAACTAAGTTAACAACACTGCCAAAAAAAGTGTACCATTGAAGAGGATAGTCTGTTGTGTCGTTGCTACCTGGCATGTTTCGAGTGCATGTAATTTACCAGCTTGTATCCGTTGTTGTTGTCTCGCCTTATTCCAGTATTGCACTAGTGGTTTGTCACATCCACTTTGAAGTAGGAAAGGATTAGCATGGTGAATACTTAATTTCTCCCAACACCAAATCTGCACAAGGGTTGTAATCATATCATAAAATAGTAATGACTATGGTTGCAGTTGATAATTTCTGAAATAGATTACCTGCAACAGATATAGGTTACCGTGTATGTTGGCAAAACCTGACTTGGCGTTCTTTAAACCTGTTTTTAAGACATTCAGAACAAGGCTACACCAGTTTAGATCTTTGATCCCTTGAACGTTGTCTAGGAGACTGAGATAACCTGAATCTACTGTTGTCTGTGTTGTAGGGCATAAAAATACTCCAATTGTGTATAGTAAGATAGTTCGGACAAAGTCGTCATCAGCGTTGTTGTTGTCTGTGAGGTACTCTTTTAGAGTAGATAATTGTATCGCCGTTTCTTTGACTCTGTATCGATTGAACAGATGGTTCACTCGTTTCTTTGGAACATCCTTTATTTCATCTCCTTCACACGGCAAATCCAATATATAGTGTACATCTTTGATGGTCATCTGTATCGTTCTACCTCCAATCTTGAATTCCTCAGAACCAGGTTGATAAGCTTCGACAAGTTTTGCGCATAAAACTCGACTGTTAACCATATCTTGCAAGTTGAATAACATAGCGAAGCCTGCTTTTTTAGAGCATCCTTTTGAGGTTCACTCAAAATCTTTAATACAGCCAGAAGTTTACTTATTGATATCTGCAATGTACCCTGCATATGAATTAATTTGCTTAATTTCTTTGGAGCCAGAAGTTTACTTATTGATAGCCAGAAGTTGGAACTGTGCCATTTACCAATGATATTTCTGTTATTTTACACTTATGCTAAATTGAAGATTTTGTTTACAATATCATATCATCTAATTTTATACTCTAATGGTACATGTTATATCCTACTTACTAATTTTGTTTACTAACACGACTAATCAGCGACTTGCATGATTTCCAGCCTATCAATTCGTGTATGAGTAGCAGATCTTGTGTACATTATTGTGCAGCTACTTATTGTGAAAGGTAAAGGACGACTGAAGTTGTATGTGGTTGACTTTTTACCTTTGATTTTGTAAAAGGTGTTGGATTTTGCTTTCCTTTTGTAGGCGGCTCAAAGTGTCTCTGATCATCCTCCATGGTGAAGTTTATTACTGCATAAAGTTATGTCATTGATTTCGAGTATGTCTCAAAAATCTGAGTAATAATTATGCAATTGAATACAGGATACATGGGACTAACAGTACCAATCTGGAAAGTGAAGACAGATGTAGAGGTCTTCACATGAGAGGGCGTCAGCTTCAGATGAAGAGAGGAAAAAAAAGCAGAGGTCCAAGTCTTCGTGAGGGTGTCTGCTTCAGAAGAGAGGACGGCGAATACAGGGCATTGTTCCAGCTTCTTGTATTGCTAGTTCCGTTTGTTACGAACAAATAATTAGAGTCCTAGTTGTCCACAAGTTATTAGAGTCCTGGTTGACACCTACATGTATCCGTTGTTGAGACTTTTCTGAATGAGTGGAAAAACTTTTCTGAATTAGAGTCCTGGTTGTCACCTAAATATGCATCGGCTCAGGTTATTTTTAAGTTGATCTATCTATAGTCCGTAATAATTCAGGAAAAACTTTGGAAGTTAATACATCAAAAAATTGAAAATTAGAAAGAAAAAAATAATGACGAAAAAAAGAACACAAATGGTGACTCGAACTCTGCACTCCCATGTTCGGAACATAATCCATTTCCACTGAAGTAGGTGACCATTTTATTAATTTTATCGATTTAAATCTAATAAATTTAACGAATATCAAGCCATTACAGGCGCTTATATTCTCGTGGGCCGATTTTTCAGGTGTGCCATCCACATGTCGGCACTAGGCAGTATAGGTGTTCATCAATTGTTCTAATGGCATGATCAGTTTTATCTATATGATTTACAACTAAAAATTTAAACATGTTTAGATTTCTCATGTGAAGTCGAAATGAGTTCATTTTTTTCCTAAGTTCACCATTTAATATTATCTATAAAGTTAATTTATTAAAATACAGATTACTTGTGTTCGGGCTTGTTTAATTCATTGATTATAACTTTGTACCATGTGTTTGATACATTACAAGTCTACACGTAGGTCTTCACAATGCATTTGTATATATATGCATGTGAAATGTTTATGGCTGATTGTAAATGGTTATTGTGGATGTTTTTTACTCAAAAAGAGTCATGTTTATTTAGTTTGCTTTGAGTTTGACTGAAAGGTACATGTGATATGAGGCACTTAGTGTCATTAGAATTAAATTTTTGGGGCACAAATCCTGATTTTTTTTTAAATATTATAAATAGGTTCTTAATGTTACAGATCAGTGGCACAACAAGTTTGAAATCAAAATTCAATTTAATTTGAAAGGAATAAATTTGTGTAATATTTGAAAAAATGGTGTTTCCTTTGTTTTTTTTGTATCTATGTCAATATTGTGAATTCGAAGCTGAATTTTGGTATATACATATAACAAGGGAACCCTGATAGACCATATTTTTGGCAAAATTTTTTGAATTTTTTTTCCATTTGGATTTTGAAAAGTTCATTCAAAATTGAATAATGTTGCGTAATCTCTTAAGGAAAACGTAATCTATTATTTTGGCTTTCAGCTTAACTGTTCGTAGGCGTATTTTCAGTATAAGAAACGGGAGGCCAGTCTGTTCCCTTGGGCTGACCATTTCACCTACCTCTCGATCCCCTCCGTTGTGCCTGAGGTTCTGGGGTCGCAGACAGAGGTCACCCGCGAGCTCAGAGGCGGGCGCGGAGGCGGGCGCGGAGGTGGTGCTGACCGGCGTCTTTTGGACCTTCGACTCCAGCCGCAGCCGCCGCAACCTGGGGTCGGGCCCGGCGTCGACTAGCTGCCGTCGCTGCCACCTGGGGTCGGGCCCGACGTCGACCAACCGCCTGCGACCCCGGTCGCCGCAGCCACCGCCACCGCCACCTGGGAGTCAGGCCCGGCATCACCCATGGTAGCTGACGGTTTCTCTTCTTTCTATTGCCTACTTTGCCATGCATATCATCTATGATCTATCTTAAAATGTTGGATTATTCCCTGGTGTGAATTTGAAAAAAAAACTGCTGGACCATCCAGATCTCCCTGGTGTGCTTCTTTTGCTATGAGGATGCCTTTTGTTAAGAGATTGATATGAATTAAAAAATTAAAAAAGGAAGACTACCACAAGCCCACAACAACCACTGAAAATCAAATGGTCAGTACTCAGTAGGTGAGGCCTACTCCTACGCATAAGTCAGTTTCTCATTACTTAGGCACCACACGGAAGTTAGTTTCACTTTTTTACTTCCAGAGAATATGTAAACTTTCAGTACCATCTTTTCATTCAACAAACATTGAAAATATACTCGTCAAGAATGCTACCCTGTAAGCCTCCAATGAAGGCAGCGATGTCTGCCGAGGTAACACTATAAAGTAATTGTTTCACAAAGCTTATTTGTAATACACTATAAAGTAATTGTTTCTCAAAGCTTATTTGTAACACACTATAAAGTAACTGTTTCACAAAGCTTATTTGGAGCACACTATAAAGTAAAAATTTGACGAAGCTTATTTGGAAAAGGAAATAACACGGCTAACATAACACACTATCTATATCTAAGAAGGCTGACGACTTCATAGAGTTGTTTTTTCTTCATTCAACTTTGAGTTGACCAATATGACTGCTAGTTTCTTCTGGAAATTGTCAATTGCACCCTGCATGTGTGTCGCACCTAGGTGGCGAAGTCGAGTCCTTGACGATGTATTCTCGAAGCATATATTGTGCATCCGCATTGTGATGTTTTTTCTGCATTCATATCTGCTATCCATGCATCAACAATCTGTATTGCAATCAACATATGTATTATTACTATCAATGATGTTAATCTATAGTGTACTGATGAATGGTAGCTATAAATTTGTAAGTTACCTTGTCATCCAAATATTTGTCCACGTATGAGTCTTCTTCCCTTAGTGGCAGTGTCAACTTCTCTAGATCCTTCTTTGTTAATGCACTACCTTTAATGTTAACTAGGACTTTGCCATCGTTATAAGTGTTAATTTTGTCCACCAATGTTGACTCCTCAGTGCAACAGAATTCTGCTTTTTTACATATAATGAGTAAAGAGCTGTCAGGAGCTACGACGTACACTGCTAAGTTAAAGTATCTAACCAATCAGCTACAATTGGATAACGGTGCTTGAATTGTGCATCAACACTAAAAATGCAGTACCTTCTTCTATGTATAACGGTGCTTGAATTGTGCCTCTTTGCTTAGCCCTTGAGTAGTTGTATTCTGCCCAACCGTCGAACTTTAGTTTAGGTTCACGTCCATCAAGGGATCTGACACGATTCCCTATGTAGTTGCTTTCATCGAGCTTTCGTTTACCAGATTCTTTACCCTAAGGTACAAGAGACAAAAAATAAGTCAATTGAAATACCTTAATATGTGCATAAAGGGTCTAGAAGTAACCTGGAATTCACTGGCAAAGTCAACTCCTTCCGGCTTTGCGTACCACATTACTGACAGCCATTCCTCTATGCTTTTTATGTGTCTAATCACTGTATCTTGATCTGATAACAGTTTCTGTATCAACCGTAAATTTGTGTCTACCTTTCCTTCAATACGAGCAATGTCTTTACTTAATTCTGATCTCCCTGTCATGTTGTCGAATTTAACAGCAAGGAAAGCTTCAGATGCCTTTGTTCTCCTGTACTCCATAGGGGAACAGATCTCCTTTGGGGTAGGAACAATAGGGTCATCTGCAATCTGAAAAAGAAATAGCATGTTTAGAATTACTATTGTGTTATGAGATGAGCCTAATTTTTATTTCAAAGAGATTAAAGAACACATAATAGTATTTTTACATGCTTACATTATGGTTGCCTGCCACAGGAGTTTGAGTCACCGGATCCATTGGGGACGTCGGAAGAACAGCAGGAGACGCGTGAACAGCATCAGATTGAAGCGAAGGAGAACCCGTTGCTGTTTCAAGCACCGAATCAGCTGCGGCCATCGGAACAGCAGGAGAAGGCGCCCGTGCAGCACCAGATTGAATCGGAGAACCCATGGCGACATCAGTTTGAGCCTCGGGAGATTCCATGGCAACCAACTGAAGCCACCAACTGAAGCCGTCGCTGAAGCGATAGATAGAGATGGGTTTATGAGGGAGCAGAAATAGATAGGCTATACGTATGAGTGTTGTACTTATTTTGTACGTGTGTGCCAAGCAATTTGGTGTACTTATCTTTATCTATACCCTCGGGAGATTTCATGGCTACAGATAAAGATGTCTGGTTTTCTGTTTGCCACCGTCATAACAAAAAAGTCACGTATGATTGTTACGATTGCATAGAGAAAAATCACGTATGATTGTTACGATACGATTGCATAGATAACAAAAAAAATCATTAATTTTATCAGAGTTGCATAGATAACAAGAAAAATCATTAATTGCTCATTCGTGCGTAAAATACCTAGAGTAGAGGCAAAACTGTGTGCTGTTTTGCTTTTATAATATATCAATCCGAAATGGCAATTTCTCTTGCACTATTAACAATGTTTTCTACTACAGATGCATCCACACCATAGTTATGGCCCAACTCAGAGTAACAACCAGAAAGAACATATAAGAAAATAGTATTCATACACCACTCATTCAAGAGACAGAGTCAGTCTGATTATTGCTCCGATTTCCGGCCATTACTTGAGCTCAAAATAGTCAGACAGAAGTACTGTTTTCAGGATAAATCTTCAAGCTGTCACATTCAGAGCTTGTGCTTTCCAAAATTAAACTAACTGAATGTACCAACCTAACCATCAAAGTATACTTTATTACCTGATTACATGACTATGAGTGAAAAGCCAAGTTACTAATTTTGAAAACTGGATCATAAACCCCAAACAGGATAACATCTCTCTCAATTAATTCCTACTTTTTGTGCATATCTCACAGAATTTCCGTTTTCAATGGAATATAATAAAAATGATTTCGATGATGAACTCAAACAGTGTCATTCTACTAAGATCAATGCTCCTGGAAGCACCAAGTGTTCACCTCCTCCTCGAAATCATTTGATTCAGGTTTGCCCCCTCCTGAAAAAAAAAGCACATCAACATTTCATACTTGGAAGCAATTGAACAATTTAGAAACGATTGATCGTGAAAAGTATTCCTATAAAAAAATATCTTTTTTTCCTCACCTGTGATCAGGCATGTTTGAAATTCAATTTCCCCTAAAATACTCATGTTGTGCCCTCCACCTTCCACTAGTCCGAGGAGCACCTTTAGGAATAATTTTCTTCGGATCAAGCACATTTCTTCGAGACCCTTGGCTAGCACCTGAAAAGAGCGGTGGCAACGACATATCATCTATGTCCTCTTTTCCCTCTTTGTCTTCCTGTATAATATGGTTAAAGAAATCTGTAACCCTGTCTGTGTCCTCAATAGACCGAGAAGCCTTGAATAATGCAACATTTGCCTTGTTACGAAGATCCCGAAATCGTTCCATTCTTGCTGACCACACTTGTGCATTGGAATCTGTATCCAGTAGACATGAGCTCTTCACTTGCATCGTCCACCTCTTGGTCACGCAACATGGAGGAATATTGTTCATATTGAGATGCTTCATCACACAAAACAAGTGTGCACATGGAAATGCCTCAGACTCCATCATTCGACACTTACAAGCAGCAGTCAACATTGAAGATCCATCAAATGTACATGACACATGAAGTCGTTTATTTGTCTTCCTTTTCATCGCAACTTCATATGTCACAACACCATTGTCCACTACCTCATCAATAATCTCCCAGTTACATCCTTCACGAATCTGATACCTGACCTTTACGAACATTGGTCGTGTGAAAATCCGTGCAGCTTTTTTCTCCAACAACTCACTTGATATGTCAGTGTACCTGACCCCGACCAATGCTTTTCCATGAACCTCTAGCTCATTCGTGCGGATACGGGATAGACAAAACTCATAGTGCTCCACTAGATCAACCAGGGACATCCGTCTGTCCAAATTGCAATGCAACTTCGAGTTCAAACTTTCACTCCTCTGATTGCTCCGCATCCCTAAGAATCGTCTACCTTTCATGTATGCTGCCGACCACTTCTTCCTAAGCTCATACATCCTCATGATCCATACATCCTTTTCTGTCACATTGTGTGTTTCCATGAACTGCAACCAATGCCTCTCGAACTCCTCTTCATTTGTAGCATGATATATGAATTTTCTGAAATCCTGAAGTTTCTTGCCACGAAGCTTAGTAACCATGTTCCTTTCTATATGTCAACTGCATAGCCTGTGGTCTGCATGTGGCATAACAATCTGAATGGCTCTAGCCATTGCAAAGTCTCCATCTGTAATAAGTGACAATGGGTGCTTCTGTTGCATTGCCTCCAAAAGTGCTTTCAAAAGCCATTCATATGATGAAACACTTTCATCTGAAATAATTCCACAACCGAACACCACCGTGTTACGATGATGGTTCACTCCAACGAAAGGCACAAATGGAAGATTGTATTTGTTCACACGGTAGGTGCTGTCAAACACTACCACATCGCCGAATGCTTCGTAGTCCATACTGTGACACAGCGTCGACCAAAATAAGTTCTTAAGCCTACCTTCTTCATCAGTGCAATATTTAAAAAAGAAGTCAACATCATTTTGCTGCTTCTCATGCATGTAGTTCAGAACATACTCAGCATCACAACCTTCAATACTTTTCTTCTTCTTCCTAGCAAAGAAGTTGTACAAGTCTCTCAGCACGAATCCGGTATCGCTAGGACCACCATAGTTCTTCTCCATAACATCCATAATCCGACAAGTACGGAGCCCTCCGAGTCCTAGTTCAATTGCTTCAATTTCTTGAACTGCACCGAGGCCACGGTGAGACCGCAACACAAAAACATGTTGTGGTGCCGGAAGCTTGTGGTTGTGGACGTCGTTGAAATCTGAAACAAACCACATCCCTGTCGCTTCATTCAGCTTCACATCCAACTTAGCCTCGGCATCCACACCTGGTCAAATCCTTGGACTCCCTCTTCTTATTAGGGTTGTCAAAGCTATTTATTGACCTGTAACCTTCATTGGAGCAACAATACCTCCTCCCTATCATCTCATGACTCCCTTCTTTCCACCTCGGCTTATCTTTCCTCACGCTGAACCCTTTGTACTCAGCATATGAATTGTAGAAGTGATAAAATTCATCCTCTGTTCTAAATGACTGGTTGACTACGGTGTTGTATTCCTCCTGCTCCTCCAGGCTAACATATCTTTCCCTGTTCATCATGCTGAAATTCCAAGCAAAATCAAACATCAATCAACATGCCTTTAATCACAAAAAAATTAATTTTTTTTAAAAAAAGAACAAACAGCTCATACATATACAAGATAATAGCACTGTAGCAAAAATCATTTTATACAGCAAGATTAAGCAACTGAAATGCTAGTCAAGTGGTGATTACTAAAATATAACATAACAAACCTAGCTTCAATTATGATTTCAATGAGAATAGGAAATCAACTTTTTTCCACACACCCGCAAAGATAAGGCAAAGAAAACATATATCTTGTATACACGGAAAGAAACTACATGCTTACGGCACTGCCAAACTGTCATGCTACTACTAGATGCAGAGAACAACAAGAAATAAATAATCCTGCCAAGCAATTGTAAAATGATACCCAACAAGCTACTAGTAAAAAAAATAAATAATTCATTTCACAATTCAAAGCAAGCCAAGCTCACTCCTATACAGAAAAAAGCTACAGACGAATCCAAATTTCAAAACTGTCATGTCAAAATGAAGGGGAATCCTACTGTTCAATCAACTGAAAATAAGAAAAGATTCAGTTGACAGTTAAAATCTAATTTCTTCTAGCAGACAAAACTATTTGTTAAAGCTAAGTAAATTATTTAATCTGGTCAATCAAATCAGTTGTTTTATCTGACTAAACAATTTATTCAACTGAAAATATGAAAATATTCCATCGACAGTCAAACATGATTTGTTTCGGTTGCAAATTTATTTGTTCCAGCCAAGAAAACAATTTATTCTAGTAGCTCAAATCTCATTCGTCCTGGTTGTTAATTCTAGTTGTTTCAAGCACAAAACAGTGGGCAGGTTGAAGACAAAATGATGAGCGTTGATGTTAGACTGGAGTCTGAAAACAATCACCGTTTTCAACTGATAGAAAATTAGACACTTAGGATTGGAATCAATTCGGATTGACATGACCGACCTGAATAAATTGCAGACTTCAACCTTTCTCCGTCGAAAAATGGCAATTCAGATCAAATTATTTCCAACTTGAGACAGCATCACAACGACAAGAACCGGCGGCAGAAATTCGGCCGCGTCGGGGAGGCGGCAGCTCTGTACGGTGCAGTTCTGGTCGGGCAGAGCCGGCAGGTGGTGTGGACTTCGGCGTTGGATCGATGGCGTCAGGGCGCCTCCTCCGCGGCGACGGTGGCGTCGAGGTCGAGCGGCGGCGGCAGGAGGTGCGGACTTCGGCACGAGATGATGTCCTCCTCTGCGGCGGCGATGAGGTCAGGCGGCGGCGGCAGGAGGTGCGGCCTCCGGCACGAGATCGATGTCCTCCTCCGCGCGCGGCGTCGAGATCGGGCGGCGGCGGCAGGAGATGCGGTCTTCGGCACGAGATCGATGGCCTCCTCTGCGGCGGCTCGACGACAAGAAAATGGCGGAGAAGAATGGACGCGATGGCGCAGCCCAACGTGGAACGTGGTGCGGGATCGATGGAGTCCAGGGCACCTCCTCCGCGGCGGTGTCGACGTCCGGAAAGACGGAGAAGGATACGGCGGCGCAGGCTATCGTGGAAGAAACGGGCCTTCGATTCAATTACAAGTCTGATTCTGATTAATTGTTACCAATTACTGTTTTACCCTTTGGTAATGAACGGCCAGATGATGAGTATGATACTTTGTAGGTATAGGAATCATGGAGCACAGTAAAGGTGCTCTACCTTTTTGTTGCATCCAAATACCGTTACATTTTTACACCAAAGTAGGGAAGCATGATTTTAGATCAAAACTTTTAAAATACTCGGTCAAAACAGGTTCTATGCACTATTTTCATTTGCTTGTTAGTTTTGCTATGGGTTTGGCTAAATAATGATCGAAGTCCTAATCAATGGATTTTTTTGACGATGTCCAACTGAAACCTACAGCCATAATTGTTTTACTAGTTTTCCAGAGCTGTGAAATTAGTTAGCAGAAATGAGTTTAATATCTTAATAACCACACACTTAGATTTAGCATATGCATAGTTTTCTTTTGAAGGAGTATAGGTGCATGCATCCAATTTATTACACCATAGGCTTACATCGGGGCTAAAGGTACAAGTATTCATCATGGATTACTAATGCACTGCCATTTCAGATGGAAATAAGTTGTTCTTCACTAGCCACCTGAAGAAGTACAAGACATGGATGCCAATGCTCATAGATCATGGCACCGGTCATTCTTGCCATCGACAGAGATTGAACTTGGCGAGCCACAACTGTAATTGCCATGGTCGTACCGAAGCCTCGTCCACAGCTTCATAGCTTGATGGCAGAGTAGATGGAGTGTGTCTCTACCAAGCTCAGATTTCTATGGACCTTCCCGAACATCTTATGGTACCAGCAAACCACATGGAGATAAGTTTCCATGGTAATTTCTTTGAAGAGATAGGGGCATCCGCCCCCACAAACACAACATAGACTTCTCTTGCTACTAATAAAGACTTCCAATTGGTATTTCTCATGCAATGCATTTCTTAATTAAGGGGATAAGCTGCCATGGTAAATTTCAATACATAATATAGATATTCTTTGTTATAACTTCTTACAATGACTATTTTGATATGGTTTATTAAGTCAAGATCCACTTTAGTTGATAATTCACCCGACATAG
This sequence comes from Chloris gayana, assembly GCA_031894775.1. Lineage (NCBI taxonomy): Eukaryota > Viridiplantae > Streptophyta > Magnoliopsida > Poales > Poaceae > Chloris > Chloris gayana. The sequence goes on from JAUNZO010001285.1 coordinate 75,784, forward strand.
TGCATGCATGAAAGAGATGTGCTCCCTATGCATAAGGGTGAATATTTTAAGGGTTGTGAAAGATCATATACTTTGACCGACCATATTCTAAACATGCTATGTTTATATCAACCTTATTTCTAAAGTGTTTCCATGGTACATTGGCTTTACATTTTTAAAAAAAATAAATAATATAATATACTATATGGTTATAGTTGAAAACCTTGTTTTGGAGACTAGGCAAGCAAAATAAAAATATTCTTGTATGTATGGGTAGACAATATACATAAGTAAAATGACGAAAGTGAATGTTTTTTTTCTTAGAAAAAGACCGGAACGGGGAGGGGGGAGGGGGAGGGGGTGGGGGTGTTTGTTAGTCCGGACATGTCTTCGGGCCAGGCCACGCGGATGCGAAGGGCCTTGTTTTGCTGCATCCGCAGCTACGCTAAAATCGATCGTTTCTCCCGAGCCGGGCTCAAAGCGACCTGCAAGCCGGCGTTAGGGTCACCGTCACGCAACATAACACCACCCACCTCCTCCTCGAGTCGAGGAGTCCTCGTATCTTCCGGCTACAAGAGTCGCATCCGTCGCCCATGGCGAGGGAAATGAGACTCATCGCAACATCGGATGAAGCTTGGCGGCGAGCGGTTGAGAGATGCGTCACGTCGAGCAATGCAAGGAGCCGCCGCGATGTGGTGGAGCAAAGCGGGGAGATCCATCTCTCGACTCACGTACGAGACCGGCACCAACGAAGACCACATGTTGCGCGTGTTCCGCAGGGAAGGACGGCGTGATGTGCCGCTAACAACGCCGGTGCTTGAGCCTGCTCTTGCCTGCGACATCGCCCCTCGGTCGGACCGGCGTCGTCGAAAACTACGGGTGGCGCAAAGAGGAGGGGCAGATCTTGGCAAAGCTCGCACAAAATTGATCGGATGCCAACAAAATCGAGACCAAATCAACTGGATGCCCACAAAATTGAGGAACATGGAATCGCGGTGAAGCTCGCATTGATTTGGTGGTCCACATAGACGGCGGGTGAGCAGGTGGCGCTTCCGGAGAGTTGAGGGCGACGGTGGGTGAGGGGCGGCATTTTTTTTTTAAGATGCGGTAGCGTGGTAACTCTACCGTCGGTCAATACATGATAACTATATCATGCGAGTGCATGCTACCGAACAAAGTTTTGTCTTAGCCCAGCCCATCTCATGCAACCTACCAAACAAGATGTCACTGCAGCAATTCATACTGGGCTCAACCGATGAAGGTCGTAGACCGAGGCTACCAAACACGCCGTGTGCGGATGGCCCGCTTCCAGCCGGGTACATTGTTCGGATATAAATAACTCGTCCTCACCGGCTGAGTGGCTAGTCATCCGGTTCTTTGTTGGTTGACCTTCCCAATCCTCCGGCGCTGCGTGCCATCCAGCGAGCGTGGGCCGGCCTTTCCATTTCAGCCCGATCTGCTGTCGTGATACAAGCTTTAGTCACGGACTCACCGATATCCTCCTCTGTTTCGAGCTCGCGGCCGGAGATCATAGTACGGAGCGGAGCGCGCATTGATACGTTCCAGCTGCATCCACTGCCGGGCACTCGAGCGCGTCGCAGCGGAATTAGGAACAATGCCATTGCGCGGCACGACGAATACTACTAGCCACTATTGCGCTGCCCGAGCACGATAGAATTACGGCGGACGTGCGTGTCGAAACGATCTCGTTGGTTTAGTCCCACATCGGTTATTGATGATGGGGAGCCAACTAATAAGGTGGAGGGATCCTCACCTATCGGGCTAGTCTATTGGGTTGAGGTGACCCGGAACCTTAGTTCGGGCTCCGATTGGACCTATGGTTTGGTAGGCCCAATATGACCTGGATGGCGGCGAGGGCTCGTGGGTACGACGAGCTGGGCCGCACTCTAACAAGTGGTATCGGAGCCATGGTCGGGAAACCCGAAACATCTCCGGGACCTCACACGGATATCGGGCCGTCGGATTATATCTCCCGGGCCACATGGTTATCGGATCTGTCGGAGGGGTGTCCACCCGGATGTGAAGGGAGATGGGACCACCCGATGTGTGATGGGGGAGATTGTTGGGTTTAGTCCCACATCGATTATTGATGATGAGGGAGCCAACTAATAAGGTGGAGGGATCCTCACCTATCGGGCTAGTATTTTGGGTTGAGGTGACTCGGGACCTTAGTTGGGGCTCCAATTGGGCCTATGGTTTGGTAGGCCCAATGTGACCTGAGCTGACGGCGGGGCTCGTGGAGTACGACGAGCGGGACCGCACTCTAACACGATCAAACACGTGGTTTATCTCGTTGTAATTTCCTTCTACTTAATGGGAAATGTGCCAGGTATTTCTTGAAAAAACAAGCTGCACCTATGACTATTTCAGGCTCACGAGAGCAGGAGCAGGTTCGCCGCCCTCCGTTCGTATGTGCTCGTGGACATCAGAACTGAGAGGACCAGTAAAAGTGCAACACCAACTCTCGACGGATCGATGCAATCTGTATGCTACCGTCCGTGGCGGCCCAGCATGACTTGTCAACACTGTCGGTGGGCCCCAACCCCTTGCCCTCCATTGCCGCCGCCATCATCCAAATGGGCAACCGCCCAAGCTTGCTCATGCTATTATGCGTGCATTACTTCAGGAGCATCGCCATGTTTTTCATCAAGGATTGCAAGTGATACACGGATGTCTGATAGATAGCTTCTCCCAATGTATTGATTCACGGCACAGTATTTGTGTATAACCTAGTTGGTACACTAATAGACGGATAGAAAACAGTACTGCCGTGTGTTCTTAAATTGTTGATACCATTTTTTTTCATTGCATTTGACTGTTCATCTTATTCACAAAAATTAAAAATTATTAAATATTTCATTATGATTTATTTTATCTCTAAAGAAAGTTGAAACACGACCTATAGTTTTACATATTACATATTTAAAAAAATATTTTGAATAAGACAAACAATCAAACGTAAATTAAAAATCATCCGCGTGAACAATTTAAAAACCAAGGGAGTAATTCCTAGAGATTGGCACACAATGAAGGAAAACATATTCTCTATACACCACTAGTAAGCTCACAGCAGCTAGCTACAGATTATTGACATCCGCAATCAAAAAAAAAAAAACTGCGCACAAGGATCTACAAAGAACCACTAGAGAAAACTGCCTAGCCTAAAAGACCTTGTGCCTTACACGAGTCATCTGATTCTGATCTACGAGAGGTATCATACAGGAGCAAGACAGGAGCAGCAAGGGAGCCTGAGCCTGGACAATCAAACTCTTGGGAAACGAGAAGGCCCTCTTCTTCGAAGGAACTCCGGGATCTCCACTGTGTTGCCTTCTGTGGAGGACGGGCGACGGCCATTGTCACTTTGCATCTGTTGGCCACCCTGTAATTGCAAGCAGATGTAAGACTAGAAATAACACCCAGTATTACCGCGCCTATATAGCCATTGTCTCATGCTGCATAATTTATCATGCTTAACAAATTTCGACTTATATATTTAAGTTATATGGTTATGCGATGTTCCATAGGCGCATCAGAGATTAATTTCAATTTGATAAACCCATGCTCACAAGGTGAAAAAGAAATATAATGCACCAAATATACAGACGGTACAACCGTTTATTTTTGGAGCACAAGCGCAGGCTGGAATAGATGCACTTTACTTGAATTAAAGATGGAATAGGAAAGTCAAATTATCAAGGGCTGCTGCAATACTATTCTCCTTGTTAATGGTCTGGATTTTTCAATGTCAGACGTACAGCAAAAGATAAGTCTCAAGTGAATGCTACATGAGGTTGAAGTATGCATTAATCAAGAATAATTTTTACATGTGCTTTAATAGCAACAATTTGCAGCTTATCATTGCAGACTATGGTTACTCATCTCATCTGGTTGCAATTGCCACACAAAGGCCAGCAGTCATCAGCCAAGGCTGCCAAGCTTTCATGATGTGTGTTGGTACGTGCAAGCCCACGCCGCATTAGGCTTGGCACATACATTTATACTCCTCTACCTGGTCATGTGCATGGCTCAGAAACCATAAACACTACCGTTCGACTCAATAAGGCAGAACTCACACACCAGACGTACCAATTGGCATCAAGCTTGGGGTGTGGTAGCTGCTGGCACTCATACTGTCCCTATGCCTCACTTGTATTTGTCTTATGCAGACAGGAATGTGGAGGTAGAGGAAGGGCCCAATTATGGAGGGACTAGCTAGGTTCTGCTAAGAGAGCTTCTGGCGCTTGACTGACAATGCATGTCGCGGATGGTTCCGGGCGACAATGTGCATGAGTTGTTATGTTGTGGACACAGCGTTGGGTACCCGAGGCAAACTGCAGCTAGGATACCAGCTTATTTGGTCATGCATAACCATTGACATTGTTAACATGTCTCAAAGTGGCACTATGAGACCATAGCAAGCAGCCACCCCTCGGGAAAATGTGTACCGTCGCCGCCTATTCTCTCCTCTGAGCATCTCAGATTCGTGTGGGAAATCTAGACAGTGTGACCTGTTGAGACTGGAGATCTACATAAGCTTCTCGATATCCTGTAGCTGGAATGCATCGTCGTCTTCGTTCCTTCCGGATCATACAGTGAATAGAGAATAGGCTGACATGGACAAGCTCTTTGATGGAGAATGCTACCGCGTTTGGAAGGATAAAGTCATAAAGATATGCTCCAAAATTACTAGCAGAAGCTTAAAGCAACTAGGTTTGTGACAGAAATTACCTTTGTGGTGCGGCCTTCTGCTTCATCCTGCCTTTTGAAACCAGTAGCAATCAAGGTGATGCTCACCTGCATGAACAAAAGCCAAGAGACAAAACATTTGTTAGTAAATCCCAATTATTAAGAACATCACATCTTAAATATACCGAAATAGCAAAAAACATACATATATTTATAAATTAGTCCTGCTAAATATCATGAATTACAACTTACTTGACCACTGAGTGACGGGTCAATGACAGCACCAAATATCAGATTAGCATTTGGGTCAACAAGGTCGTAGATTACCGCAGCAGCATCATTGACCTGAAACAACCAAATAGTGGAGACGGAAAGTCAGTATGAGCTTAACCCAGACAATAGGGGGCAAGGTGCACAGAAAGCTGATTCGTAAGGGTTCTCTATCACCTTTTAAGAGAAATTAGCAGCATCAAGAACAAAAAATATCATAAAAAGTTGAAAGCTGTAAGAGTCCAAGGTTGCTCTCATGATCCACAGAATTGAACATTTGTATTGTACACCAGAATAATTAGTTTGAAATTGTACATCACGAAGCAAACAGACCACATAATCCTTAGAATATCATAGAACCGTACCTTAACCTTTGGGATTTGTTTCAACGGAAGTTGTGGACAAAGGAAACTCCGTATAAGACTGATCTCAGTATCTTATTTATAGGGTTCACTACTTTGCACAACTTACTCTTGCTTGTCTAGTGGAATTATATTTACTAGTTGAACTTGGCTATTCTATAGTTAGAGGCACAGCAGTGGATCAGTAAGAAAAAGGCAACAAACATTCTTTTTATCTGTTAAGGCAAAGGATCTATGATCTTGTCATATAAGTACGTGTACTGCACTTCATATATAATGTTATTTACAAACTAGTAGAGTAAGAATTTAAATGGTGGCGTGGAATTCAAGTAGAACTGTAGAACACAGTCCAGATCTATGACACTGAACACTGGAAAATTTTTTGGATATGCATAGTATTTGTACGCACAAGAAACAGTGTTTCATTTTGTCCTCGCGAATGCCTAAAAAATGTTCAACAGAAGCCTGGAAGATGCACTCACAAATAAAATAATATTTAAGTGGAACGTTGTTGATTTGAAAGGGAAACTAGCTTATCAACCAAAAGAACCAGTTGTCTAAATGAAGTAATTATAACATCCACTTTCAATAATGATGCTAAGTTTGCATACAAGGTACAAACAAAAGACCTGTCAACACCTAATGGTAATTTTTTGGTCAAATGCAAAAACCGCTCCCATTCTGTGGCCTATCTTAAGCCTTGTACAGATTTGTGTGTTTTTAGTTTGACTAGTAAGTTTCCCTTTCATTCTTTCTTGCAAATAATAAACACATAGTAGGGGTCCCCTACAGTTTCCTTAAGACAACAATATGATAGAGGTGCATAGAACAACCTAATAAGATAAAAAAATCCATGCTGTGAGATTAAAACTAGAAAACTATTCCTCAAAGAAAAAACAAGAAAAATAGATGGACCAAACCTCAAACAAAGTTAAATCAGTTCCCCCAGTAATATTCCACACAATTCCTGTAGCTCTTTCAATTCCAATATCTAGCAGTGGCGATTGAATGGCGTTAAGAGCAGCATCTCTTGCTCTTGACTTTCCTGAAAATGTGGAGGGAACTAATAATAAGCAGACAAGTAAAACTCAGTTAAGCTATCTATAATTTCTGTGTAAAACCAGTAAACTGTGCAACATATCATCAGTAAAGCAGGCATAATTCACTCAACAGATTGGCTCCTTTAAATGTATCAAAATAGTTCGGGTACTAATTTAGCAAAATATTTTATTTTGTTACAATCTGATAATAAATGTGGACATGTATAAACAAGCAATTAATTTTATATATTTGCTTACAGTAACAGTCCGTTAGTAGACGGAAGCTGTCAATTCTGAATAGTTGATGGAATAAGGAGGAAAATAATAATAACACTGAAGCTACAGAAACAAATAACCTACAATCTCTGCTGCATTAGCACACAGTTCATCTCATTATCACCCTTGAACCAAGTAAACGACTCTTTCTCAAAATTGTTTTCTCCTAACTTAGCGGTTATTTAATTTGACCAATGGAAACAATGAAAAAACATGAATTCAATTCGCAGAAAGAACATAGTTGTATCATACATACTAGCCAGGGAATGTATTTTGCAAAAGGAAAATTATTCTAAGTAATACCAGTAGCAGTCCCTATGCCCATCAAAGATGACCCTGCATTTTCCATGATGGCACGCACATCAGCAAAGTCAACATTAACCAATCCAGGAACCTGAAAGGAGAGAATGAAAACAAATTGTCAACAAAACACCTCTGCAATGCCCAACTTCAATCTTCCGGCTTTTGGCTGTTAGCATGCGACATGGAGATTTAAATTACAGGATCACATTACCGTAATAATATCAGAGATGCCACGAATTCCTTGTCGGAGAATCTCATCAGCCAAGTTAAATGCTTCTGTGACAGGAGTATTTGGAGACACAGCAGACAAGAGCTTGTCATTTGGGATGACAATGAGGGTATCCACACTGTTTCTCAGGGCCGCAATTCCTTCTTGAGCTTGAACTGCCCGTCGCCTCCCCTCAAATGAGAAAGGTGTTGTGACAATGCCGACGGTCAGTATGCCCATTGACTTGGCAATACTAGCAATTACAGGAGCACCTCCAGTTCCAGTTCCTCCACCCATTCCAGCCTGCATTGAGGTAACAAAAAGATCATTTTCCAATACTTGGTGCAAAATAATTTAACATGTTCAGCTAAATGGGGTGGCATTTACCGTCACGAAAACCATATCAGCACCATAAAGTGCTTCCTGTATGGACTCACTGCTCTCCTTTGCCGCATTCATCCCAATGTCAGGATTTCCCCCTGCGCCCAGCCCTCGAGTCAGCTCTTGCCCAATCTGCAGCCTATTATGGGGAAGAACAGGGGATATTTTGATCGCCTGCACATCAGTGTTCACGATCCAAAACTCAACCCCATTCATGGAGCTCTCAATCATCCTGTTGACGGCATTCGAACCCCCGCCTCCGACTCCAATGACCTTGATCCTGGCCTCATTGTAATTGTTCTGACCTGTCGGTACCCCCAACCCCTCCAATGGGACACCATCAGAAGAGCCTGTCGTTGGGTCGACAACCTCGACATTCTTCTGGCCACGGAGCAGAGACACCTCGGGGTGGAGGTCAAGGAAGGACTCTTTCTTCTTGAAGGAGTTGGCATTTCGGGGGCTCGCGCAGCACCGGAAGTGGCAGTGACCCGAGGGGCGAGCGCTTCTGACCAACGCCCTCCCGGATGCAGCCCTGCTGCTGCAAACTTCATTCCCCCAACTGGAAGACGGTGGACTGAGCTGCGTGAAGCACGGCAATTGTGTCGCCATAACAAGCTGAAAGGCAGGGGAATCGATGCTCTTCTCCGCAAATGCTTCAGAAATCGACCTCCCGGCTGCTCATATATCTACAATAGATCGGGAGAGATAACAGAATAATTAGGGGCCGACCGAGCAATAGGGCAAGATAAGGTAGGCGCCCTACACTACCTAACGCCAGCATAGAGACAAGTTGTGCGCGGCGGCGGCCTCGGCGATCGCCGCCTCAGGCAATCGACGCGGGGCCTCCCGACGCGGAAGCGGAAGTTGGCGGCGGCGCGGGCTAGGGTTCAGGCGGGGTTGAGGCCTGAGGGAGGTGCGGCGCATGCGACAGGGTGAGAATTGAAGACCAGTCCTTCGCCCACCTCACTCGAATCAGCCCATTAAAGAAAAGAACAATGGCTACATGGTGGCCCAGAAGCTTTGCAAACAAGCTTCTTCCTTATCGCATTTCACCCTTCCTCTTCCACACCGATCACCATCAGCCCATCATAGGTTCCTGATCCACAGATTCACAAACTTGGAATGTTCGATCATAAAAAAAATATTATCCTCCTAAAAAAAACTCAGATTAAGTTGGGTCATGCCTTTTTCTTTACGAATAACTGGATCATGCCTTTGGGCTGTCTCGTGGTGTAACTACTATTTAAAAATATAATATTAATGTTTAAACATAATAGTAATAATAATAATATCTATATAATATGTAAAACTAAAATTTTCATCATAAAAAGTGTAAAATTAAAATCGTATACTCCAATGGTACAAAGATAGAAATAACAATAAATTGAATAAGAATATGTTATAACATGAAAGATGTAAAATGTTGGCACAGTAAAAATATTCTGAGAGAGTACATTACAAAATACTGATGAAAATTCAATTTTTTAGAGAAAAAAATTACATTGATCACATTTTGGAGAATTCATTTGGAACAACATGGTAATTAACTAATGGTCTATCAAATGAACTAAAAAACTAGAAACTATATAAGTAGCGAATTCTAGGGTGTGTTTCCTTGGATGTCAAGGTTGGATTGGATCATCTTATTCATATTTCTTGGGACAGAACCATCCAACTCATTGTTTATTTAACTGATAAGACCATCCATTGTTTGTAACGATAATTAGAGGGATGAGAAAGTATTGAACAAGAGTAACTAACATAATTATACATATTATTTACAAATAATATAGATTAATATATAGACGCTGCTACAACAACGAGTTGGCACTAGTATTGGACAATTCTAGTGTAGGCTTCGTACATGTAACAATGTTTATTAGAATAATAATTTTATTTAAATTAATTTGAATTAATACTTTAATGACAACATGTCTAGATTTTGGAAAAAAATATAGTTTACATTTTTAAGAAGTAGGGACATGTGCCCCCATTCTACTCAAATTATGCTTCCTTCACTGCTGAAGAAATCAACAAAAATTAGGTAGATACTATAAATTCATAAACACCATAAATTTTTTTATCAAAATTAGGTAAGTGAACTTTCAAGACAGAAATATAATTATTTGATCTCTCAATGATCAAATCCGTTATTCTCGACCACGAGCAAAAAGAGTGCGGCTGAGATAACCCGCTCCTTTATTTGGGTGTTGTGCTCTCCTCTTTGTGAACCATGTTCATGTGTGTCTAGCAGTAGTCTATTTCAAGCTCCTAGTGTCGCGACTACTTGGGTCCCTTTGGTACAGCTTCACTAGCAGGTTCAACTTCAGATTATAGGTCAAGCTATACCAAAGAGCAAGTTGGAAGAAGTACTTTTGGGCATAAGTTGTTGTAAGCTGTTTTCATTTTTGTACTTAGGATGGTGAAGCTGAAAATAGCAGCTTTTCACAGCTCACGATCACGAGACAGGATAAGCTGTTTTGCCAAATGATTTGACTGCATAAGCTGAAATAAGCCGAGTAAGCTATTTTAACCCATAATCCAGAGCTGAAGATATTTTTTTCATGAGTTGAAGCTCTGCCCCTTATATCCAATGAATAGTTGTACGTTCTATGGAGGACGACAGACAAGAAGCCGAAGACGGCATTCAATGGAGCACTATCGCTCCCGTTCATTTTCATCTACACGTATAGTCCACGGCAGCAGGGACAACGAGGACCTGGTCACAGTCACGAAGACCGTGTCTTCTGTTTCCAACTTCTCCTCACTTGCGAACAATGAGCAGCAGATGTCCTGCGTTCAACAGCCACCGTTGCCCAACCGCATGCATGTCCCGTCCCAAGATTCGGTTTGGCCTGTCGCATGGAGCAAGTCTCCAAGCTTCATGGCAAGTTCCAGCATCACCATTCACCGACGCATTGTTACCCCAAGAAGGAGGCAACAAGGCTGTATTTGGGATTTTGAATGGTAGTGGTTTTTTCTTTGTCGAAGTTTGGGCCGGTGAGCTCACCTGGTCCGTTTTATGCTCAGCCGCCTTGTGTGGACTGGACCGTGGCGGGCTTGTCCGGCCTGCGCCATCGTTGCTGCCGTCTGGCCAGGGGACACCGCGTGGGCCGGGCTCCGACGACTGAGCCCCGGCCGCGGACGGCGGGCCCGTGCTACTTACACCGTGATTAGGGCATGGCCAATGGTGGCCTCTTAGCTAACTTCTTAGAATTGTTTATAGGGAAAAAGAATATATAAGAGGCAGTTAGAGTCTTTAGTGGTTGCTTCAGACTATCTCTTAGCTTATCTCTTAGAATTGTTTATTAGAAAAAGAGAAAAGATGCGACAAGATCTTGACTCTTGAAGAAGAGTTAGCAAGAGCTAGCTCTATCACATTAATTCTTAAACAATTCTAAGGGATAGCTAAGAAGTAGCTTAGAAGCAACCATTGAAGAGTTAGCTGTCTCTTATATATTTTTTTCTAATAAATAATTCTAAGAGTTAGCTAAGAGTTCATTGTTGGGGACGCTCTTAACGTCCTCTGCTGTCGTCGTCAGCCGTCCTCTGTTTCAGGGCTCGGCCGGAGAGCAGAGCAGAGCGCTCATTTGGTTGGGGAACAATTCCGTGGCATGCGCAGAGCTGACGCTACATCGGGGCAGAGTGCAGCACACCGTCGTGACCAGGACAGGCATGTACGTCTTCTGTCCCAAATACTACAGTTTTGATCCGGGGAAGTCGTGGACGCCTATCTCCACAGGCCACAACGACGCCACATTTGGAAACGCAAGAGTTCCCACATCTTGTACAAATCAAGCCAGCTTAGTAATCGTCTCATTGAAAGTGTCGTTTTAGATTTTCGGATATTATCCTTTGACTTCGTTTTATTCACAAAATTTATGTAAATACTATTTATTTTTTTCTAACTTAATTTATCATTAGTCATACTTTAATAATAATGTATTTATTTTAGTATTTTTATAATTTTTTTGAATAAGACAAGCGATCAAACGTGAAATCTGAAAAGTCAAAAACGACACTTTCAATAGAACAAAGATAATAGTAGTGAAACAAACGATCAACGGGTCAAATAGAAACTTTCAGTTATGTGTATATTTGCGCATCAACCATGCTTATCATATGCATTCGAGTTACAGTAACTTTAAATATTTACTCATATATATACTTAGTTAATTATGCAACAACGAACTTACCTATCTATATACACCAAACTGTAATGTTACATGTTCGTCGTACGTTTCACAAGTAACCCAAACTAACAGATAAGGGGGTCCATTTGGCTGGGCTGAGTTAGGATGTTCGTTACTTTATCATGCTAATATTTTGAGGCTAAAATTTAGTCTCTCTTTTGTCTCACCTTTTTTAGTTCCAAGGGCTAAACTTTAGCCTCTTTTAGCCTACAAGTTTCCTGACGCTACGTAGAAGTGTAATAAAATTTTTCGTATACGATTCACAACCAAAACGTTCCGAGGGAGGAAGGGTGCATGAAACGTCTAAAGAATTATTCGGTAGTCACATCAAATACGTGACCGACCGAGACTCTATCGCTAATTCTGCTTATTCTTAGTAACATATTAGTTGACTAATAATTAGCCCGATGACAATTAGTCGGATACTTGACTTGTTTGGAGGCTGAACTAATTGTTAGTCCCATCTACATTGAAATGTCTAGTGTACGTATCTTGACTAAATATTAGCTCATGAGTGTTTACATGATTTAGGAAAGAGATAAGGGACATTTAAATTTCTTTGCATTCTTGTAGAATCATTAGTCGGAATTAGCACCTCTAGATGGACTAACTGGAAAACAACTAGTTTCCTAATGGACTAACAATTGTCTATAAATCTGTATGTGAACTATTTAATTTGTGTTTGTGATCGGAAATCAAGGTAATCCGAGTGTAGTTGTGATCAAGGTAAATCGGGCGTCTCTCCATTGGTCGGGGACGACGAGGACCTGGTGGCAGTCATGAAGACGGACCTTGTGTACTATGTTTCCCCTCGTGAACAATGAACTTAGGACATCCACACTGATTGTGTGGCTGTAATTTATAACAGACATGTAAAAGTTAGCACCTCTACTCATGTAGCTTTAGCACACTTTCCTAAACAATTATAGGTCCCACATAGAAGATTTTATTTTGTTTTTCTCTTCCTCTACACCAGGATTTGGTGTGCTACTAGAGGAAACAGAGGAAGGGGCCCCACAAAACTGTATGGTGCAATCAAGCTAGTTGTTACATGGCTTTTGGCTTGGCAATAACCTAGTTTTGTTGCCACGGTCATCTCCCCCTCTCTCCTATTTTTCTATTAGAGCATCCACAGTGGTTGAATGCAGCTAGCTCTAGCAGTGTTTGGTCCAATGAGAAGAAGAGAGATGGTGTGCTCAGGATACAACTAACTTCGCTAGTGGCAACTACCCATACCCGAACCTAAAGTTGATTCACGTCAAGTTCAACGGCGCCACATGACGCGTTTTGTGGACCAGCCTCGTCCTGTGTCCGTCCCGGATGAGGAAGAAGATGAGATAAGGAAATAGAATAGTCTTATCTGTCGGTCCCACTTTGTTTTGGGACAGTGTGTTACAGCCAGTGGATAAAAATGTTACCTTTTTACTTACCTATTGTGGAGTACATCCCACGACGAGTGTGGACGCCCTTATTCTTTCCTGACTACAGTTAGCTACACTCAACCATTATGGAGGCCCTTACGAACAGAAAATGTTTGTCCTCACTTCAACAGCCGCCATCGCCCAACTGCCTGTCGTGTGCCACACACTTGGTTTGACCCATGCGTCGCACGAAAACATTAACGCACTGTTACCCCAGGAGTCAACGAAGCTGTACGGGTCGTTATTTGCGATGTTGAATGGCAGTGGTTTTTCTTTGCCAAAGTTGGGCCGTCGAGTTCAGTGTAGCTCCTGGTGTGTTTTCTGCTCAGCCGCCTTCTGCAGGGAGAACTAACCGTGCTTGAGCCTCCACGAGCCCGGGTCATCATCGTCCGTGACGGGTTCCGACACGCGGAGGCGCGCTAGTCACGAGCCCGGCCCGTGGCGCGTCTCCAGCAGGAGTCTGGACCACGGCGGGCTTGTCCGGCCCCGCGCCACCGCCGCTGCCGTCCGCCCAGGGGACACAGCGTGGGCCGGGCTAGCTCCGACGACGGAGCCCCAGCCGCGGACGGCGGGCCCGTGCTACTTACGCCTTGACTCACGCCGCTTCTCTGTTGCCGTTGTCAGCGCTCGCTCCTCTGTATTCAGCGCTCGCGGCCGGAGAGCAGAGCTGAGCAGAGCCCACATTGATGACGGCTGCACCGGTTCGCTGCTGCCGCCATCATCCGGGCGTCGCAGCGCCGTTGGGGAACAATGCCATGGCACGGGCAATTGCAACGGGGCAGAATGCTCCGGCGCCGACCACCGCGCACCGCCGTGACCAGGAGAGAGTAGTACGTGTTCTGTCCCGAATACAGTTTGACCCCGAGGAACTCGAGGAGGACGCATGTCTCCACCCACAGATTTGACGCCGCATTTGGAAACGCACGAGTTTCCAAACCTTGTACAAATCAAGCCGCCACCAATAAGCTAGTGAAGCAAAGCATGCTGCAAAGTGCAAACCACATCAACGGGTCAAGCGGAAATTCTCGTTATGCGCATGCACCGATAAACTAGCACCACAACTAATTAAGGTGTGCTTTGTTCTTTGGGACAGATCGACTACATCACCTAGCTCAACCATACCATTGTGTCGCAAAAAGAAACTTAAATCTTGTGAAGACTAGGAATAAAAGAGCAAAAAATGAAAAACCTCCCATAGGCCTTCGCTTCGACATCATCATCTCATCGCGCTCAAATATCTTGGCTAATAAATAACGAGTTATAAAAAGTTTTATTTTCAGCATGACTTCTCCAAGACTATATAAAACGCTACACTAAAATAATATTACCGATGCGGCCCATTTGTTTTATGATGAAACTATTACAAGGCCCACAACGGCACATAGGAGACAGGACATGTTGCACTTCCTGGTCCCTATTGAACAAGAGTCCATCTCACGTTTCACTCTCTTCTTCCACGTTATACAGTCCCACGGTCCCAACGCCACAGCCATCAGCCAACTACATGCTATTCCCAATGAATTCTACAAAATGTGATCAATATATTTTTTTCTATAAATTAAAATTTTGTCAATATTTCGGAATATACTATCTCATCATTTTTACTATGCCAACATTTTAGATCTTTTATTTTCATACAATTTCAAATTTTGAATGTAACATAATATAATGGTAATATATTATTATTATTATTTCTGTCTTTCTACCGTTGGAGTATATGCTTTTAATTTTACATTTTTTACGATGACAATTTTAGTTTTACATGATTATTAAGTTATTATTATTTTTTCACATTAATATTATATTTTTTAAAGTTGTAGTTACACTAGACAACCTGAAGGCATGATCAGTTATACTTAAAAGAAAAATCCGCATGACCCAATTTAATTCAAGTTTCTACCTGCTGGAGAAATTATTTTTTTCTAATGGAACATTCCAAGTTTTATGAACCTTTTGAAGTAATTTGATCAACATCATGAACCTGTGATGCTTATCTAATGGTATATCAAATTAACTCAAGAACTAGAAACTAAGTACCAAGCTTTAGGGGAGACGGGCACATGTTGCTATAGAAACGACGAACAACTAGTATTTGGACAATTCTAGTGTAGGCTTCATACATTTAATCTTTGTACATGTGGCAACATTTATTGCGAAAAAATAATTTAAAAACAATTTGAATTGATACTTTGATAACAACATATCTAGATTTCGTATAACTATAATTTGCATTTTGGAAGGAGTAGGGACATGTGCCCCCATTCTACTCAACTTACAATTCGTTTACCGTTGAAGAAATCAACAAAAATTAGTTAAGCATTTTAAGTTCTTAAATATGATTTTTTTATTAAAATTATGTAAGCGGACTTTTAATCCACATAGAAATATATCTATTCTAACTTGATAGGACCATCCAATCCTCGACGAAGTCCTGCCACTCTCAACTGCTAGCAAGAAAGGAGTGCAACGAGTGAGCTAACCTACTACTTTATTTATATGTTGTGCTCTCCTCTTTGTGAACCATTTTACTGTGTGCTTAGCAGTAGTCTATTTTGTGCTCCTAGTGTCACGGCTGCTTATATCCAATGAATAGTTGAAACAAATAAGAATCATCACTCATTTGGCACATTTTCACAACCTCACCATGGAGGAGGCAAGGAGGACGACAGGAAGCAAAAGACGACATTCAGTGGAGAACTATTGTCCACGCTTGTTTTCTTCTTCCCGTAGTCCACGATGGCAGGGACGACGAGGACTTGATCGCAGGCATGAAGACCCTATCCTCTGTTTCCAAGTTTTCCTAACTCATGACCAATGAGCAACATATGTCCTGCGTCCCATGATTCAGCTTGACCTATCATACCAAAAGTCTCTAAGCTGCATGACAAGTTCCAGCATCACTAATGCATTCTTACTCCAGGAGTCAACAAAGTTATATTTGGTATTTTGATTGGAAGTAGTTTTTTCTTTATGGATCTTGGTCTGTTGAGTTCACTGGAGGTCTTGGTGTGTTTTCTTCTCGATCGCCTTGTGCAAGCAGCTGAACGATGGTTGAGCCTCCACGACCCACATCGACGAATAACCCCGCACTGCATTGTCGTTGTCACCCGGTCAGATTCTGCCACCATCATGAGTGGGGGGGGGGAGTGACCATGCCCAAGGCCCAACGAGATGGTTGTGGACGTGGCTACTTCAACCTAGATAATCATCATTATTCGTGATGGGTTTCAACTAGTCACGAGCCCAACCCGTGGGGAAATCTTCCCCACCACGCAAGGTGTTGTCCCGTCACTCACCCCCCCCCCTCCTCCGCTTCCTCCTCCCAAGCCGAGTTAGGTTTCGAGTTTGCATGTGACCGGAGTTGCCATGTCACCACCGGGCATGGAGCAGCTTCGGGGTGGCAGCCGACCGGCGGTGGGCTGGGGTCCGGCGAGGTGGCACGGTGGCGATGGCGTCGCCGCGACCATGGGTGGTAGGAGAGCAGTTGGTGGGACCGGCGGGGTGGCACGACGGTGATGGCGCTACCGCGACCGCAGACGAAGGAGGGTGGTGGGTGGGGCCGGTGGTGGGGAAGTCGAGCCGACGATTTAGCAGCGCATGGCGTGGATGGCGGCGGTGGCGGGTGCTGGCGGCGCGATGAGGCGGTGATGCACCGCCGACCGCCGATGATTGCTGCGGGAGGTGGTCGGGGTGCTAGTGGTGGCCGCCATTGATGATCGCTGCACGCAGCCGCATCACAGATTGGGGAACAATTCCATGGCATGTGCAGCGATGGCGCTGCAATGAGGCAGAATGCCCGTTCTGCGGTAGCGACCACCGACTTCGCACAACACACGACCATGAGAGAATTGTACTAACCAAAATACAATTTGATCCATAGGATTTCGAGGGCGCCTGTCTCCACCCACAGCTTGGCGCCGCATTAGGACATTTTGACTTTGGAAAACATAAACCGTGGGAATGAACAAATGTCGATTAAGCTATGATATGAGAATGTTCAGCATGGCAGATTGATTGGAAACACTTCAATTTGAACTAACATGTTACGCAACAATTTACAGAGTTAATGTTTCCAATTTTCTAACTCAATGTTACAATCTGATTCTTCATAATGCAAGAGTGGGAAGATGAATGCACGAATGGAAGCATGTGTATATTCTTTTGAGGCTGAGTGGTAGACTTTCTAGACATAGCTACACAATTATAACTTCATGTTTACCTATATGCAAAATAACAATTTCTCATACTTTATTTCAGGGGTCCACCAAAGAAGAGGCTGAAGAAAACATCTTCTAGTAACACAATGAGTAGCATTGTTGTGGCCACTCCCGGATCACGCATGGTATTCCCACACAATGAGGCGGTGGACAGTGCTACATAGAAGCCAAAGAGAGTAAAAAAACACACTAAAAATAACGGGCCACCACCAACAAGTACTAGCAGGTATGATCTTTCACTTTTATAGATCTTGTCATTTATAACCTCACTAATCTCTTTTCCTTGTTTTCACGGAAGGTCCGGAACTGGATCCAATGATCTCTTTCCTCTCCAAATTGAGCATCATCCAGCTGTTCATGAACACGGTGCGGTCTCTCCATAGACAGTGCACACACCAAGGATGATGTAAGTTGACCCATCTAGCCCAGCTTCTAATACCATAAGCAAGAAGAAACTTCAACTTGAATAAATTATATGGATGAATTACTACTTTTGATGTAATTTAAGACACGTATGGTAAACTATTACTTTATGTGTGTGGACTCGGTGCGATTAAAACTA
This sequence comes from Chloris gayana, assembly GCA_031894775.1. Classification (NCBI taxonomy): domain Eukaryota; kingdom Viridiplantae; phylum Streptophyta; class Magnoliopsida; order Poales; family Poaceae; genus Chloris; species Chloris gayana. Next base: position 93,703 of record JAUNZO010001285.1, read on the forward strand.
GTGAACTTATTTGCTTAATTGTTGGTGATATTAACTTGTTGCTATGCAATTGTCATTTTTCTCTCGTGTGATATGTATGTATTTCTTGTATGCAATGGTCATGCACCTATTTTTATTTTTTTAAAAATTATGTCCAATTTTTTCTTATTCTTTTCCACAATTTTCTCACATTTTCTCAAATTTATCAGAAATTTAAACATTTTTTAATATTATTCTACATATTTCTGTTTTTTACACTTTTCTAAAATTATTTTTATTTTCTATTTTCTGATTTTTTTAATCTATTATTGTACAAAGGGCAAAACTATGTTTTTACAGCCTCTAACATGTCCGTTAAGTCTCTCGTCCATCCATAATCACACAGAGATAAACAAAAATTTGGCTCATGAGGTAGCTGGAAACTTTTTTGTGACACACACACACGTAACCGTTATCTTTTTTTCATGACATACACATAAACAACTCACGAAAGGCTGTGCTCACCAGCCGATTTCCCATCCCGCCTCCTCGCCATGGCATGTGGACTGGCCTCGTCGCAATAGCTAGCAAAGCAGGTCAAAATGATGGGTACTGTAGCAGTAGCACGTGTTACAGTAAAAATGTGAGGAGGTAAACAGTTCTCTCTGCATTAATACTGTTCACATATACTGGATCGGATTTTATTTTTTTCGCATGTTACTGTAGCATCAAATATGATCGTTCGTTTCAGATCGGACAGTTGAGAATGTGCCTAATTCCAGCTACAGTAGCCATCTGCATTTGCTAGTTGTCATAGTTATCAATGTAGAGGATCTCAATCCCTCGCCGTAACCTCCTTGTTTGCGGCAGCCTCGGCGCACACACCGTACGGCAGCATCTACGAACAGGTGCGGGCACGAAGCATCGATGGCCAGCGTTTGAGGGCGCATGGCAGCGATGGTGCACATGCGTCGCTGCCTCGTAGGATACCCCGCTACTCAGCCGTCTTCTGCAGGCAGAAGTGACCATTCCACGACAGCACACCGGGGAGCGGACGCGTAACCCTGCACCGCCATCACGAGCTCTTCCAGACCGTGGAGCAGGGACCATGCCGAACGGAGACGGTCGTGGATGTTGCTACTCCCACCCGGGTCATCCACATCCGTGACGGGTTCGGCCTAGTCACGAGCCTGGCCCGTGGTGGCGCATGCCTCTCCAGGAGGAGGAGGAGGAGCCTGGACCACGACGGGCTTGTCCGGCCCTGCGCCATCGCCGCTGCCGTCCGCCCAGGGGACACAGCATGGGCCGGGCTCGGACGACTTGAGCAACACCGACGTCACCTGTTTCAGCGCTCGCGGCTGGAGAGCAGAGCGTGTGCTGTCCGGAACACAGTTTGACCCAGAGGAAAGCTTCACGCCGCATTTGGAAACGCAAGAGTTTCCAGATCGCGTACAGGTGCAAGCTGGCACCACCAATACACTAGTGAAGTAGTGAAGCGAGCATGCTAGCTGCAAACGGTCAACGGGTCATCAAGCGGAATTTTTCGTTACGTGCACGCGCCAGTAAACTAGCTAGCACCATCAGACTCGATGAAAAGCAGAGAAGGTTTGCACATCAGCATGAGGTTGATAGAGTTTGCTACGTCTCTCTTCCCCCACAGCTAATTAAGGCGTGCTTTGTTCTCCCGCAGATCAACTAGATCACTTGGCTCAACTGTATCACCAAGTCACGAAAAGAAAGAAACATAAATGCAGTATGAGTTGTGAAAGTTCTATTTCCCAGCATGACTTCTCCAATACTTTGTATAAGCCTTTCCACAATTGCAGAAGATACAACTACTTATTCAAGAAGTTCAGATTTCAGAGGTTCATGATCGTTGGGTGTACATATGGGGTCCACAATATATTCTTCATCCAAAGCTTATAAGCTTATGATTGGACATAGACAGATTCATCCAGTGATACATGGGCTTTGGGCCTCTAATTGTCAGATGAAGCATAAAGTTTTTTTTTGTTACTCTTGAAAGAGAGAGTTAATACTAGATTGGGTGCCTGGAATTGCTGCCTAGCCCAAGCAGCTTTTTCCAGGGTACAAACCAAATACCCCACTCTATGGAACAACACTCCATCTCCTTCTTTTTCTGCCTTTAACCTATAGCATAAAAATCACTCAACATGTGAAATTATCCCTCTAGGTTAATATACAAATGCTCGCTTTCTGCAAGCTTACATGAAATGAATGTTGTATAGGGTGCTAGTACAAAACTAAATATATGTTAATTTCTTTGATCTTAATATCAGTTGCACAATGCTGCTCATAATGCTGGTATGCTTCAATGGCACTGAGAGGGCTATGTTGGGTACGCTCACTGGAATGAGCAAAAAAAAATCATATTCAATCAATGCATGTCTTAATAGTATATAAAAAATTTGTGCCCTATGAATTGTACCCGAGTCCGTGGAAACTGTAAGATCTGACCTAAATGGTAAACATATACTAACATACATGTATGATGATTCTATGTTTACATTAAATTATTTTGTCAAAATTTTGAGTATTCTTCTAAAGCATCCATGTTAGGCTAGATGCATAAAGCATAACTCTTACGTCAAGTTTGATCTCTATAAAGAGGTAGGGGCATTCCATCCCCCTCATGCTTAGTCTTTGAGATATAACACATACACATTATTCTATTTGAAGAGGTAGGGGCGTATGCCCCCATAAATATAACATACCCTCCTCTTTCCGCTAATAACTTCAACCACAATTGGTATCCATCATGCTCCACCAATCCTTAATGGAGGAGGTAAACACTCTAATGAATCATTAACCAACAAAGTATACATGTAGTTTTTAATTCACTCATTTTAGATCAATTTCAAAAAAAAAATTATATTAATAAAAGGAAAATTTCTAAAAATTTGCACAAAGAAAATATCTCTAACAATTATTATTTTTCATCTATAGCAAGTTATGGCTAATGGATCAAACTTACTTAGGTGCAAAGTGTGTTGCATAAGGCAATCTATTTTGACGTGAATTAGAAAGAAAAAACAATAAAATAAGGAAATCCACTAAGCATATGTTGTCGTGGGACTCTAGCCTAGAGATGGCAATGGGTACCCGAAACCCGACGGGTAAAAACTCTATTAGAGGACCGATATGAGATATATATTGTACCCGTGGGTATATGAATGGGTAAAATCTTGTACCGGATGGATACATGGGTTTGGGTTTGGGAATCATAAACTCCCCGCATACCCGTAAACCCGACAATTATATATTATTTACGGTTAATATTGTGAATTTATTATTTTATTATAACTCTAATGTCCTATTAACACTATGAAAATTTATTAGATAAACATTTGACATTATTAATTATGTGCATGTGCACAACTAGAGTTTTCATTAAATTGCTAAAATTTATCGAAGTATCAAGAGTTTATTTGAAGTATCATGGGTACGGAAAACCCGATGGGTATCCGATTACCTAACGGGTATGGGTATGAGGTGAAACTTGGACCCGTCACAATATGTATATGGGTATGGACATAATTTAATTCTGATGGGTGTGGGTATGAGCGAATAAAACCCGACGGGTTTGTACCCGTTGCCATCCCTACTCTGGCCGCAAGGTTGTATAGGTGACTCCAGAGTAGCTACAACGGTCTCTAATCCCTCACTCCTCCATAATCTGACCTCCACATGAATCGGTGTCGTGTGTCAACTCCATCATAGAGGAGTGCACCGAAGGAGCAGGGTCGCCGCTAAAGAGCAGTGGTATACCACCGAGAGAAGCAATAAAGAGGATAACAAATGGTTAGTTTGTATTAATTTGCCTAGATAACTCTTCCATGATTAGTTCACTTGACATAGATGCACTCATATCTTGCAGGGTAGTTAAAGGCCATATACATCGTACTATGACTAACTCTATTCCTTTTTACGATTACACAGTACAATTCAGATACTCACAACTCATGCACACTCATCCCTATGAACGTAAGCATGCAAACCCTATCTCTATGAGCATCTTTAAAAACTGAGCCGACAAATCCTCTAGATTGACAAAGTCACCAATGACGCTCATTTCAGGAGCTCGTCTACCACTAAAAGTACAATACTGTTAAATTATAGAAACTTCGCTCCTACGAGAAGTCAAACTCAAAACCTGAGATTCTACTAAGGCTCTTGTAAACTTTAGTTGATTAACTACATTCTGAACATGTTTAGTTTATCAACAGTATTTTGAAATGTTTTTAGAGGCCGAGTCATCAAAAATAAAAATATTCTAAGGAAGCTACGTTAAGTATGAGAAACTGATAGTACAAAAACTACGTTTAGAAACCGAGCCAGTAAAATAGAAATATTTCTCATGTTTTTGGATTGAGAAAGGTACCTGACTAAAGTTAAAGTTTGACAAAATTTGACTAGAGCCGGATGGACGGCCCTGTCCCAACCAAACATGACCACCGGCAGGGTACACACCCTTTGCCGCTCGATACCCGTTTACATACCAGGAAATGTCCAGATCCTTCCTGAACTCCCTGGCCGACTTCTTCGGCAGGACCGACCTCCTCGGGTTCTCACAAGACTGCGCGTGCGATAGACAGGCAACGCCGATCAAATGCATGGTGCTGTAGTGTAGGCCAGGTAGTAGGCGGCAGGCTGGATCCAATCCAAACAGGCCATCGTCTACGGCTCTACGCACGGGACCCAGAACCATGCAGAACGTGTACCCCTGAACCTGAACCGTCGTCACCCGGGCGGCCGCGGCGTGTGCCGGCAGAGATTCCGTCACCCCGGTCGCCGCACCCATGCCTCGTCCTCTTGTCATCACGAGCCGGCGGTGGTAGCCTCGCGATGGCCGGGACCATGCTACACGCGCAGCTCCGTCCCCTGCGTGCGAGCATGTGACGATATAGGCAGGACCAAACCCCACCGCTCCTACGGACGGGCCCGTGCTACTCCTCGATCAACGCCGCGGCCGCCGTCTGCCACCCTTAAAATCTTCCTCTGTTTCAGCGCTCGCTGCCGGAGAGCAGAGCAGAGCACGCATTGATGATGGTTTCACTTCACTGGTTCCTGCTGCCCGGGCGCGTCGCGGCGCCACTGGGTGGGGAGCCGAGCGCCATGGCTTGTGCAGTGCGGCGCTGCAATGTGCAGCCTCTGCCTGATCCACACCGCCGTGACCACAGGATAATTCAGTGCACACGGACTAATCCACTGCCATCCCATTTCTAGCAATTCACAAGAGAAACTAAATTTTAACTTTGTAGGTACTTGGAATGATCCATTAGCGAAAACATGCAAGCAAAAGATCATTAGTACTTTGGGTCCAAAACTATTGTTGTTATTCTTTCTTTGAATCGGTAGGTTTTCATATTTTGCTATATTTTAAGAGAAAAACATACACATAGTTGTTTCAGTCCCTTGTGGTTGAACATGTCTACCATTACTAACTGTGCATGTACATGAACATCTACATATGTATTGTAACCTACTGTACTAATTAAAGAAATAAAAATTGACTGGAGGAGTATGTTGCGGTGCGTTTGTGTAACCGATGGCCGCATGGCAAACCCTGCATATGTAGATGTTCACCGGTTACACGAAGCACCATAGCATACTCCTCCACAATCAGTTTTGTTTCTTTAATTAGTACAATAGGTTGCAGACTCAATAAGTTTAGTTGCTTATCTGGCTCTTAATAATCATGTATTCAAGCACGTCCTAGTTATTTTGCTGCAAAAGTCAATATGAGATGGCATTGGCTAAGGTATAAGGAAGGGAGGCTAAAGTTGGAGCTTCCTCTTGTTCCAACACGTGCTACTAACAACAAGGAGCTAGCCATGCAATGTCATCGTCGTAATCACAACCGTAGGTGCAACTGATAGAGAGAAGCAGTCAAAAAAAGGGATTGTTTCAACCCTCATGAAAATCTGATGGTCTATCAAAATTAACTCAAGAATTTTAAAACTATAAGCAACTAGCGTTGGGGGAGATGGGCACACACTACTGCATCAGTGAGTTTTACAACGTGCATTGAAAAGTTGTGCAGGCTCCATACATTTTATCTTTATACGTGCTTCAATGTTCATTGGGAAAAAGAATTTTATTGAAACCAATTCAAAATAATAATCTAATTAAAACATATCTAGATTCAACATAATCATAGTTTGCGTTTTGGAATGATAGGGGCATTTGCCCCATTCTAGATAACAAACACTTCATTCGCTCCTAAAAAAGTCAACAAAAATTAGGTAACCATTTTGAATTATTAAAGGTGACTAATTTTTAGTTAAAATTAGGTAAATGAACCTTCATGATACGGAAACATAACTGAGTTTCAAACCTTTCGTGAAATGTGAGCTAGTTAAGAGGTAATGGCTTGTATACATTCGGACATTAACAAAAATAAATAGTCTCGTCAAGGCAAAGCATCAACAAGAATGCAGAGTGATCTAAAAACTTGTGAAAAAGATTATCACTAATTTAGATATAAAAAATTCATAAACAATAGGTAAAGTACTGTTTATTTAGCAGTGTTTTGATGATGGCAGGGAGGCCATGGCCACTCTTGCTATAGGTAAAACTTCATAAACAATAGGTAAAGCCTCTTCGCCACCGAGGCCTATATCCCTATGTCTCTCTACCGTCAAAGCTACAAAGGGCATTCTAATAGTGACGATGATGCATAATTTGACATTGTAGGGTGCATGCGGACAAAAATCATAGGCTTTAGTCAAACTAGATTGAAAGGCCCGCGCAGTTGCGTAGCTACACACCAGATATCCTTTATAATATTTATGTACAAATCACTAAGACCTTTCTCATGACCTGAAGTATGATCTATACATGACTATGTAGCCTAGGTTATATGTAAAAAAATAAGGCTATTGAATATTTCAAATGCTAGGCTATCCTTGTAATTTAAATTAGTCAAAACATGTAGCGTTCTATTTTTTATACTAAATAAAATAAGGATCAAAAGTATTATAAAATTAAAAGTAGCTATATAATATAGAGTATGCGTTTTAAGTCCTGAGTGGCCCGTGTCCCCCGAAATCAGCCCATTGGATCACCCTCGTCATCAAGATTCGTGCTAGCGGTCGTCACGGTCCCGTTAGTTTTCACCCCCGCTCTCCCGTTTAGAAGTCATGCGAACCAGAGAAAATTTCATGTTTCTCCTCCCGCGACCCACCCCCAGCGCGGCACCCCACCCTCAATGAGGCCCCTCCCCGACGCGGCGTTCCCGGCGCGAGCCCACCACCGCGGCCCCTCCCCCGGCGCATCCCCTCCCACCAGGGACCTCCCGGCACGAGCCCACCATCACCCACCCGCGCATCATCCCCTCCCCAGCGTGCTGCCGCAACCTCGATACGGCCCCTCCCCGGCGCGAACCCACCATCACCCACCCGGCCCCTTCCTCCCGAGTAACTAGGACCGGTACTGAACCGGAGCTTCGCCCATGGCGGATGCAGAGCACGAGAGAAAAGGCGTGCTACCTCCCGCCGTGCCACCGCTCGTAGCTCCTCCTCCCGGCGCGCCTCCGACCACCGCTCCCCCTCCGGCGGCCATGTCGGGCTCCACGCCGGGCGGCGGCCATGGCGGCCTCGGGCGAGTAGGCGCCGGGCTCGGTGTGCTCCGTGGGCACCGAGCGCGAGTAGCCAAGCCACAATGGGAGATCCACCACCCAGGCTCGGTGGATCTTTCACCACCGACACCCGACGCATCCAGGTCCCGAGCCCGGATCCGATTGAGTTAGAGCTAGAACTCGGCCCATGGGAGCACCGGATCCGCCCGAGCTCGACCCGTGGAAGCAGTGGCGCGGCGACGGGGCGCGCACCGGATCCGCCGGAGCTCAGCCCGTGGGACATCTGCGCTCCTTGCCGGGCGGAGCGACGGCGGTGGCCATGGAAGGCTCCACGCCGGGCAGAGCACAACGGCAGGCTGAGCAGCTAGCTCCACCCAGGCTGCCATGGTGGGCTGAGCGACGGGCGCCCATGGCAAGCTGAGCGGCAGGCGGGGCAAGGCGGCAGGCAGAGCAGCAGGCTCCACGCCGGGCGGCAACCATGGCGGGCTGAGCGGCGTGCGGGGCACAGCGGTGGGCGGCCATGGCGTGCGAAGCAGCGCGAGTAGCACTCGGGAACGCGTTATCCGGGGATGGCAGACGGCACAAATGACGGCTGTTGCTACAGCCTCGGGGGGACAAGGGTCGCCGGGGACTGAAAGTATATTCCGATATAATATTTCAAAACCTCCTATATGAATACAGTCCTAGCCTTATAAGGTTTCCCAGAAAGATATATGGAGAGTAACATGCACTTTTGTTTATCAATGATTATGAAAGTTTTCTATAGAAATAAGACATGCCTCTGTTAAGCAGTATAAAAACTTTTAGCGTACCCCAACATGCTTGGTACAAAAGAATCTGTTGTTGTTATTGTTGTTATGCAAATATAAACTTTCCCTTGCATTGACACCGCTCTATCATTTCACTAATTAATTACAATATTCTATTTGATAGTTGTTTTAATATGAGTCTTTTCCACATCTCTGCCATGCTATTTAATAGAAGACTAGGTGATTCCCCGCATGTTGTTGCGGGACATCAGAAGCATTAAACAACTTTGAAAAGGTGCTCACAACTGAAGAAATATAATACTAATAAAATCATTAAAGAACAAAAGTAGAAGAAAAATGTTACGGTGCTTAGAACGAAAATAGGTAAAAGGGCTACTAAAATTTTCTATTGTCCAATCATGAGAGGAAAACATTAAGTTGAAACAACCTTAGAAAAAATAATAGTAAAAATGTTACGGTGCTTAGAACGAAAATAGGTAAAAGGGCTACTAAAATTTTCTATTGTCCAATCATGAGAGGAAAACATTAAGTTGAAACAACCTTAGAAAAAATAATAGTAAACCCTTCCTTTTGTAGGCAGTCTAAAAACAAATGACCTATAGACAACACAAAATTATCTAAAAACAGAAGATAAAAGTTTGGACCAAGAATGCCATAACATGGAACGGGCATGTAAACTTGAAAATCATATCAATAGAAAGCGAAAGTCATCCTTGAGATAAGAGTAGGAAAAAAATGCTAGTCGAAATGTAGTGAAAGGCGATGAAAGTGGTTGCATTCCTTGGTCTGGTGGGGTGCCAATGCGTGGTGGGTTGTGTAGGATAACTGAAGTGCCCATGCGGCTTCGTGTAGTTGAAATATAGTTCAGGATTTTGAGAGATCAAAAGTTGGATTACACTGAAGCAATGACAACTTACATAGATGCCCATCGGTTACTGAGTTACTATATGGTTATTAAACAATATGCCGAGATATAGAAGAATAAAGAAAAAATAAAATAATTAAAACCACCAAGTGGTGTACAGGAATATAATTATCCTATTTAAGCTATTAATTAACATCAATACTTCAATAGCTTAGTGGGCAGTCCTCAATTGCCGTAGTGTTAAATGGGACGTCGTGGCAGGGGTGGATTCTATGGAAGATGAGCAAACGGAATTTGCTTGAGAAGGATCCTAATGGTCAGGAACAAATTGATCCCAAGTATTTAGACGGTTGAAGTAATCAATAGTGATGATGTGGCTCAATGTGGTTAAAGAGAAATAGTTGTAATGACTCTTTGTGGGTTGCGTCTTTTATATATAGATAGATAGATAGATACCCAAATAAGCTAGTCTTGTAACTTTCTACCAATGCTATGTTAAGTTAACTATCTTCAGTCGCAAAGGAATTAATTAACTGTACTTGAAAATGGCACTGTATTTTTTAGGTTCGAGCAGGCTCATTCTCTTATAGGTTAAATTACTATAGGACACTCAATAATGTTGGTTTTACCTGCAGAACACTAAATTAGAAATTTTATCTGTTGGACACTGGAAATAAACTGCCAGTGGTGTTCTACAAAAAAATGGCTTATTGTCTTGCGGACAAAATAAACAGTATTTAGCGCCACAGACAAATTATCCAAAGAGTTAAAGCATAGAGAAGAGATAAGGCAATGGGTGGTCCAAAAATGTTTCAAATACACATGTTAGCTGGGTTTACCTAGCAGCTATATATATAATCAAAACTAATCAGTCTATAGATCCAGTTATGTAACAAAGATTGAGGTATCTAAAGAGTAAATGAAATGTATGCTAGTGTTGCTAGCAGACGAATATTAACAGAATCATCTTAGGCATATCAGGATATAACATATTTTCTCTAATTAATTTTTGTTTTCTCAGGAGGGTATTTGCAGGATCACTCGGAGATGGGTAGAGAAAAAAAGAAAAATACCAGTATACCAATCATTAACCTCCACAATTATTTTTTGCGTCGGAATAATATGGTACTTTATATTTTGGACCCATGGACTATTTACAGTGAGCCATAATATTTGCACGAAGTAGGCGCCAGTTTTAATTAAGTTCCAGTGAATTTACAAATCAAATGGTCCGTAGAATTGCACAAGCTACTCATTAAATAGTTTGTGATCTTGCATTTGGCATCACTTCTATTGCTGGCTACTCAATATTCATGCTTTGCACGCCACAACATATTTACGTAACATTCACTACTGCTATGGCTCCTTTGTTTTAGCTAAACCAAGACAGGTCATGTTATGTTCCTGTACTATATATTATTATTCTCTATTAGTTTTCTATCCACTCTATGCTATTTCAACAAATGTCTAAAAACTTCCTGATAAATTATTGGAACAGAACCCCTTGAAGCTAGTATAGAGTAGCGTTGGTATCTAATGATGATTTCTGAGTTTTGTATTCTTAATTTGTTTTACGTCCCAACTGTATATCTGAAATAATCAAAATCAGTTTAGGAAGATGAAAATGTGTATCAAGAATTATTGTAACAAATAGGCTAGTTATTCATACATCTTTGTGTGATTGCTTGAGCTCAGCTAAAAAAATTCCATAATAAATCTCGCTAAGAACAAAGACAAAGCAAATGATTTCCTAATTCACAGGGAAGTAAGGAACCACTGTACCTGATCCATTCAGAGTTACTTCTTTCTCGTCACTTCCATTATGAAGTTTTAGCCATTACGGTAAGTGAAGTGTGAACATCTAGAAATTGTAAGCAATCCCGTTCTGTTCTGAACCTGGTGTCTGAAAATTCTATGTGAGTTGGTAAACCATGGGTTCATGGTTATCAATTCGGCAGCGGCTCTTGTGGCATCATTGACATTCTTGGGCACAAGGTCCACACATCGAAGATGAATAGACACATCTCCAAACGTGAGTGCTGAGATAAGATCTTGAAACATACGTTAGATATACACAAAAGAAGAAGAAAAGAAAAATTTGTACTGTGAACTTTACGTCTTTACCTGGCTCTATGGTAGTACTGCATCTTGTAAGATTGCTTTATCTTCACTATCTCATGTGTTGTTCTGTGCTCACACCGGGAAGTGGGGAACACATAGGATTGTGCAAGTAAATGTCGGCAGTGCAGTCCCAACATAATCTCTCTCGTACCCGGCGCTTGCTCCCTGTAGATCCCCGGACGTGACACAGGATCGTTCTTACCGTATGAGGAGTAGTTGCCGCCAGTGAACCCTGGACACGGCATCATCTAGGTACAGAATAGTTTCCGCCGATGACTCCCTTGATTGCATCATCGTGGTGTTATTTTCATGCCACGAACGTGTGACGGGGATGGAGCGGCAGCGTACTAACCTGGTCCGTATCTTTTAGGAGACCAATACCATCACATGAGGAAGTGATCTAATGGTAGGATTTCTCTCTAAGATTAGATCAAAGGTCAGATCTTTTGCTTTCTTGTGAGAAATTCTAGATTATTTCTCTTTTTTCTGGACATTGTGGTGGGAGGTTCATCTCTTTTTAGTATGAAATAGATATCTTGTAGACATATGTTTAGTTTTCCAAACTGTATTACAATGTGCCTGCGCTTAGTATTCTTTCTAGAAAACGAGAAGAGATGGCCGGGAGTAGCCGGGTCCCAATCCAAACTTGATCAACTCAACACGCGGCCACCATTGGCATTGCGGCACATTCCTTCCATCGTTCTTGCCACCGCGCCGCGCCCACTCCACGCAAGCGGTGGCAGATTTGCCTTGCGCTCGGTGGGAAAACACACCGCCGGGACCACGTTGTACGCGCAGCAAGCCCCGTGCCCTGCACGCAAGATGACCAGAGCCGGATGAGCGGCCTGTCCCAACCAAACACGATACAAACACTTTGCCGCTCGCAACTGTTCTCCCGTTTACATACGAGATACGAGGAGATGTTCAGATTCTTCGTGTCCTCCATGGCCAACTTCGACATCCAAGATTTGTGGCGGGACCGACCTCCTCGACTTCTCCCCCGCATTGATGAGCATGTTTGGATAGCAATCTCACAAAAACTACGTGTGCAACGTCGATCGAATGTCTGGGGCTGTGTACGCCAGGCATCCGGCGGCCACTACCACACTTACCCACTGTAGCGGCGGACTAAATGGGTCTATAGCGGCGGTTAGGCCGGACCGCCGCTACGCCTCCGCAGTTATAAATAGAGATTTGTAGCGGCGGTCCATCACCAACCGCCGTTACAAAAGGGTTTTTAAAGGCAGTTGGTTGTTATTAAGGTTATTATTAACGACGGCTAGAAATATAAGCCGCCATTAATAAGGCCTTTGTAACGACAGTTTTCATCATCAACCGCCGTTAATATTTGAATATCGTAAAAAATTAGAAGAAACCGTCGTTAATAAGGCCTTTGTAACGACGGTTTTCATCACCAACCGCAGTTAATATTTGAATACCGTAAACAAAAATTGAAGAGGCATGCGTGCCCCGTGAACCGTCGTCACCTGGGTGGCCGGCGGCAGAGATTCCCGTATTCCCATGTCCTTTTGTCATCAGGAGCTGCCGGAGGTAGCCTTGCGATATGGCCAGGTATACGCGCAGCTCCGGCCCCGGCCTGCATGTGACGATCGATATAAGCCGGACCAAACGGTCCAAACCCCACCGCTCCTACGGCCCCGTGCTACTTTGTTCCACGGCAGGGCGCAACAATGTCATACTACAACTGAAAGGGCTGAATGTCTACCCTATTCCACGGCGACCACTCCCTGAAAATTTAATTGTGTCCAACATTGTCCGGCCACCTTCTCTTGATTCACCACATCACTCGATCGTTGATGCAAAGTCACCCAGCACTATATTATATAAAATCGTCTTTCCTTCTTTTCAACCGACCAAGTTTAAAAACTTTAAATCAACATGATTTGTACTAGAATTTGTATTGTTATTTAGTTTTGTATGGTTATGTAACGTGTGGATAAAGAGAGGAAAAAATGTTAATATATAGAGTACAAAGAAAAGAGATTGTAAACCATCCAATTTCGATCTAGTGGTGATGGTCGGTGATTGAAAGTTTCCCAAATTTTTACTTGACTGAAAGATTAGCAAGTCCCTAAATATTGTTCTCTTAAAGTAGTTGTGTCCAACCATTTTTCATCCCAGAATCTAATGGTATGTCCATCTTGTAACACTAAATCCCCAAAACTCATAAATTGGTTCTAGCCCCCATATATGCCTATCAAGATTCACCTGTTGAGCTGGTATATTCCAGCAACTAATCCATGGGTCCTACGATACATCACGTCGGGTCACAGCCACGTGGGTCCAGTCTGTTAGCCCATGACAAAGTTTTATGACGTTCTTGAGCCAAGGCCTTTTTTATATTGATTAATATTTAGCATTTTAACTTGTACAAAATTTCCAAGCGAGATCAAATGCGCCAATGTTTTTTTTCAACATTATCTTCATACTTCAAAATATTCAAATAATTTGAATTTTTATTTTTAATTAAATTCAAATTTGGTTGAAAGTAATTTACTTTAAATCTTCATACCTTAAAATCTTCAAATGGTTAGTAATGTTTTGAAACTCAAAACTTCTGAACATCAGTTGGTCTCAAACAATTGCCCTAGTGTTGTACTTGATGACTTGGATTTAGCAGGCTTTGTCAAAGTTCCGGAGAAGGTTTGAATGCTCTAATAGTGTCAAATTCAGCCCGGCAACTGGGCTGCATGGAAGATCTTTTTTTTAAAAAAATCCCTTCAATATATTTTCGAGTGTTTTCACTCAAAATAGGTGTTTCATATTTTATCACGGGTGTTGTATTTATATGGCTTACAATTTTCTTGATGTTAGGCCAATCAAGGCTGATAGATGATTTGTCAAAAGTATTTATACGGAAGGAAACACATTGTTCATATACCCTTTTTCTTGGTGTTAAATAGATGTGGCAGTTACAAAATGTAATGATCCATTTTCTCCATAGAAATACAGCAAGCATGCACAAAGACTTGTCGTGGGCAAATAAGAATGACAAAGTGTAGTGCAAAATTTTGATATCCCATCATGTAGCTATTATGCGGCAGGACGCGTAGAACATCTTTTTGTAGTGCGCGCACTCTTTGCATCCCTGATGTTCACAGCGACATCCACGTACAATAACGCTAAACAATTACTGAATGGACAATACAATTTATCAATGACAACGTTTTGTCTGGACAAATAACTCTAGATTCAGAAGAACCATAGTTTGTTTTCACAAAGCACATCATTTGACAGCTCTAGATTCAGTATGACCATGGTTAGTTTTGGAATGAGTAGTGGCATATGCTCCCATTCTACATAACATATGCCTCTTTAGCTCTTTAAAAAAATTTTAACCGGTATGCATTCTGAAAAATTGTAAGGTCATTCCTTGATTGATAAAATTTACCGTAGTATAATACTTTTTATACTAGTAAGGAGCTAGTGACTTGTATACTTGAGTCTTATATTACAACTCAATAGGTTTATACTACGAGTTATCAAAAAATAGGTTTATACTACCATATCTCTATGCATGTCAAATCTTCAAGGGGCAATATTAGAAAAGTTTGTCTAAGAATGCCCGCAATACAGATGATTAAAAAAAAATCTTCACAGAGGTTATGGTTGGTAGGTGGACGGGCAATTCGGGGTTGTGTTCCGTAGACCCGGAGACTATGACATTGTAAAGGTTGCATGCATATAACGAAATATAAATAAATATCATAAATACTCAGTGTACCGATAGGTATTACAAAGGTAGTTGTACTCAGTACCTTGTGCAGAAATGACTGGATAGCCGGAGCAGCCGGATCCCGAGCCACAATTGATCAACTCAACACGACAGCATTTCGGCAAATTCCATGGTTCTGGCCGCCGCCGCGCGCCCATTCCACGGAAGCAGTGGCGGCAGCAGGCTCAGCGCCGGCCCCGCATCCTCCCGTCATCACGAGCCGCCGGCGGTAGCCTTGCGCTCGGTGGGCACACAGACACACACACACACCATGACCGGGACCACGTTTTACGCGCAGCATCCCCTGCACGCGAGACTGCGAGAGCATGTGACGATATAGGCCAAGCTCAAAGCCCACACTCTACGGAGGTGGACCACGCTTCCACCAAACGGATCCTCCTGCTGCTCGGCACCAGGCGCCCCGTTCCCGTTGCGTCAGGCAGGCCCACGGGCCAACTCGGGCCCACCGCTGCTCGCCGTCTCCGGCCTAGGGGACACGGCCCCACAGAGAAGTGGGCCGGGCTGGCGGAGGCCAGATAGACGCGGCTGGCTGTTCCGGCGGAGGGCAGCAACCGCGGGGGAGAGCAGCGGACGGACGGACTGGCGCATCAATGGCGACGGTCCCGCCGGCCCGCTCCGTTCCCGCCACGGCGCGCGGACGCACCAGCGAACGAATGAGCAGGTGCGGGCAGTAAATGGCGCGATGCATCGCGTCGGCGCTTGTCTCCATATTCGTTTGGTGAGCTCGGCGAGGAGCAGAGGACGGGAAACGATCAAACGAAAGGCGGCATTCAATGGAGCGGAGCACTGTTCCCGCCTCTTTCCTTCTCCCCGTAGTCCACGGCTGCCGGGACGGCGAAGACCTGGTCGTAGTAGTCATGAACGCCCTGTAGTTGTCCTGTGTCTCCAATTTTTCCTCACTTGCGAACGATGTGTCCTCCGTTCCACCGTCTTCGCCCGACTGCCTGTCCTGCCCCGGACTCGACCCATGCCTCGCACGAAACAAGTC
This sequence comes from Chloris gayana, assembly GCA_031894775.1. Classification (NCBI taxonomy): domain Eukaryota; kingdom Viridiplantae; phylum Streptophyta; class Magnoliopsida; order Poales; family Poaceae; genus Chloris; species Chloris gayana. The sequence continues at coordinate 109,762 of JAUNZO010001285.1, forward strand.
TCCACAAACTGAGCTACTACTAGTATGAGGGGAGCACTTGAATCGCGACCAGTCCAACTCCACTCTTGGCCACTTGGGTTCAGACCTTTTACTGAACTGGGAGATCTCGCTTCGCTGGCTGCTGCCGCCGCCACCAGGCTCTGCTCTGCTCGCTCGCGCAGACAGAGTCCCAAATCAAGGAACTGTTCGGACTGGCTGGCAACTCCTACAACTGGTGCCGCCATTCACGCCTCTGTATGCACCTCCCGGAACATGGCGCGGCTGGCTGTACGAGGCGCGAGTCAATGGCGAGATCGGGCGGCGTTAACGCCCCGCGCTCGTACCCCCGCCACCACCAGTGACGCACATGGCACAGGAGCAGAACAGATCATGCGTCTTCAGGGACAGCCAGCAATAACGCGAGTAACATGCGCAGGATGAGCAACAGCGCATGCGCACCAATTTCAGTGAAAACAAATGCCACTGGGCTGACGGTAGTCGTAGTAACAACGTGCAGAGAACCAGGGAGGAAAAAGGCAAATTACATTCATCCATTGGAGGGCCTTAAAACTGCTCCGTTTCATAATCGTTCAGTACATTAATACATCCTGAATCGAAACACACTGATCAGTCTACTACTGGAGTAATTAACAGGGTCTAAGTAGGGGGCGGGGGGGGGGATAAAAACAGCAGTAATATGCATTTTACATGGCTCGCTAATGGGAGAGAGAAGTATCAGTACCAGAAGAAAGCTGAAATTAAAAGTTAAAAAACGACTGCATTATTTTCGCCGGTTGATCGTCACGCCGGTTTCAGAGACTCAGAAGACGAGCCTCCGGCGCGGCGGCACGAGGCGGTGGGCGTCGGCGAGCTCGCGGATGGTGTCCGCGACGAGGTCCTTGAACACGAGCCGCTCGATCTGCAGCACGGCGTCGGCGACCTCTGGCCCCGGCCGCCGCCGCAGGGCCGCCGCCCACGGCCCGTCGTCCGCCGCCGTCAGGTCCCGCCGGATCGCGCTGCACGTGACGTCGTTCAGGTCCTCAGCCACCTCCCCGCTGCGAGGGGCACGGGCTCGCGGGCGCGGCGGACCTCGGCCCACACGTGGGCCACGAGCTCGGTGCCGCGGAGCCACGCCGCCGGGTCCCACGCGCACGCCGCGCGGTGCCGGTCCAGCGCCTCCGCCACCGCGCCGCACAGCAGCCGCCGGTGCCCGCACGCGTCCTCGTCGCCGCCGCCGCCGGTGGCACGGAGCCGCTGCTCGGCGAGCTTGTACACCTCCTCGGGGTCCCGCGGCGCGCGCCTGCGGGTGACGAACAGGCGGACGAGCTCCGCCACGTAGGCGTGGTCCGGGTCCGCGCATCCCTCCGCGGTGGGCCAGGGGCCGAGGGCCCACTCGTCATCCTCTTCCGGGCCCTCGGAGACGGTGGCGGCCGCTGGACGCGTCGTCGTCCTCGGGCTGCGCACGATGTTGAAGTCGATGACGCGCTTGGACCCGCCGGAGGAGGACGACGGCGAGTCCTCGTCGGCGAGGAAGGCCGCCGCGTCGAGCACGGACACCGGGCTCGGTTGCTGGTCCGAGGACAGCGCCGCCGGGTCGCCGCCCGTGAGCGCGTGGATGGTTGTCAGCAGCTTCCCGCACCGCTCGAGCTTCCGGCTGGTCTCGTCGCCGTGCACCAGCGGCTGCCGCGTCGAGAGGAGCAGTGAGTTAGACGACATTGTTACCGGAAGAATTAATTAACAGGCGACTAATTACAGGGGATTAATTACCGAGTCGAAGTCCCAGCGGGAGGAGGCGCCGAACGAGCCGCCGCTGCTGCCGCCGTCGGAGAACGTGGTGGACGCCTCCTCGTCGGGGAACAGGACGAGGCCGGAGTTCTGCGCCGCGCGCCGCGCAATGCGGGACCGCGCGGCGGCCGCGTCGAATGTGCCAGGTGGCTTCCTGAACGGTGGTTGGTGTTGCTGCTTCGGTGACTGCGCCGCCGGCGAGCCACCGCGCCGCTGCGGCGACTGCGGGCCGCGCCTCGCGGGGACGCGGGGCTCCGCGCGGGCGACGGATGGTCCGGCGACTGCGGCCGGCGCGGCGCGCGGTCCACGTCGACTCGGAGGCGCCGCGCCGGCGGGGAAGCTTGTTGCTGCTGCGGCGGCGAAGGCGGCATGCGGTGCGCCGGGCGCATGACGACGATGGGCGGCGGCGTGCGCACGGCCGCCGGCGCAGGAGTTGCCGTGGTGGCGGTGTTGTGGCGGAGGAGACCCTTGAGCTGCAGCGCCTCGAGCACCTGCTTGAGCGTCTCGAGGTCGCGCGCGGGCTCCGCGATGCCGCGCTTGCGGAGCCGCCGCTCGATCTCGCCGTACAGCGCGATCTCGCCGCCGCCGCCCACGGGCTTGGCCGGCTCCGGGAACACCTCGCGCGCGTCGAACCGGCTCCGCCTCTGGACGACTCCCGCGCCGCGCGGCCCGGCGACCGCCGAATCCGGCGCCCGTCGCGGGACCATCTCCGCGAGAGGCCCCGCCGCCGCCATTGTCGGCATCCTCTGCTCGCGCGGCTGCGGCGAGGCCGGGCGCTCGAAGAACGCGGGGTCCACGAACCGGAACCGCGACGGGTCGGCGCCGCGGGGCACCCGCTCCGACGCGGACCGCCGGAGCTCGCCGCCCGCGCACGCCGGCGCGGCGGGCTCCCCGTCCTGGTGCGGCAGGGCGTCGAGGCCCATGAGCCGCGCGACGACGCTGGGCGACCGCCGCTCGTCCGTCCCGGGCGACGGCGGCGCGCCGGCGGCGGAGACCGGGGCGGTCGTGCGGATCTCGCGGGGGCGGTACTTCCCCGTGCGTCCACCACCGCGCGGCTGTCGAGCGAGAGCCGCGGCAGGCGCCACGACGGCGGCGCGCCGGCCGGGGAGGGCCGTGTCCGTCCTTGAGGTCGAGCGGCGGGAGCTGGAGCGATGGCCGCGGGGCCGCGGGCGGCGTGGCGTCCGGCGACGACGGCGCCGGCGTGGACCGGTCGCCCAGCTGCATGGACCGCTCGGACGGCGTCGCGGACCCCTGTTCCATTCACGCACAAGACGAGACAGAGCGTCAGAGGCGGCAAGAGGCACGGCGAGGAAACGGCACGGGGGGACGGGAACGTACGCTGGAGGAGGATAAGAGGCGGCGCGGCGCGTGGTGGAGGCGGCGGCCGGCGAGGACCTGCGGGCGGTCGAAGAGGTGGAGGAACCCGGCCATGCATCCCTGGTGCACGGGCCGCTCCTCCGCGTCCATCTCCTCCATGGCCGCCACCATCTCCCTCCCGGTTGGGTTCCTCTGCTTCCGCTGCGGTGCCGCTCTGCGTGCCTCGCTCGCCCGGTCCGGCTCCCGCTTTTGGGAGCGATTTAAAGCGGTGGCGTGGCGGGGGCACACCCAAATGACGCAACTGCCCTCGGGTTTCGTTGCAAACTACGCGACGCTGCCACTGCCGCTGCACCGCTCTCGTGCGAGAAGGAGACTCGGTGTGGGTGGCGCCTCGGGACCCGGTGAGGCCCACGCGACAGAGACCGCGGCGTTTACATACGAGATGCTTTTGCAGTTTCTGTTTTTTCGGACGGACGGGGCGGCGGGCGTCTTCCGTTTAAAGGTGTGTCAGTGAGCCCAGTGCGCGCTCGTGCCGGCGCTCGTGCGCGCATGCGCGGCAGGCGTGGCTCCTCCGGCCTTTACAGCTAAGCTGCCGACGCCCGACGGCGAGGAAGTTGTGTGTGAGGTCGTTGCAGGCAGGCGCGGCAGGTTTGGGCGTAGTACTGGTATACTACTACTGTAAAATAATGGTGTCTTTGGCTCTAATCTTACTCCTAAAAGAGGCACAGTATGTTTGCGACCCTGACGGTTGACCCTCCCGCTGACCGTAGCAGTACCACGTATAATTGTGTACCGTTACGGTGCGGCGTAAAGCGGAGGCAAACCACAGACATGTGTGTCATTTGACGAGGAGTAGGCAAGCGACGGTACTCACTCCGGTGCACGTGCCACGTCGCAGTCTCCGGCTGGTACAGCTGCTGGTCCGTTCCGAGGCAACCCGCTCCCAACCCCCGACTCGTACGCGTGCTCGCCTCGGGACGGCGGCGGATACCCAGACTCGGAGGTGGTGGCCGGACTCGGACTGGCCGCCTGCCTGCGTTGCTGACCTTGTGTTTGGTGAGTGACCCGGCCGGGCAGCGGCAGGCGGCAGTTACTACTGGCGCGCGCGCGGCCTTCGAGTCCCGCCGAGCCCGGGTTGGCTGGCACGGAGTTTGACCGGCCGACCGAACCGGGCGCGCGCGAGCGAGGCCGTGCACGGCGACCACGGCGCCCAACCAAAACGAAAAGGCGCCGGGCACGTGAGCGGTCCGTGGCGCAGCCCGCCGCCCGTCCGTCCGATCCCCTGTCCAGGCCGGCTGACTACTTCTACCACTATAGCGAGCTCTGTTACTTTTAACCGCGGTAAAAGTGAAACCGACGCACATCGGCAGCTGCGGCGGCCGTTGTTGGTTTGCCGAGCGCGGGCCGGCACGGCCGGGCGCAATCCAGCGAGTGCCTGCCCGTTTCCGCGGCGCCGCCTGTGTCGTTGCCGGCACCCACCACCCAGCCCGCAGATGCCCATCTATCTCGTGCACCTGCGCCCTCTGCCGTGCCCAGGCTGCCGGTTTCCGTGACCGGCAATGCTGCTGCTCTACATAAAAACGGTAAACGGTGCGAGCTTCGTGTACGTAGAGACGGCTGTTCACGATGACCAACCACATGGGCGCACGCGAGTCGTCGCTGGACCATGACCGCGCGCTCTGAGCCGGTCTTAAACAAATTAATAATCCGCGCTGTACCGCCCACCACCGTGCGAGCACTGCCGCTGCCCTGTGCGGTGTTGCTCGCTCGCTAATCAGTGTTAGATACTCCTCCCTACTTGCCGATACGATACTCCTGCCAGGTACACAGATACGCGCGCGGGCGAGTGAGCTCGAGCTCGCAGTAACTCTCGGTGCGCGCGCGACGCCATTTTCTACTCCTGGCATAGCCCGTGGACGGAGGGAGGTTGCGTGGCTGTACCGCGCGCGTCGCTTTTCTCCTCGGCGCCGGCGCCGGCGAGGCAGGGCCGACCTGACCGGGCCGGGCACACCACGGGTTGTCCATCTAACCGTTACAATTTCCTTTTTTTTCTCTCAAGGTGCATCCCTGGCTGCGCGTTGACGAGCGAAGTACAGTCTACGTATCCGAGTACGGTACCGGTCGTAGACTCTGGTGGTCCTATACCTACTACAGCAGCAGTGCATCTCGGTTATCGCAATAAAAAAACAGTTCGCTTGAGAACCGTGACGTCACTCTCCGCCGGCCTGCCAACGACCCGCACGCAGTCCGGAAGGGACGGTCAAATCGGTCAGAGTCTCCCGCAGCCAGAGCCAGTGGCCGCGCTGTGCCACTCTGCCTGCTCCGCCCAACGATCTGCTGACGCCACCTCGCATGTGTTCCCCCCTGCCCTGCGCATCCACCTGGCGCGACATGCAGGACATGCCCATCCATGAATCCATCTCACCCGATCTTTTCCCTGTCTTCACCAGATCTCCGGATGACATGGTGCGTACGTGACCCTAGCGTGGCCACCTACGAACCGGATTATCCCTGACCGAAATGCATATGGGCCACTTGCCAATTCGAGTCGTGTTCATTCCCACTTTCTTTTTACACAACCGCACTTCAAATCAGACACACACACAAAAAAAAAAAAACCACACTTCAAATCGCTAATTTGAAAATACTGGATATCGGCGCGCGTTCCTTCGTGTTCACAGAAGGCCCCTTTTTGTGGCATGGCAACGTGCGTCGTCGTTGGGACTCCAAGCCCGTGAAATGATTGCGGCACTAGTATAAGCACAACATGGCCATTGGAAACTACTCCTACGCGCGTTACAACCGTGCTAGCTGTTACTATCCTATAAACCACATGTTGCCTGCAAAAAAATGGATGGGCTCCGTGGTCAATGGAGACGAACGAACGTCTCGGTGGCCGAACGAGGGCAACATCCAACAGCGATCCAAAGTGTGGCACATGGGGGCGATCTAACACGGAGGGCTCGAGATTGGAGCTACTAGCTTCATTTTGTTAATTCCCGGTTTAGGCGATTTATTAGGGGAGCAATGATCGTGACGAGAGAGATCGCGGCCGTTGGTCAAAACGGTTGTATGACAACTGCTTTTGTCAACCAGTTGTAATCAATCATCATGTGCAGATTTGACAAGATCAGTGTTGTTGTTGAAGCTCCACGTACGACGTGGCATGTAGGCGTCGTCCACCTCCAGATTTTGTGTTTTGTTCTATTTAATTGTACTTTTAGTCCCCTTCACCGGAGAGAGAAAAAAACCCTACGAACCATCCACAAACTCGCGGAGTGGATACGAGTTAGGGTTCTGGGTTTTCGACGGCCGGTGGGCTCCATTGCCTGTGGCAACCTTGAAAACTTGGAGGTGGGGGTCGTGGCGCGGCTAGCGGGGCTGCCGGGGTGACGACGAACGGAGGACGTTCTAAGAGCAACTCCAGCAGAACTCCCGAAATCGAGCTCCGATTTTGGGGTCGGTTCGAAAATTTCGGGGCTTCAAAACCAATCCGAACTCCAGCGAGACTCCTAAACTAAACTCCTAAATCCCATATTGACAGGAGGGACCCCTCGCTAGTGAAACGAAACCGGACCAAATCTCACCGTGTTCGTCATCCGCCCGCTTGCGCCGCCGCCTCCTCACACCACCGCCCGTCGGTGCTATGCCGAGCCCCGTCCCACCGGCCGCGCCGGTCGCCGCAGCCTGCCGGGCCGAGGCCGGGAGGGCGCCGCGTCGTGGCCCCGCTTGGGCTAGATCTTGGCGGGATCTTTCCGACCGGAGGGAGCGGGCGAGGCGGTCGGGGAGCCTCCTCCACCGGCGCGCCGGCATGGCGTGAGGAGGTGGAGGTGGCGCGCCGACGCCGATGCTCGTGGCGAGGAGAGAGGCGGCGACGCATTGACAGGGAGACGGGAGGCGGCGAGGACGAGAGAGAGAGAGAGAGTGCGGCGGCGGCGGGAGAGAGGGAGGCGCGGGCAGCGCGGCATGCGTGGTCGGGAGGAGACGCACCCGAGAGAGACGGAGAGAGATGGAAACGGGAAAAAGAAAAAGAAAATTTGTGGGATCCACAGTTAGGCTGTAATTTAGGAGATAGGAAGGAGTCCTCCCATTTTCGAGAGGATTGAAGAGGAGATTTAGGATAATAGCTAATTTAGGACCCATATAGGAGGTCTGCTGAAATTATTTTTTAGTCAAACTCGTAAAATTTAGAATTGAAGACCATTTTATGAGGATTGTTGTAGATGCTCTAAGGACACGTGGCGTGCGCTCGAGCGGTCCCGTATGACATGGGAGCATCAAACATGGGCTGCCGGGCCAAGCCGAGAGGGACAGCCGCACACCGCGCTACCACAATCCGATGGAGAAGTAGATCGCAGGATACGCCTGTGCATGGCCCGTGAAGTCGCTTTCGTGATCGCCGTTCTAGGAGGGCAATATCCACGAATACGCAGAAAAGGGCACGTACTATCGACGATTGTATACCAACAGCAGCCGCTTTCAGTGGGTTGGCAGCTGGGCACGTACTGCTACTAGCAAGGAGAGGAAGATACGGCTCTAGTACGGATGAGGGAACGGTTGGCTGCATCGCATTTGCATGCGATTGGCGCCACGACCACGTACAATGATGAGCTCTCGACGTCAGTCAAGCATGGCGTGCGCGCGGCCCGTCGGCTGCATGTGCGCTGGGTTCACATTGCCACGGACGGGAATGTCCACATCATCGCGTTTGGACCCAACAAGATTGCGAGAGAGAAAAAATGTGCCTCTTCGGCGTTCATCAATGGCCGGCGCGGCGGTTCCGATCCATGCTTGGGCGTCAATGCCGATTAGTACTAGTACTAGTGTGTGGTCAGGCGCGCGTAATCAGTCTCGCAGCGGCTCGGGGTGGGGGGCGTATACAATTTCGTTCTTGTACACCGTACTGCACCGCTAGTTACAACGCGCCAGGCCCGCTGCCGGTCTGTGCGCGCGTGCGATCACGGACTCGAGTATGGCTCGCGCCGGCAGCCTTTGGTTGCCAGAGCGCGGTTTCATTGCGCCGAAAGCCTTCTGCTCTGTGACTGGTCAGTCAGCCGGTCAAAGATTTGGTCAAGGGTGAGTGTACCCGTGGGGATAAGCCAATGGAGGCCATTAATGTCGTTCGCAGGCACATTGGCGCGTTCGTTGATTCGCGCTGTAGTACTACGGAAGGGATCAGAGGAAAAACTCCGCGGCCTTGTTGTTAGTGTTGGGAAGCGAGGCAGGGAGTTAATGCCTCTGCGTTAGCGGGGAAAGCCTGGCGATCCGAACCGGTGCGAGTGAAATCGTGGCAGCTGCGAATAGTCGTACTGCAACGACTCGTGTATTACGTACTATATGGCCGGTCAAAACAGAGCACCCGATGGGAGATGACGGCCAGGTTGAACCTGCTCGATTGTACGTGCGTGCGTGCGACAAACAACACGCTTGGGTCGAGGTCATTACCGAAAACCATTAGCGTCGTAGTCACTAGATTATGCACTCGGCCACGAGACGGACGGAGACGAGAGCACTGCCGCGACACGTGGAGACCGCTGTGGCTGTTCTCACGTGGTCTGGCTCCGAGCGCCCGGCCACGTGACCGGCGGCGTGGCCATGTCGCGCGCGCGGCGACCCTACACACACCCGTCTGGCGGGAGGAACAAACCCCGCCGCCGCCGCCGCAGCAGCAGCAGTGTCGTCCCCCCACCCCTTCTCTCTCCGCAGCAGCAGCAGTGTCGTCCCCCCATCCGAGGCGGTCGTCGATCGATCCAGCACTGTACACGGCGGTACACCATACCGTACGGATACGATGCACCACACATACTAGTACAGTACATTTGACCGGCGGGACCACCTCGCACGATTGGGGAAAAAAACGCGGGAAAGCACAATCGGTCCAACGCCGATCGAAACCGATCGAACCGTGCGTGGCCGCCGGCCGGCCGGGCCCCTACACGCCGGCGGCGAGCGGGATGCAGCGCATTATTCAAACGCCAGGCAATCATTCGGGCATGGACCCGGCCGGCGAGATTCCATTCGCGTATCCGCGGACCCGTCGTTTGAATCAGTATCGAGATCCGACGATGACTTCCGCGCGCGCGCCCATGGCGAGCCGATCTCGGATAAGGCTCCGTTCGTTTCCACTCTCTAAAATTTAGATCTTGTCACATCAAAGAGAATCTTACTTATTTAGTAGATCTTTTATTAATTTAATAACAAAACCTATGTCGCGACCCCTCTAATTTGCGAGGCGAATCTAATGATCCTAATTAATCTATGTTTGCTACAGATGATGCTACAGTAAACATCTTCTAATAACACTATAATTATCCTCGTTGGATTCGTCTCGTGAATTAGATAGGGAGTCTGCAATTAGTTTCGAGATTAGACTTTATTTAAGACTTCAAAATGATAAAATTCTCTTTGATTTGACTCTCTAAAAATTAGATAGGGAAACGAACAGGCCCTAAGGCGTGGTCCTTTTCTTCTCGTCATCATCCTCATCTCGACGGATCGCATCGATCGGTGCCCCGCCACCTGCGTGCGCGCGCACCGCAGTGCCATCATCATCATCATCATCATCACCTCGCCACATAATCTCTTCCGGATGACGACACCGTTCACGCTCCGTCGATCGGGGAGGGGCGCTCGATCTCTCTGCGAGCCGACATTCCCTTGGCCCCCTCCGATCCCGTCCGTCCGTCCCGGATTAAACAAGGATATCTCCATCCCATATGGAGGACCAATAATCGTCACCATTATTGCGCGCGTCAAATTTTAAAAAGGGGCTTCGATCCGGATCTAAACGGACGTACTCCGGTCTGCCGGGCCGCCGTGTGCCGTCTGCCGGGCCATACGTTACAGATTGATCGAGGCGTGTGGGGTGTGTGCAGTACTAGTTTCAGTGTGTTTGGACCAGGGCACAGCACGTAGTACATTTTCCCGGTTACGGCAAAGCCATCCGTTAAGACACCGTTGAACAGTTTCCTATGTAATTTACAATTGTTTTATATCTTTTTTTTAGCCTTTGGTCTACGACCATGTAACTTATAAATATTTTACTCAAAGTTAATAAAAAAAATTAGATAAGGGTCTTCCCTACTGACTCCGGTCAAAAAAAAAGAAGCTGCCAACCTTTTATTATATCTCAATCACTTGTTTCTAATCACGTATTGAGTGCATTTCTTCTAGTGCTTCAAAAAATTTTTTTGTAGAAGCAAATTAACACGGTAAATGCAGGCTACAGGAAACGTGAATAAAGACAAGAGCTACTTGCATGCTGGGTACTGTAGCATGTAGCTGCCACACAACCCGCACCTTTGCATGTTTTACGCAAGCACCCTAGCCAGCCAGCCTTTTGCTACTTCTCAAGTGCCGAGGCCGCCACCTTTCGCCACGGAAAAGCAGCTAGAACGAACCCGACGGCCGAATCTCTACCTCTACCTAGGTGGCTTTTCGCTTGTGGTGATCGGCGCCAGTAGCTCTTCTCGCATATGCACAGATGGGCACTAGGCACGACGTACTAGCTGCAGTCTAGCACCCGTTCCTGCTTGCTCCCCCGTTGCCACGCTAGCTTGGCTTGCATAGGTGGTGCTAGGCAACTGAGATGGGAATCATTATTGCGTCTTCATCATCTGAACTTGGAAACGCCATCATTCCCGCCATCGCGATCCAACGCCAGGTTCGCACATGCAGGCTGGTTCTCGCGTTTGGCTAGTTTCGATCGGCTGGCCCCGCTGCTTGTTGATGCCCGGTTACAGCTAATTAACTTCCGAGAAGATTAATCATTAGTACCATGAAACCATGCAGACACGATAGAAAATGTCTTTTTAGTTGTCTTTTGATTCAGTATGTTAGTCACCTGAGAGTATTGGCAGCAAGTTAAGGTGATCAATGATGAGTGACGCGCTCTCCCACGTGCGCGCACACACACACACGATGATCTTGTCATCTTCCTCCTCCCTCCCTGTCATTCAACCTCGCAGAATCGCTATGGACGCGTCGCGCACATGTGTGTGTACCACACACACCTCGCTCCGGAAAGCCACGGATCACGCAGCGCGCACGGGCCAGGCCAAACCAAAGCAAGTGATGAGAGAGACCCGGCCCTTGGCTATACCTTTTGTAAAGCCACCATCCGTGGCCGCGGCCTTTCGCACCTCACCAGATCTCGCCTCCTCTCACTTGACGCGGCCACATGCACGCACGCCACGCCTGTCGTGAAAAGGCGGCAGCGGATTGCAGCCGTTGCCGGATCCGATGATCCTGGCCGTCGACTCCGATGCGTCGGTTTCCCTCGAAAAGGAGTGAAATGCCGCAGCTTTTGCGCGTAAAACACCCCAGATGCCAAGACGCGGCCGTTACCCGTGTCTTAACGAGCGCTAACACGAGTGGCAGCCACGCGGGTCCCGTCCTAGTCCTAAGTCCTAGGCCCCGTTCGTTTCCACCCTCTAAAATTTATATACTTGTCACATTAAAAAGAATCTTACTTATTTAGTAGATCTTTTATTAATTTAATAACAAAACCTATGTCGCGACCCCCTCTAATTTGCGAGACGAATCTAATGATCCTAATTAATCTATGTTTAGCTACAGTGATGCTACAGTAAACATCTTCTAATAACACCATAATTACCCTCGTTGGATTCGTCTCGTGAATTAGATAGGGGTCTGCAATTAGTTTCGAGATTAGACTTTATTTAAGACTTCTAAAATGATAAAATTCTCTTTGATTTGACCTCTCTAAAAATTATATAGCTGGAAACGAACGGGCCCTAGTGACGTGAATGTGCTTTGGCAGTTATGCAGCTGCTCGGCAGAGAGAGAGAAAGATCATGGTATATTTTCCCGTTTCCCAACCTCCCATGTTCTCACTCACTTTTTGCTCTGCCACATTCGTTAGCATCTCTCTCTATCTCTCTCCGACGACCAGACCAGTTACAGAGAGCGACAGCTCATTAGCGGTAGTACTTTACCTGTTAGTGGCTGATAACTCTCTAGTATAACTACAGTGCATTGCATCGGCGGTGCTCTATGGCTGGATTCATCGGAACACAGATACGGTTGCGTTAACTGCACGGACTGCAACGGTCGTGTCCGGCCAAAACTCTCTCTTTAAGAAACAGCGAGAGCTGCGACGATGTTAATCGCCCACCACATCGCTTTTCTGGTTTCTGCCCGGACAGCCCAGTGATGCCTGGCCACGTAGTAGTACTACTGATAACGCCCAGGGCTCGTCCATGTGCCCTGCATACACAACAAACTCGTCCCTCCCTCGGACACTGGTATTAGCATACAGTAACCACCCTGTAATTACCCTGTCCTGTCACTTGACCACCGGCCAAAGCTCCAGGCCTTTGCCCATATTCCTTGTCCGCTAGTAATCGGGAGCTGTGCTTCAATCATGCCGCTTGTGATTCCGACTCACCGGGTAGGGCAGTAGTAGCACGCAGTCAGAGAGGTGGGCTACTCACATCTATGCGATACTGTAACAGGCTAGCACAGCTCTGCCATCCTTTTTCTCACTTCTTTTTACTATACCACCATCATGGGAGCAGCTTTCCGTGTGTTCACCAACGGCCAAGACCGTGGGCTAAAGCGGTCTAGGATCATGCCTATAGAGAATTTGGGAATGAAATTCGTGTCAAGGATCGAGTAGTAGCTAGAGTATAAACGATTTACTGTACAATGTAAAAATGTAACGGCAGGGTCCCGTTCGTTTCCACCCTCTAAAATTTAGATACTTGTCACATCAAAGAGAATCTTACTATTTAGTAGTAATTTTATTAATTTAATAACAAAACCTATGTCGCGACCCCCTCTAATTTGCGAGACTGAATCTAATGAGCCTAATTAATCTATGTTTTGCTATAGTGATGCTACAGATAAACATCTTCTAATAACACTATAATTATCCTCGTTGGATTCGTCTCGTGAATTAGATAGGGGTCTGCAATTAGTTTCGAGATTAGACTTTATTTAAGTACTCCAAAATGATAAAATTTTCTTTGATTTGATCCCTCTAAAAATTAGATAGAGGGAAACGAACAGGCCCAGAGTATATTTTCACAGGCTAGCTCCTAGCTAGTATTTCGGACACGCGTTGATCTTTTTTTCCCCCTGTCCTTCCATTCTGCTTTGCATTGGAGAGCAGAGGCATCACTGTGCTACTATAATGTACTGTATGATTCGATTCGATCTTTTTGCTGTTTGTACCAGCGAAGTAGGCATGTGGCGTGTTCTTGAGTGGAGCATAATTGGTCGACCCATGCAACGCGACGCCGAGGGAGATCTCATGTCCGGACAACCTAGCCTAGTGATCTAGTAGCTAGTACGAGCTTAGATATACTACACTAGTACTACTGATTCCAGCTAATTAAATTTGAGCTACTATAGCTAACCAGATTGGCGTCCATAACATTCCGTTGTGCTCCATACAGATAGTAGTAGTATTTCATTATTTGCTCTACATGTATAGCATGGGGTATCTTTATAGTAACAATCGAATAATCCCTGTACTTTGATTTGTGTACTAGTATAGGCTTGTAGGAGTACGAAAGTTAAATTATCTTCTCCACACATATCAGTATGCACAAATTAACAAGCCAGATGTATCTAGGACCACCGCATCAGCAGCTCTGCTCGCTTGTCCCTGCGGCGTCCAATGGGAAACGGCCATGGGCAAGACACTGCTAGTGCCATCCACATTTCAGAGATTATTCAGAGAGCCCATGATGACATCATCACTCGTCTCTCTTGCACGATCATGCCCCTGTCAGAGCCGTCCAGCCGCAGCTCAAAGTGATTGGAGTATCTTTCAAAGGAATCCAGAGGAGCGTCATCCATGTGGCTGCATCAGTAGTTAGTTAATACTCTTTTCAGTGGCATCTGTTGCTGCTGTGCTATTTTAGCGTGTTGGTGAACAAATAGTGAGTGCACTTGCATCAGAGGCGAGTGAAACCCATGGTCCTTTGCTGACTCATTGGAGCAGTGGGGACGCCTGTTGAGAGAGATCTTGCGATTGGTCATGGAGACATGGCACCAGATGACATATCCTCCACTACAGTTCCTTGATAGTTGGGGGCACTGGCCTGCCATTGTTGATGCAGAACTAGTGATTGTACTGCAATGTTGCAATGCATCCTTATATAGCTATAATCCTGTTACATGAACACGTGATCACCTTGGATGATTCACACATCTTAGTACTATTTGGGTCACTGTGTCGATCTATGGCCGTCTCGTCTGCCGAGTCACGATCTTTAGATGGATTTGGTTGGGGATTAGGAGCTGTTGACATGCATGGCAGTGGTGTTCATCCAGGCAAGACCATGATACCACACAAACATGTATGCAGTGCTCGCAACAGAGCGGCGACTCCCACACATCACATGGCGCTGCTGCTCCTAAAATCTGCATGCAGGCTTGCTTAGCCTAGTGATGGGCAACAACAATAATTCCTTCTCTGATGAGTATACAGCAACAAGATTATATTTTCTCGTGCATTTGTTTGGCCTCACACTAGCTAGACCAGATGCAGTTGTTAGTGGTGGTCCATCCACGGTTGCAGGACTACACCGCATAGATAGATTATGTTCTTCCTCATGGGAACCAGCAACGTACGAGCAGTGGATGAGGATGGTGACGGATGCATATTTGAATAGTGTGGGTTTGGGTGATTTGAGGCATCGGTAACTGGAACCGATGCGACTGTGAGTGATGTAATCTGACCTAATGCCGTGGTTTAACTAAGACACAGTGACCAAGCGAGTCAGTAGTATATGGTGTTCAAACCTGCAACTGGATACGGGTAATCGAGGTCGGATTCCCTTGGTTGGCGAGGATAATGCTTTTTTAAACCTACCATTTCATCTACTCTGTATTTTTCAGTTATTGACAGATGAAACTGAACAAGTAAAGCAAAAGCAAGGCATAGAGTAGAAGAGAATTTGCCAAAAATAAGGATTACATGCCCTAGGTTAATAAAACATAAGAAGTGAGAAAATACCGACAAAGTAGGGAAAAAAAACCCACCATGGCAGCTAGCTAGGAAAGTTGAAAAGAGTTGAGTTTCCTCTGTGTCCAGTAGGTACGGTGAAAGCTCGAAGTAAAAATGCTCAAGTTTAATCACATCACCAAGGCCTCGAGATATGTAAGCAAGTCAGTCATGTGAGTAACTTTTGGCTCTGGACCTCGTCTCCAAGGCAGCAGGCGCTGCCACGAGAGGACCCAGACAACGTGGGCACTGAAGCAACCTTGAAATCCTAGTCTGCAGGGGGCGGTGGCCTGTGGCCTCAGCCTCACCACAGTTTTGGTCCGGCTCGCCACAGGTTGCCTGTAAAAAACGCTCTGAATTCCAAGGCACGCACCCTCGCCAAAGTTGCATGTTGAGATAAAGATATGTTTTCCCCGCTTGTTAGGACTTGGCACATCATCGCCCTATCGACTTGCCACTAAACAATCTTTGTTATTAGCAATGATCTTTCTTACCTCCACCTTGTAATTACGGCCTGAATTCATCGGCAAAAGTTTGCTTGGGGTGTTCTTGGAGACACAACTTTGTGGAGCAAGCGCAGTGCGTAATCTCCTACTAGCACAGATCGATGTGGGGCTGTGCGAGAGTGAGGTCATCATCGAGAACAGCTACTCGGAACTACTACTAGTAGTACGGAATATGCCTCATTGGCATACATTGGAGTAACCAGATCTCAGCTGTCAGTGGACTATCTGTCGGCGCTCAGCCCACCTTACTGTAGATTCCGTTGATCTCTCTCTCTCTCTCTCTCTCTCTCTCTCTAGCGCGCTGCAGGATTAAAATTTCTTGTTTTACAAATCTGTTTTGGCGCCAAACAACTGCTCGATCTCCTCTTGACATCTCTGAATCCGTTGTGTTGCATGTGCTCTGTTTCCCTGCTGCTTTGAATGCTGAACGCTACTCTCACTCGAACATGTACCGTTTCTTCCGGTTGAAGAACTGACTGATCAGAACTGAAGAAACAAGAGTGGGCAAGTGCTCGTGCTTCTTTTGAGCCAGCATGATAGTGACTTTTTTTTTATTGATAGCGCATGATAGTGACTTGAGACAAAGGAAAGGTATTGCTCACTTCATCGGCACATTCAGTTGTGATAAAGAGTGGTGATAGGTGCATACACCCCAGCATTATGGGGGCAGCCTCACATGGAGTGCTAACTGCTAAGTGTGTGGTCACTGGCCATGAGATCTGTTCGTCACTCAGAAACACAACTGTTCTGCTACACTTTTCAGTGTTATTTTTCAGCCAAAGCGTCCTAAGAAAGAGAACGCGAGGGGTTGCTGTTTTACCAATATTATTCTTCCGGTAAATTGCACACTGTACTAAATTCTGGTAAATTTAGCTCTCTCCCACGCGAAATACAAGATTCAGATATAAACCTCTCACATCACACTGCGGACGCTGCGTGCCTGCTCATGTTCATATGTTCATCAACGTGCTGATATTTCCAAAAAAAAGAGGAAAAATTTAGCATCAGCAAACTGGTCCTGCAGCAGGAGACTCCTGCTTAATTAAGCATCAGTCTGAATTAAATTAAACGAGGAGATCGGATCCAAGAACATGCCTACACCAAGATAGGCTACAGATAGACGGAGCATCAGGAGACTGGTCCATAAAGGCAAAGGAACATATTTGCGCACAAGAGACCATGTTCGTTCTTGCTTGATGTGAAGATGCAACGGCATGTGCCAATCCTGAATCTGAAAGTTTCCATGGCTCCACGCTACGTTGTTGCAGTTGCAGAAGTGCCTAGAGTGGTGTTGGCACGTGACGTGATGAACCAAAGTTTTGGGGCCATGCTACCCCGGTTCGTGCTAGGTTTCTTGACACGTTAGGATGGAATCGTTCGCTGGTGGCCCGGAAAGCATGTAACGTGCCCCTGCCTTCTCGAATACTAGTAGTAGGGTCCAAGGCTCTGCTTACTTCAGGTACAGAGCTTCCTGTCCATCTGAACATTGAATGGTTTGTAGCCATTTTCAGGTTACAGGGGAAGCATGATTTTTTTAACCCGGAGATAATGATGGACAGCGGAGATTTCAAACCACATATGTGGCATGATCCGTTCATTTCAGTTTTTATAAATATATAATAATAAGGTATGATAATAAGTACAATAAGACCTGAACTCACATGTTCTTTGCAGATATTTTGAAGAAGCTAAATATTTTCTCAAATTTACTCGTTTTGTGGAGAAGGCCTGATTCATTTGTCAAGGCAAGGCCCATAAAAGTTGACTCATGGGCCTTGGGCTTGTTACTCCACATTATGAGTTAGTAGATTCTATTCTAACACCACTACACCAACAGTGATAAAACCATCAGCTCATCCTGCCAAAAAAGGCAGGAGCAAAACCAAATGCCAGAGCATGGTGAAATGAGCACAACCAGCTAAAACATTCAGGTGACAACAATATACTAGTAATGGAGAAGTTCAAATGCCATTAGCCTGAAGCATCTCACATGTTACAATGCATCATCAGCGGAGACTAGTCTGAAAGGCATCCTAAGGTTACCAGGTGCAGTATCATCTACCGATAGCACGAATACACTCAACGAAAGCCACACAGCCGGTCACTGCACTCATTCCTTGGGCACCTTGCTGATGAGCGACTTGTGGATGTGGGGGATGACGCCACCACCAGCAATGGTGCCCTTGATGAGGGTGTCCAGTTCCTCATCTCCACGGATGGCCAGCTGGAGGTGGCGAGGGGTGATGCGCTTCACCTTGAGATCTTTGCTCGCGTTCCCTGCCAGCTCCAGGATCTCTGCCGTCAGGTACTCCAGGATCGCTGCCGAGTACACAGCGGCGGTTGCTCCAACCCGACCATTCGCTTGGGTCCTTTCTTTCAGTAGGCGATGGATACGGCCCACAGGAAACTGTAAGATTTCACATAATGAATTAGCTTATGGTGACCTGAAAGATAACCAAGGATTTACTAGTTAACTATTCGATATTCTTGTGAAGCAGTACATTTATCAAGCTATAAACAGTGTGACATTAGCTTACAGTTCAAGTCATAAACAGTGTGGCATAAGCTTAAAAAAGTACGCCTGCCAAGTTTGCACTCATAAACAGGGCAAAAAGGAGCACCAGTCCATGCACTTACCAGTATTCTTAGGATTTTTTGTGCAATATATTTTTTTTAAAAAGACCAAGCAACAACCAATGATGCTATCAGGCACACAGAAAGTCCACAACATTCTAGATCAGTCATGAGTTCCCAGAGGAGAATATGAAGTAGATCTAGAAAGTAGTTTATTAATGTTCAAGATCCCAATACTAGCACTTCATGTCTTAAACCGTGAACAATTGATGCTTTAGCAGGTCAATCAAAGATTAATGATACATGGACCAGATGGACTAATGTGTACACCGATGATCTATACCAAGCTTAACTGACATCACTGCAGAAAAAAGCAAGAACTTACATAACTAGTAGATTTTACATGGATCACATAAAAAAGAAAAGTCAAGGTGCATATGTTTTAAAACCAGACAGCATTTTCACATAGTCTGCAGCACTCAATATGAACATAATACTAACACATGAGGAGCTTAATAACCAAATCGTCAGAAGAAGTAATACGATGGAATAAATGAGATCAATTACTAGAGGTCACGAGACCTGCAATGCACAAAAACACAACTTTTTAGAAGTGGCATCTTACTAAACCTTCCAAACCAATAGGTTAAAAATAGATATTATGCAACAGCAAAACCAGGACAGAAAGATTTGATTCTACAAAAATAATAAGATAGCAAATTAAAAAAATCAGGCTATTTATCGGTGATAACAATTGTGAAAAAAATGCACATTCTAGTTTGCGCTGTCTGATTCCAACTAAATGTATGGGACACAGTATTGTGATTTGCAATGTAGAAACAATCATACTAAAATATATCACAGGATGCATAAGTTGACCTGTAAGCAATAGAACAAGGAATAAAAAACTGGATAAAATAGCTCTAAGCTTCCCAATAGGACAGGGGGCAGGCATTCAACAGGCAAAAGATTACCGCTAAAAGTCAACTTCAACAACAAACCAGAACTACTATGTAACATGTCTCCATCTATAAATAAGTGTTATTCTTAAAGCCTCTTCCCTACATAATTCCACAGAAACATGAGGGGATTACCCGCACATGTCGACTCCAGAATAAAAAAAAATGAATTGCCACAAAAACAATCAGATAACTGTCCTATCAATACACATCCTACATTCCTCGATGCCCAAGATGGAATGTCTAATGTCCTGCACAGGTATCGGTGCCTACAAATTATGCTTCAACTAGAAAACCACAAATCAAAGGACAATCTTTCACCAATACTAACGACAGTTGCAAAGACGGTACTAATTTTTCTTTTTCTGAAGGTTAACGGCAGGTGCTCTGCCCTTTCATTTAAGATAGAAGTGAAGTATATGTACATGTACAGGAAGTTGAAAATAAAAAGAAAGGCCCTAAGGATGATATGGTGGGCATGTTTTTCCGTGTAACAGACAGCACCAATCAAATATGCAACTTTTGGCATGTCATCCACTTAAATCCAACCAACGAAATTGAAGAATTCCTACTTGATCGCAAGAAACACCTGCCTAAAGATCGTATCTTCCCCGCTAATCCTACCAACGAAATTGAAGAATTCCTACTTGAAAGCAAGAAATAGACCCTCGAGTCCTCTAAACAGGCATTCACCGTGCGATCCACATCCAACACAAGGAACACGCGAACCGCCGCCAGAAATTAGCTCTCGCCGCACAAGGGACAGAAAGAACCCACATGGGAGCTGAAATTTGGGTAGGGTGCGGCAGAGGCAAACCTGGAGGCCGGCGCGCGAGGAGCGGCTGGTGGGCGCCTTCTTGTCCCTGGCGGCGGCGGCGGCCGCCGTCTTAGCAGCGATGAGTCCCTTGCCTCCCTTCCCGGCCATCTTTCTCCTCTTCGCTTCCGCAAACAACGCACCTACCAAAAGGGAAGGAACCCCCAAAAGTCCAAAATTTCAAGAAACCGACCAAAACAAATCCGCGAAATTTCGCTAGAAATCAGAAGGAAGATAAAAGACCACGCCAATCAAGGGCGAGACGGGATTCGATCCTTACGATCTGGGGAATGTAGTTGCGGATTCGAGCGAGATGGGGCAAGGCTGAAAGGGGATTGCAAGAGAGCGGTTCCTGTCGGCGTTGGGGTTTTCGCTTCCCCTTTTCGACTTCTTTGTCAGGGGGCGTCACGCGTCAAGGGTTTATACACGAGGAGGAGGCGAAAGCAATTCGCTATATGGGCTGTAGTTTTCATTGGGCCTAACACATGGGTTTTAGAAAGGTTTACACCAGGCCTTTAGAAAGCCTTCTTTTTTAATAACGCCGTTAGAAAGCGCCGTTTTCTCTACCGGAATGACCATACTGTTTACACAATTTCAGTAGTCGTTAAGATCAAAAAATAAAATAAAATTCAGTAGTCGTTGGAGAGTCAAGAAAATTCAGGGGTTGTTTGGTTCAGATCTTTTGTGAACTAGTAAAACCAAATTTACGCTGGCAAAGTCACGGCATAGCCACAGATTGGGTGAAATAAGGATAATGGATTGCAATAAATCCAGATTCTTTTTATGTGAGCATGACAATCGTACTTTTCACTAATATATTATTGCTAACATCACCATATAGAACTCAATAAGGCTCATTTGCTTCGCAGAAATAACCATTTAAAGTTTGTTAATCAAGAAACAAAAGCAATTAATGCAGCGTACAGGGTGCTGCCATCTCAAGGCAAAATTTGACAATGAGCTTTCACAAGTTCACAACTTAGCAGTGCAAAATTTGATTAGAAACAAAAATGTTGGACATAGTAGGGAAAGCATAATAAGCTTAACTGAATTTCGATCTCAAGCAGAATGACTTATGTAGTACAGTAAGCCTTTATTTATTCATTTATATTGTGAAGATAAACTGACACCAGTTTACATGTGTCTGTAAAACTAAACGGCCTCGTATACAGACATAAAACAGTGAAAACAAATAAATGCAAAAAGACTATAGAGGGTATTTGGACGAAGGGGATCCCCAACCCAAACAATCCCTAAGCTAGAGCCGGTGTCTAAACTGAAAAAAAGAAATGTGGTATTTGACTACAAGTCATAGCAACTGAATCCATTGTGTATACTTGTATATATCATGTTCTCTTGCCCAGATCTCATGTAACTAGCTCAGCAATGAGGTCACTCCTTGCCGTCCGCAGCGCGAAGGGACCCAAGCTGAACCGGCGCCTGAGTCCCCACGACTTTAGATGATCCATAGGCCGACAAATCAACACCCTCAGCCTTCTCTTTCTCTAGCTGCTCCTTGATCCAGAAGTACGTGATTCTCAGCCCATCCTGCGTACATAATTAAATTCGGTTTGATGGTGATAATATTTTCTCTACTGTAAGTTCAACTTGTAATAAGTTCAAAATTTCGAGGGAGTGGATTAGCATTAGATTTGGTAGGGTATACCTTCAGCTTCATGGTTGGAGCCCAGCCAAGCTTCTCTTTGATAAGTGTGTTGTCTGAGTTGCGCCCCGAACACCCTCTGGGCCAGGGATGTGGTGGATGGGGAGCTGCTTGTTATCAAAGCTGAGGACTATCTCAGCCATCTCGTTCATGCTGACCATTTCATCGCTACCAATGTTTACTGGCTCACGGAAATCAGACTTTGTTAACCTGACATATATGACAAAATAACATCTTAGCTCACCAGAAGAAAAACAGCTACATTGACCAATTTTCTCTCAAGACCGAAGGCTATTCCATTTCATTACAACTGTCTTACACTTTTACCTGAACAAAGATAATCAATAAAAAATTACATATGCCTTCTTTGCAGAAACCGTGCAATAAAAAATCTCAAATTATTACCATGAAGGGAACTATATTTACCAGTCTACTCCCTCCTGTTTTTAATTGACGACGTGACATCAATACTTTAAATTAATTTATTTAAGCTGAAAAAGTTACTATAAATTCCTAATGGCATCATTAAAAGCCCAAATTAATGAACAAGGTCCAGTATCTTCTTATAATACATGTTGTGCTATTTTTCAACTCCTATCTCTGATGTTCAGGCAGAGATGAAGGTGATGACAGCACAGATTTGTGAGCTTTGGGAGATCCTTGCCGCAGATGTAAATTCGCTTCAAGAATGCTTATTCAAAGCTCAATAATAGAAGTGTCAGTTATCTTATTATTTTATAATATATTGTGATGTTTGTCAACTCCGATCTCTGATGTTCAAGCAGAGACAAAGGTGATGACAGCACATACTTTACGAGCTTTGGAAGATTTTTGCCACAGGATGTAAATTACTTCCACGACAATTTACTAAAAGCTTAAATGTTAACAGCTGAATGACCCTTTTTCTTGTTTTCTTCATTATTTTGTCAGTATTCATGCAAAGTCAATGGTAAAACATCGGTAGCTTGCACTGTTAGGTTGCAGTTGAGGTAAACTGATGCAAATATGACCATATCATCCAAGCTTAGTGGCATAAACTACAGAAGCTTGCAAAGCATAACAAACTTGCCGATCGGTCTTAGCAGTAGAGAATGAATTGCTAAAAAGCCAACTAATCGTAGTCTTCTCAAACTGTCGAATTAAACATACATAAATGTCCCAGAAGGACATACACAAAGACCTAGGAACATATAAAATCTGCTTCTTCCCTTTATGCGCTATAGAAATATTTTAACAGAAAATTCGAGTGGCCTGGAAAAAAAATCATGTGCACAAAAGAGAACTAATCATTCATTCTGTTGGAGCTATATCTGTAAATATTCAATTGTAGTTTAAGAACAAAATGTCCGTAATAGGCTATGGATGCAACTTGCTTGATCTTAATCTAACAAGTGTGAAGAAAAAGGTACCGAACTGTAGCAACTTAAGAAAGATGAAGCTTTACTTACCTAAGGACACCTTCAACACACTCATCAATAAATGTAAAGGATCTAGTCTGCAGACCATCTCCCCACATCTCAAAGCGTCCTGTGGATGTTAGAGCCTTTCTGCAGAATGCAGCAGGTGCCTTCTCCCTTCCACCTATATAGCCAAGTAATAATCATAGGGCAACAAAATTCAGGAAACAAATTGCGAATACCACATAAATAAATATAACTAATTTATAGAAAAATTACCTTTCCATGTTCCAAAAGGACCATATATGTTGTGAAAACGACCGACTCGGCATTCAATGCCAAAGTCCTTTGTGTAGTGTTTGCACAGCTCCTCAGTAGCAAGTTTTTCCAAGCCATAGGCATCTTGAGGCTAAGGATAAACAAATCACTTCTGTCAGCCTTTAGCAGAAAACTAAAGTGAGTAATTGACAATTAAGAATTAACAAAAGCATGAATCAATGTGAAACTTTAGACACCTCTGCAGGCCAAGCATCTGACTCCTTCAAGCTAACTACAGTCTCCAACTGCTTAAATTCAGGGTAGATACAGGCACTCGATGCATAAAAGAACCTGCAAGGCCAAATAGAAAGATAGATTTCAGAAGGTAAGCAATAAATCACAAACTTCGTAGTAATTTGTTGTGAGGCCTTCAAATGAGCACAAAAACTAACTGTTTTTTTCACACTCAAAGCTTAATATGTAATGTAATCATGTAAGATTAGTAAAATTCTTAAATTACTGCAACGAATTACTGAAGTTCTTTATGTTTCATATCCATAACAAAGCATACAAACACTCCACTACAGTCATCAACTCAACCCCGAGCAGAGAAGTAATTGTCGGCGCATGCTTTGCAAATATCTGAATTCTCAATGCACATGGATATATTTCTGCAGCGTGTGTATTACACCATTTCCATTTTGTCAATTAGCATCATCAGCTCAGCCTAAAATCCACCAATTAAGACTTCTCATATACGGGGTGAGTTAAATCCCTTTTTACTATATAATATATTTGCTATGAAGTGGCAGCATACATGCACACAACTCTAATGCATTTCCACAATATAGCAATTAATGCTGAATATTCTCTTCCATGAATGCAGAAATTCAGTAAATTAATTTACATTCTTTGTAGATCAAAGCTAATTTGGTGGAGATAAGGACAACTACAAGGTGAGAAATTACCTCTTGACACCATTAATTCTAGCAGCTTCAAGCATGTTAAAGCTGATCATGGTATTGTTGTACATGATCACGGAGTGGTTAGACTGGATGAATCCCATCCCTCCCATATCAGCCGCGAGGTTGAACACATGGTCAACTCCCGTGGTCACCTTGAGGCAGTTGTCCATCACCCTAAGGTCGACGAGATGGAACTCGTGGCAGAACATGTCCTCAGTCATGTGCTCATTCTTCTTCCAATCAGAGGCGATGATGTAGTGCCCCTCACTCTTGAGACGCCTAGCAATGTGGGAGGCGATGAAGCCACCAGCCCCTGTGATGGAGATCCGCAACTTCTCGAACGGCCAGTAAGGCTCCTTCTCCAGTGCCGCATATGTGTACTCCTTGTTGAGAGCCATTCTACAGTACCAAAAGCTCAAACATTAAGATAACAACTACTCCAGATGCTGTTAGAACCTCATGCAACACATCTACGAGAACAACTGAACAAACACCCAGTCATTTACGGAAGAAAAATAACTGAAGTTCATCACAAAACATATGGCTGAAGCCCCTTTAAACCAGAGTTGATAAAAAAAATCCATATGTAGTACAAATGAGGTTTATGTCAACAAACATAAGACGACACCTTTAGAATTGATTCAGCATACAATTGCACTAGTTTCGAAGTAGTAATCCGCCATCCCATACCAAGAACAAATTCTCAAATCAATTAAATTTCAGATTGGCATCCTGTACCCAGTGCCCATTGAAGAAGACAAAACATGCATGGGTATGGGTGAATGCATTAGATTAGTGCGGCACGAACAAATTTCCAGTACGGAATATAACGGAGAAGAAGAATGGTTTAGATCTGACAGCTCATATCAAGGTAACCAGCTCCTATACCAATGGCATCAATCACAGCCAGCAAAGCAACCTAGGGTTCCTTCCCCGACCAACATGAGAACTCGTTAGCAATCCGATCGGTCGACGCCGGCAAGCCAAGATGCGAAGCGACGGGCCCAACCCAAGATATGATTCTATACGAAAAATTTTACACAAGCATAAAGTTGGCACCTTTGTAGCTGTCGGACGGCTGGGCGCCGGCGCCGGTGAGAGATCTAGAAGCGGACGGAGGAGGAAGAAGATTGTTGGGCGGCTCGCCGGTTCTCCTGGCCGGCTTCTTTCGTCCTCCGGCGACTCTTAAATAGTACTATAAGAATTAAGAAGGGGGAGACTAAGTCTTGGCTGGCAGTGTGCACGGTGGCTTGAGAAGGGGTTTATCTCCCTTTTTTGCACGATGGTCCAAAGCAAGTTCTAGTTGAGTTGTTGGCTCGTAGGGATTTGATTCAATCTCAAAAAAGAAGGGATTTGATTCATTTTATTGTACAACTTACAATAAAATAATGTTGCAGTCTATTGTGGATGCAGAGACCATGGGTGTACATTCATGATGTATATGTATATTTCTATTTTTCTTACTTTTAATATTCAATATATGGTTAAGCTTTTCTGGCCATTGATAATTTTCTATTTTGATTTCTAATTGATGATACCTGAACAATTGCATTATTTATTTAATCATAGTCAATAAAGATTATGTAAAAGTATAAAATCAAGATGACGTTGATAGTAAGAACCTAGTACTTTTTTCGATTACACAATTACGACACTTTGTAGAATCAACAGAGAATAAATTCGACCTAAGAGTTGGTAAGCTCTTCTAATTCTATCTCATTTCTTAGCTCCATAGAGCTTTGCTAAATTCGACCTAAGAGAGAACTGAGGAGCGCAAGCCAATTCCTACTAAATCCTCAACTATCGTTGATTAAAAAAATATATACTGCACCTTTTTAGATGTAGATTCAACTAAAATGATTTGGACATGATTCTTGAATATCGTTCAATTTTCTTGTCGGGGTAGGGGAAAACATTTTTCGTTTGGGTTTCTTCGCATGAAGCACATTTTAAAATAATGCGCCCACTGAGGGTCCGTTTGGAATGAAGGAATGTAAAACACAGAAATAGGAAAAAACATAGGAATTTGACAAAATACAGGAATTGAGAAACTGAAAAAAAACCACAGGAATCCAAAACAGAGGAATGAAGAACTTAGGACGTTTGGAATGGAGGAATAAAAATAAAGGAACAAAAATGTTAGTGCAATTAACTAATAAATTTTTTATCAGGGCTTACTAGGAATAAATGAACATAAAAATCAAGTGTACTTAGCTAATAACTCTTTATTATAATTAAAAAACACATTGCTATAAAAAATCCAAATAGAAGAAAAAAACACATGTAGGCGAATCTGAACTCTATGAGATGGCAGGTTAATTATATCACTCATTTCCCCAAATCAGCAAAGAATTGAAAAGAAAACAGTTATATTTATCCAACAGCCTTATCTAAGCAGCTTGCTCTTCTCTCTCTTATGATTCCCTCTTTCCTCCTCGATGCAGCGTGAAGACAAGGGGAGCAAGACGGTGGCTCACTTACAACATCTAGTTTGCTTTTTCCATGTAATTACGCTTAGCCTCACCTGTCTTTTTGTCACGCTGCGGCTAATGGTAAGACGGAGTGTGAAGAAACCAGAGACAGCAGGCGAGCGATAGCGAAGGAAGCATTCCCTTGGATCGGAATGGATTTTTCATTTTCTGTGAAATAGGCATGGTCTGCTTCCTTTCCAGAGGAAAGGAACTTTGATTTCCTTTGTTCCAAACGTGTTGTTGTATTTCCTTTCCAGAGGAATGAATTCCTCCAATATTCCTATGAGTTTCCCTCATTCCAAACGGAGCCTGAAAGAGACATCACTTGTACTTGCAATAGTCGCAAAGGAACACGTGCATTGCATCGTACGAATGCGATGTTGCCAATCGATGCTTGGATTTGGCAAAAACAAACAAGACCTAACTATATTCAGTTGACCAGACTAAGCATGGAAATTGAGAGTGAATGTAACTCTGACAAATAATGGAGTATTTTAAGTAACAATGAATACAACTCATGACCTAGCAGTCGGATTTGTACTAAATTATTCCGGAGATTGTGCGCGTGCATGCGGATGTGTAGCCGTCAACAACTTGCACAATGAAAAGTGTAAGTGTGTAAATTCAGAAAAGAGTAACATTACAAGAAAACTGCATCATTTTCAGACTCCTAATATTTGGAGCAAAAATAGGAAAGAGACCGTTTTGGGGATAACGAAACAAGGTCAGAAACGGAAATCGTAAGAGTGACTGAAACATGTTCATTGGACATCCATTGAGCAAGGTTTACTCGACCTGAGACGCACTCAAGGTGGCAAGATAGAGCTCACTTTGCACTTCCACGCAAGGAATTAGTATATTTGATCAGGTCCAAATTTAAGCAAACCTTGCCCTCGAAAGAAGAGCAAAATTAATTTAGGCCTGACAAGGTTTAATAACGGTACCACCTCACGGTAAGCAAAGTGGTTCGAACCTGGTGCCGCCCTTTGACTTTGACTTGGTCGAAACCTGTGCGGGCCGAAGGAAGAAGCGAAACAAACAGGCCTGACAACACAACAGTTAGCGGGCAGGTTTGGGCTCACTGGACAGTACGGCCCGTTATGCATAGCCCAGTAGCCAGTCGTTTGATGATATTTTGTTTTCTACAAAAAAAAGGCTTACAGCTATTTTTCTAAGAAAATATTTGATAAAACCTGTGAATCCTAGAATTTCAAGAGCATGTAAGTGTAAAGCCAAAATCATATTAAAAACACATATTATTTTCTAAATGGCACGGCAATTGAACATAAATTGATTTTATCTTGTAATTTAAAGATGGACACAAGGATGGGAAAATACTGTTTGAATATAAAAATTACTCATTAGTATGAGTGCACATATAACTTGGTTAGATCCGGTATGGTTCGCAGTTACTGAATGGTTGAACTACCCGAAAATTGTACTATCCTTCGATTGAACATGGAAGATCAAAGTATGGGTTTTGTCTTGTGGGGACAGTTATGAGTTTAGTCTGTGAAACTTTTGGTGACAGACGCAGACATGAAATTTGGATGAGTAGTGTATGGGGATCACACGGCCAAATTACGGATAAACTGCGCATATCCCCCACAACTATTCGGGTATGCAACCCATGAGAAGAATCGGCCAAAACGGCACAGTTGCTCGATCAGGAATAATAAGTAAATAGAAAATATGGATGTATTTGTACAGTTTCTTATTGGCACGCCACGGTTAGCCCGCAAAATGCCGGCTTTGCTACCAATATAATGGAGCTATATAAACCATGCACGTGTTGTCAGGTAACAATAAAAAAGCCATCTCATACGCACCGTGTGTTTACAGCTTCTCCCTAGCTAGCTACTAATTACCCCACACAGAAATAATTTCGAACACGATACACTTGAAAGATCCCAAAGTTGGAAAAAAAAGAGAAAGTGTTGCAGCAGTACAATTAATTGTTCACTGACGGAGATGATTTCACTAGGAGGAGGCGGGGGCGGGGGCGACGGTCTCGACCTTGGGCACGTCGACGGGGAAGTTGTGGATCTCGTCGATCCAGGGGTTTCCGGTCCTGTCCTCGTTGACGGGGTCGATGGTTCGCAGCGCCCTCCACACGGCGCTGTTGCACTTGAACCCGGACCCGAACGCGATCTGCCACGCGCGCTGTCCCTTGCGCACCCGTCCTTTGGCCTCCGTGTAGGCGAGCTCGTACCAGAGCGAGCTGCTGGAGGTGTTGCCCCACCTGTAGAGCGTCATCCTGCTGGGCTCCATGTGCCACGGGCTGAGGTCCAGGTTCTTCTCGATGGTGTCGAGCACGGCCCGGCCCCCGCGTGGATGCAGAAGTGGTCGAAGGCCATCTTGAAGTCGGGGATGTATGGCCTGGTCCTGACGCCGAACACCTTCCGGCCCACGAGCGAGGCGAGGAAGAGCAGCTGCTCAGACATGGGCAGCACGAGCGGGCCGAGCGTGGTGATGTTGGTCTTGAGCGCCTCCCCGGCGACGGCCATGAGGTCCTTGGAGAGCGCGACGCCGACGCGGCCGGCGCCGTCCTCCTCCTGGAAGACGCAGCGGAAGGCGCGGTCGTCGGCGCCGTGGTGCGTGCGCACCGTGTGCAGCAGCTGGTACTTGGCGCGGCGGCGGTCGCGGTTGGACAGCAGCACGGCGGCGCCGCCCATGCGGAACAGGCAGTTGGACATGAGCATGGACCGGTTGTTGCCCCAGTACCAGTTGAGCGTGATGTTCTCCATGCTCACCACCAGCGCGTACGTGTTCCGGTGCACCTGCGTGCGTACATCAGATGGGTCAGCTTCGATTTTGGAGAGCGATGCCCAACCGATTCAATTTAATTCATGGCGTCGCGTGAGCTAGACATCAGTGGCTAGGCCCCTGCGACCCTGAACTGCATTGATGCGGACGAGCCACCGACCGGGCGCCATTAAACACGAACGGGAGGAAGTCATCAACCGGTCGCGCACACGTCTGGACGCTTCGGCCGGGACCATTCGATTTCAATTTGATGGCAGTCACGGAATGGGCCATGAACAACGTCGCCGGGAGCGTGTTAATGCGCGTGACCAATAAATAGTTCGCGTCCTAGCTACGTACATGATTGGTCAGGGAGTTTTTTTCTTTTTTTTGAATCATGTTGGCAAAAAATCATCCGCGAGAAGGTTTGTTGGGTTTGCATCGAGTAGGCAGCCAACTCTATCTATGGAAAGATATAAAAAAGGTCGAGTTCGTACATATTTTATTAACCTGTACAGAAGCCGTTTTATTTTGTAGTCCAAATCTAGAGTACTCACGACTTTAAAAGTTGTTTACTCGAACAGAACTGGTACTATCGCCGTACTAGAACCACTTGAGCAGCACTAACTACAGTTACTTTTGCTAATTGTTTCCAGAGCAATTAATTAACACAAGGAAGCCGTCGTGGTACGTCAGTACCGTAGTGGTTCTATCTACTCCCTCGTCTAGAAATATAAGTATTTGTTGACTTTTAGATATCATATTTGACTATTCGTCTTATTTAAAAAATTTATTTAAATTTTACTTATTTTGATATAATATACATTAATCCTAGGTATATTTTAAGTAAATCTTCTTTAATTTTGTATTTACATAAATATTTTGAATAAGACTGAATGATTAAACGAGAAATCGAGAAAGTCAACGAATCCTTATATTTTTGGACGGAGGGAGTACCAATCGTTGAACTACTTGTACCTGAGTCAAACCGAGTCAAAGTCGCACCCACCCCCAACGAAACGCTCCATGAGGACCGTCCGTGCTCGGATCGCCGGTCGGGATCATCGCTCAACACCCGCATGCAGCTCGTTAGCTACAACTACTAGTCGATTTTATCTCTACCGCGCGACGTTAATAAAAAAAAATACATGGGCGAAGTTAATAAAAAAATAAATAAATTACCTGGAGGAGCTGCTTGGCGAGGTCGATGGAGATGAGCCCTGCGCTGCATCCCATGCCGCCGAGGTTGTAGCTTGCGACGTTCCCGCGTAGCTTGTAGTGGTTGACGATCATGGCGGAGAGCGAGGGCGTGGGGTTGAAGAGGCTGCAGTTGACGACGACGACCCCGATGTCGCGCGCGCGGACGCCGGTCTTGGCGAGCACGCGGTCGATGGCGCCGAACATGACGGCCTCGGCCTCGGCGCGGGCCTCCGCCATGCACGGGTTGGGCGGCGAGTTGAGCACGGCCCGCGGGAAGTAGGTGCCCTGGCCCAGCCCGGACCGCTCCAGGATCTTGCGCTGGAACGCCAGGTTCTCCTCCGTGAACACCCCGCGGCGGCGGACTGACGCATGAAGGTCTCGCGCGTCACCGTGTGCTCCGGCCCCGGCTTGTAGCACGCGAAGTCGAGGAGATACACGGGCCGCGGGCGCCGCATCAGGTACGCCGTGAGCAGCACCGCCGCCACGCCCAGCAGCGCCGCGGCCAGGGCCAGGTTCGCGTGGAGCGCGGCGAGCAGCGCGGCGAGGTCGGCGGCGGCGGTGAGGCGGTGGGCCAGGACGGCGGCGAAGGGGGCGAGGAGGGCGTACGGGAGGTTGGAGACGGCGAGGTGGTACGCGAGCTTGCGGCGCGTCGGGCCGTGCCGCGGGTTCGTGATCGTCGCCGGCGCCGCCGCGGGAGCGGAGGAGGGTTCGTGCGGGCTGGTCATGGCGGCGCACTCGATCGGCTCGGCGGGCGGAAGACAAGAGCGCGTGTGGTGGTGGGGGGGAGGGGGGCTCGTGGATATATAGGTGCGCCGGGCGTGTCCGGGTCGGGGAGGAGGACGAGGGCGAGGCGGAAGCGGAAGCGGAGACGGGAGGTTCTAGGCGCGCCGGGTGGGTGCAACCACCGGAGCGACCATTAAGACGGCGGCCGCCAGCGGAGGGGTTGGGACGCGCCTCGGCCTCCTCGAGTAAATGCGCTTCCTGTGCTGC
This sequence comes from Chloris gayana, assembly GCA_031894775.1. NCBI lineage: Eukaryota > Viridiplantae > Streptophyta > Magnoliopsida > Poales > Poaceae > Chloris > Chloris gayana. The sequence continues at coordinate 141,362 of JAUNZO010001285.1, forward strand.
CTGACCTGAGACCGCGCCTTCCTCTGCAAGTTGCGCTAGCTGCCTGCCGAGTTACTCTCTCGGCGGGTGCCGAACTGTAATTTTTTTTCTTCTTCTCGTGTGTTCGCTCATCTATTCCGCCTACTACTGCTACTCCCGATCGGTCGTTTTGGTGAGCCGAGCACGAAACGGACACGTACGTACGCGCCACCCGGCAGGTTGTTGCGTGTGCCGGGACACGTCGCTCGGGCGCGGGAGCACGAAACAGCGGCGTGCAGTGCAGTGCAGGATCAGCGCATGCGCATGCTGCGCATCGATTCCATCTCATCCCCCGCCGGGTGCCCGCGTGCCCGGCCGCCCGGGAGGGTTCCAATCCACCGGTCCCCGGTAGCGTCCAGGAGGACCGTACCGTCGTCGTCCGCAACCAAACCGACCGTCCGTGTGTGCCAAATAAAACTTCCAGCTCCACCTCATGAGTCATGCTCATGCATGATATGTCGGCAGCGCACTGACATAAGCATTGCAAGTACTGTTCTACTAGGTACTGACTAGTCGTTATTTGCCTGATCGATATATGGCGTGCCGAATTGCCAATGCAACGTGAGTTCCTTCCATCCGTCGTCGTGTCAAATTAACAGAGACCGGCCGGCCACACGCACGGTCGATGGACCCGATGTACCTGGTGCCGTGTGTCGCCGCCGTCTGTGGCGTATGGCCATAATGTAGTAGCGGGAGCAGTAGTCGTTATTAGCCTGACCTATATGTGGCGTGCCGAATTGCCAATGCAACGTGACTTCGTTCAATCCATGGTCGTGTCGAATTAACAGACCGGCCGGCCACGCACGGTCGATGGACCCGATGTACCTGCTGCCGTGTCGCCGCCGTCTGTGGCGGCGTATGGTAACGGGAGCAGTAGTCGTTAACACGCACGTACGAGTTAGACATCGACCGAGCAACCTACCTCCACCGTCCATGGATGGATGTGACTTAGGTTGCGTTTGGATCGACCGAGTTAAACCTGCTGCCGTGTCGCTGCCGTCTGTTGCGTTTGGATGTGACTAGTTGGAGCTCGAGCGCTCCTCGGTCTGTGGCGAAGAGCAGCTCGAGCGCGGATAGTAGCGCTAGGCCGGCCACGAGTTTGCCATCGACCGAGCAACCAACCTCCAATGGCTATCGCCTCACCGGTCAACGTGACCAGCGTCAACAGGTCAGGACATAGTACATGGCACACCGTACCGTACTAGCCAGAACCGGTCCACGTACACACGACAGCAGCACTGCGCCGCCCAGAGCGACGCACCCAACGGCTCGAGAGCTACGATTTTGGTTTCGCTAACGTGCACTTGCGCTTGGGAGGAACACCGTGTCGTCGTAATAGTTCATCCAGTGAGATGCGTGTTCGCGATAACGAACCACGCGCGTCCGTAGTAATAACGGACCTGAACTCCACTTGCCGATCCATCCGCCCGCGGCGAGACGGCTAGGTGGTCCCCGGTTTGACCTGGCCGCCGCCGTGTTGCTCTGCCACCAATACCCAACGCGAACGATCTGCTCAACCACCTCTCAATTCAATTCAATGGCGCCCTTCAGGGCCCGGCTGCTGCCTTCCGCAGCAGTTGCCTGTTGCTGCTGCGGTGTCAACTGCATGCAGCGGATCCCATCTCTTGATCAGGTCGGCTACCTGCCTGCCGCGAGACCGAGAGGCCCAATCAACGCCCCTTGCCTGCCTGCCAGCCACAGAAACGCGTCGCGGTCATCAGGTCGGGGCCATGGCGGTATGGGAATGGGATGGGGAAGACAACCACCGGTTCCGGTTGGTTATTACTGTACGTACGTGCGCTCCACGCTCGTCCGTGTCCGTGTATGTCATCGCCCCGCCTTAATAACCAGCTGCTCAACACGTGCACACTGCAATCCCAAAATCACGGTTCGGCAACCGATCGTCCTTTCGTACATCAAAACGACAATACTATCGCAGTGTTTCTGGAAGGCAAGGAACACTCATCTCGAGTCTCGACCAAGATAATAGTGTACCAGTACTCGTTAACCCCACCGGTCAAATGCGGGAATGGCACGGCTGATCACCAGATGGGGTGAGTCTGCAACCTAATCTCACCCAACAACAACAAACGGCACGATTGCCGTCATCAAGACACCTTCAAACACTCCCCATATATCTTTTCTCTTCTGCCCATGCATGATCGATTAGGGTTCGCTGATCCCGGTATAGGCTGTTGCGTGTTGTGCCGCCCGGACACGGCACGTTCCAGCACGGAGGGCCGTCCGATTGTCCGAAACACAACCAGTTTTCGTGTGCGCGCCAAATAAAAGCTCCACATAGACCACTCCACCTCACGACATAAGCGTTGCAAGTAGTACTCTACTCCCTCCGTCCCAGAATATTTGGCATTCTAGCCTCATCAAATTTTCCCAAAATGTTTGGCATTCTCACTTTTCGAGACACCTTTTTCTCTTCCCAATACACCTCTATCTCTATCTCTTTCTTCCTCGTTTTCTGCGTATCTACTTTATTCCTTCTCTTCTTAATATCCGTACTGCAGAGGTAAAATGCCAAACATATTGGGACGGAGGGAGTACTAGGTAGTGAGCGGTAGTTATTAGCCTCTGATCTGTGATGGTGTCCCGAATTGCCAATGCAACGACGTTACGTGACTGATCCATCGGCGTGTGAAACACAACGGAGCGGAGCGAGCGGGAGATTCGTCTCTGGGCGCCGGCCGGTCGCTATCGGCGACACAGCTGCTGGACGCCGCTTGACCGCCGCTGTTCCTCGTCGTCACGGAGCGCTCGGTGCACAGTGATGCGAGACACAGCGAAATTTAGTCGCACAGGACTCGGAACGCGCGCGCTTGGAACCCTCATGGCAGGAGCGGTGCACTTGGTCAGAGAGACGACGAAGTGATGATGACCTGTGCCGCGCGTCCTAGCTAGTTCACCTTGTTCGCGTTCCGTTGGACTCATCTAATTCCACGCGTGCCGGCGCCTGTGAGAAGCTAGGAACCGTGCGCGGCAAGCACGCGCACATGCTAGAGGTTGCCACCGCCGGGTCTTCGCTGTACGTGCGTGCGTAGTAAGGCCATTCTCAGTGGGGGTTTCATTTGCATTAAATAAGATGCCATATCAGCTAAATTGCTGACATGGCAAGGTAATTAATATGAAAGAGATGAAATGAGTTTCATTAGGATGAAATCCATATGGCACTGTTTCATATGTATGAAACTCAATTGAAACTTGCATTGAGAGTATAAAAGTTTCATATCAACTTATTTCGACCAATCTCAATACAAGAATTATTGTTATGGTATGCCTATGAAACCGAGAAGATGAAATGATACATTGAGAGAGACCATTTCATCTATCAAACCAAAACTCTATTAGCTTATGTGGCACTCTTAGAAAGCGTGAAATGAAACCATACACTGAGACTGGCCTAATGGAACGGAGAGCTCAACTCTCCACTTGCTGATCCGTACCCGTCCGCGGAGCCACTGCCGGGTGGTCCCCCGTTTGACCTCGCGCCGCCACCAACCGATGCGAACGAACCAACTCCATTCAATTCAATGGCGCGAGCCCCCTCCCTGCCCGGCCTTCCGCAGCAGTTGCCTGTTGCCGATCCGGCTGATCAGGTCGGCTCGCTTAGCTACCTGCCGAGAACCAATCAACGCGTCCCCGCCTGCCAGTGCCAGCCACAGGAAGGAAACGCGTCGTGGTCAGGCCGGGCATGGGCATGGCGGTATGGGAATGGGGTTGGGTGGGGTGGGGGAGGGAGACAGCCGGTTCCGGTTGTTGCATGGTTACGTGCTCCAGGCTTGTACATGTATGTCGCCCCTGTTCAGTCCTGCTCGTGTGCACACATGGCCACTACTGCATCCTGAACCTCCACGTGCGCATTGAAATCGCGAATCACGGTTCGGCAACAGATCATGCTTTCGTACGTCTAAACCACACTACCATCGCAGGGTGTGGAGCGCCAGCGAACTTACCAACACTCATCTGGACCAAGATAGTAGTAGTCTACCCACGTCCGCACAAGAAGAACGAGTTCGGAGCACTTAATTAACACCTGTCAATGCAAACGCAGCAATGGCCGGCGCGGTCGATCACCAGCTGGGGTGGCTATCCAACCTAATCTCACCCAACAACAACAACAACAAACGGCACGTTCTCGTCATCAACACACCGAAGATCTTTTCTTCCGTCCTTTTGGCCGATTAGGGGCTCATCAGTTGGACGTTCCTTTTGACCATTCATCAGCCAGAGACGAGGGTCATGGTCGTCGTCGCTGCTTTTCCCACCAAACGCCCTGTTCCCCTGCCGAGACGCCGCAATAGTTAGCAGTCCACTTCGTATCGAGCGGCCGGGGAAGCTAGCTAGAGGCCGGTCCACGTCGCGCCGTCGTCTTCGGCCACCATCCCAACGAAACCTCTTTATTGGTTCGGTTTCGCGTTCAATCAACGGCAACCAAGCTGATGCGCTGCCTCGCTCGTGTGGCCGGTGTTGTGCCCGAGAGCTCTTTTGTGCCGTGTGCCGGGTTCGGTTCCGGCAACATGCATATGGACACGCATGGTATCGTGTCGTGTCCAGGTAACGGAGCGAGTTATTATGGCTGATAACAAGCACGGGTTGTGCGTACTCAATGACTCGGGCAGCTGGAGCTAGCGGTTGGGGAACGAGTTAGTGCTCGATCCCTGCTAACCTATGTGCCGCAAGATTTTTTGCAGCACCAAGTAGTATGCGGCATCTAACTAGAATATATAGTTAAGGAGCAAGACGGGTACGCAGGAGTATACTTTTTCTGGAGCCGTGCGTTTGACATAAAAACTTTTGGATAGAGTTGGCAAGTAGTATTTGCAGCACGCCGGCGTGCATGTACATGTGCATCTAACTATACTAATTATTAAAAGAACAGATGAGCTGCACCTATTTTCTTAGGCCATCATGAGTTGTAATTACGCAGTGCGTATACGGGAAAAAAATTCTATGGCACCGGTGCCATAAAATTAATATGGCAGGCCTGTTGGTGGCTTGCCACGTAGATAGAAGAAATCTCTCCGCATGTAACCTCTCTTTCAGGCCAATGTATTTGTTTTCTCTAATATTCTTCCATAGCTCTCGTATGCATCAATCTAATCATCGTTCTTGGTATTTTTGTGGCAGAGCGGTTGTAGTTGTAGGGAAATTGGCCAGGAACATTTGCAGTTGGTGGATAATCATAAATAATGAAGAACAGACGCATATCAGTCTTTGGATCCAGTAAACAACACCCATAATGTTCATGATAAGAACTTCCTCGCAGAAAAAAAATTTGTTCAAGATAAGAACTAGCAAATGTGGTTGGAAGAAATATGGTGCAGCCGGTCACCGTTTCTAGGCCATGTCAATTACGCTGTCAGGTTGGCAAACAGGTTCTCTCTATGCCACATGGTCGTCACAATTCACAAAAATTTTACATGCTCGAAGCAGATCGTAGAAAAAGAGGAACGTACTAGACCGCCACAGGAGGTCAGCTTGTGGGAAAGGAAAAACAAACAGATTAGGAAGCTTCAAAGCGGGTTAGTTGGATTTGCTACGTGGCAGGAGATTAAAGGCGCTGCCATACAACTTCTATGGCGCCGGTGCCATAGAAAAGAATTCTGTGCGTATACTGCTGAGTTGCTATAAACTTTCTCCCAGGAAAAACTGTCTGCTTCCGTTTCCTGTCATGGAAAGCACATCCTCGAAAATTTACGTATCCAACCAAAACGGTGCCAACAACAGGTACTTCTTTATGTAGGATACGCGTGTTTCTGCTTTTTATGAACATACTACTAGCTTTTAGCTGTTAGCTTTATTTTGTAACATGTTTCTAACTTTTCTGCAGATCAAATCCTAAAAAGTGAGTTTTCCAGCTTTCAATTCATTTCATCAAAAGTTGTGTTTTCACAAACACATGCTTCACAAGCAATACGCTTATCGAATTCAAAGTGTATCTTTCACATACACATGCTTCACACAAGCAATACACTTATCCAAACTGACAAGATGACACAGGGAGTAGAGAGAGAAATATTTCTTTCACCCAGGCTTCCACTTTCATCAATGCCTAGTTTTTCTCTTCAAGCATCGGTGGCATCAATGCCTGAATGAAAAGGTTGGAAAAAAAACTGGTTGAAGCACCGATGACTAAGAACACCTACAGTGGATCGGTGTCTAAAGGAATCTTGAAGGAATATTTCACTAGGCATCGGTGCGTGCCGCTGTGTGGTATGGTGCTTGATCTCAAAAACAGGCATCGGTGCATGTTGAAGCGCACCCGATTTCTCTTCAAAAAACAAAGAAATTTACTCAACTTTTTATCTATATTGAGGGGTCCACGTTGCATGAGACATCGGTGCCGATACTGTGAAGAGAAAAATGAAACACCGGTTGCTACTGACGACGACATGATGTTTGAGGCACCACTATGACTGTGGGTGCTCTAATGCTCATGTTGAAAAGGGTAGCACACCGTACCAATTCCTTCTTGTGTCGTGTGATGGTGACCTAAGCTGAGAGACAGGCGGGGTTTTCAAATTTTCAGAAACCCTGTATAAGACTATTCGCACTCGTCATACTCTATTTTCATCTTTAAAAGGAATATTCCATCCTAATCAGTAATATTCTCTCCTCTATATCCAGGTTTTACTACATCCGTTCATACTCTATATCCATCCTCTATGCCAACTACCTAATATTTTATTCAACCATCTCCAACTAATATCTCTTTTCATCTCTCCTTGTCTTTCCTTTTTCTTTTCTTTTTTCACTTCTTTTCCTTTCTTTCTTTTTTTCTCCTTTCTCTCTCTTTTTTTCCTTTTTTCTCTTTTTTTCCTTTTTCTTTTTTCTTTTCCCTTTTCTCTTTCCCTTTTTCTTCTCTCGTCGCCCGACCTCTTTCTTCTCTACCCGCCACACTCCTCCTTCATAGCGTGCTGCCACTGCCTCCCTCCTCCCCATTCCGGCGCCGGCGACTCCCTCTTCTTCCCGCGCGAAAGGCCGGTGGTTGGAAGAGGGGCCCGCGGCCTGCTCGTGTGGAGAACATAGCGGATGGTCCGACGCGGGGTCATCCTGGAGCGCAACGTATGCCATACCGTCCCACGGTGCAGTTTCTCATCCGCTAAATCTATACTGCAGATCGATTTAGAGTATACCAGTGCAGATAGTCTAACAACAGCATCATGGTAGGCAGGCGTAACTCTCCAGATATTTAGAGATATTTAGTACTCCACCATATAGGGTGCAACTTTCGTCTTTACAATAGCATATACAGTTCACCGTTGAGCCAATTAATTTCTTTTTCTGTTCTGGTCATTTGGATCGATGGGATCAACGCTAGAGCTAGCGGAAGCAGCAGCCAGCAGAAACAGTTGGCAAGCACAATAAATTTGTGATTTATGCATAAAGGAGTAACGTGTGAGCATTCTTGAAAGAGGACATACGCTGACCAGAGAGTGACCAGGACGGAGGCGTGTGATCGAAAATCATTACTACTGTATACTCGCCTGTCCTGATCACTCTGTGTACAACGTAAGCCCATCGGAACAGCTGCCGGCGGCTAACTATGTGAACATGGTAACGACTAACGAGACTGACTGTGTACTCAACATTGAAGTGGTACATTTCACTGTTGATGTCAATCAATGATTTCCTGTTTTCTGTTTTAATAATCCATTGATTTATGGGATCTGGCCGATGTCGATCGAGGAAACAACAGCCAACACAAACGGTTGGTAAATAAAGCACAATAAATCTAGTCAGTAGATTGAGCGTGACTGCTTCGGGAAGATAATAATAGCACGTTGACGAATGACTAGTGCAAGATAAGTAGTAGTACAGTTTAAAATTTTCTTTTTGGAAAAAAAAAACAATCAATCAGGCGGGTTGCTGGGAGTCGAAGCCGCGATGGGAGATAATGAAAAAGAGGCCGCGAGGGGGTTGGGCTGAAAGCAAAGTGGGGCGAGAATGTACCACAGTATACATGGCGAAGAAGTGCCTAGGCGGACTTGGACCGGCCCGTAACTCACGAGGTTGGACCATGTACCTGTACGAAGTAAATTAGGCCCGAGATCTTAAGCTCCAATCGATTTCTGTAGCAAGTGCCTCGCCACGGTACTAGCAAGTACTGGCAAAGTTAACCTCTCCGTCCGTGTCACCAGCAGAAAACTCCTTGCGTCATTGCGTGCAACGCGTGCGAGGATCTGGTGGTCAGGTGGATAGATCGTGCTAGGCCTGTGTGGCTGTTTTCTGATGGGCGGCTGGCTGATGAGGCACCCGTTAACCGGTCAATATGGAGTATATACGGAAACGAGCACGATTTTCGTGAGCGGGCTTGTTTGTTGCGCACGTGCCACGTGGTCGTGGTTCTGCCACTGCCCACTGGCCGGCCCCGTTTTGTCTGCTCGTGTTGAGATCTCTGCAGCCAAGATCGAGTATCCGCCCGGATCAAGGTCCAGTCAAGCCCGTCAAATTTAGTAATCAGGCATAGGCACCGTTGACCATCACCTGCCGGCCACGCCTCTCATCAGTATCAGTGGCACGGCGTCACGTCTCCCTCGCGTTGCTTGCTCACCTACCTACCAGTCCCCGCTCCCAGCCTCACCCTCACTGACCGGAAGCGTACCGATCCATGGCCATGGCGCCGCCGTCGCGGAGGGTCCTGCTGCTGTGCGGCGACTACGTGGAGGACTACGAGGCCGCCGTCCCGCTGTACGCGCTCCCGGCGCTGGGCGTCGCCGTCGACGTCGTCGCCCCGGGGAAGCGCCCCGGCGACGCGTGCCCCACCGCCGTGCACGAGTTCCTCGGCCACGACCTCTACTCCGAGCTCCCGGGCCACAGCCGCTTCCCCGTCACCGCCGACTTCGCCGCCGCTGCGGCGGACCCGTCCCGCTACGACGCGCTCATCGTCCCCGGCGGCCGGTGCGTGGAGCCGCTCAGCGACGACGCGGAGGCCGTGTCCCTCGTCGGCGCCTTCGATCGGATGCGGCGGCCGGTGGTGCTCACGTGCCACAGCCAGCTGCTGCTCGCCGCGGCGGGCGCCATGCGCGGGGTCACGTGCACCGCCTTCTTCAGCCTGCGGCCCGTGGTGGAGGCGGCGGGCGGCGCGTGGGTGGACCCGCACCCGTTCGAGCTCTGCGTCGCGGACGGCCACGTCATCACCGCCGTCGGGTGGCCCGCGCACGCCCAGATCCTCGCCAAGCTCCTCGCCGGCCTCGGCGCCCGCGTGGACGGCGGCGGCTCCGGCAAGGCCGTCCTCGTCCTCTGCGGGGTGAGCCCGCGTTGACTTTCGCGGGTCGAACCCTCCCCGCACCGCAGATCGGGCTCCGCGTTGACTTTTGTCTCTCCTTGTGTGATGCAGGACTACGTGGACGACTACGAGGCGAACGTGCCGTTCCGCGCGCTGGCCGCCGTGGGCTGCCGCGTGGACTGCGCCTGCCCAACCAAGCGCAAGGGCGAGCACTGCGTCACCGCCGTCTTCGACGCCGGCGCGGCGCCGGGGTCGGTGGGCCCGGAGCGGCGGGGCCACAACTTCGCGGCGACCGTGGACTGGGTGGACGTGCGCGCCGACGACTACGACTGCGTGGTGGTCCCCGGCGGCCGGTCGCCGGAGCTCCTGGTGATGCACGCGAGCGCGGTGGCGCTGGTTAAGGAGTTCGCGGAGAAGGGGAAGGTCGTGGGGAGCATTGACCAGGGGCACCTGGTGCTCGCCGCGGCGGGGGTGTTGAAGGGGAAGAGGTGCGCGAGCGGCGTGCCGATGCGGGCAGTCTCGAGGTTGGCTGGGGCAGCGCGTGTGGAGAGCGAAGGGGCCGTTGTTGATGGGAAGCTCGTCACGGCGGCGAGCTGGTCCGACCTTACAGAGTTCTTGGCGCACCTGGTCGAACAACTCGGTGTTACCGTGTCGTTCTGAGTGTCGGATTATTCAACGTTGTGTGGACTAAGTAGCCAATAAATTGGGAATAAGAAAGAGTGACAATCATGTTTCCTTGAACTGCATTAGAGGTGACAACAAATACGCTTGGCTAAGAGTGCTAGTCAGTAGGCGTATCTGTTACTGTTTTTTTTTTAACGGGATAACCCACTTCCAGTTCCACGGGAAACGAAAGTCTGATAGTACACTTACAGCAAAGGACTGAGAAAAGAGAAATTTAGTTCTTCACCCGCCCCAAAGTACCAAGTATCCAACGGATCTCCAGTTCCCTGTTACATTCGGAGAACTACCGCCTGACCACCACTCACGAAAGATCGCAAAACACACACAAAATAGGTAGTGAGTGCTTCGCAATCCCTTTTTGTAGTTCTGATACGACTCTTATGATTATGCTCGAATTCCTTATGTTTTCGAATTTGATGGCAAAAATAACTCTTAAGAACCTTTTTCGCAATAATAATAAGAAAAAAGTCCATTTTACTCCCCGAACAATCCACTATATCCAAATTACACCCAAACAAAATCTTATCACACTTTACTCCCTCAAACAATTTAAGTTGGCTCAATTTACTCTCTTATGCAATTTTTTTTATTTCTCTTTGTACGAGTTGAATTTGAAGCTCAACTTTCGCAAGATGATAGATAATACTATTTCTATGTAAAAGAAAATATTATATATTTTTCTTATATATTTTATATATAATTCTAGAACTATATAAACAAGATGATATTTGATGCTATTAAATTATAAAAACTATGTTTAATATATTTTTTTCTTAACGTAAGGTTCAATGAAAACTATCGTTGTGCAAAATTCGAGCACTAAATTCAACCCATACAAAGAGAAATAAAAAAGAGAAATTACATAAGGGAGTAAATTGTACAAACTTAAACTGTTTGAGGGAGTAAAGTGAGCCAAGATTTTGTTCGGGATGTAATTTGAACAAAGTGGATTATTCGAGGAGTAAATTGGAATTTTTCCACTAATAAGAATAAGAGAAAATTCCTTCTATGGTCTCCAAAAGATGAGGCTTCCTTCTATGACCTCCAAAAAATCAAACTTCCTTATGAGACCCAATTTCATTTTTGACTTCCTTCTATGCCCTCGCCATCAGATTTGATGCCTAAAGGTGTTAAGTTTATTGTAAAAAGACCGTTTTACCCCTGGAATGAAATACACTTGTTTTTTAATAAAAAATCTGTTGGAAGTATTCATTTTCTGGTTGTTGTATAAATATGAAACATGTATTTCAGCTTGTTTTGAAATCTCAGCTTGTTTAAAATTGAAGTGGAACCAGAAAATGAATACTTCTAGCAGAATATTTTTTTAAAAAAGTAATTTTATTTTGTTCTAGGGGTAAAATAGTCTTTTTACACTAGACTTAACACCGTTAGACATTAAATCGATGGCAAGGCCATATAGAGAAGTCAAAAATGAAATTGGACCTCATAGAGAAGTTTGATTTTTTTAAGGCCATAAAAGAAAGCCTCATCTTTTTAGAGACCATAGAGAGAATTTTCTCTAAGAATAATGAGAAGCAGAACTGGGTCCAACTTTTCCACCTAGATACCCACTGTCACCACTTTTCCACCTGTCTCCAGCCACATTGTTGCTAGAGCGGCGTACCGCAAGTGCATGCGGGCATGAGGAGGGCAACGATGAGGCATTTCTCCTGTCGTGGCACCCTCTCCTCTTTGGAAGGAGCCCGACGAGAGCCATGGCTCAGCGGACTCGACTTTACCAACACCGATCTGCATATGGTGGTTGATTTTAGGTCTTCCTTCTCGTTGATGGACACAATGGTGGATCTAGGCAGGTGGTCCTCATGAGATCGAGGTCGATGAAATCAACCATGGCGTTCCTTTTGACTTTATTCCAATGGGAGCATTTGGATCTCATGGTGATCAACCGTCGTTCTTTGGCGGCTAGGCACCCATGATTCCTTACCCCTCTTCTGCTGCACACCTAGTGAACAACGTAGGGTGTTTGTTCGGCAGAAAAGAAAATGTGCTCTAGGGCACACACGATAATTTCTTTTCTTTTATAAAATCATAATTAACTAATTAATTAGTTTCTTATCCTTTAAAATGATTTTTTTGGCAAAGAAGATTAATGATTGTTGCATTCATGATAGATATTTGCATTTTATCATGTGGCAATGCATTTGAAAACTGTTTACAAATTTGATTTAGAATAGCATCCAAAAATAGCAATCATCAATGTGTAGACGTTCAGCCATCCGACCTGCAGATTTCTCATATGCTGGATCCGTCAAATCGATGATCTGATCATTTTGAGGCGCAGGTTCTGGTTTCAAACAAAGATAAGTATTTATCTCATTTTTTGTTTTTCGACCATTTAGGAAAAAGAAACTTGGTACCTATCTGTTGGTTGTTCCAACTTATCTTCTTGTTTGTTCCTATGCAGCATTGCTCAACCAGAATATAACTGTTAGGTGACCTTGCAGTTCTTGTTAGTTGAATTTTTAAGATATAAAAAATAACATTGGTAAAAACAGACCTGGAGTTTGCTCATGTGATGGAATTGTTGAATCCACAAATTCATCAACTGTTTGTTGTTTTATTTTGATGGAGTAATCACCTGCTTTAGCAACATTTTTCTCCATATTAGATATATGAAAGAGTAAATTTCATAAAATCCCATGTTTTATGGTCCTTGTGTCACAAAATCCCAGGTATTCTGGTCCGTGTCATATAACCCCAGGTTTCTTGGTCATATTGTTTCATATAATCCCACCCCTATCAAAGTAGTATGAATATTAGAAGTAAATCTAACTTTTATGTGAGAAGATAAATTTGTCATATATTCAACTTGACGATTTTGTTGATTAATTCGACTGGAACACATATGTCATGCAAGCAAAAAGTTAGAATCCATAAATCATATTCACAGTCAATTCTTGATAGAGGTGAGGTTTTGTGAAACAATATGACCATAAAACGCGTGGTTATGTGACACGAGTCATAATACCTGTGGTTTTATGACAAAAGGACCACAAAATCTGAGGTTCTGTGAAATTTACTCTATATGAAATAAAGCACATGTTAGAGAGGGTGCCACCGTTTCTATTCTTTCTGTTTAAAATAAATTGTGAACAACAAACCTGGAGATTTCTCATACGATGGATCTGTTGAATCTATTAGTTCTTCACCATCATGTGTATCTGTACTAGCTTTAGGGTGTTCTTTCTGCATATTTGAATATGAAATAACAGTAATCACCTAAGATAAACGAAATAAAGCACATGTTACAGAGGGTGTCTCCCTTTCTATTTTTTCTGTTTAAAATAAATTGTGAACAACAAACCTGGAGATTTCTCGTACGATAGATCTTGTTGACCCTGGAAGACGGGCAATAGTAACACACATATTTTCTATAGTATCTCAACGAAATGGCATGCAAGACTGGTCTGGAGATATATATCAACAAATGTTGAACATATTATCTTCTTAATGGAAGGTTAAAAGGAGCCACCATGTTCACTCTGAAGGTAAAATGTTACCCATTAGTCCAAAAAAAAAGAAAAATACGATCAAATGGATTTTAGATTTCTCTTTAGATTTAAAGCTTAGTTTTCCATACATCTCTCTTTAGATTTCTCTTTGTTAAATTAGGGTGGCCAAAATTTCCACACGTACATTATCCACTTTTTTTATATGAATGAACACAATATAGAGACGCAGACACACACACATACGCCATTCATTTGTGTTGACATACAAATAAATCATACAAGATGAACTTTGTGTTGCAATTCCCATCTTGCTTCTCAGACTATTAAAATATAGCGAATAGCATAAAACTACAATTATTTGCACCAACGTTTTAGATAACTACAACTTTTTAGTACCTATTTCACAAAACTAGAAACCGAGAAAGATTGATGCATATGCCTATTTTTGACATTGTGTTTCACAAAACTATAACTTTAATGTTTGTCCTTCTAGAGTGCTTTTGGGTCCCAACTATCAGCCTGTCAACAGTTCTTTTTCCCCTATCGTTCCGTAGTCAAAGTGGAACGGGGACTCACACCATGTCACTGATGTGAAGGCTCAGAATATGCCTAGCATGTCCCTCCACAGTAGCATGATGACATTGCATGGGTTATACGTACGACATGGATAGCGGAATGGCACAAAAAATCTGTTGAGATTCTGACAGGCAGGACCCACAAGCATAAACACTAAACTTGTAATTTTGTGAAACACGGGTCAAAATACTTGTGGTTTTGTGAAATAGGTACCAAAAGTTGTAGTTTGCTAAAACATTGACGCGAATAGTTGAAATTTTGTGCAATTCACTCATTAAAATTTTACAGGATTCGTAATACAAACGCTCTAGACTTCCCTTGTTAATAACTTCTATTCTTGAGTTCATAATGTAGATGTTGGTGTAAAAAACAAAACAAACACATATATATGGCTCGATTAGTTTTGCACGCTCAAAATCATGTTTCAACGAACGAGCTAGCTAGTCTGCGCGCTCGTCGTAAGGAAAAATTGAATAAGTCCGCAGACTCTAGCTACCAAACTTCTAGATACAACCGTCTTATGCCATGAGAATATAATACGCAAGAACAAAATGCCTTCTTTCTCCTCGACACGCAATGCATCATGCCCCCAATCTATAAGTGGACGTGCCCATGCTTGCATAGTTGAACCTCCATCCATTAGATAATCTTCTCTCCATAAATAGATGACCAAGCAAGTCAGGCCGGGTCAAGATATGCATGCTACGTACGTAGTACCATAGAAAGTTCATGGAAAGAAAATTCCACATTGCCCTGCAGGCCTGGACTGTACCAGATCTCTATCTCTATATATAAGATCCCTAGACCAAGATGAGCAAGTACCTTTCATCCCACTAAAGCACACCGTACCACCGACATTGTTCGTGCCACTCGCTGCACACCGATCAGGATTCAGGAGGAGCCCTCACACGGTAAGCACACGCACAAGCTCTAGCATGCCAATCCTTCTTTTTTTGTTTATATTAGTTTGTCATCATGAATGTTGATCTCAAACTGCATCTTTGATGTCGTTCATGAATCCACGCCGCGCAGGTGAGCCATGGCCGGGATCAGAGGGGTGCTCGCGGTGGCTGCACTTCTCTGCGCCGCCGCAGCCATGGCAGCAGCGCAGCAGGCGTCTGACGTGGACGCGCCGTACTACCATTTGAACCCGGTGGAGAATGACTGGGACCTGGTCCGCGCCGGCGCGTTCTGTGGCGGGTCCACGTTCTTCTCCGAGCAGCCACTGTCGTGGCGCCAGCAGTACGGCTGGGCCGCGTCCTGCGTGAAGTCCAGGCCCAGGGGCAGGAACTTTATGGACTGCGGCCGGTGCGTCAAGGTATGCTCGAGAGAAAAAAATCATTTCAGGCGAACAATCAGTTACTGCTACAACTGATCTGATCGTGCTTTGAGAGTTTGACGGTGGCGTTCTTGTCGATCGACCTGCAGGTGACGAACCGTGCGTCAGGTGCGTCGACGATTGCACGGATCGTGGACCAGTGCTTCTCCCAGCCTGACCTGGACCTGGACTACGAGACGGTGTTCAAGAAGATCGACGACAAAGGCGGGGCCTCGTTCATTCTACGGGTGGACTACGAGTTCGTTGACTGCTGAGTCATCAACCCAGATTTAGTAGTACAATAACAAGCCGTGTATGGTGTGTTATAGAATAAAATGCATCAGAAGCAAGCTGCAACTGTTTTGCGGGCCTGTGAACGCATGGAACTAAATAAAATATTGCGATAAAAAGTACACTTGTGTTACACCTTCTCGCATAAATGAAATCACATATTGTAATAAATTAAAGTACTTTGGATGAGCTTATATTTATTTACTTTTCAAACAGTCCAGGTTCTGAATTTTTAATCCCCTCCACAGTTTAGTTAGTGCTTCTGTTAGTATGCTACAACTGTAGCGCAAGAACGTACTATATACGTTCAAGAGAAATAAACTACTCGATGCGGAAAAGATGCCTTATTGCTGGCTGAAATACTATTATTTCAGATAACAATTGAAAGTTTCAATGCCCATTCACAACATCAAAGTTTTTTGTTTACTGCAGAAAAGTAACTACATTCGCTCACAAAAATCCTTGAGGCTGTTACGGGCTCATCACCACTTCCTTTTTTTTTTTTCTCGAATGCGCAAGAAAGCTGCACATCATTATATTATGAAGAAAAAAACTGGTACAAGGACCAGCAAGACCGTCAAAATAATGGTAAGATTACAGACTCCAAACTTCTAAACCACACACATGACAGAAACGACTACACAGCCGAAACAGCTCATCACCACTTCCTAGAAGTCCAGCACCCTGATAACTACGTGCTCAACATGATTTTGGCATACACAAATGAAAGGACCCTTGTTTGTGTTTACCTATGCATACGCGTCACCGCCATCCGTTCGTATCAATCGCTATCGGTACTCGAATGGAACATGAAACAACAGAAAACCAAACCAAATTTGATGTTCACTGTGCACAGGTTCACCATGACTAATATATATTTTTGTACCTATGTACCTGCAGCCTAATAAAACTGATGAGATCATAGAATAAGAATTGTGGCCGTATGCGTCCCATTTTCACATTATCACTAAAAAATATATATAGTTTGTACCCCTTTATCTACGTCTGGTCAATATCTGCGTGCGTCGTTTCATCTAGTGTGGCTGCTTTTCTGGACTCCGGTGTCTCCGAGCACGGGAATTCCAGCCCATGGCGAACACACGTGTGTGGCTGATGACGGGCTACACGCTTCCACGTACACACGTCCTGCCTCAAGCGCATGTGCCCTAGGCAGCGTCATCGGTGACTGCTGTATGGGTGTGTTTGGTAGGGTGCATGACCCAGAGCCTGATGGTAGGAGCCTGGCTGACCAGAGCCTGGCTTATGCAGAGATGCAGGGCACGGTTTTTGGTTCACTTAGAGTGTGATTGGTTACCTGCATCTGGGAGAACCAGGCTCGCCAGATACATCAACCAAACATGACCCTCTTGCACCAACTCAGCCTGGCTGGTGGGAGCCTGGTTTCCAAATGCGAGCCAGGCTGGGGGAGAAGACAACCAATCGCACCCTTATGTGTCTAGCCTCCATCTGTTGCGCTTGTGTTTGGTAGCCTCCATCTGTTGCGCTTGTGCTTGGCAGGCTGGTTGCATGTGTGCAAGATGTGGTATGGGCACGATGAATAAAATATGTTGTGTTTACCCCCATTGTTTTTCCATTTATTCATGACCGAAATTAGTACTACCCATACAATTCGTCACAAAATTCAACTTTATATGTGCACAAAAAAATGTAAGCAGCAATTGCCTGATAAAGGCAACGTTGGAAGTTATGGAACTTTTTACAATCAATTTTCACAGCTGGAATAAACGATTTGCATTGTTGAAACAATCGATTGTCATAACTGGAACAATAAATATTCACTTACAAAAATTTATAAATCAAAGTAAAAGTTTGGAAATTTTATTCATATTGCATCTTGTTTTTATGTTAATTCTAAAAAACATAGTGGTACAAATGGAATAAAAAAGATTTACGGTTTGTGAGAAAATACAATTTGAAATACAAAAAACACTAAATTCCAACCCGCAAAATACAATTTGAAATACCAAAAACACTCTAAATTCCAACCCGCACTAAGAACTCCCCACGTATCGCACTATTTTTTCCCACCACCATTCACGCTACGCTGCCACGTCCCACGTGCCCGCGCAAGAACTGCGCCTAGGACCCATGCACCTGCACTCGTCTTCTCGCATGCATCAAGTCAGGCGGCGGAGCGGAGCCCAACTCTAAGTATTCTCTAAGTAACGATGCAAGTCAATTTGACATTAGAAAAGTTTTAGTAATGAAAAAGATTTTTAAGTCTTTCCATTACAATTGTTTTTCATTCACTAATGTTTGGTTTTAAGAATTATGATAGTTCTCATGATAAAATGCATTTTTAATTGTTTTCCGTTACAATTGTTTTTAATTCACTAATATTTGTGACACTGAGAGTCATTATTATTTGGTTGGTCTTGTTCAATGTAAGGTGGAAGTTTTTCAACTTTTGTCATCTCAAGGATAGTATGATGGAACAATTCATTGTTATTATACATACATCAGAAATTTATGTTTTCAATAAATATATATTTCAAATTTCTAGATTCATAATGTGGCCTCCAACATGTACAATGCCTTGCCCTTTGCTATTTCTGCTAATGTACATATGTACTATTACATCTAATTGCTGGTATCGAGTTGGCCATATGTAATATTTTGACGATACTAGCTAATTGTTAGATCAATGCCACCTGGTTCAATTTTAATATATTTGTGTCCAAAATGTTTTGCTACGAAAAACATATAATATGTAATCATTTATTTTTTATAACAATTTTTGTAATTATCTTTCTATCTTAACATGCATTATGGAATATTGATTTTTTAAAGGACATTATTAGGTTGATGAAATACCATTTAACAGGTCCAACTTGCGACGATGGTTCTCCATGGAAGAACCTTGAATGACCCACTGTCGTCCTTAGAGATGGCAATGCGGCTCCCGGGTGTGCGGTCTGGTTTGGTACCCGTCGGGTATGGATCAGGGGCACTTTCTTCTCTAGAGGCTCATCTGCATCCGCCCTGCAGAGTGGCAAGGCGGGTGTGGATTTTCTTTCCCACCCATACCATGGGACCCTGAATCTTGAAATATACTAAATTAGGTATGAGATTTGTGTAATTTAATTGCTTGCTGATTTTTCATATATTAAATAAAGATTATTATTTTAATCATATATTGAATTTAGTTGTGAATATATATTTATTAATTTTATCATCTATTTTAATATGTGTACATAAAAATCAGTTGGGGACCCTTTACCCACCCGAAATTCAGTCGGGTGCGAACGTGGGTGTGGATTTCCACTAGGACTGCCGCGACGCCGACAGCGAGCACTCCTGCTTGCTCTGGCGCCCTGCAGATCCAATAGCGTCAGAGCAGTCATCTCCGGTGCTACGGATTTTTGTCCCAAGAGAACGCAACAAATAGTGGTGGCACTTTTGGGTGATCAAGGATCAGTGCAACGGCCTGCTGCTCTACTCTGATGAGGCGAACGGGCACTACGAGTGCAACCTAGGCCATGTGGCAGTTTAGAGCAGGGCTAATACTACGTCCGCTTGCCGGCGTCTCGCACGTCCAGCTCATCCGAGCTGCCGAGCAGTGGTGACGAGCACTAAGGATGCTTTAGGGCGCGTTTGGCATGGCTCCGGAGCAAAACTCTAGCCTGGAACTGTCCGAAACCAGCCAAACACCCCAACTCCTAAACTCCTCGGAGCACGTCAGCTCTTAAGAGTTGGAGGAGCTCTAGTTCATTTTTGTGGAGCACCTCTTTTGTTGCTCCTAGAATGGAAAAACGAACCTAGGCGCGGAGTTGGGAAGAAATTACCCGCCAATGCCACTCCTTACACAAAAAAAAAAACGTTTCGATCTATTTTTCTCAACTCCACCCGGACGCCCATACGCAGGGCTGCGCCTCCGTTCCCATGTGACTTCGCCGCTCGAGGTAACCCTAGCTCAGCCGCCGCCGGCCGTCCCGCAGGGCGGACTCCCGGGGCACCGGATCGCCGCCCTGGTCGAGCAGCAGCGGGTTCCCACGCCGCGCCCGGAGCCGCGCCCACGCCCCCTCGCTGCCCGGATCGCAGCTCCCGTCACCGCCCAGCTCGCGGCCGCACCCACTGCGCGGGGCCCATCGCAGCCCAGCTCGCGGTCGCGCCCTCGCCGCGCAGATCGCCGCTCCCATCGCCGCCCAGCTCGCGGCCGCACGGATCGCGGCTCCCGTTGCCGCCCAGCTCGCGGTCGCGCCCACCGGGCGGGGCCCATCGCAGCCCAGCTCGCGGTCGTGCCCTCGCTGCCCAGCTCGCGGCTCCCGTCGTCGTGCCCAGCTCGTATGATGGTCAAAGGATCCTCAAAACTCTATTTTTGGAGCAGCTCCATGTGATCTAGCCAAACACCTTCACGAGACAGCTCCAGCTCCACCACGAGCTGCTCCGGAGCAGAGTTTGCTAGTGGAGCAGAGCCATGCCAAACACGCCCCTAATGCACTGCGCAGCCTAAACAAGACGTGGAAGCATCAGAGAGGAGGAAGGTAGCTGGCTGCCCCAAACAGCTTATTTCGCCCGCTTTTTGCCAGCGCTTTACTAGTCGCTGCATTTCTTCTCTCTTGCTTTCTCGGATGATGCTGAGGTGTCCTACCATCAGATGGCCTCATTATACTTGCTCTTACTGCATTGCTGACGCCGATGAGGTTGCAGTGCAGCACTGCCATGTATTTCAAGATCGTTCCGACAATGTACCTCGCGTTCGACCCTGCCTCCTCGCCGCACTACGAAGTCGTTCGGAACCTTGGCTTCCTCGGCCCGGACACCATGACGAGAGGAACAATTCACAGGACACGGAGGCACGGACCTGTGCTGCTGCTACCAGACAGAGAAGGGATTCTACAGAGTGGCCGCTGGCCGGTGAGAGGAATAGCAGCTTGTAGGAGAAAGCGGCGCATGCATTGGCCACCATAGCTGACATAAAGATCACTGAAAAGTGGCCAGAGAGGGTATCTGATGGGCCACGTCATTGGTGCTTTTACACAACAACGAACAACCAGTGCAGAGGCGGGCCAAAAACTATATATAGTAGCGCGGTGGACAGATCATTCCGCAGCTACGCATCCGTAGATTTATATAATTAACTTCTATGATTATTTTTCTACATTATATATGTTGAGAATATTCTGGAATATTAAAATAAAATATCTTTTTTATGAAAATAATTTATAGTATAATTTTAGGGTGAAGATTATGGAATATGATAAAACATCATGAACGCAGGACACTGTACTTGAATTCTCCTTTAACTTTATACGATTCATAAAAAAAGTGTTTAGCTCAATAAATAACAGATGTTATCGGTATGTTTATTATATAGTTTTTAATAGAAAACAGATAAGGTCCAAACAGACATTGATTTGTCCCATGTGATGGGGACGAGAATCGTAGTACCTTATTTAAATAACACTAGTCCATCAGCCCGTGCATGTGCATGGGCCAGTATTTCACCTAAGTGGTAGAAGACTATGACAATGTCTGTAAATGTCTATGATTTTAGTAGAATACAAAATTTTTATTAGTTTTTATACACATATTATACTGATAAATAAAAAGTACATAATACATCTCTTTTGATTTCCGTTCTAACCTTTCTTTAAAATTCATCTACCCATATCACATTGTTATTATTATTCTATTATTTATAAACAACCTCTGTACCGTGTTTCCGTAGTTCATAGGAAAAATCAATGAGGACTTATAATAATACAGCGCAATGTTCTCTCAGAGCATGTACTCTGGCCTGCAGGATGATGTTAGATTTTAGTTTTCGTTGCTAACAAAGCTTGAGGCCTGAGACTTGCTACGTGCAGAGCCGCCAGAAAAATCAATTCAACAGTAACAGTGATCGTGTTTTTTCGTGAGCTTATATGATCTTATACACTCATGGTGCTATCATTACACAGTAGCCGCCTGTCTTCTTGTACTTTGATTTTCATTTTAGCAAACCGATCAGGCTTTGCATCATAGAGAAGACTCCCCTTTATAGTTTACTGCATTGCATATTTCTATTTTAATTCCACACCTTGACTGTAGATGTAAAGCCTATCTCACAAACTCGTGAATCACTCTGTACGGTTTTCTAGCAATCAGCTGAGATAACACATGAGTTGGTCCACCTTGTTTTAAAATTTCTGTTCTACTGAAGATTATCCTTGTATAAGCCTAGGCTGTAGATTAGTACTACATTATTAGTTTCAGAATTAGTGATGAGTTCTACAGCATGTATTTGCATCATTTTTTTTTCGAAAGATCAGTTTTAAATCCAAAAGTTTTTTAACTATATTGGCTATCAAACCGAGTCACATTAATGCAACAGAAATAATTATTGAAACTTACTCTGAGTAAGGGGTCTAGCATGCGTACATGTATCCATAATTTTTTATGCAGTTATCGAAAGTACCTTATATATCCAGCATAGGTAACCGAAGCCATGTGAGGGCACGACTGATGCTGCTGTGGTGAGCTCGGCGACGTTGGCGGTTGGCTCCCAACATTCGAACCCTGCTACACATCGATAAATCCTGTCAGATTCTTGTATGTAGCCATGTTTTATACCCATTTTAGTGTCATCACAATAGTAACATGACTTTGGTTGCATTGCGTATGGCTTCTATGCCTTTTCACCGCATCATTTATCAGAAGGCAGATCTCCATCGCGTGTGTGTGTGTCTGCCTCAGGATCCATGGATTGATGTCCCGTCGGCGGTGTATTACAACAGAATATCGGTAAAGAACTCACCGGGTGGACGAAGATCGATACCTCAGGGCCGATAGTCTGGCACTTCTCCACGCGAGGACTCCATGCTCCTGAAACTGACGTGCAGATGGGATCCATGTGGTGCATGAATTCAGCTTGATCATCTCATACACATAGTTCCCTTGTGATCTCTCGGCTTGTTCGATGTACCCTCCATGGCAATTGTTTCCGGCAGCGAAAAAGCAAATTCGTTTTACTTGTCTTTTCTTTGTCTATGTTTAACTCATCTTCCATGTTCCCTTCATGTTCCATTGCTCATGGGATCGATGGACATCTGCAGAAGGGGAAGCCACCGAAGCTACTGAGATGATAGCATATGCATATGCATATGCATATACGTCAACCCATGAAAACAATGACGG
The DNA here is from genome assembly GCA_031894775.1 of Chloris gayana. Taxonomy (NCBI): domain Eukaryota; kingdom Viridiplantae; phylum Streptophyta; class Magnoliopsida; order Poales; family Poaceae; genus Chloris; species Chloris gayana. The sequence goes on from JAUNZO010001285.1 coordinate 164,103, forward strand.
CTACAAATCCAATGCCTGCTACGGTAAGTAGGGCATGGCTCTCGGGTGCCCTCACAAAATAAGAGATCAGAATATGCCTAACAAATACTCTATACGTGCACCTAAGCCAGAATTTTCTATACAAAAACCAATACTACACATATGAAACATTACTCTATATTCGGATACTTTTTTCCATATTAGCGGATCTTGGTAATTTCCATAGTAATTTCATAATGGCAAGGTGGGTAATTTGAACCATGTTGAATCCAATGGTTATTATTAATCGGGCATTAGATTTCATGGTCAGATGTTTTGCTTTTTTATAAGAATTTCTAGGATTTTCCTACGATTAATGTGGAGACCTCAAAAGGAGCCTCCAATTAGTAAATATAAGATATAGCTAAACATTTTCTGTGGCACTGGTGCCATAGAAGTTAAAGTGGCAGTGTCCCTGAAATCTTGCCACGTAGCAATAATGACAGATTTATATCTAATCTCTCGTAACCCCCTCTTCAGGCCTCGTTTCTTTCCTCCCCGCAACCGATGCTTTCCTGGCTCACATTTCGATCAATCTGATACAGTATTAACGGTAGTAGAGATCGTCGCATGGGTAAAATTGGGCATGAATGACTGCATCCATGAGCTCAGATTGTTTATCATCCTATTCGAGAGATTAAGAACACAATATTTTTGGAATCCAACAAATCGTAATCTCGGTGATCTGGTGACGGAAGAGAAAACAGTTCAACGCTGTAGTTAGTCGATTTTCAGGTTCATGTATTGCAGATATGAATTACAGAAGTAGGGGCGCAATCGGAGTAGAAAGGAGTTGTCAAACGGAGTTACGGAGAGATAAGTTGGAAAGCTGTTTGGTACGTGGCAAGTTTTGAAGGGCGCGGCCACTTACTCCCTCCGTCTAAAAATATAAGGATTTTGTTGGCTTTCAGCTTTCATGTTTGACCATTTATCTTATTTAAAATATTTATATAAATATAAAATTTGATAAGTAATATTTAAAATATATCTAATGATAAAACAAATTATAAAAAGAAATAATATTTTTATAAAAAATTGAATAAGACGAGTGGTCAAACCTAAACTCTGAAAGTCAACAAAAATCTTTACATTTCTAGACAGAGGTAGTAATGTTCTATGTCACCGGTGCCATACAAAAAAAATTCCATGGTTGCCTTACCAAAAAAAAGGATCACACAGAACCAACAATTTCAACGACATGACGCTCTTAAACTATAGATTTGCTTGTTTTCAGTTAATTGAAATTTTACATATGGTATGGTCAGATTTTTTAAAACAATAAAAATATACTGCTAGAACAATAAAGATGTACTGCTCGAAAGGAGATTGAAGGTATACTGCTGGGAGAGTGCAATTTATGCCCTCGGGGACTGCTGTCCACCTTTGATCTGGCCGTTCATTGCCTGGCAGCCCCGTTGCGATGTGCGACGCAATTAACATGCAAGGGCCACCTCTTTATTCGGCGAAAGTGCTTAAGGGGGCTGTTATCAGCGTTCCCGGGGCTGGAGTTTTAAAACTTTTGTCTGAAATTTTGCTGGTGCGCCAACTTGTGTTTCAAACTTTGGGACGCGGTTTCGAAAAGAGATCGCTGACAAAACTTAATGGTCGGTCCTGGTGTGCTGCCTATAAATAAGCCATATCCCCGCCAGCACCTATCACCCGCGATCGATCGGCCTCGCATACGCGAGAGATCGACACGTCTCGCGCATCCCTCACGAGCCGCACGCGCCGTACCCATCGGACATCGTGGGTCTCCTTGCTTTGCCCATCTTCTTTCCAAAAACAAAACGTGTAACTTTTTTCTATAGTAAAAAAAATTGTACATTGCAAACCGTACATACAAATTCGAAACTAATTTCACCTTTGTGTTCCACGCCATTAGATCTTTCAAGCTATATCCCATTTTGCATATTTTTTTAAATATTTTCTATTTTTTAAATTTGAATTATAAATAAGTCATTTTAGCAGTAAAAATTAATTGTTACACTATTAATGTCAATTGTTTCGATAGTGAAAATAATTTTTACAGTATTTTACTATCACATTAATTTTTTTGTTCATTCAATTGTCTAATTAAAGTATTCTACTAATAAAATTATTTGTGTTTACAAAATGTTAAATTTGTTCCATGCAATTTTTCACAATGTTCTAGAATAAACGGATTTTGTTTCCATGTTATTAATCAGTTTTCATGATAGAGTAGATTCATTTTGCAACAATATTCTGAAACAAACGTATTTTGTTCTGAGTTTTATTTCATTGTTTTGAAAACTTATTAGACTTATTCTGAAATCGACTAAGGAACAATGTTTTGGAAGAAAATTTATTTGTTCCGGAATTGTTCCGGAACAAAGAAAATATTCCGGAACAAATAAATTTTCTACCTAGTATAGTTTTTTCTTTGTGTTTTAAATTGTTCCGGAACAATACACACATGTTCCACAACAAAATAAATTTGTTCTAGAACACCACCTGAAACAATGTTCTAGAACAAACAGATTTTCTTTTAATATTTTTTTGTGTTCCAAATTATCCCGGAACAATATACACGTGTTCCAGAGCAAAAAAAAAAAAAACAGTTTGTTCTAGAGTAAACTATTAAACTATTATATTTGTTCTGAAACTTTTTTCTTTCCAAAAACTTTTAAATAATACAACTTGTGTTCTAGAACACAATAAATTTTTTCAGAACACCACCTGTTCTTGAACAATGTTCACAACAAACAATACTATTTTTCTTTGTGTTCCAAATTGTTCCAGAACAATACACGTCTGTTCCAAAACAAAATATATTTTTTCAGAAACCACCTGTTCTGGAACAGTGTTTCAGAACAAACAGGTTTTCATTTTAGTATTTTTTTCTTTGTGTTCTAAATTATTCTGGAACAATACACGTATGTTCCGGACACCTATTCATGAAAAGCTACATTTATTCTGAAAATTTTTTAGTTTGTTCTGAAACAAAAATATTTTCGTTGCTGTTTTTATTCTGAAAAAATTAGTTTGTTCTAGAAAAAAATATTTTTATTGTTGTTTTGTTTAAAATGTACAGCGTTCGATTTTTTTACACGCGTAGACGCGGAAACAAGTCCACAAAATCAATGCGGAATCCTGTGCGAAACAGACGTGAGAGTGAAGAATCGCGTGCGAAACAGTGAGGACGTGGTAGGTGGCAGCTGGGCCAGGGGTGCGCGAGACCCGCTGGTTTCTCGCGCAAGCGAGCCGGATCGGGGTCCCCTATCACCGGCATAACCGAGTTCGCCACGTTGTGTTCGTTTACTGAGGTCTGAATTTTAGAAGTTGTCACGTTAAAAGAATCTTATTATTTAAGAAGTATTAAATAAAGTTTAATTATAAAATAAATTACAGGCCCCTAGACTAATTTACGAGACGAATCTAATGAGGTTAATTAAGTCGTGATTAGAAGACGGTTACTGTAGCATCACTTTAGCAAAATATAGATTAATTAAGCTCATTAGATTCATCTCGAAAATTAGCACAAATCTGTCAATAGGGTTTTGTCATTAAATTGATCGAAATATTTATAAATAATAAGATTCTCTTTGATGTGACAGTGCTAAATTTTATAGGAGAGGAAGATAACACACCCTAGTCTACTGTGCTGCATACGATAAAGCTAGTGCGAGAGCGCCTTACTTGGTTGGCCGGTAACTTGTGTAGCAGCTGGTGGCTCCATTTTCCCGACATGGAGATGCACCGGCCGTCTGCAGCACCCTCCGTGAATGTCGTGTTCTGCTTGGCCTGGTCTGTGTTTGACAATGTGCCCCGTTCGTGCTGATGTGCCCGCTTAATTTTTTTTTAAAAAAACGATACAATCTCTATAACATCCTGGTCCAGCACTTAATAGGATTGATAGAATACTCATGTCAACAAGTTGCAACTTCTTTTCCGGAAGCTTATCTCTAAAGAACTTTAAGGTTAGCGTGCTTGACCTGAAACAATTTAGGCATGGGTGACCGACGGGAAGTGATTCCCAGTGCGCATGAGTGAGGACAAAGTCCGCAGAAAATACAGATGTTGGTACGTGGGGAAATCTTGAGGGACTATTAAGCTCGTCGGGGGTAAGCGGGCCCGGTCCGGAGTGGTGGGACGTTACGGATGGTATCGGAGCCGACTCTCGCGGTTTCACGGACGCGTGTGTCGCACGTGTGCGGGCATGGTGTGCATGGCCGGTGTGGGCCCGGAGTGGTCACACGGGATGGCACATACGCCGGCGAGTGGACACATGGACGTGGCCAAGAGAGGAAGTTCTCGACTCGGGGTTGACCGACGAGGATGTCGGTCTTCTAAGGGAGTGAGTGTGTAACATCCCGGCCCTAGGCTTAATAGGATTGATAGAATACTCATGTCAACAAGTCGCAACTTCTTTTCCGGAAGCTTATCTCTAAAGAACTCTAAGGTTAAGCGTGTTTGGCCTGGAGCAAGTTAGGCATGGGTGACCGACCGGAAAGTGATTCCCAGTGCGCATGAGTGAGGACAAAGTGCGCAGAAAAGACTAGTGTTGGTCCGTGAGGAAATCTTGAGGGCCTATTAAGCTGTCAGGGGTAAGCGGGCTCGGCCCGGAGTGGTGGGACGTTACAATCTCCGTGCGTCTATTTTTTTACGTAGCAAACAATAAGGCAATTCTCGGCGAGGTTTCATTTGCATTAAATAAGGCGTCACATCAGCTAAATTGCTAACATGGCAAGGTAATTAATATGAAACTGGACAAATGAGTTTCATAGGGATGAAACTCATTTGGCACTGTTTTATAGGTATGAAATTGCATTGAAACTCCCATTGAGAGCATAGAGTTTCATCCCAACACGTTTTGACTAATCTCAATGTAACAAATAGATATTCAATTAATGCTATAAGTTGCCTATGAAACCGTGAGATGAAACTGTGTATTGAGAGAGACTGTTTCATATATCAAACTAAATCTTCAAATCTGATGTGACACTCTTGGTAAATGTGAGATGAAACTATACACCGAGACTGGCCTAAAAGCACGGGCAAAATATCCAGTTATTTGCAGACGGAAATGTTTTTAAGTTACAGCCAAATCGTGGCTTACATAACGATCAAGTACACGAGACCAACAGGGTGGCAAGCAGACATTGAAATTACAACACATCGAATGAGAACATCCAACCCAGCAAAAGCATCCGCGTGGAAAAGTGATGTGCCAGTCTTATAAATCTGAGGTAGTTGCGGAACAGACAGGATTGGTCCATATTCGGTCAGCGAGGATCAGTGTTTCGACAGTTTGGCTTGCCTTGGCGTCACAAAAAGGATCACTCCTACCATGGTTGTGTTTGAATCTATGGGTTAGAGTTAGTTTGAGTTAGTTTGGGCACAACTAACTCTAAATTCTTCGAACAGGTAGGGCTAGTTTGGGCTAGTTACATCTAACCCATCCAAAAAAACTAGCACCCTCAAGAGATGCTAATTTGAGCTAGTTTGAGTGAGGCCCACTAAAAAAGTATTTTTCTCGATCCTTTTACCTCCAAATGATTGGAAAGGTATCTTTATTCTCAATCTAACACTTGGATCCTAACACATCAAAGGACAGAGTTATTTTATGATAAGTCATGAGCTAAAAACTAGTTCTAACCTCTAGCACCGTTAGAGTCTCCAAACAGTACCGATGTCAAGGAAAGCCTGCATATTTCAGCGGCTGTCACTGTTGCCAGCAGGAGTTTGACGAGCGTAAAGGGTCCATTTTGACATCATCTTCGTGTTTGCTTCTAGCAAGTGACGAACCACGCACCGCGCCAGAGGGCCACAGCCACTGTCGCGCCATAATTCTGACTGCCATGCTGGGACATGGGTAGCTACGCCCCAAACTGGCTCCCAATAGGATACCAGTGGCACCCTCTATCACGCTGTCTCAGCCTAGAAGCAGAAGAAGCATATTATTATCTTTAATCGGCAAAATCAAAAGGTTACTAATGAAGGCAGGGAATCGGTTTCAACTAATTTCGCCCCCACGTGTCACGTTCTTAGGGGGTGGCCACCGGTCCGCGTGGACAAAAAGTACATTCTCATATTGCTAGATAGACCCGAAAACTATCAATTCTCAACGTGGATACCAAAGGATATATAGCAAGCCTGCCGGTGTTGAGATTCGTAGATGTTATCGAGCATCATATCATCTGAAACTCGCTTTTTTTTTATTAATTGGAAGAGTAAACTCGTTATTATCTTAGACAAAAGTTTGCTTGTGTACTCTTGTCGTGATCATCTCGCATGCACAGCATCACATGCAGTCTACTATAAATCAGCTGTAAAATTTCGCTAGTCCTGGCAGTCGACGAACTGGTAGTTGACCTTGAGCTGCCCGCTGGCCAATCCGCGGCCGTCGGTGTCGATCTGGTAGAACACCGGCGTATCCATCCCCAGCGCGGCGCCGCCGCCGCGGCCGCAGTCGTCGACGATCCTCACCGTCGCCTGCGCGCCCGTGGCGGCGTTGGTGACTGCAAGGCACCGCCCGCACGCGGCGTCCCCGCGCGGCCCGGCCGGCCCGCAGAACGCAGTCCACCAGTACCGCGAGCGCCACGCCGGCGGCTTGTCCTCGTCCCAGACCGCGCACGACGCGGACACCGCGCCCAGCTCCCAGTTCACGGACGGCGCGTTGTACGCCACGTACGTTGCCATCACGCCGTTCGCCCCCTGCGCCGACGTCGGTGACGGCATGGAGGCGGCCACGGCCAGCAGAGCCAGGAGCACGGCGGTGAGCTTGAGCTCCATCGATGCTGCTTCGTTACTTTGCAGTTAGTTAATGAAGTGCAGTGCTTCAAAAAGTGAAGATGGTACGTTTATATAGGTGGTGGGATCAGGGTGCTCGGGCGGATGGAAACAAACGTGTTGCAAATTACAAAGCTGATTTGGAGTTGGATCAGCAATTCATTAATTTGTTGACTCTATCAAATACGAGTGCACGAGCTGTGATAAAATGTTTGTATGGCTACGGATACATTTGATGCGATGAGACCGAAGCTAAGCTTTAACTAGGCTAGCAGCCAGCCCAACAAAGTTGCAATTGGCCCAAAAGTCCTAGAGTTAAATTCTCCGGAGTTCTCAAACCGCCTTGCGGCGTCATTCTCGACCGGCTGTGTCCCGGCTCAGCCTCCTGCTCCCACGCATGACGGCGAACAACAGCCAGGAGTTTCGTTCCTAAAACGTTGTCGGGATGATTGTTGTCTCAGACAATTCAGGACTACTGCAACGTCCTCTTCATCTTCTTCAGCAGCGGCTACTGCGTGTCTAACCCCGGGCGGTGGGTTGGGGAAAACTGGTTGGCAGTGACCACCGAAACAAAAAATAATGATCACCCTTATACCACTAAAGGACAAAACCCAAATATTTCCTTTTTCTTCCCGTTCCTCCTCCCTTCCTCCTCTCCTGCACCCGATCCGCCGCCATACCTTCGGCCGCCGTGCCGCCGCCCCGGCCTTCGCGCCCGAGCTCGCAGCGCCGCTACCGCCCTCCGGGCCGAGCCGCTGAGCCCCGCCACCACCACCGCGCCGCCGCTGCCGCCCTCCAGGTCTTCGCGCCGAGCCCCCACCACCACACGCCCCGAGCCGCCGGTCCCCGCGCCCGGAACCTGCAACGCCGCCACCATGGCCACCGCGCCCTGAGCCGCCACGAGCCCTGCCTCCGCGTCACCGGGGCCACCACGCCACCCCCGCGCTCTGGTTGGGCTTGCCGGCGTCGGAGGCCACTATTAGGGTTAACCCTAGTAGTTGCAAAAAATAAAAATCAAAAATGTTTTTTAACCCAAAAATAAAAATGTTAGATGAACATCTAAAAGTGCCGGCTAATAGATAAAAATGTTTCATCAACATTTGAAAATGTCAGGCCAAAGTCGGTCAAAAAACTTAAATGTTGGGTCAACATGTGAGAAAAGCTAGGAACAAAGAAAATGTCGTATCAACATTTAAAAAATGTCGTATCAACATTTCGAAAAATGTCGTATCAACATTCGAAAAAAGTTGAAAACAAAAAAATATTGTACTAACATCCGTAGAAATGTTGAATCAACATTTCAAAAAAATTTATGACACGAAAGAATGAAAACGAAAAAATGTTGTGTCAATATTTTCAAAAATATCGAAACAACATTTGAAAAAATTGTTTGAAAAAAATATTGAACGAATAAATAAACATGTCGTCAGAAGTTAGATCAACAAAAAAAATTATCTGAATTGTTGAGCTGAGTTTCCGTATTTGAGCTGTGCCATTCCGGGCGTCCCATTTGGCCAGGACTAACTACATGTAAAGAACCCGTTCTCGGGCTTTCTTGTCCTATCCCAGCCCAGCGGCCAGACGACTTGAGACGGGACGTAGTCTACTGGGTTTCCGTGAACGTGGAACGAACGTAAATAAACTGACGCATCGGCTCGAGTTGTATCGGCAGAAGAGATCTAGACCAAATTAAATCGCGTACGTGTACACGGATACAACGATGAACTGGCATCATCCTCGACCGCCTCCCTCCGCTCAGCCTCGCCGCGTGCAGCTGCGTCTGCCGGGAGTGGCGCGCCGCAGCCTCCTGCTCCCGCGGTCGTTGCACGGCATCTTCATCAACTACGATTACGGCGACAACGGCGGAGAGCACTCCCGCCTGCTCTCGTGCCTGGCGGACCCAACCGGAGCCGGAGCTGTCGTCGACGGCGCCATGGGTTTTCGTCCCCACAGGATGCGACATATGGCGGTGCCGGCCGTACCTCCGGGTGCTCGACCACTGCAACGGCCTGCTGCTCTACTCCGACGAGATCGACTGGCGCTACGTGTGCAACCCGGCCACGCGGCGGTGGGCGCCGCTGCCGGAGCCGGCGAGGTTGGAATGCGGTGCAGCCAAGTATTTCGAGATCGACCCGGAAATGTACCGACCTCGCGTGCCGTCTCGCCGGACTATGAGGTCGTCCGGTTCCGCCGTGCATTGCTCGGCCCGGACCACTGTGACGAGAGGCGGAACAATTCACTGGAGGCACGGAAGCGTGCGGCCGCGGCAAAGGAGAGAAGGGCTTCGACGGAGTGGCCGCCGGCAGTGTTAGAGGTTGACATTTTCTCTTCGGCGACCGGGCCGGTGGGAGGAACGGCAGCTTGTACGGGAAGGCGGCGCAGTGGCCACCCCACCATAGCTGACATACAAACTACCAAATGGGGTATGTGACGGGCCACGTCTTTGGTATGCTCAGTACTGGGAAGGAGCACTGTATGTCCATGTTCGCGGTGTCCCTTTGCATGTTTAGCTAACATCTTGTTATTTATTTGCACCGCACATCAGACACCCTTAGCAAATTTATCTGTGTTTTATTTATCTGAAGGTCACATTGACATTAACTGCGGCATATCCTATTGAAACAAACTCAATGTACTAGCTGTATTCCTTTTTGTCATGTAGGTTCTCTTTGTCAGACAATACTTATAAAGCAACAACAACTCCGATAGTACCTACCGAGTGTGGTAGATACAGTAGTACAACTTACACGAAGCACGTATCAGATTTTTATCTCGGGAGATCCGAGAAGGGGATATACTTTGTAACACTTTTCAAACGTCAGATCTGGTCACTGAACGAGTCAAGTGTGTCAATGGAGTGGGTTCTACGACACCATGCAAATCTAGTCCCTCTTTCCCGTATGCTTTTGGATCGCAAGGTACAACTCAAAGGGTCATGGATCTTTGAAGATTTTGATAGTGGTTCGGAAAGTGATGATGATAACAACGTTGAAGTTGATAGGGATAGTGATGACGAAGACACAACGGCAGTGAGGTGAACGATGACGAGGATCAAGATAATTATCAACATAACTCTGACAATAGCAGTGGCAATGAACAGAATAGTGACAGTTATGAGGAAGAGGAAGGAGATAACGTTGAGGAGGAGGATGTGGGTCAAAGCAACCCTGAATCCGGTTCTGACAATGGATGGAACTCCGATGATGATCATAATCTCGATATAAAAAATTGCAGCGGCAATGAAGAGGATAGTGACTTGTATTTTTCTGAGTTCCACCCATACAAAGAGATTGTGTTCTTAGGGGAGTATTGCAGAGTGGTGGCATACCATTTGGGCCGATGCAAGGCTCAATATTTAGGTTATTGTAGACCATGCAGATTTTATAGTACTAGAATATCAGTGATGGAGTCGTTTCCCTATACTCCATGCTTCATAGATTCACTTGCAATAAGGAACAGTGGCTGAAACATTTTGCATTCCAATTTGTAACATTTTGGTTCTAGAAAAGATATTTGGTAACATACACCACAACTTGCATTGCTTCAAGCTAATTATAAGGCTTTATTCGGTTTCTATTGTTAAAATTATTTGTAACAACATGCTTGTGACGATTTGTCATCTTAGAGGATAGAGCAAGCTATATTAGTCATATCGCTTTTCTGTGGAAATAAATTATTGTAACATTTTGATTCGGAGTCAGTTTCAAGCATACATTTTTTACCCTTCGTCCTGACCTCAACTGTCGCATGTACATAGTAGAGTTTCAGATTTGGAATGCCTGACAACAGTGACAAGAGGATAAACTGTAGATCGATTTCGTTTTCAAAAGGAAAGAAAAGTGCAGAACGACGATGGCACGGTGCCACGTGTGAAGCCTGCGAAGCTGTGGCCAGGCCTTAGGGAAAAAATTCGTGGTAACAATGTATTTTTTTCCCTCTCGATAAATTCAAGCATCTTCGATTCCGCCACCGATTTGAGTCCCGAGGGTCAGCGACGGCAGATAAAACTACACACGCAGCGACGCACAGGCACATAGAGCCATCGATTAAGCCGCATGAATCCCAATTCCATGGACCGGCTCCCGGCGGACGTGCTCTGCGGCGTCCTCGGCCGCCTCTCCCCGCGCAGCCTCGCCGCGTGCCGCCGCGTTTGCAAGCACTGGCTCGCCGCCGTAGATAGCCGCGGCCTTCTCCTGCCGCGATCCCTGTACGGCATCTTCATCAACTACAACGAGCACCCGCACTCCAACCTGTTCCGGCGGTCGCCGGAGATCTCGGGCGTCGACGGCGCGCTGGGCTTCATGCCGGACAAGCGCTGGAGGACGCTGGTGGACCACTGCAACGGCCTGTTCATCTACGAGGACTACGAGTACTACGTGTGCAACCCGGCCACGCGGCGGTGGATGGTCCTGCCGCCGCGGACGGAGAAGCCGAACTACGGCGCCGCGCACCTCGTGTTCGACCCGGCCGTGTCGCCGCACTTCGAGGTGCTGCTGTTGATGGGCTCCTCGAAACGGAGACGGTCACGGAACGGGACGGAGGCGGCCAATTCGGAAGAGTGGCCGCCAGCGGTGTACCTGACGGATGTTTTCTCGTCGGCGACGGGGCGGTGGGAGAAACGGCACTTCGTACGGCAAGGAGACGCAGTATGCACTGTTGCTGACGTGCTGTCGGAAGCCGTTTTCCCGGCAAGGAGATTTGCTGGCCCGCAACGGCGCTATGATGAGTATTGGAACGGAGCTCTGTATGTTCATCTTTGTCGTCTCTTTCTTATAAGGTAAGCACCGGATATATACCTTTGCACAAAAGGAAAAATCAGGATCATTGTTTGGCTCTTAGAATTGCATTACTTCTATTTTCTGGTCCAGTGTTACAACATTGGGAGTACATTATATAGAGTTACCATAGCGTATATAATTTTCCCTATCCATGTTTCCAGACTTCATATGAATCATTGACCACGAGACTGATTAATTTCTTTTTGCCGCTATGTAGGTTATCCTTATCAGAGAATACTTATACAGCAATAAAAACACCAGCAGTCATTGAGATGGAGCAAAATAAAGATATAAGTGTCAAGTTGAATTATGAAGACATAGAGAACACTGCTGGGGAGGTATATCTAGGAAGATCAGAAAAGGGTATATACTATGTAGCACTTCACAAACTTCAAATTCATGTGTGGTCATTGGACGAGTCACGCGGGCAAATGGAGTGGGTCTTTCAGCATCGTTCGGACATTACCCCCGTTTACCACACACTTGACTCTAACAATGTACTAATCAATAATGCATCATGGACCTTAGAAAATTACAATAGTAATGACGATGATGATAATGAGGAGGAGTACTATGACAGCTCTCTGCATAACTCAAGTAATATCACTTATGACGATACTGATGAGGAGGAGGAGGTGGAGGTGGAGGAGCTGCGCAAAGGATACAAGGAGTATGATGACAATTCTGTAGAAAACTCAAATGATACGACAGATGATGATGTTAAAGAAGAGGGTTTTGAGTGGAACTCTGATGATGACTATACTCTTGAGACTAAAAAGACCACGGAGGACGTAGATCTTCATGGAAATTACTACTTTCTTGGATTTCACCCATATAGAGAGGTTGTTTTCTTGGCATGGAACTACATAGTGGTGGCTTACAATCTGGGCCAGTGCAAAGCTCAGTATTTAGGCCATTGTTTTCCAAGGGGATTTGGTACGTCTCATGGAGAGGCGGTGTTGGAGTCTTTTCCATACACCCCATGTTTCATTGACGCACTTCCAAATTATAGAAAGGTGGCAGTTTCACTTTCAAAATGTAATAGTTAAGATACACTGGTGTATATATTTTTTTTTTTTGCAAAATGCATTTTCTTCATGAAGTGACGCCTCATATTACAGCTATATTTAATAGTATTTTTCTTATTAAAGCTCTAATACAGTCATCTAATACCCTACTGATATGCAACTCTTTCTGTTTCTACCGACATATAATCTGATGCCAAGAGTCTCTATATCTGGGGCCGCGTTAATTTCGCTTGTAAATTGTAATGCACCTACCTGTTCACTTTTTTGACACCCGACGTTAATGACTGCATGGCCGCCGCTACGGGAAAGACCAACTTTCCCGTGTGTCTGTATCTTCGCCGTGTGCAGTTTGTCGGGCACACGGCGACCACATCATTTCGTCGTGTGCCAAACTCATGGCACACGACACACAAAGATCATAAGGCACAGAAGCATCTTCGCCGTGTGCCCGCGTGCCTGTACACGATAAAAATAAATTTCGCAGTGTGCTGTAAACATGGCACACGACAAAGATAACATTCGCCGTTTTCCGGCGCATGAGCACATGACAAAGTTTCTGTTCGCCGTGTGCCAGCGCGGGCACACATGGCGAAGCTTGACGGCGCGAGAAGACCTGACAATGCTCGGGAAACGGACCGATGGCGCGGCCGCCGCGTGCGCGGCACGTGGTCCTGTTTGCCGTGTGCGTCCCGCAGGGCACACGACAAACATTAGTACCACATCGCCCAGCTTAAGAGCACGGCTGCCCCTGCTGCCTCGAGCTTCCCTGAACATGCGAATGTGGCCTATGGGCCGTCTGGTTGGGTCGGCCGAACCTGGGCCTGCTTATGAAAATGGTTAGTAATGGTTGGCCCGATCGACGAGCTTGGGTCGGCCTATGAAAGCCAACCCAAGGGCTTATGAAAATGGTTAGTAATGGTGGGCCTAGTAGTAGAGGCCCTACCCGAGGGCTCGGGTCCACATGCCAATTTTTTTAACATTTAATTTTTTATTTCTACACTAAGCTCAAGCGCAGTCTTAGCAATATATGTTTTCTCCAACATTTTTTAAATTCCACACTAAGTAAAAAGAACATTTTACTTACCAATATATTTTTTCCCAATATATTTTATACTTTACTCAGTGTAGTATATTTTTTGTACTACATCTTTTATATTTACATAATATCAAAAAATATCCTGGGGCAAATTTTTTTTTCTCGTGGGCTCGAGCCCCCGGGAAGGCTCTACTACCGGGCCCGCCATTACACATGGCGTCGACTGGGCCAACCACTACTAACCATTTTCATAAGCAGGCCCAGATTTGGCTGGCCCAACCGAGTCGGCCCACAGGCCACATTCGCATGTTGAGGGAAGCTCGAGGCAGCAGGGGCATTTTTTTTTCTTTTCCTTTTCTTTGCCAACTTTTTTTCCATGTCAAACACATTAAGCAAGGAACATGACTTGATTATTTGGTAAGTTTTTATTTAAGTTTGCTATATTTATTCAAAATTTTCCATTCTTTGTATTATTTTGTGAAATTCAAATTTTAAATTGCAAGTGGTTCCGATAATGGAGTATGGTGGAGGAAAACATGATATTCATGTTGATTATTCCTATTTGAGTCCATATGCATGAAATAACAAGAAATGATGCGTGTATTATACATGTAGTATGACTACTAGAGTTTTCTTGAATCAAATTTAAATTTTAACAGTCTGAAAATCATGAGAATTGCCATGATATCATTTCATCCTACGTAGAGGCTATGGTAAAAAATATAAAATGATTCGACAAATTGTCGTGCATGTTGCTCACAAATTTGAGAATCTACGTAGATGATTCGAGTATTGAATATGAGGCATCCATATATTGAATGAAAATATTCGCCGGCTCATGTTTTGACTTCAACCAATTTTGTACAGGCACCAAGACATTTGAATAGTGTCTAGTTCAAATTTGGTTGTTTTTTGAAATTTCTATGTATTTATTAATTAAAAAAACAGTTAAGAAAATCTTTGTCGTGTGCCTAGTGCATGGCACACAACAAAGAACCTACTTTGTCGTGTGCCACGTGGTAGGCACACGACAAATAGCTAGGGTTCCATCTTTGCCATGTGCCTCCCACGTTGCACACGGCAAAGGGCGGATATGCCGTGTGCATCTCGTTTGTCGTGTGCCTTCCACTTGGCAATGACAAACTTGATCCGGATCTATTGGGGACTTGACCATTTTTTGCCTCGCCTCTTCCGACGGACCGCCGCACGCGTCACCACCCGTGCCCTCGACCATCGCGCGCGCCCACGTCCACGCCGTGCGCGCCTCTCCCACGCTGCGCGCTTGCCCCGCGCGCATCGCATCCACCCGTGCGTGCCGACATCCCGGTGCCCTGCGCTTGGACAACCCGAGCTCCTCCCCGACACGCGGTCGCCCTACACCGCCCGAGCACCTCTCGTCGTCGATTCCGTAGGTGAGAAAATTTTGGTGAATGTTATTGACGGTGGCCATCGGTTGTACTGTGTGATTGTTACGGTGATCATCATGTTTGTGGTTATCGGCCATCGTGCCGTATGTGAATATATATGTTGTAGGTTGTGGAAACCTCTTCGAGCGGGGGAGGTGCTTGTCGAATTTTTCAATTAACAAGCTTTAGTTCATTCTTTTGTAGGGAAGGCGGTTTGATGCGACCACGACACTCTCCCCGTTACCGCACCGTGCATCCGTCGTCGAGCCCTAGGTGAGCATATCGGAAACACCCTCTCGTATGTTTCATGTTCATAGGTTGAGTCACGTAACCTCGTTAAGTGTCTCCTATTCGAAAGAGATACGGTTGGAGATATGCCCATCTTTGCATATCTTTGATCGTATCTGTTTCGAATTGTCCACGTTTTTGGACAGCTCGAGGATGCGTAGTGGGGGTTAGTTTCCACGGTATACTCCTCTTCGAGATAGAATTTCGGCAGCATGTCCTCGTTGTTCTCCGGATACACGGTCTCCTTTGCAGGACGTGTATTTGGAGAGCAGCGGGGAGGTGCTGCCGAAATTCTGTCTCGGAGAGGATTATACCGTGGAACCTAGCCTTAACTACGGATCCTCGAGTGGGATTAGGACCTATCTTCACCTATTAGACTATAGGCATCGGTGTAGATGAAATTATGTTTGATATTTTTCTATGATATGTCGGAGGATGTCGAACGTGAGTGGATGTACAATGGATGGGCAAAGAATGGAAAGTTCACCCGTGAATGGATTTATAACACGGATCGGTTCTTGGAACGAGCATTTGCTAGGCTTGAAGGACCGAAAGTAACTTGGTGTACGTGCGACAACCGTAGAAACACTCGTCAACGAAATAAAGATGTTGTAGGCGGACACCTTGGTAAGAATGGATTTATGCGAGACTATACCCTGTGGACCTGCCATGGTGAAAGCATGCGTCCGCGACATGAGGTAGTGAGACAACGCATGGATGATTATGATTCGGATGCCGGTGTAGGAGACATGTTAAATGACTATCATGAAGCACACGGGGATGAAATACCTACGAAAGAGCGGGAGGAGGAGCCGGAGGCAACTACAAAGGCATATTACCAAATGATGGAGGCGGCACAACAACCCCTTCATGGGCATACCAAGGTTTGCCAAGCTGGATGCCATTGCTCGCCTAATGGCCATAAAGTCTTAGTATGGCATTAGTCAAAACAACTTCGATGCTATGTTGCGGTTGTTGGCTGCCTACTTCCGGAAGAGCATGTATGAGTCCCGGAAACTACTTAGCGCGCTTAAGATGCCATATGAGCAGATACATGCTTGTCGTAATGGATGCGTCTTGTTCAGGAAAGAACATGCTCAAGCAAAGCACTCGTCCAAAGTGTAACTCCTCTAGGTACATGGAGGTAAAGGGGAGGGATGGTAGCGTGAAGCAGCTCAAGATTCCCGTAAAAATCCTTCGGTACCTTCCGTTCATACCGAGGATCCAACGTCTTTACATGAACGAGGAGACCGCAAAGCAGATGACATGGCACAAACGCGGGCATAGATACCATCCCGACAAGCTTGTACATCTCGCTGATGGTGAATCCTGGACACATTTTGATGGGGTTTACAAAGACATAGTCCTAGAGGATCGCCATGTACGTGTGGCCCTAGCAACCGACGGGTTCAATCTTTATGGAATGGGTGCTGCCACATACACTTGTTAGCAGGGGGAGGAGGGTGGGGCAGGGGGTTCCACTTCCTCTACTCCGTTAGTGTGGTCGAGAGGTCCTTCGAAGCTGCCGAAGCGACCGATACTTTTTGAGAGACGACCGCTGATTCGACCCGATCCGCCAAAGTAAGTAATTTTACATGCTATCACAACATGTTCATTCGATTCATATATTTGCATAATGGAAAATATTAACTTTTTAATAATTTGTGCAGGAGTTGGGTGATGGTCGCTCCAGGGGATCACAAACGCCATGTCAATGGCATCCTAGGTCTTTTGGTTAGGACCCAGTATCCAGGCAAAGTGACTTATAAAGGACATGAAGTGTTAGCCACCTCGTGGAAGCACTACTATTGTGGTCATCATGTCTATGATCGGGACGGCATGATATTTAACTATAAGGCGGAACGTGTGCTTGAACGAGCTGTGGGTAAGCCTTCGTCGCACTACATGTGTCAATACTTATCTTATTCATTGGACATTCTTGAAATAATGGTATTATACATAGAATCTATTTGCAGGATTTCTTTAGATGCCGGGAGGGATTTGAGGAGAAGGCAGAAGTGGTGGCTAAGGCGTCATGTCCTAAGCTCGTGACGGACATGTTTTACGAGTCACGTTGTCGAGTCTTAAACTCGGCACTAGAACTATCCGGTCCCTCACGAGCGTGGAATTCGATGGTGCAACACACGGAACACACAAGAACACACGATTTTAGACAGGTTCGAGGCCTCTTGATGGAGAGTAATACCCTACGTCCTGTGTGTTATGTATTGCCTTTAGCAGATTGCTAATTGTAAGATCTTAGAGAGTTTTTGGGGGTCCTCGCTCCGCCTTATATATCCGGGAGAGCTAGGGTTACATGCAGAGTTCTAGTTGATTACACGGATTTCATATGCAGAAACTCTATCTCTAGCTTTCCTTATTAGTTCGGAGTCCTAATAGACTACAAATTGCTCCTTTACTTGTTTCTCAAGTCATCATACGTCGGTCTTGATACCCGCCTTATCTCCATACCGGTATATGGAATCCTCTGTTATTCCAGATCGGTCGGGGACCGATCTGTTGGTTCTCTCTACTAGTTTTATCTTCATTGATTTGTTACCGTGTCTTTAAGTATCCATTCCTTTATCATCTCGTATACCCATAAGGCAAGTATACGACAACAGCACCCGAGTAATTTTTGATTTGATCTTGAATAATACCGACCAGTCTTCCGCATGTTGGTCTTGATTTCATGGTAAAATTAAAAAGAACTCCAATCTGCTCCAATGCTTCTTCTTTCTTCAAAACGCTTCAAAAAGCCCAAAAAATCGGTACTTTTATCCTCCATATCACCTAATTAGGTAGAAATCAAAAGTGGCTTTCTTCCGGTGCACCGATTAGGTGCACCCAATTGGGTATAGCCACCGACTCTTGGATCATTTGAACTTATTTCAAATAATGCAAGAGTCCACTCGTTGATTCTTCATTATTTCCTTTAATATGCAATCTCTACGAGACCGCTCCTTTCAATTTCCATTATTTTCCACTTCCCGCCATCTCTACGGACCGCTCTTGAAGACGGTGCACCGGTCGAGTGCACCTAATTAGGTATAGCCCCGAGACTCTTGTATCATTTGAGGATCGTAAATAATGCAAGAGTCTTTCTTGAGAGACTATGCTTTATTATTTTCCATCAAATCACATTCCTCTCAGCAATTTCTGCCAAGAACACATTTTTCGAGACCGGTCAAACCAGTCATACCGCATATCCTTTTAAGACCGCTTAAGTCGGTCTTAACTTTATCGTATTTAGTTAATTTTAACTAAGAAGCAAAATCCTGGTTGATCGGACCAGTTTATTCCCCACATTCTCACATCGACTCGAGTCTCCAAGGCCTATAATCAGTCGGATGATTAATACCCATAGCCTAAGGCATCCATTATCATTTAGTTAGACAAGGTCTAACTATTTCATACTGCCAACTTACGAAATTTGGCACTATATTAATCCGAGTATCTGAAAAGTTCATATTTCGGACCACTTTTTCATTCACAGGAAAATTTCTCACGACCGTAATAATCACGATGACTTATCCTTATGGCCGTTAGGTCATAATTTGCACAATTTAACAATAGATCTTTAATATTGTTATGACCGTTAGGTCATAATTGCACGATCACAACATAAGTCATTTAATACCAAATTCACCGGGCCGTAAAAAATAGCCCAATAACTTTCCATCCCCGAGCCCAGCTCGGGTGCTTATAAAAGGAATCGAAAGGTCGACCTAGGTCAAACCCATTCCCGAAGCTCCATACGCGCCCGCCATACACCCTTGTTCTTCGGACATCACGATCATTGTTCTTCCTTTCTACATAAACCAATCTCATATTTCTTTTTTTCATCTCTTAAGATGGGCAAGAAGAAATCTACCGCCAACCCTACTCCGTCATCTTCTGTTCCCCGCAGCCGACTCCCTTTCGACATTCGGGATCCGGGCAGTAGCAAAATTACCGAGGCATCACTTAATGAAGCGGTTCTTGATGGATATCTTCCCCCTCAGCCTATTCCGAACCGGAGTGTCCCTACCCCTGGCCAAATCTCATGGGGAATAGACGACTCCCAACAGTTAGTTTTCAAATCTTTTTTCCTTCGTGCTCTTGATCTTCCCTCGCTGCTCCTTTTTTGGGGGCTACTCTTCTTCTATGGATGGGAGTTAGTAAATCTAAACTCAAATTCCATCCTTCGGATCGCTTTTTTCATCCATCTTTGCGAGGCTTTCCTCGGAGTCCGCCCTCATTTCAAGCTTTTCCAATATATTTTCCAAATCTGCCCACTTCCCTCATCGGACCGCCAGGCTGCGGTAGGTGGGGTAGGAATTCAATGTCTGGAGCACGGATGAATACTTCTCCCTGTCTCCGAACAAAAGCTTAGCCTTTTGGAAAAACGGGTGGTTCTTCCGTGACAATCCCCAGCCTACGCTCCCTCCTTTTAATGCCAAAGTAGCCAAAAATTTCCCTACCCCGGATAGCAGGGAGAAGCTCAAGGAAGATGAAGAAATCCTCGCTCTTTTGGCATGTATAAAATACCTAAAAGAAGTCAAAGGTGTCACCGCTAAGACGGTTCTTTGGAGCTCCATCGTGCGAGGAGTCCAGCCACCGAAGAGGCAGGAGCATCCGACATGGTGCTTCAATGAAGACGTGGTCAATCCACTGGATGGAACACCTCTCCCCGATGTAGATCGATTGGAAATCCGTATCAAGCAAATGCTCCAGCCAAAGCCGGACTTATCGGGACGCCAAAGAGTGGGTCCGGCATTCGGTATGTCAAATCCTCGAGACCCTGTAATTATTCTTCTTCTTCTCAAATTCTAATATCTTTAATCATCATCCCATTATTCAAATATGATTATCCAATGCAGAAAATGGATAACTTTAGAAGTCATCCCCCACTCCCTCCTAATGATACTTGGGGGAAGACTATGAAGGCAATACCGCTCCTCTTGCTGTTCAAGCCGGTTTGTCCTCCTCGAGTCTTACTCGAAAGACTTCAGACCGGTCATACCCTCTGCCGTCCGGTATAGCTCCAAAAATATCCAAGTCCGGAAAAGTGGTTCAAGCACCTAGTATGAGGAAACGTACTACTTCCTTGAACATTGGCAAATCCATCATAACTTCCGCTTCCGTACCGGGCGACACCCATACGGAAGCACAAAAGCTTGAAGACCGGCGGAAAGAAGAGGAGGCTGTCGAGTGGGATCGCCAAGCCGCACTCGCCGCATTTGGAGCTGCTACCGAAAAGTCTCAAGAAGCCTCCCCGTTAACGGATTCTCTTGCTAATGTTCCCAAGAGATCCCGGTATGGCACTCGGACCGGTCCTTCAGCAAGTGATGCAGGAGGACCAGTCCCATCGCCACAAGTCCAACCAACGGTGAAAAGGATTGCAGAGGGCTCAAGCGGGGATACTCAAGGCCCTCCAAAGAAGATCAAGACCTTCGCCGGCTTCAAGAAAGCCACTTCGTAAGTCTTCTCGCATTACTAATACCTTCCGAGTTATTTTCATCCCGGTCTTATAACGCTCGCAACCTTTCCGCAGAGTTCCTTCTAATTTCCAAGCTAGTATAGCTAGCTTTTTAAGAAACAAAGCTTCTACTCCAACCCCGATCGGTAGCGCTTCCCCTACTTCTACTTCTTCAGCTCTTGCCACCACCAAATCTTCGAAGTCAAAAGTGCGGCATCCGCCAAGGAAATCCCTGCTTGTCTCTAGCGTAGAACCTTCCTCCCGGGCAAGCGAAGAACAAGTCATCATCAACGTCGATGAGTCATCCGCAAGCGACTTCCCTCCCCGGGCTACATTATTCCAAGCTCCTCCCGAACTTCCATTGGGACCGGTCCGGGTCGAAGAAAATCCTCGCCGGCCTAGGATGACACGTAAAGCTCCGGGAGGGCCCAGATCGGTCAAGATGGTTGTTGGAGATGTTGAACTTGATAGCACAAGCGGAGCCGAGAAAATTTACAGACAACAACTCGGTGGGATTCCCTTCGGGAAGAGGAAGCCCTAAAGAACTTCTATGAGTCCGGCCGGGTATGTCCTTCTACTTCGCTTATTCCGTTGACTAATATATTCACATTATAATCTGATCCATTGATTCTTCCTCCTTTTAGGTTCTTCTAAAAAACTCCAAGGCCAAGAATGCAATTATCACTCGTCCGGAGGAAGAGCTGTATCATAATCAAGAGCGGTTGTCGAGCTTGAATCTCGGACCGCCGATCCGAATCCAAGCAAACCGATCTGCTGAAGAGGGAGGCCAACTCGATGAGCACCCATCGGTTAATGGAGGAACGCCGGCAGGAGATCATCAAGCTCCGTAAAGAAATCCGAAGTAAGTCTTTAATCTTATCATCACATTGTGTATTTAACTTCTTCTCTTTCGACCGGTCTTGTTTTGTTCCAGCACTTGAAAATCTTGTCGCCGCCCATAAAAGGCGGAAGAAACTCTTTCGGAGAAAGCAGCTGCCGAAGAAAAAGCTCGTTGGAAGGTTCACAAGTTGAAGAACAGCAGGCAGTTCGAATTGGAGAGCTGGAAGGTGAGCTCACCGCCAAGGACAATATTCAGCGCAGACTCTGCGTTCCAACAAAATGCTTGGAGGCCGACAATGCCCGTCCGAAGGCCGAATTGGCGGAAGCTACGGAGGCGATAAAGACGGCGCGAGATAGAGAAAGAGAGCGCTTTAAGGACTGCCCATGAGTCTATCCAACTTACGCTCAAAGCTAAAGAACATGAAATCCAACATCTGCTGAAAAGTGAGACCAAACTAAGGGAGTCCAACGTCAACATCAAAGGCAGATTCGAGCCGTAGAAGTCGGACATAGACGTAAGCTTATTCTTTTCCATCTTCATTGAACAAACTCCTTTTTGATACCGGTCTGTACTGATCACTCTTTCTTTGCCTTCTTCGGAACTCGCTGCAGGCACGATGCGGACACTTGAGTATCTTAACGACGGTCATTCCATTGACCAAAACAAAGTAGATCTTGAGACAGCTATCCGGGCTTTCCCAAGAAGGATCGGAGAGCACTCCAAGATGGTCGCCGCATCGGGAGGAGGTCACATTGCCGCTATAATCCAGTCTTGGACTCCGGTCCAAGACTGCGATTTCAACTTCATCAAAGACGGCGCTCACCCGGACACTATCGAAGATTGGTTCAATGAGTTGAAAAATTCGCTCATTGGTACCGTTTCGAACCGATAGAGGATGTTCCTCTAGATCCGACGGGTGTTCCCTTAAACGTGGCTGCGGCAGCCTTCGCTTTGGACCAAGATGCTCAAGACGCAGCGGCCGCCGCTAGGCAAACAATAGAGGATGACTTTGAAGATCTTGATGTTGATTTGTTGTCTACTCCCTCCGATTCTATAGGGACAATTGATGATAGACTAGCAGAATACCCTAAGACCGGGGATACCGGTACCTCCAGCGATCATGCCCAGTAGATGTTTGTCATAGGGCCAGTCTTCTTGTGTAAACGAGACAATTTTATTACCGTGCTTTTGTAATTTAACTTATTATCCTTTTAATTTCCATGAAATTTTAATGTTTTCTCCTCTCCTTCTGAATACTAGTTTCAAAATGTCACCATCTTATTCCTTACTAGTTAAATTCTATATCCGAGCAATGATGGTTATTTCAGCTCAAACTAACTATGAATGAATACTGGCTCTAATCAGCACAGATCGCAATACATAGCTGTAGCTTACTTTAACAAGATCATGTGATATAGAAAAATAGCCAGTCTGCAAGGTTTAAGATTATGTAATATCACGGACTGCTCTTAACACAGCAGCCTACCAACCATTATTCACCAGGAAAATGCTTAAAATTTCCCTTCCTAAATATACCAGTCAAAACTGAAACAGACCGCTCTTAATGCAGCAGTCTTCGACTAAATGACTGGTCTTAATATTCAGGAATAGCATAATATCACAGACTGCTCTTAACACAACAGCCCCTGACTCGATAAGTTGATTTAAAATTAAAATATCGAGTCACAAGAAACAAACACATTCTCATCAGACATTAAAATTACTTTATTATAATATGAAAAAATTTATAAGGAATTCTTTTAAGTATAAAAACGACGAAGCTGCTCAATATTCCAAGAATTTGGAATTTCTTCCTCTTCCACGGTCATAAGCTTATAAGCCCCGGTCCGGAGACCGATTTAACCAGAAAAGGTCCTTCCTAGACCGGTGACAACTTATGCCTGTTCTTGTTGGACTGAATCTTCCGATGAACCAAGTCTCCTACTTGAAATTCTCGCGTGCGCACATTGCGATCATGATATCGACGCAGCCCTCGATGATATTTAGCTGCTCGAATCAGAGCTTGATCTCATAATTCTTCCGCAGCAATCGGCTCAACCTCGACGCTGGTATTCATACTTCTCTTCATCGTAATATCGTACTCGAGCTGACACCATATTCACTTCTGTAGGTAACATGGCTTCGGATCCATATACCAGTGAAAAAGGAGATTGCCCTATAGCTCGACTAACATTAGTTCGTAATGCCCGGAGCATCCAGGGCAGTTCCTTAACCCATTTTCCCGCGTATGGCTTCAAACGGTCAAAAATTCTGGGTCTAAGAATGGTCAAAATCATTCCATTGGCTCGCTCCACTTGCCCATTACTCTGTGGATATGATACCGAAGCATATTGTATCTTAATTCCCAAACTATCAGCATAATCCTTGAAAAACTCTGAACTAAATTGAGGCCCATTGTCGGTAATGATACTGTGCGGGACTCCAAAACGCACAAAGATATTCTATAAAAATTTGATCGCCCGAGCAGTAATCGTACTGGTGACGGCTTCAGCTTCAATCCACTTGGAGAACTTATCTACTGCCACAAAAATGATGTGTACGGGGTGTCCCGATCTTCCGAAAGGTTCCAATAAATATCGATTTGGCGGAGGCTTGACACAAATCGATTCGGCTTCCGAACAACACGTTCCGAACACCGCAATCGCAGCACCACGTCTCCTCTGGTTATCAACCCTGCAAGCACGATTGACCTCGCAAAGAAGGATAATCCTTGCCTGCGAATCGAAGAACACAAGCAAGAACAAGATAGAATCAACCAAATTGCAAATGTGTGATGAAACTCACGAGTTGGGGTCTCACAAACCGATAAAACGGCGAAACTGTTCTTGACAGAATAATCTAAGCAAAACCCAAACCCTAAGGAAGGGGCGGTGGCTGCTTATGAGGTCACTAGGGTCTTCCACCTCCCCCTGGATGCAGCCCTAAGTGGGCTCAACAAAATACACGGCCCAAAGACCAAAAGACGGTGGTGCAACATCGGGACAGTTTCTGGACGTCTTCTTATTTCGGCAATTTCCGACGACTCGGGAAGAATTTGGATATGAGACCAGAGGCAATGGAAAGTTTATCAAATTATCTTTCCATCCATATAAGGAACATTCCAAACATACTTCGTATGCGACCAGAACGTCCGTTTTGGTGCAGGCTATTTTTGGACTCCGAAACAGACTCGAAGTCGACTTTGTTTGGGCCTCCAACTTGACATGGACGTCATTGCTGGCCCTCCACGCCTCTAACCTCCTCCTTAACCATATTATCATCATCTCCATGGTTCCTAACAATAATTAACTCATTAGGCAGTAATATATTCTCAAATATAAATAAAGAGATCATTAGGAACATGCTGACCCGTAAATTCAATTGTCGTGCTCTAGTTTTTGTCCTTGAATTATGTACGTGTATTGGATGAGTGTTGGTTATATCCGAGGGTGTGATGTCCTCTTGATGAAAAGTCGTCCTCGGCGTCGTTGGTGCTTGAATAATTATTTTGAAGGATATTATTTCCTTATTGTTCTTCTCTCCTTGAAAACAATCTGTCCTCGGTTTGACCGTAGTTGTAGAAGATACCGTAGGTGAAAACAACCAATGCTCCCCTTCTTGGAAGATAGCTTGTTTCTTGAAAACAAAACTAGAGCAACTGGATTTTATATGATTAGTGTTACTATAGCCCTCTAATTCATCACATTGTTGCCCAAACAAAAAAGATTTTTGTTTTGAACAATTATAAGCTTGATGCACCATATATTGTCCTTGATAATTATAGTTTCCTATATAGTGATATGTATGTCTAGGCAACCAAGGCAATTCAGCATATAAAAATTTCTTCTCGAAACTAATTAGATCACAGAGAGTATCAAATTCAATGTAAACTAAAGTACTTAAAGAAGACAACAATTTCAGAGATCGTCAAGCAAAGGTATAAATGAAGCATCAGCACACAACTCCTCTTTATCACAAGGATCGTCAAGCAAATCATCATGTGACAAAGATAATTTCAGAGATGGTTCCACTAACAATTGCTCTATGATAGCATGGTTTGTAGAAAAATTCTGCTCATCAATATAATTCTCACCTTCAGTGAGTGTAGCACAATTGACATTACCTGTGTTCTCAACAAGAGTAATAGGTGCATTGTTAAGTGATGGTTCTGAATTTGCACATGAGCTTGTGAACACCTCATTTTCTTCCACTTCATCATCATCCTTTTGTATATCCTGAAAGGTTTCAGCTCCAACAAGCGGCACGGAAATATGATGTTCTTCTATCAATTCAGATTTAGATGAAAGTGTTGGATCATATAAATCCCCCCATTCTTTTCTAAAAGGCTCATTCTTTCTCCCCTCAAATCTTTCTAGATTAGTTTCTAAAATTTCGGCAGCACTCATAGGTTTAAGAATTATTTTAGTCCCATTATGTTTCAAAGAGTATCTATTAGTAACAATATTGCGCAGAACATTGTTTCTATCAATCCAAAGTTTACCTAGCAACAAATGACATGCTTGCATAGGCACTATATCAAAATCTGCACTATCCTTATAAGTACCAATAAAAAAATTGATCCGTGCAATTTCAGTTACCTTAATCTTCTCACAACAATTTACCCATCGAATATAGTATGGATGTGGATGCGGCTGTGTGGTCGAGCCAAGCTTCTCAACCAACTCAACACTTGCAATATTGCGGCTAGTTCTACCATCAATTACGACACGACAACGTCGATTCATCACAACAAAGAAAGTTTGGAATAAATTATTTACTTGATTTTGCTCCATCTTCTCCATTTGAGAACTCAACACTCGTTGTGCTAGAATACTCATATCATCACCTTTCATTGTTAGTAGCAAACAAGAAAACACACGAAGTATATTTTCCTATCACTACTATGTATAAACAGTGAAAACTCTCAATATGCAAATGGAAGCATCTAACCAAGCTCTTAGAAGGTTCTTACTATCAGCAAAGCCAAGGATACCAGGAGAGTGTGAGCCAACAATTGCGAGGGTCAAAACCTGTGATTGTTCAGAATCATATATGTGGAGTTTGGATAGGCAAAATATAGTAGCAAGGAATTACAAATTTTCAATTCAGAATTGCAAACTGAATAATAGTCCCAAGTATGTTAATGTCACCGGCCTAAACTTGTCTCTCACCTAGTTCAAGCAAGCAAGAAGCAATGACTCAACAAATGACACAAAGGATGCAAGCAACTCTGGTTTTCTTTATCTTTCTTTTAGGTGCGGCTCTTTCTACTCTTTTTTTTTCAGCACCTCCTTGCCTTTTATTGTTTCTTTTTTTCTAGCACTCTTTGCTTCTTTCTCTTTTTTTATTACAATAGAATGGTATAAAACTCAATGAATGGATGCACTCACACAACTAAAACGACAACACTCATTGGCAAAGTTCTAACTAAAGCACCCTGCCTCTAGGCTCAATCAACAATGTTCTGTTCCTTTCCCTTTTCTTTTGGTGCGGTTTTTTTATTCCTTTTTTTCCTGACACAAGCTACAAAACAGGACACTTCTCGCTTTTTTCACGTGACACAAGCCCAAAAGACAAGAATCTTCTTTAAAAACAGGGACAAGCACAGCTAAGTTTTGCTTTAATTCTTTTACTGACCCTAGACAATGGACTCAACAAATCACATCTCAAACTAGACAAAAGAGTGAAACAAACTAAGACCAGTGACACAATGACAATCCGAAGGACTACAATTCAGAAACGCAAACCAGACTGAAAATTGCGAGGCACAAAGGTCATATAGGACAGCAGATACACGACGAATAACTATTTTTGTAGGGCAATTTTCTGGAGTTTAGGACAAAACAAAATAACGAGGATACGGGGAACCTGACGGTGCACCTGAAGCTCTGATTATCACTTGATGTGGACTAGGGTCCCGATCTTCCGAAAGGTTCCGATAAACAGCGATTTGGCGGAGACTTGACACAAATCGATCCGGCTTCCGAACAACACGTTCCGAACCCCGCAATCGCAGCACCACGTCTCCTCCGGTTATCAACCATACAAACATGATTGACCTCGCCAAGAAGGCTAATCCTTGCCTGCGAATCGAAGAACACAAGCAAGAACAAGATAGAAGCAACCAAATTGCAAATATATGATTAAACTCACGAGTTGAGGTCTCACAAACCGACAAAACGGCGAAACTGTTCTTGACAGAATAATCTAAGCAAAACCCGAACCCTAAGGAAGGGGTGGTGGCTGCTTATGTGGTCCCTAGGGTCTTCCATCTCCCCCTGGACGCAGCCCTAAGTGGGCTCAATAAAATACACGGCCCAAAGACCAAAAGACGGTGGTGCAATACCGGGACAGTTTCTGGATGTCTTTGTATTTTGGTAATTCCTGATGACTCGGGAAGAATTTGGATATGAGACCAGCGCCAATGGAAAGGTTATCAAATTGTCTTTCCATCCATATAAAGAACGTCCTAAACGGACTTCGTATGCGACCAACGTCCGTTTTGGTGCAGGCTGTTTCGGACTACGAAACGGAACCGAAGTCGACTTTGTTTGGGCCTCCAACTTGACATGGACGTCCTTGCTGGCCCTCCACGCCTCTAACCTCCTCCTTAACCATATTATCATCATCTCCATGGTTCCTAACAATAATCAACTCATTAGGTAATAATATATTCTCAAATATAAATAAAGAGATCATTAGGAACATTCTCACCCGTAAATTCAATTGTCGTGCTCTAGTTTTTGTCCTTGAATTATGTATGTGTATTGGAGGAGTGTTGGTTATATTCGAGGGTGTGATGTCCTCATCAAAAAATGTGCATAAATCATCCTGGCGCCTTTTTGAAAGGTCTAACAATATCCAGCCCCCAAGTCGAAATAGGCCAAGTCATCGAATTATCCGTAATTCATGAGCTGGAGTGTGTGGTTGTCGAGCGAAAAATTGACATCCTTGGCAATTTTTAACCACCTTATGCGCATCATCTGCAGCTGTGGGCCAGTAGAATCCTTGTCCGAATACTTTCCCGACTAATGTCTTCGAAGAAGTATGATTGCCACAAATTCCCTTATGAACGTCTTCAAGCAAGCTGAACAGCATCGGAGATCGATACACACTTCATCAAAATATTAACCCCACGCCTATACAACTCTCCTTTAAGAATAAAGTAACTGCGTGCCCGGACCTCCGATCTTTGCTTCTCAACCTTGTCTTCCGGAGTTTTACCGGATCGTAAATTCTCAAGGTACGGGGTACGCCAATCAGAATCAATAATCATAACCTCAAGCGACCGAGTATCTTTTGGCAAGATCGTCTCCTCGGCCTTGGCCTCAAAGACCGCTTCCTCGGCCTTGTCCTTCAAGACCGCTTCCTCGGCCTTGGCTTCCAAGGCCGCTTCGCCGCTATTTTTGTAATAGTGGCCTTGTGCTCCATCTTAATAGATGGCTCATTCGGTACTTGAAGGAAAACACTAGTTGGAACCGCTTGTCTCGATGATCCCGGTCTAGCTAACTCATCCACAACAGAATTGTTTCCGCGCGAGTATATGAGAAAATCGCAGGCCATCAAATTTGTCTTCAAGCTTCCCGACTTCTTGACGATAGGCAATCATATGATCATCGTGAGCGTCCCATACCTTGTTAACCTGACCGATTACGAGCATCGAATCACGAGTATATGTCTAATCGCCCGACTCCCAATGAAACAGACTACTGGAGTCCATGAAGCGGAGCTTCGTACCTGCGGTGTTATTCGAGGCACTCGAAATGCATTTGTAACACACATCCGAGTGGCTCTTTACGTAGGGTAAGAAGTACGACCCCGGCCCCCCGCCTGAAAGCTACGGGGACCCATCAAAAAACATCTCCCAATACTCCAAGGTCTGAATCACTTGCGGGACTTGCGTCTCCAACCACTCGGTGATGAAATCAGCTAAGGCCTGTCTTTTAATAGCTGTTCGCGAAGAAAAGGTAATCTCATATTGCCCAAGTTCTATAGCCCATTCGGCAACTTGGCCAATCGCCTCTCGGTTTCGTACAATATCCCCAATGACAAACCCAGTCTTAACTTCAATGGGATGCGCTTGGGAATAGTGTTTCAACTTTCGAGAGGCTATCACTACAAGCATATATTAACTTCCGTAACTAAAGATATCGCATCCGAGACTCGGTAAGGACTTCACTTACAAAGTATACCGGATGTTACACTAATTGCAGATGTCCTTCTTCCTTCCGGTCGACCGCCAATACCGTGCTCACCACATGAGTCGTTGCGGAGATATATAACTGAATGGTCTCATCGAGTCCTGGAGGTACCAACACCGGAGGGTTACTAAGGTATTCCTTGAGCTGGTCAAATGCGGTCTGCTCCTCATCTGTCCATTCAAATTTATCTTGCTTCTTGAGCAACTTGAAGAACGGAAGTCCCCCGACCCCTAGTCTTGAAATGAAACGGCTAAGCGTAGCCATACCGCTGTCAACTTTTGAACATCCTTCAAGCAGCTCGGGGGTTTCATGTTAACAATTGTCCGAATCTTTTCCGGGTTAGCTTCGATGCCTCGCCACGATACCGGATATCCCAGCAATTTTCCGGATCGAACCCCAAACGCGCACTTTCCTGGATTAAGCTTCATGGAAAACCTCCGCAGATTATCGAAGGTCCGTGCCAGGTCGGAGAGGAGATCCTCGGTTTTCGAGATTTCACCACTATGTCATCAACATAAGCCTCTGTGTTCCTTCCCAATTGCGAATCCAACAACGTTGTATGCCGCGCCGATACGTAGCACCGACGTTCTTTAATCCAAATGGCATTGTCGTATAGCAAGTAAGCTCCAAAGGGGGTGATAAACACGGTCTTTATTTGATCTTCAACTTTCAAGGGGATTTGATGGTACCCTGAATAAGCATCGAGGAAACAAAGACGCTCGCAGCCAGCGGTCGAATCAACTACTTGGTCAATTCGAGGCAGCGTGAAGGGGTCTTTAGGGCATGCTTTGTTGAGATCGGTATAATCGACACGCATTCTTAATTCTTTAGTATTCTTTTTTGGTACAAGGACGGGATTGGCAATCCAATCTAGATAATACACCTCCCTAATGAACTTAGCTGCTAACAACCTAGTCAACTCCTTCTTAATGGCCTCCTTGCGGTCTTGAGCAAACCTCCGGAGCTTCGCTTAAGTGGCTTCGCATCATGACGCACTAGCGGTGCGTGCTCAATCTTCTCCCTAGGAACACCCGACATGTCGGAAGGCTGCCATGCAAAGATATCCCTATTTTCCTGGAGAAAAAGAATGAGCGCGCTTTCCTATTTGTCCCCCAAGTCGGCCCCTATATGGGTGACCTTGGAGGGGTCCGACTTATCAAGCTGAATAGTCTTGGAAACAACCGCATCGGTCTTCGACTTCTCCTTAGCAATCTTCTTGGCTAGAACTTCATCTTCCAATCTTGCCTGCACTTCTAGAGTTTTAGCTGCTTCTCCGATTTCTCATCGTTCTTCCTCCGAATTGACTCGAGAGGCCGGTTCGGTGCTATGTACTTCATAGGCATAAACGGTCTTGATATCGGACCGTAACGATAAGACCCCATTTGGTTCTGCATCTTCAGCATCAAATACCGATAATTGGGGATGGCCATAAACTTCCGAGTATCACATGATATGCTTGAGTCAATGTCAGCTATCCGGAAGATAATATTCTCCCTTATGTAATTCTCCTTTGTCCCAAAAGTCACCGGCGGGAAATCTGCCCCAAAGGATAGCTATTTCGACCGGGTATTATACCATGAAACGGTGAAACACTCGTGATCCAAGTCAGCCACAGAGAGCCCAAGCTCCGGCAGAGTTTTAGCAAAAAGGATGTCCAAGCAACTTTCCCCGTCAATGAAAGTTCTCTTCAATCGTACCTTCCGAACAATGGGAGCCGAATAAGCGGATATCTGCCGGCTTTAGGAAGTACTTCGGGATGATCAGCCCTGCTGAACGTGATCGGCACCTCCGACCATTGTAGATATTCGGGGTGGCGGGAGCAATGGCGTCAACCTCTCGAGTGCCAACTCGCTTTCGCTTCGACTCGTACGCGTCGGGGCCTCCGTGGATGAAGTTCACCTCCCTTTGCTGGCTCCTGGAAGCCTTCATCATCTTCGTTATCATCACGCTCTTTATCCTTGCCCTTGTCTTCACTCCGGTTCCGATGTCCGGACCGGGGTGCCACCTTTAAAGCGAATTGAGCGAACGGCCTCAATAGGAAGCACTCCTTAGCTTTATGATTCTCATTATGAATCATGCAAGGGCCTTCCAGTAGTGTTTCGAACGAAAGTCGTTCTCTCGGACCTCTCTTAGGAGGTGCCGGCCGATCTCCTCCATGAGACCGGTTGACAGCTGCAACAAGGCGATCAGCCTTGCGCTTGTTGTTATTCTTGCATCCGGACCGGTTGCCTTGGTCGTACTTTGGCTCCTTCCCTTTGTTCCCGCGCAAATTGACCATGTTTGATTCTCCAGCAGCATAGTCATATGCTATCTTGAAGCATTCTCGACGCCGTCATGGTGAGATTCCAATTACGCCTTCCAATCTTGTGAACGCCGCAATTATATGCTGATTAGGAACATTGGGGATTGAGGCCTTCTTGTTGCGAAACGCATGATGAACTCCGTAAGGGTCTCGTCGGGCTTCGCTTCAGCCTGTTGAGGTCGAAGTAGTTCCCTGGTTTCTCACAAGTCGCCCGAAAATTCTCCACGAACTTTTTTGTAAGGTCACCCAAGAAGAGATAGATCTCTCGGGTAAGGATTGCAACCACAAGCATCCAGCCTGCTCCATGCACATGGAGAGATAGTTAGCTAGCACAAAAGTATCCCCTCCTGCTGATCGGATGGCAGTAGTATACATGCAAAGCCACTCGGCAGGAGGCGCTTTGCCATCATATTTGTCGATGGCCCTAGGCTTAAATCCCCGGGGTATCTGCGATTACAGAGTACTCATCATCTTCTAGATCGGTCCGGACCGCCGATGGAGAGCACCGGCGAGGGTAATGTCGGTAGTTACAATCCCTGTCATCATTGGATTAATCATAGTAGCGATCGTCTTGATGTCTCGTTTTCTAAACCATCCCGGCGATCGTTGTTCACTTGCTCCGTAGGCTGTGTAGGAGGAGCTGGAGGAGGAGGCGGAGGCGGAGGTGCCGCCCGACGGTCGTTATCATTTCGTCGGGGCTCCCCGTCCCTGTCTCTCGTTGTCTCGTCCTCTTCGATCCGTGCTATCACGCCGATCATCTCTTCTTGACCGGTCGTCTCGATGAGCATGTCGATTGCCATGCCCTCGATGATCATTGCGCGGAGGATTTCCGCCTTGGGGCGGCGCCGAGCAGCCGGCCCACGCTTAGGCGAATTAGTTACGTGTCGGCGGGGTGCGGCAGGATCCCGCGGACGATCATCAACGTGACCGGTCCGTCGTCGTTCATCTTCTTCTTGTCTCCTGCGTTCCTCCGTCCTCTCTACATGACGGTCGATAAGCACATTGCGAGCATCGCGATTGCCGTTCGGTGGTACGTGTAGATCTTAGTCCGGAGCTCGTTCGTGCTCGTCCGCGATCGGAGTGTGTTGAGGCCCAAACCTTCCTCCGAAAGAAGCTCCTTCGGCACCGGGCTCTTGCGGGCCGTTCCGAGTGAGAACGCAAACGACCGGAGGATTCAGCTCTGTCATGGACGAGTTCATTTGTTTGTAGAGCAGCCGCGTCCACCGAACTCAAAGCGCGTTGTAGCCCCGGCGTTGCGTTGAAGACTTCCTCCGGTATTGTCTCGAGAATTTGTTTTACCCCCACAATGTTGTGGATCGGCGACGTGAAAACTCGGGTGCCATTTAATTCGACCTCCATGGAGCTCAAATCCAATGCTCCGCTCGAAGAGCG
The DNA here is from genome assembly GCA_031894775.1 of Chloris gayana. Taxonomy (NCBI): domain Eukaryota; kingdom Viridiplantae; phylum Streptophyta; class Magnoliopsida; order Poales; family Poaceae; genus Chloris; species Chloris gayana. The sequence goes on from JAUNZO010001285.1 coordinate 197,604, forward strand.
ATGGAGTCTTCCACTGCGGCATCCACGTCGGCCGTTATATCCTGGCGATGTTTCCGCCGGGTCTCCGGACTTCTCCGGCAACGGCCTAGTAGCGGGCGCAGCGGTTGCGGGAACACTTCCTCCCGCCTAGCTAGTGCCAACGACGTTTGCGCGATGATTCACGGCTGAAGGTTGCGAGGCGGCCCCATCCGCTCCGTTTGTTCCGCGCCGGCGGCGATCAGCTTCGTCTCTCGCCATCCTAGCCTCTTCGGCGACGGCTTCCTCGGGAGTTAGTTCTTGAAGAATTGGACCCGTCATGAATACATAGAAGAAGGCTGGAGATCATTCCTCGAAGTCATTATCGGGCTCGAGAGAGCTACTTATCGTCGCGGCACCGGGTACCGGTCCGAGGCGTGAGCGGTCCGATGACTCGCGCCAAAGCTGCGTCGGATCCGCAAGGTTTCAAGCATGAGGTGTCGATCGTGGCAGGTGATCGTGCTTCGGAATCTGCGGCCCGGCTACGAGTCGGATTCATCAAACGTAGCTTTCCGGTGGAACCAGCTTTAAAGTCAAGGGACCCGAGCGGATCTTGAAGCCGGGTACGAAGTCGACGTCAAACGAAGAAGCCATCGAACTCGCTAAAAACTCCCGAGACCCTTTTCGGCGTGCCAAATGTCGAGTCTTAAACTCGGCACTAGAACTACCCGGTCTCTCACGAGCGTGGAATTCGATGGTTACCTTATATATCCGGGGAGCTAGGGTTACCTACGAGTCCTAGTCGATTACACGGATTTCATATGCGGTAACTCTATCTTTAGCTTTCTTTATTAGATCGAGTCCTAATAGACTACAAATTGGTCCTTTACTTGTTTTTTAAGTCATCATACGTCGGTCTTGATACCCGCCTTATCTCCATACCGGTATATGGAATCCTCTCGTTATTCCGGACTGGTCGGGGACCAGATGTGTTGGTTCTCTCTCGCCGACTTTATCTTCATTGATTTGTTACCGTGTCTTTAAGTATCCATTCCTTTATTGTATACCCATGAGGCAAGTATACGACACACGTGTTCAGGCTATGATCATGTGCCATGGCATACACCTTCATGTTAAGGTCACTAAAGGTCAAGCAAGGAACATGAAGCTTATTTGTTGTTCTTATATGTGTGTTTTGTACTTCATGACGTGTAGGTTCCTGCGTGGTGGGTCAAGAACGATCTTGTTCTTCGGGGAGAGATTGTGGACAAGTGGTGCGTGGAAGGCTAGGAGTAGATACATAATGCTTGTAGGGAGCGGCGTTTGATGATGCCAGGTCCAGCACACCATCAAGGGAATCTTTCACTCACGCAATACGCGGAGAGATGGGTACGTGAATTCATTGATTTCTTACCCAATATCATATAATTTCTAATCATCTCGCTATTTTGTTTTGCAGTCAAAGCCACACGAGGACCGTCCTTGCACCCGGTTCTCGACATGGGTTATGGCCCACAGGGACAAGGCGACAACGCCCGAGATCGAGTACATCCCGGATGCTCCGCCTTCTCCGTACAGCAATCCATCGAGTCCGTAGCCGCCTCACGCAGTACATCGACATGGGAAGACAAATCCATGGGCCGAGTGAGATCCTTCCATGGAGGATCTTGATGGAGAGGTCATGATGAGGGTGGGTGGAGGCAAGAAGCATGGGCGGTACTACATTGGATAGGGTTCACTCAACTACGTGCACACTCTCTCCGATATACGAGCGAGGAGCACGAGCTCAAGCTCGGCTATACGCCCTCGACCTAGCACTACTACGGGACGGGTGGACGCACTTGAGATAATTTCATTTACATTTGTCGCTGGTTAATTGTTTCTACACATGTCTTTTTTCTAACAGCACAATGAGATCAAATATTGCGGGCCCATCTTGAATCGGAGAGGAGGGCAAGGCACAATCTGGAGCAGAACATGCAAGATAGAATCCAATAGGACGTGTCTAGGAGGATTGAAGACCAGCTCGGAGCAGCGCAGACGCAGCTTGAGCAGTGGTGCACATCACTTGGCCGGACTTTAGGTAGATCGGTGCCACCGCTGCCGTTCTTTGTGCCACCTCCGGCGGGTAAACCGACGGGTACTCCCGTGAGTAAAAACATTCTAGTTCATATTTTGTCCATACTAGAGCAACAATTACATGTTGAAAGACTAATCAGTAATCAACACATCTCATTTGTGCAGAATCAATCGGTGGGATCGACCGCTCGGGGTCAATGGCCTCGCTACGGGGGATCGGGATGTCGACTTGTCGCCGACGGATGGTCGGACAATTTGTCGTCGTCTCGGATGAGGGAAATTCATGTGTTAGTGAACTTTTTATCTTACTATTGTATTCCTTGTGTTTATCGAATTCCTGGGGTGTACCGTGGATGACAACTATGTTTCTGAACATTAACTTGTGCTTACGAACTATTGCCTGTGATATTTGTGAACCAGGAGCAATATTGTGATATATTTGTGTTGTCGATGCATTTGATGAAATCTGTGATTGCCTATGATGAAATATGTGATTGCCTATGATGAAATATGTGATATGATGATTATCGGTGTTTTTTTATCCAGGGCCGCCTAAATACAGATTTTTGGGTGCAGGGTTACCCTTTTTGCCGTGTGCATTGGACCATGGCACACGGCAAAGGGTGGGTGCTTGGCAACCCGGAGCTGCACGTTTGCCATGTGCCATGTCCAAAGCACACGGCATATGCTCCCTCTTTGCCGTGTGCCTTGGACATGGCACATGGCAAAGTAAGTGCTCTTCACCGTATGCTAGGTGGCTGGCACACAACAAACCTGGGACGTATGCTGTGTGCCTGCAGGTGCACACGGCAAAAGGCGCCTCTCTTTGCCGTGTGCCTCGATGGCTGGCACACGGCAAAGATGGCCCTTACCATACCGGCATGGTAACGGCAACTTTATGTTGCCTTGCGCGTGATATGGCACAAGGCATATCCGTTGTCGTGTGCACGGCAAAAAGCACACGACAAAGATCTATTTGTCGACAGCTATTTTGCCGTCTCATATATGCCGTGTGCAGCACACGGTAAAGACTTTGCCGTGTGTATTTGGATCTATGCCATGTGTTTCCGGCACACGGCATAGATGGATCCTGTCACATCCCAAAATTTCAATTTTGGAACGTGAACCACTTTCCTACAAAAATATTTCATTTCAAAAAAAAATTCAAAATGATTTGTTGAAGTCTACTAATTAACCATTTATTTTACTTGGTTATGAATAAATTTTCTTTAATAAGTATATTTTCATTTATGATAATACTTATTCAAAAGATGCCTTTGATGTATGAAAATAGTTTATTTTATAAATACATGTGTTTATGAAAATGGTTTATTTAATGATAGTTTATTGTGTTTAAAGTATTTCATTTTGTAACAAGAAGTTTGTAGGTCCAAAATGTTTTCAATAAATAAAATGACTTTTTCTTATGTTTGATCAATTTGGTTTTGAGACCGACTATAATTTAGGTTACATAATTAACTCCTTGCATTCATGCTAGATTAGTTGCATTAGGTTTTATTGGGTGCAAAATATATTTTTAAAACCCGAGTAGAAATCTTTTTATAGTAATTTATAAAATTAGGAAATAGGAAATAGAAAAGGAAAAGAAAAAAAACCGTTCACACGCTTATAGGCCAATTTTTCCAGGTAGCCAACTCTGTCTATGCATTGTCTTATGTCATCTTTCCACTCGTTTCGGTAACATCGCATCCCGTTCATCTTTTATTTTCTTCTGCCGAAAATGCTTGGAGGTATCTCTACTCAATATCATCTTCATTCTTTCCACCTACCACATGCATGAACCTGGACACATTAACCTTCTAAATTCACCCCGTGCACTTGAAAGGAAAGAAAACAAGCAATTGAGCGCACAATTAATACCATTAATCACCTTGCTTCACCCTTCCTTTTGTTCTCCCCACCAAACCCACCCCCCCTATAAAAATAAGGCCCCTCCGACGTCCTCGCACCCCCTCAAACCCTCATCACGTTGCCGGCTGCCGCCGCTCCACCCTGCTCTCGTAACCAGCCACCCTGTCGCTGATTGACGCCGACGGTCCCGGTGATCTACCCTCCATGTCGTGGTCGTTGTTCACCCCTTGAAGTCATTTGTTTCCTTCACGTTCCTCGGTATTGCACAAACCTTGGTGAGCTCCATGTGCCATGTTTTCATATTTTCCAATGAGGTCAATGTTGCATGATTGTTCTTAGCTTGTATGTTTGTTATTGTTTATGCACGAATAGGAATACGTTTGGAAGCTCTATCGTGGCCATGAAGATTACGAGTGGGATCATCGGGATGGAGAGTTGAATGGTCAATGATCATATCACAACAACTTCGGGGAGGAGGCAAGTGTCCTTGACGCATATTGCACCTATTTCTATTCTATATGCACATGATTGCATTGTTATGTTAAATGTGAATCCTATGTGTCCTACCTCTTTTTCCATACTAATCCTTGTCGCCTGGGTGGAATTAGTTGTAGACTTGGGTAGTTCATGCTTATCTTGCTTTAATGGGGTGTAAGACATGATAAATGTTAATCTTGTTAATGATCCACTTGAACATAATGATCATGGTTGTCTATTTATATTTTTGAACATTGATTTTGGTGACGGGTGGAGGAACTATGGCTGGGGTGTACCGGTAGTTCCATGGAATGCTATCACCCGAATCATAAGGACCGGTTTGTGGAGCGACCATCCATGTTAAGCAGTACAACCACGAGCCAAGTATGGGCGCGGCTTGGCGTAGTATGCGGTGGAGACCAGTCGAGTACGTGTGTAGGAGAGGGGGCTATGGCTGGTGTTATACCGGTAGTCCTAGGGGAGGTGTGGTGAAGAGACAAGATCTCGGAACCATCCGGCTCAAGGGAGGGAAGCTACCTGATGACGGGTTTACACGTCGGGTGAGTGGAACTCCTAGTGGACGCGTACAAAGCTGGAGGAACCCGTGAACCGCCTTGAAAGTGATCTCCTGGCCACACACCGAGGGAAGTGTGTAAGTGCTTGGCCGGCACGGGCATAATGGAGGTTTTTGGTCCACCTGGCAATAGGGGATGGAATCACTTTCTCGTGGTGAATTGTGTACAACCTCTTCGAGTGAAAACTGTCATGACAGCCGTGCTCACGGTCAAGAGCGGCATGGACCCTCACACGGATTAGGGGATGGTAATAGTTTGGATGTATGGTTCTCGGGAAGGAGACTTGCTTGGTTTGTATAAAGGATCAAGATCTTTGGGAGTTACCTCACAACTAAATAGCTTGTCTAATTAATGAACTAGACATAGGTGCTTCTATACCTTAAACCCTGTGTTAGCTTTTGTTGACTTGCCAACATGTCATACTTTCCCTCACTTGCTGAGTACATAATGTAATCATATGTTTGTTGCCTCTCTTTTTGCATCATGCCACAATTCAGAAGTGAAGGATGAAGGTATATCATTTGAGGAGACGATGATGTGGTGGTCTAGGCCTACGGTCTTCCGGTCGACTTCCTGTGGGAGCTGAAGGATGCCAACGCTTAGTTTAATTTCCGCTGCAATGTAATCTTTTACTTTAGACCTGTGGGTCCTTGATGTAATTATTTAATGAATTAATAAAGATATTGTTCTTTTATCACAAGATTTGTCTTGTTTGCGTGAAAACTTGATCCTGGGCACGCATACAGATGCATCCAATTTCAGTTGTTGAAATCGGGTGTGACAGATCCTCCCGTAGTGCACAACGACTCAGCGCTGGTCGTCCTGCATGTAGCCAATGAAAAACGAAATGTCTGGCACTACTTATGGTAGATTTCATTGTGAATACGATGGAGACTCTTTGAAATCTACTTTTCTATAATACGATGGAGACTTGGATAGTGGGAGTATTTTGTAGATCACAAATATAAATATAATTTTTTTTAAATGATGGGAATTAAATTGAATACCCTTCAATCAATACTAGACCCGCCATTCATGGCAGATATAGACTGAGTACTGGAAACTAGCAGTTTTGGCGTACTTTGACGCTTCATATTGAGTAAAAAGGCACATCTCTCTTGAATGTTGTGAAGACTGTTGGAATGCTCAATAAGTATGTGCAGCTACTCTGAATCCACACATTGATTGCATTTCCATTTGATGGTAATTGCAAACTCATTGCTGCACCCTACTTTCATTTAAAAATTGCTGCACACTACTACAATCGCATCCTACAATATCGGACAAAAAATAAACAGTAGTATCGGGCACATCACATGATACTACCTAAATATTATTAAAAACATTGGATATGCAGTACTGGGCTGCGCGAGAGAATTTGGCCCGAGACGCTGAGAAAAACGCTGCGGAAAATATCCAACAAAGCTTAACCAAATTTGATTCAAATCTTATCTGAATTTTGAATTGCTACACTTGTTGAATTTTACACAATTTGCTGGCCTGTTACAAGGACTTCACAACCACTGCTTCGTCCGACTTCATCTTCAACTGTCGTTGTTAGTGAGAATAAATCTTAAGCCGAGACGTAAAAGGCTTAATGATATTTGGTAGTCATGTCGAATCGCCGCATCGAGGTCATAACTAAAACACCAAGAGAAATAAATGGGTCGGGTATCAGGCCGCTCTCACGTTGTGCTTCCCACTGGTAGGGCGATCAGGCGTGAGAGTAATCAACACAACCGGTGGTGCTACCAAGAACATCCGCAGGGCGATCGGACGGAAGCCAAACGACATTGTCATCGTCCGATCAAGGCGGAGGATAATGACGCGCAGCCACAAGGCACCAGCCTTGCCGTCAGCTTTTCTAGCCTAGTAGTCATGCAGGACATCGAAGCAAACAGAATTTGTGCCATGGTGGATGCCATGAATGTATGATGTTTGGAGCAATGGAACGATTGATCCATTAACAAACAAACTAGCAAGGTGGCCCGCACTGATACCGCGGCTAGAACACTACCTAATGTGTGACCATGTAAAAAACTACACATGTGCATTAAAATTATTTATTATATATATATATTAATTTTATTACACCTTAGTAGATGACCATCGATCTACTAAGGTGAGCATGTCTGGTGGCTGAAAGCTTATCGAGCATTGCACTCAGGAATGAAGGTCTATGATGAGCTTTCCTATAATGTATTATGGTCACTTCCCTCATTCTGTATCTTTGTTGGTCACATTCTAGATTTCTCAGCGAAACCCTCATTCCCACCTCGTTGTGCAAGCTCGTTGACGATCTGGTAGATAGCGCTGGTCTCAGTGTACACTTCAGAGTTGTCCATTGGTGGTTTCTCTGAAATTTTTAGCATCGTAGAGCAGCTGCAGGGTTCATTGTTCGTGAAAGACATCACATTCATGCAAAAAACCAATTGTGCATAGAAGATACTAAAACGCTTATATATCTGTAGTGTTGGTGGAGTTTTTTAATAGCTCCTCGCTCTTTGTTTCTTCGTGCTTCAGAACCATTCCGAGCCTTGTCGAAGTACTCTTCATAGTGGCGCCCACATATGTAGATGCATGTACAGCAGTTGATTTTGGAAATAATCCGTGGTAGCATCCAACTCCTGCAGTATATGTTACTACGATACAAAACTGAAGAAATTGAGTCCGCCTCCTAGACTATACGTAGAGGATTATCCTTTTTACCCAAAAAGATCTTGTCCCCAAACTAATGCATTTGTTCTTCAAGTAGGACTCTTAGGAAATCTAGGACTATACGTACAGGACTCCTTTTTTACAAAAAAACAATATTATCTCCAAACTAATGTATAAATTCTTCACGTAGGATGCTATATTATAATTAGGAAAATTTTATTTGAAGTTTTGTCTAATCTAATTCGTTCAATCTTCATAAAATCCAATGGTCCCATATTTTTCCCTTTTTCCGATTAACGTGGTAATTTCGTGGACTTGAGAGCGAATCTGGTGACTCCTTTTAACCTTCTAATATAAAGATAATAGATATGACTCAGCTTTGAACTCCACTCCACGTTGTAGCGTCCCTTTGGACTCCACATCTGATATGCATCCACCACTCGAGACGATCAAGGCGCGGGAGGCAGAAAAATATTTACTGTGTGCATTCGAAGCTTAGCTCGGCCGGCAGGACATCAAGCTACATTGCTACAAAGAACCACAACGAGATGAAGGATTGGCTATATGCCGCCGTCACCCTCTTCGATTGGATCTCTAGAAAAAACTAGAACCTAACAAAATCTAATTAATCTATTAGACTAAAAGGAGGATGGAACCCAGCTCCCCCTCACCACCCGTGAGATCCACGGATGAGGACGAGGGGGACCAAAGGTTAGCGGCTAAGGTCGTGTCCCCTAGTAGGACGTCCCGGTTGGGACCTGGGGTTGGGACCTGCCCCAGCAAGTGCACACATCGACGATAGTGGTCGCACCGTGTGCCCTAGTAGCAAGATCGGGTTTCTAGGTCTAGTCCAGTAGTCGACCTGATCTTACGAAGTTTTGATGATGACTTCATAGGACTATATTGTGATATTATAGGGACGTTGCACAATAATATATCGAGGCATGGATGTTTTATGGAATTGAGCCAAGGCGAGGCAACATACATTTTTTGGTAACCTCTCAATATACGTAATAGACTTGGTAATACAAATGTTTTTGGCCTTTCGTGGTGTACGGCAGAAGTGGATGTCCTCATTGTTCTTTTTAAGGAGTAGAGATGACCAGTATATGAAGTTAGTCAAATTTGAATCAAGATATAGCAGTTCACTAACATCCGTTAGTCAATATATAGATGTTCACAAACACCAAATGAATAAGAGTAAAATGCACTAGAACTTCTGCGGCTGTGCCATTTAGGTCCATGAACTTTCATTTTGCATTGTTAGGTCCACGAACTTGTTTGTCTACGTCATTTAGGTCTACAAACATTCATTTTCTTTTGTAGGTCTACGAGCTTGTTAATCTATGTAATTTATATCCATGAACTTTTCTCAATAGTTATAAATCCCTAAACCACATAAGTGATGCATTAATATGAATATTTTGGTCTAATATGACATGATTGAACTCTATTAATTGTATGGAGAACTAGAAAAAGATCTAACATCGTAGGAATTCGTGAGAGTAGTTGAGCTCGTTAGATGGCTGCGGGCACACCATATATTTTGCCAGGACAAGATATGCTATAGGGAAATACCAGGGTAGGTCTTGGAGTATTTCTTATTGAACATTACACATACAAACAAAACTCACAAATGTGAATCCAAAAATAAACGATGATACGAAATACATTGACATAAATCACACATGTAAATATAGATCTCACCAGGTCGGGCTGCCAGTTGCAATGCATGCATATGCTGCGGAAGCATCTCTATTCTCTACTTCGAGTACTGCATATCATTTTCCATCGTACCTGCTCTCGACAGCCCTGTCCTCCGAAATACATTAGTCAGGTCTTCACTCATTGCTTTCATGGTGATTTTGTTGATCTTGTCATTAAAGGCTTTATTTTCAGACTCCTTGTTTTCAGGATCCATTTCAATCCTTGTTTTCCATACCACTACTTCTTTGAGATCTTTCATCAAACTTTCGAGGCCTGTTTCTCCTTTTTGCAGTTCAAGCTTGATCGTCATGTCAGGGCAATCAGCCAGAGCAATTGTTTTGATCCTTGGGATGGAACCTGATGTTATCGTCCACTTTAGTGGCTTTGGTAGTCCTGCTATCACAAGGTTTTTGACCATGTTGAATCCGTCATCAGAGAGAAAGAGTTCAGCCCCATCATAGGCCTTTTCGGATAGCACCAGCTCCTTGAGGCTCGGCAACTTGCCGATATCATTCATGAATTGTTGATCCACCATTGTTTCCTGGAGCACTAACCTGGTGAGGTTCGGCAATGTGTAACTGATCTCCGTCCCTTGTTGATGCCTGTAAATCTTTCCTTTTAGCTCCAGGATCTGCAGGCGATGAAGTGTATAGTTTGTGAATAATTTGGATGCAGGTATCTGAACTCCTTCCTGAACTCCTTCAAGTCGGAGGTACAGGAGTGACTCCATCTTCTTGAAGGCATCTACAAGTCCCTCCCACTGGCGAGTCCTCAAACCACCGACTTTTAAGTACCGAAGATGAGCCATGTTTCCCAAAGGGCAGATGTCATTGGTCCATTGACTAGGACCACAAACAATGCCGGTGAGTGTCTGCATATTGTTCAACGCTACAACCGATGCTGGCAACTCTAGTGTGTTGTTTCCAATTATATGTCTTAGAGTTGTCATCTTCCAAAATCCTTGTGGCACCACCTTCACCCTACTTGTCTTTATGTCAAGTGTTTGGAGATTGATCAGACGCACAATTGATGGGGGCAGGGTATCAAGGGACTGGCACCGAAGTCCCAAATACCTAATATGGATCAGGTCTCCAATGGCAGAAGGCAACTTCTTAATTCTTAAACCTCGGAAGTCAATGACTCTGAGGAACTTAGATTTTGGGAGAAAAAGAAGAGCATGATAGCGTGGAACATCCTTTCTAGGTTGATCCACACAATAGCCTCCACAGGACGCTAGATTCTTCAAAACGCTTGTCCTGGTCTGTGATGAGCCTTCTGTGTTTCCTTCCTCAGAAAAGTCGCATAAGATGGATCGCAACTTAGGAAATGAAGTAGTGTCCAGAGGAGTATATGATTGCATGTAGTTTTGGAGATATAGGCGGCGTGTAGGAGCTGCTTCAAGGACATTTGGCTTATCATGGACCTCCATGAAGCTCGCATCCTGAGCTTCAGACTGTGCAAAAGAGTGAATACGGTCATGGATAGAAACCCGCCAAACACCTCCATTTAGGTCCTTGTCCTCCACTTGGACTAATTCCCTAGAGATTAGCTCCTTGAGATAGTTCTGCCCTACATCCTCCAAGGTCATTCCCAGCTTTGGCTTTAAGAATCCCTCAGCGGCCCATAGCCGCACAATACGACTTGCATTCAATACTAGATTTTCTGGCATTCCTGCGAAATATAGAAAGCATGACTTCAGGCGGCCAGGGAGATCATCGAAACTTAGAGTCAGAATCCTCTTTAGTCTTTTGGGTTCATCACTAGAATTGATTTGTTCAAACATCTTGCCCCAATCCGCAATGTTCTTGGTCCGAAGGAGCCCAGCCAGCACCACAATTGCCAAGGGAAGACCTTCTGTTAACTCAAAAAGGTTATCTAAAACCAGCATAATTTGTTGCAGTTCCTTTTGCTTTGGTCGTGTTGGTTTTTGCACTGACTGTGGTTGCTCAATCTCTCGGTCAGAAAGCAATGATTCCTCTTGCTTTGGTTGTGGCTGCTCTTGCATAGACTGCGGATGCTCGGGATGTAATCTTTTGTCACGAAGAACATCTTTGCGGAACTTATCTCGTGCACCATAAACTTTCCTAAGAAATAACCTTCTACTATCACGCAGGCTGAGCCTTTCCATCTTGACAGCTTTAATTGTTGGGTCAGAATTTCTAGCTTCGTCTTTATACTCAAAGTGAGTGGTGATCATAACTCTGCTTCTTTTACCTACATCTGGAAGGCATCCGAGTATAGATTTAAAGGTTGTAAAGTTGGCGAGGCCATCCAACATCACTAGGTACCTTTCCTTCTTTAAATAATCTGACACAGATTTACGAATGTCTTTGCCTTCACTAGTTTCTTTTACAGAGTTGCCTTCAACAGTTTCCCTTGCAAACTTGTTTTCACCAGCTTCTCTGATGACAGACTCATCTTCATCAGTTTGACTTGCAAACATGGTTCCACTACCTTCAAGGCATAGACACTTGTACATAAAGTATAAGATGTCGCTTTCTCTGATTTGCGGTGGGACATTGATCCAAGCGCGAATGGCAAATTCCCGCCGGATATCTTCACTGTCGTAGACCTCCCACGCAAGGGTGGTTTTACCGATGCCACTTTCCCCAACAATTGGGATAACTAATCGCTTAGTATCACTGCTGAGTAGGTGACCTTCAAGTTTTTTGCGCTCCTCTAGGAAGCCAAATACTTCCATTTCATCATTCCTGCATAAAGTACCCGGACAAAAGCTGAGTATAAAGACTGTAAATCCACCCTTGCGTAATTTCATGCCAAATATTCAGTCAAATTTAAAATATGGATATATTCAGGTCGGAACTCGAATGTTTATTACACTACTGTAAACCAGTACTACCGTGACTTTACCTTTATACTGTGGTATCATGCGGATAGGTCAACCAACATTGTTATGAAAGGGTTCACAGTAGTAGTGGGCCAATAACTGTGAAATCACGGTACTATTTCAAAGTAATGACTAAAACCTTATAAGGCCAGTGGAGAGTGTCATCACATAGTTACCAAAAAGAATTTTTTAAGAACCGTGCCAGTGGAGGGTCATGGTAATGACACTCATCTCTCATCCCATGACACTTCCCCTCTTCTCTCTCATGCCACGTCAGCAAATTTAGTGCTCATGACACTACCATGACACTCCCATTAAGACTGGCCTAAATAGCCTGCCACTATAGTGTGTGGCAGACGTCCATCTTCCCCCTAGCCCAATTAACTCCTCGACGACTAGTTGGTGGTGAGCGAAGGCGGGTACAACGTATCAGCACTCGTATGAGACAAGTGGCCATGGATCTAGCGTAGACACATCAGAGAGGCTAGCCGGCCCCTTCGGCATCCTATCTGCAGCACCTTTCGTTGAACTCTTCGGCATCTCCATCAACGATGGCGCCATTCCTGCCTACGAGATCTACTGCGAGTGCAAGGATGGTGGCAATGCGGAGGCGATGTGTAGCATGGACGGCAGGCTACACGGGCAACGACGGAGTGCCTTGCCCAATAGCGACAATATGTGGTGCTGCAGCATGCGGACGACCACTGGGTCTGCCAGATGGTGGGCCGACAACAAAGATGGATGGAGCACACGACTGTAGACCATCTCATGCTTCTTTTTTTTCATGAAGGTATGTTGGGTACACTATTATGCACTGCCACACTAGTGGCCATCTCTATATAATATAAGGATTTTTAGATTTATCCTAAGTCAATCAATTTTAGCCAAGTGTGATTGATAAAGATTGATAGCCATCATATAATCAACTATCATAATACACAATATCTTTATTTTTAAATATAATATGTTTATAGATACTCATGGTCAAAACAGGTAGATATCAAAAATTGTATCGCTTAGAACATGCTACTAGTCCATTTTTCCTAAATTACTTGTCATTTTGGATTTAAAGTCAAACATTTTTATCATTGATAGATAACTTCTACAAATTAATACTCCACTATTTTTATTCTGATGACGTTCTAGGAAACCTGTCCCAACGTCAACAAAAAAATGGAGGGAGTATTGTTTAGCAACATTTAAATTATATATTATTAAAATATAATAGTCAATTTAAAACTATAAATCTCATGTAATTAAAATGTAGAAATTTATTGAATTTGTTGACTAAAGATAAGAATGGTGGACTTCAACAAAATATATAATGATATGTAATACTCATATGAAAATATTCTGAACACACTGCAGCATGCTAAATAATACACAACCAAAGCCGGTTTTATTTGGAAGAACTGTATAATTGTAAATCTTGTCTAGATCACAATATATGAGGGTAAAGATCATTGAAAACTTTTTTTATTCCAGTGCATTGAATGCGTTTCAACGTAAATATATTCAAAAATATATATATTCTTGTGTATTCTATGCATGGGATCTGTAGCTGATTTTTTTTTCAATCGTTTGCATAACTTTCACTAAGAAAAAAGATTATTTTTTAAATCAAACTATTCAATCGGTTGAAAAAATAACATATGAAAGTCAACAGATAGATAATACAACAAAATATTCTATTGAGATATAAAAAAATGGGTTTTACCCTCGTATAGCATGCTATAGACAAGATTCATAATTCTGCGGTGTGTTTCAGATAAAATCAGCCTTTGTTTTTGTCTCATACAATTACACGAAGTTACAACATATTAGGGGAGACTTGTTTTATGCGTAGAAGCAGGGCCCCATGTTATACTTTTGCAGAAAATTGTGACAAACTGCTTTTATTGACATTTCGGCTTTTAACCTCTTTTACTTCACAGAAAAGAATTACTCTATCTGAATCAATTAATCCCAACGTCATCCAAAAAAAGAAAATCAGAAGACGGGAGGTATAACAGAACTCTTCCCCTGCTATTTTTATGCTTGGACCAGTAGAATAATGTACCGCCTTTTTTATTTTTGCAATAGGATTATAACTTTTACAGGCCAAAGTATTAGTTCCTATGGACTGTCACAGGTGTTTGTGGCACGATTAGCATGCTTTGCGATCCTTTAGATGCATAGATGTATAAGAACGACTGTGAATTCAGAGCAACTTCAGTTGATAACATGTTTTATTTTATTTTGTGTTTTGTTTTATTATAATGTACTAAAGTATAAGATTAATTCCATACGTGTGTACATAAGCTTAAGGTTTAATTAGAATGAATATGTTATCATGAATAAATAAGGGGAGAGGAACTCCATAAATCATTGAAATTTATTTCAAAATGTATGAAAAATGACTACGAAACTATAATAATCATGTAACTATGAATTGAGATGAGTGATAATATTAAATAAAATTATTCCAAATAATATATGTATTCTATGGCTATAAATTTATTATATTATTCCAGTTCATCCAAATTTAAAATTTGTAGATGACAATACTATGTTGGTGGATAGACATGTGGGGATAAAAAAAATATCTAAAATATTGTAGTGTTTTTGCCTCATGGTTATATTTGGATCAAATTTAACCCAATTATTTGAGTTTCAATTTGAATTCCAGTTTAAATGTTGTGCAAAATTAGCAAAAATAAACTGGTCGAACGGGCAACCAAGGTTTGGCCCACTTATGGGACAAGTGAACCCATCTTTGCTTGAAGCCCAAAAACCTAGGCCATGGTTGCACTTCTTCCTTCTACGCATAGCCTAAGCGGACCGTATGATATTCTAGTGTCCAGTGTTCATCGGATGGTGATCTAATGACTTGGGTTCATCGTATCACACTTGTTTCAAACCTTAGGTTCATTTTTTGCCCCCCCCCCCCCCCCATTCCCTCTCGATTCTGGTGATGAATAGTGCAATAGAGAAAAAGGGAGAGGGCGGCGGGGACAAGGGTGAGAGGGAAAGGGCGCCACGACAAGAGGGGGAGGAAGAGGGCATGAGGCAGTCACACCTGTTCAGGCCATGGTTCATGACCCGATCCACCTGTCCCATCATGTTGACCGACTAGATCCGAGTGGCGTTTGGACACCAGAGGCACAATTCTCACGATTTTAGAGATGGGATCAGGGTGAAGGACTCATAGCCCATGACTCCCCTCTATGGCATCGCCTGGTGGCGACTCGGAGGTGTTGACAACAACGCGTAGTAGGTGGTAGCAATGGAGGGCGTACGCAAAAGTTAGATCATGCCTGATGTTTTTGTATCCATCGGGTTAGGGATAGGTTTTTTCTAAAAAGTTATGAAATTTCTTTTTAATGGTTGAGATTCTTCTAGCTGACGTGGACATCATCGTGAATGGCAAAGGCGATTGCATTGAGATAGAAAGAGATAAACCCTAAAACTTTCCAGCCCAAACCTCTAGAGCAAATTACTTAGATGTCCCAGATTTAAGACCCCATCCTTATCTGTCCCTGCTTCAAGGCTGTTTATCATACGGCGACAATAGTTACTGTAGGATTGTTCTATAGTTGATGATTACCGAAATTTTGGAGAATGTTCTCTATGTATTCATGTCGCGAATAAGTGATATCTCTATTGTAAATATATGACACCATTGACTTCTTCTTTGATCTTTGACCACCAATATGTATGTATATATTAAAATAATTAGTTTGATTTTTAGAAACACACAGTAGAGATAGACGCTCAGATACACGCATACACACTTACCCCTATGGAAGTAATTATTTAAGTAAAGTAAAATAAGTATCACTAGGAACCAGATGCACCTTATACTTAAATTATATATTATCTACTGGCAAAAATATTTACAGAACAGATAAAAAAAGTCGATGTTTTTAAGAACGGAAGGAGTAACAATCAGAGGAGCGCGTTCAGACGGCAATACGTACCTGTACCAGTCCTCGGCTGAGATGGAGGATTTAGCAAGCGCCGAAGACTCGTCCGGGGAAAGGAGACTAGCGCAGTACTTGTCGACGTTGTCGGCGATGGCCTGGAGCCTGCTCTTGATGTTTTCTATCCTAGCATTCAGGTCGTGGCGGACGGTAACCTGCGTGATCAAGGAGGTGGTGATGCGGAGCCACTTGCCCCAGCGCGAGTGCCCGACGATCTTGCCGAGGTCCACCTTGCGCAGGAACTCGTCGAGCACGTCCTCCGCGTCGTGCGCGACATCCCGTGTCTGCCGCACCCACAGCGTGATGTAGTTGTTGGCCCGCCGTCGCCGCTTCTGATCGGCCTGTTGGATGAACGTCTGCATCCACTCTAGCTTGTCGCGGAGCAGCATGATGTCCTTGTCCACGCCCTTGAGCAGCGCCGCCTCCTTGACCGCCTCGTCCGACAGACGGTTCAGCACGAACGAGATCGACGCAGAAGCCATGGTGATGCCTTCGTATCTCTCCTAGCTAGCTGTTGGAGGTGAGCTGCTCGCTACGGTGTTGCTTGAGATTTACAAGTGAGTTGGTTGTTTCTTTGGGGGTGCCGGCCCTTGTATGCAGGCTTTATTATTTATAGGCAGGAGGCTCGCTGCCGTTGGGTTCACTGGATACCCTTGCTCACTCACCAAATCGCGTACCCACGCTCACATCTAGTTTATGTTAGCTTCATTTACCGCTGTTACGCTGCCGTAAGCGCTTGTTCAGTTGAAAACCAGCAGCACGGGGGTGGTGGTGTGGGAAAGCATCTCGTCCAGATTTGCATATGGTAGCCTCCCCTATTTAAGTTTGATACCCGGGTGCTTATTAGTTTAACTAGCCTATCAACCCGTGCAGGTGCACGGGCACGGGCCGACAATTAAAACTTAGTATATATAATAGAAACTTGTAAGTTATGAATAACCACAATAGCTCACCCGTGTTAAATTGATCTCATGACGCCATCCTTCCTTCTCTCTCTCTCTTTTTTTTGGTTCTATCTTTTAGGGCTAGCATCTGTTGTCCTCGCCGGCATACTGCTTCTCTGTTGTTTTGTCCGCTTGCTACCTTTCCACGGTAGGTGAAGGTAATGCACCAGCAGGTAAAAAAGGAATATGGATTGTACCTTAGGAGAAGGAACGTACGTAGATTATTTTTTGATTATTAAGAGATACCTAACCTGGGACATCTAGCTGGACACAGTTCCTCGATAGGTATTCAAGTGAAAATTAAGGAACCTATCACGTTGATTAGAAAATCTTTGAAGATGGATATCAGGAACTCGAGACATCTTTGCGGCAGTCTTTTTTCACCTGGTCTGAACTCTGCATGTGAAGTGCATCAAGTTCAGCTTTAAATGGTTGGATGCTATCTTTCTTTTGAAAATTGCAGAGTTGTCATTCCGCAAGGGATTAAATCGTTCAAACCATGACCTGCATGAAATGTAACAGAGCGCGGCAGCTGTCCTGCGGATTGGCTCCCGAGCATTGGCGAGTCATGTCAGGCAACTGCCACACGAGAATATTCCTTGATACTACATGTCGGAATCGAAAATTGAATGGAAAGGTGATGAGGAAAACCGGATTCAGGATTGTACTCTCCATAGTTGTCATATAGATTGACACAAAATCCATGAGTTATTGTTTGCTCAGCAGTAAAATCGATCTTGTATATGCCTCTTTCATACTTCAAAAGAAAAACACACCGCTAATTCATACCAAAAAACATGCATGGACTCTGCTTGATAATCATGTGCGATCCACCTGTGACACCAGACGGGGCAACTACGTCTGGCAGCAAAAAATCTAACTTCTTTGACTTATCTTCTCTTTCATCGCATATTCATCTTTAGTCCTCTTCCATGTTTCCATCTTGTAGGTGGTGCCTTGACAGGCCAGCGGCGGAGACACCGGTCATTCGCCAGAGGTTGGGCTCAACAGCCCACACATTGCCGGTCAATAGTCGTGTGATATTGTTGCTGTGGAAGGCTCAGGCTAACGCCCATACTCGATTGATCACCGGTCAGTGCCGGCAGTGACAGTCTTGGGTGTTGCTCTTTTCCCTGGATATGTCGGTAAGCATACTCCACACACCTACCCCCACTGACGAGATGAGGGAGCAGGTGCACAGGTCTAGTGCAGGCTCGTGCTTCGGTGGCTCCCATTCGTCGGAGCGTGGAGACGGCGACCCGTGGTGGTGCAGGCATGCACGGATATAGCGCGGGCTTCGGTAGCTCCCCTTCGTGGGGCGGGGGGGCGTGAAGGCACAGGCGTGCACGGATCTAGCATGAGTGTGGACTCCAGTGGCTCCCCACCATGGTGGCGAGGAGGCGGCCCATGACGGCGCAGGCGCGCGTGTATCTCTGGTATAGGCTACTCAGATGGATCCTCCTTGCGAGGGCGCGGGGGCGATTCTAGCCCATCAGAGGCGACTGCCCGTGACGATGCAGGGGCGCGATCTAGCGACGCTGCAATGATTGCCGAAGTGGAGGCACGCACAACGGCTCTCCTGAGGGGCTGTCTTGTGCCGTACGGAGATGTTTCTACTTCCCCAACTTTTGAAGATGTTCATTTTGATGTGACTTGAGGTACGATAGTGGTGTAGTCATGTTGGCGTTATCATCCGAGAAACTGGATCTCTCGCCGATGCAGTATTCACCATTAACCTGCAGTGAGCACGATGACTCCCGTCGATGAGATGACAGCCGGTGTTGGTCGGATCTGTCTGTTGTAGATCAAGATAGCGGAGCTTCTGTTACATAAGACCGCCTGGATGCCAAATTACAAACACTTT
This sequence comes from Chloris gayana, assembly GCA_031894775.1. Classification (NCBI taxonomy): domain Eukaryota; kingdom Viridiplantae; phylum Streptophyta; class Magnoliopsida; order Poales; family Poaceae; genus Chloris; species Chloris gayana. The sequence goes on from JAUNZO010001285.1 coordinate 216,545, forward strand.
GCTTCACAGTTGACAGGAAGTTTATCACGATATTATTCAATGGAGTTCACTTTTTGAATAAGTGATCTCAAGATTGTTGAATAATAGCGACCTTTAGTACCTTTACGCATGTACCTTTTTTTCTTACAACTTTGTATCAAAAATATGGGCCGTGTGCAGTCTTACTGTAGAGGCCGGAATGTAATCATTCTATTATCCAAAAATCTACAGCAGGAGTGGCACTGGCCGATGCTATTTAGGTATACATGCCAGGATATGCATATACGTCATGCCACCTCTAACATCGCAGCAATGACGACTGAAAATCCAATGTATTAGTTAGGGCATGTCACGGAATAGAATGCCTCTGTAAGAAGAAATCCTAAAGGCGTGCACATATATAGGCTGGAATTTCTCTACAAAACTCAATCCTACCAATGTATATCAGTTATCGTTTATTATGATAATATACTTTTCCCACGGCATGGTAGAGCTGAGTAATTTAGAAACTTATATTAAGGGTACTTTTGGGTAACTTCTATAATTTTGTAATGGTATAGGTGGGTAATTTAAACCATGTTGGATCCAACGATTATTCTTAATCAATCATTAGATTCGATGGATAGATGTTTTGGTTTTGTGAGAATTTCTTAAAATTTCCTACGATTAATGTGAAAGCCTGAAAAGGAGCCTTCCAATTAATAAATACAAGTTGATAACCCGCGCGTTGCAGCGGGACTAAAAGATATTAACTTTAAAATTATAATCTTGGACTAACTGTGTTAATCTCTAACATCCATTCTTTATCTAATGGTGAAATTAATTATTATGTTCCCTCAAAAAAGAAATTAATTATGATGCCGTGGCGCAACGTGGATAGAGAGAAATAGTCATTAAGACATGCTAGTGGGTTGCATCTTTTATATATAAAATGGTGAAATTAATTATTATGTTCCCTCAAAAAAGAAATTAATTATGATGCCGTGGCGCAACGTGGATAGAGAGAAATAGTCATTAAGACATGCTAGTGGGTTGCATCTTTTATATATAAGTAGATAAGATTTGAGAAATGCTTCATGTCCGACTCAGCTGGTAAACTGGAGTCCGACTATTGTTAATCCGCCGTTGGTGCTGCCTCTTGTTTTGAACGTGATCTGTGAGATTATACTAGTCGTACGTGAGAGCTACCAGTGGAGTCAGACCTAGACCAGCTCCCATTTAGTTTGGATGGGGGAAGATGACGAAGCTAGAAACAAGTACTATATAAAAGAAGAACTTATTGACGATAGAAACAACTCCCTCACTTCCGTCCAAAATGTCACTTCTAATGAGAGAAAACTTTCACAAGTTCATATTCCGTAGATATGTTTTTCATGACATTGAGTAAAGTCGATGGCATGCTTGACGAGGTCCTTAAGATATCAGAGCTATTTTAGTTCAAGGTATTTGTAGTGTTGTTAATGCATTTTGGAGATAAAGACAAACAGATTAGGTTCTGATGGAAGGGATCGTCGTCATGGAATCTTTCTTTTATATAGAGGAGGATGTATATAATATTTGTGTGTAATATAAGCGCATGCGTATATGACCTGGCCAAACAACTAACATAATCATAGTGGTCAAATCAGACAAGTGAGAACTAATGAAAGTTCAACAGCCCTAATCATACACGGTAGGGATATAATTTTTTACCGTTCGACCGTAGTGGAGGGAGGACGTGCTTGATTTGTATGCACAGACAACTACTGGCATCCCCAGTGTACAATATCTCTTTTTAAGTTGCAACCTCTACAACCGAAGACACCCGAAATCAGGCTCTCAAATCGTTCCCGCACGTCAGCCTCATTCTGCTTCTTTCTGTCCAATCGACGCAAGCCTCCACTGCAGGGTGGACCACGCCGGAGGATGATAGCCGGGCGCAACCTGGCCATGACGCGGAAGGAAGGCGAGCTCGGTGCAGGTCGGACCGCGCGTGAGGAATTAGTCATAAACAACAAAATTTTATTTGGCAGTAACCCCAAATTGATATAGTATTACTAGAGTTTTACTTGTTCTAGTAATGATAAAGTGACATTTTGGATGAAATTGAGTTTGTTTCTTGTGACTTTGTCCTCGACCTTAAATTGAATTAATGCATAATTTGATAGGCATATATATATATTCGCAACTATAACCTTCAGTGGAGACGAAGATGCTCTCCAATGTGGTGTTTTGGCTCTTCTCAATATTTTCTCTTTGAAAATCAATTTACTGAATATGATCCTTGTCAAAGCTTTCTCGCTCTAGTCATTAGAAGTGACATTTTGGATGGAAGTGAGGGAGTTGTTTCTAGCGTCGTCTTCTTCTGTTATATATATACTTGATGGCAGCACGCAACCTACAGCTCAAACCGATTCAATGAAATCAACTGGGGCTCCAGAAAAGTAGGGTGTGACTCACATGTGATTATGCATACTCTGTCTTTATTTATTTTGTTGTAGTTAGGACACGAGAGCTACAAGTAACTTTCTTGTCTTAATTGATGGCAAATTGAAAACAGAGTGAGAACACGAGATTGTGGGGCAGCTGCCTGTTTGGAACCATTCTACTTCCAGTGTCCCAAAATAGGATTGTTTCTAAGTTGTTTTTTTTTCAGCCAATCCCCTCTTTTTTTGCCGAACCTAGCACCGAAGTAGATGCTCATGTATATCGAGTTGCATACACCAACCAGTTCACCTAAAAACTTAAACTGACGAAGAAAGGTGGGCAATTCACTTATACTCCAACACTCCCCTCACGTGCAGGCTCTCTCGGACTGCAAACGTAGAATATTGGAGTGGGCTACAATTTATTTAATAAATACGCCATCTAAGATTTGAACTCGAGACCTCTGACTCGATACCATATTGAATTGCATGTACCAACCAGTTCACTCAAAAGCTTAAGCCGATGAGGCAATTCACTTATACTTCAACGATGTACACACATGCACACTCACCCCTATGAATGCACACCCTCTTAAGTTTGACTAAGCTTACAAACAAATATGAAACATTATGACAAGATATTATTATCTAATTTATCATAAAATATATTTTCATAGTGGACTTAATTACCATCGGGACTTCTCTGTAGAATGAGTATGATAGTTGGTCTTAAGAAAAAGGGGTGGTATTAAATAATTAAGGATCTCCCATTTTCAAACACCCTTATTAATTATTTGTGCTTAGTCTACCAACTGCTACTAGCAGCTAGTTGTTCTCTATTTTCACACAGCTTGTTAGTTCATACAAATCAAGCACGATGTCCCTCCAACAAATAAAATAGGATTCCCACTACGAATGAATGATCATAAAAAATCATATGCCTCCCTCGTATGATTAGGGTTGTTGAACTTTCATTAGTTCTCACTTCTCTGATTTGACCGCCATGATTATGTTAGATTTTTAGCCACGTACGCATGCACGTATATTACACACAAATATTATACACAAATATTATATATATATATATATATATATATATATATATCCTACTCAATATAAAAGAATGATTCCATGACGATGATCCCTTCCATCAGAAGCTAATCTGTCTGTATTTATCTCCAATATGCATTAACAACCCTGCAAATAACTTGTACTAAAATAGCTCTGATATCTTAAGGTCCTCACCAAACATGTCATCGACTCAACTAAATGTCATGAAAAACATATCAATTTTGTGAATATAAGTTCACATTTAAGAGCATTGCTGCAAGCGTTAAAAATCATGATATCATAAATTTGACATGTAGGTGTATTATACTACATAACAGCATTTGAAGACTACTTCGTCGATGTAACTTTTGAGTACCAAACTTGACAAGAAATCAACTGTTTATTACACTAACAAAAGCATCGAGTCTTAACACAAAGAGAATGAAACATGTTGTAGAAGGCTGCATGGCTTTCTATAAACAAGTAATAGTATTGATGGAAGAATTTTTAACAAACTATTAATGGAACAATTTCATACACTCACCAGCACACAGGAGCAATTTGAAAAATATCACTATGAAATCATAAGATTTCATACAGTCGCTAGCAAACAGATGCAATTAATTTGGAAAACATCACTATGATGTCATAAATGCCTGGATGTAAATATATAGTAGCGTTCCTTGCCAACTGTATCCTGAAGACCAAAAACACATTATTCACAACTCCAGATGAGTTTGATACCTAGACAACATGTGGGCTTATAAAGAAAAAATCACAAGTGGAATTGCAAATCACTGATATATGCATAAAACTAGTTTGGTAAAAAAACAGCAACAAGAGTTCATTGGAGAGAGCAAAGAGGAATGTCCAGATCGTGACTGAAAAGAATCACTGTATAAACTCCATGAAATTGGCAGCTAGGAACATCTACTTCTGCATATACAAAACATGAATTTTCTAGATTTGAATGTTATGCAATGAAGAAAAGACTTCCACCGGCATGGCTTGCGGTGTACTAACATGTCCATATAATTCTTTTACATTTGTTTTAATTATTGTTTGATTTCTTGGCTGGCTCGGATGTAGCATCCTTATCCAATTGTAACACTCAAAATTATTATTAAAATGAAATTACTTTTATGTGGGTCGGCTGGCCTCAAACCCAACAATAGCTAGGCCCACTTTGAAGCCCAAACGTAACCCTAAAGTCTCTTCCCACGTTGCCTCAATGCATTTGCTTTTCTCTATTCGTTCCTTCCTTCGTTGGCCGAAAGAAGAGGCGGTTTGGCTGCTGTTGCTACGTGTGGCTATATAGTGTGCGGCAATTGCAGCAAGGTCGTAAGGGCTGGTGTGCTAGGGGAGGCAGCCTAGATCGTGTTTTCCCATAGGTAGTGCTACGTTTATTCTTTCCTCTCCTCTTTTCCCATCCCCTGCCAGATCAGGACTAACTTCTGAATGAAGTTCTAGGCGTCATGGTCTTAGGTGCTTAATCAGGTGCATGACTGTATCAGTTCATTTAGTTTAGCACATAAGGGGTTGAATGTGGGAATATATGCCTTTCTGAATATTGGACGTCAGTTTGACATCAAACTGCAGTTTCAGTGTGCTGATGACATGTCCTGCAGATCAGTTTGGATAGGCTTACGGCCCAAATTTGTGCACTGAATTACGGAAGTTATTATTGTACTTTGTATAATCTAGATTTCAGAAAAAAATGGAAAGTAATTTTGCAGTTTTTGGCCGGTAGGACTTAGTCCTGCGATAAGAACCAGTTGCATCTGTGCTGCCGTCAATTTGGACAGTGCCTGTTCGGAAGTCGTTTTTCAGAAATCTGGGTGCCGAATTTGACTAGGGCCTTTTAACGAAAGTTGTAGAGGATTTCACAATCTTACCAACGCGTATTTATATGTATTTTTTCGTTCGATAAAATGAGAGTTATGCTTATCTGAATGTTGCTGTTTCTCTTTCGTCAGTTTCCGTCAGGTTTCAGTTCGTTGTTGCATTGAAGTATTTTGAGTGCCCTTTTAAAATTCTTTAGAGGCCGAATTAGTCCAGGATTATATGAAGTATTTTGTAGTCCTATATACCCTCTTTCCATAGAGTACTTTCATGCTTTATTTGGCTCACTAGTTTGGGAGACATGATTTTCCAAAGTTAGGGCCGCGCTGCTGTTTGACAGATTCTGTCAGTCACTTTGTGGAGCCATTTAAAACTAGTAGATGTCGAAATTAGATTTGGAAATGCATACCTAAGTTGTAGCTTGTTCAATGTAGATGCTTGTGGTGTATTTATTTGATATTACTGATGTTATAAATTTAACATTATGAAAATGACAAGTAGCACTGCTGCCGCTGTTTATCAATGCGAGGTGGTGTTGTTTCTATCGATTATTGGTTTGGTGTAAAGACCCGATTTTCACCGGATAGTGAAAACCGTGCCTTGTACCTCTATGTCACTCCCAGGAGTGTGACACGTACATCCAATACAGTTAACATCATAAAAACCATAAGGTAGAATAAATGCAAGGCAAGATAATAGAATCTCCGAAGTACATCATCATAATTCGAGTGCTCAAATCTCATGGATACAAAACACGCGGCACGCCTGTGTAGGGGGATTGGGGGTCCCCTAACCGCGCGTGGGCCGCTTTCGGCACACGAATGAAGGCGGCGGCTGCGAAGCCTCCGAAGCCCACGAAGCCCACGAGGCCCACGAAGCCGGAGGAGTGGGAGCGTCGAGGGGAAGGAAGCTTCCCGGTAGCTTCTCTCGACGCCCCAACCACCCGGAGTTAATGCGGCACTCGAGTGTCTGCGGCGATGGTTGCAGCCCGACAGGACGTGCGCGCGCCTTCCCCATGCGTCGCGTCTCGGGAAGTCACGCTGCTAACAGGGCTAGGAACACCCGGAACCAATGGCAGAGAAGATGCTTGGAGTCCGAATCCGGTGAAGAAGATTACAGCAGATTCCGTCAGGATCCGGTCGGGTTTTTCCAAGGAAGGACCGGACCCCCACAGGGCGTCCGGGTACCCCTCCGGGTACTTGTACAGTCCTCCCCTCCTTGCTCTATAAAAGGAGAGGGTGCTCTCTTGTAAGAGATAGACAACAACTAATACACACAAGCAGGACGTAGGGTATTACGCATCTCTTGCGGCCCGAACCTGGATAAATCCTCCGTGTTCTTCGCTCATTCGATCTTCTGCGCTAGCTAAAGTAAATCCGACCTTCCCCGATCCTATCCGAAGGGAGCCTTGACAGGCCCCCATTTGGAGGTGTGCTCACACACCGACACAGGCCACAAGAGAACATGAAGGAAACTAGCGGAAGCGTCTCACATGAAGATCGGCGGTGAAGACCCAAAGCCCACAAGCACTCGTGTGTAGGCGAGAACGTCACTCCTCTCCGGCGGCTCCGTCGGTAGGTACAGCGGGATCCTCCGAGTCGGCGTCTCGAAAAACATAGTGGGGAAAGCCGTTGTTGACGTCAAAAGTCGCCAACACACCGTTGTCCGGAGAGTCCACCGAAACCCCGGCTGATGCAGGGCCCCGTGCTCCCAACGTACCGGCTCGGCTCGCCGATTCTCGTGTGCGCTGGTGCGTGCCGGATGGTTTTCCTGCAAACCAACAAAGACAATCGTTGACGGTCGTTACGACCAATTTCGACCGTCAATTAGTCAAATAAATGAGAAGGACTAGGCATGTCTTACACGCATTTTACTTAGAAATAACCTAGTTCCACTTGTACCTCTAGATTTTTAGTGTGCAGGTGGATAATGATGAATTCCGGGCCCCGAGGCGACAAATCAACACTTTTACAAAACTTCCATTTCGCCGCGGGAATCAACTCCAAGATAAAAGGCCAATGACCACAAAATCCAACACAAAGAAGGCCACAAGCAACTGGAACAAAGACCAACATCCGGTGGGGGAGCCAACTGCCAAAGCCCAGCCCAGGAGGGGCCAGGACCGGTTCGGCCGAACCCACCGGGGTGGTTCGGCCGAACCGATCCGGTGGCCCCCCGGCCCACTTTTCTCGGCGGTTTGCCCACCGCCTCCGGAGGTCGGTTCCACGCGCATTAAATGCCACCGACCTACGAAACCGCCTCCAGGAGCCGACCTTTCAAGCCTATATAAGGAGGGGTACCCCCCTCCTTAACACACACACAACAACACAAGGATCATTCTCTCCTCACATTAGAAGTTTAGAGGCTTTCTAGGTAGTGCTAGGCTTAGTAGTGGGCTGCCTCATTGCTCCCAAGGTCTTGTGGAGAATTGGGTATAGCTCTTGTATCCTCTCTTTGTAAGACTTGATCTTTTATATATGGAATACTTTCGTTTATATCCTTGTCATGAGCTTGACAGAGTAGTCATGATCTTGCTCGTTCGTTCATATGAGTTCATCGTTCGTTCTTCGTTCTTCATTAATAGAAGATGAACACATATCGAATGTTCTTCGTTCGTTCATACTTGATCATCGATTACTCTTGATCTTACTTGGTTGATTGCCGTTCGTCGCTCATTCTTGAGCGACGAACGCCTTTGCATGACTTAGTGCTAGCTTTGATCCTTTCGTCTGGCTTATGCTAGTTAGACTAGTGTTCTTATGAATAGGCTTCGGGTTCATCGTCCCGCAAGGGTGCTCTAGATTTACCACCATGTCGATCCGTAGGATTGGGGTGCCTCGAGGGATCTAGAGTTGTGGTTAGTGACGCCGGCATGGTGCTGGGGTTATCTACCCACCTTTGAATGTGCTTCGTGTCCCACGGTTTGTAGAGGTAGGTGACAAGAAGTGACAGCCTTGTCATCCAAAGTAATCCTCCACGTTCGGGCATGGCATAGGAGTCTAAAAGGCCGGAGTCGCGAGGCGGACCTCGCGTAAGACGGATCTCCCGATGATGCCTAGGCATTAGACGCTGCTTGCGCTTGCATGATCTTGGATGTTAGGTAGAAGCTGCGCACTCATATGAATGTTGTATCATTAGGAGTAGTGGTCTGCTAGTCTAGTTTAGCTTTATCTAGGATTGCCTCTATCCCTTTCATTAGAGAATGCATTGCCTTGGTGTGTGTCACACTATCCTCAATTTATTGCTCCTAACCCCTGCATTGGAATGTGATTACTTCATCACTCTTTTGTAACACCATGAGCATAAGTACTCTTATCAACCATGTCTTCCTTTGGGAAAATATAAATACGATACCCTTGAATACTCTCGGGTGAAATGCTACAACGGGTTATCCGTCCGCTTGCGGATATTCATGACCCACCTTATAATACATATCTAGTACTTGTACTTGGATGTGGATTATTTGGTTAAATAGTGCAAGTGACTTAAACCCTTGGCTCTCCCGCGGTCACGTGTTTCTTTCCGCGTGACCTTAAGAGATGCCAACAACAACAAAAGGTGTAAAATTCCGGGTCATCGGCCCGGATAGACCGATGTGCAGCCGTGGCCGATTCGGGCGTAAGATAGACAAAATTGGCCATCGACAGGGAACAGCACGGCCCATCCATTTATGTATTAAATGCCAGGCAAACGAACTGTGATACAAACGATACGAAATCGGCCGACGCTATAACATGCGATCGGTGGCTAGCAGCCGATTTCGTCGGTAGACGATTAAATCATTAAGACTTTGTAGGGATGCATTATCGAATAAGATGTAAAAACAAGGTAATTATTAATGGGATGTAATTAATTTAATAGCAAGAAGATGGTTTAATCATCAATCAGAAGCAGTAAATCGGCCGATGAGGCATCCGGCCGATTCTGTCATTGATCATAACAATGAGTTATTAGATCATATCTAGATGTATCATGATGATCAATGAAATCGTACTAATAACTCGGGTTCAAAGGCAGCTTAATCAAATTTGGCACTAATTGAACATAAAACAACTAATGAACGTGATAAACAATCGGCTAAACACTCCGAAAGAACAGTAAGACAAATACAACCACACAGATCCCGAATCGACCGGTCGCTCCAACAGGACAAGTCAACCGATGGCACACGATCGGACCAGGTCAAACGGCCGCGCACGCCCGGCCGATTCAGGACAAGCATAATCATAAACGCCTTAACTATGAAAGTAAATCTACATCCTATCCAATCGGCTGCATGCGCCTAGGACAAGTCAACTATCGCAAAGGCAAACACAGGACACGTCAACTGAATTTACGCAATCGAATCGGCTAAGATGTAAAAGAAATCTCATAGCGGCTACCGTGACTCGAACGACCAGATCCGAGCCAATCGGCGTTGTGAGCAAAGGCTGGGACGGGGAGGCAGGACAAGTCAAACTACCTCCACCACGAGCCCGGACCAGGTCGACTTGACTCATCCCGGCCGATACTCACTACGACGGTCGAAAAACAGATCTGGTCGCCGGATAACTAGCAATTAAGCCATCTAATTACGAACAATGCGCCGAGAATTAGACGACGTAATTACCTTGTCAAGCCGACTTGTTGTCGACCGGAGCCCCGAAGATCCCCGCGCGAAAACAAGTAAAGACTTGACAGAAAATTAGGGTTTGGCGATGCGCCGAAAGTTGTATTGGATGTGAATCGAGTTTACAGGTTACATCCGAGTACAAATTTATACCCGGCACAAAGAATCCTACTCGGACCCTCTTCGGGCCGATTTCCTAACCGACTAGGATCCTCTTCCAAAATTAAACTATTATTTCTAATTTTACAACGTGGGCCAGGCCCATCAATGTTATGCTCTTCTCGTTGGCGTTCGCGCACGATTCTCGGGAGGGACGCGCCCTTTACTCGCCCAAGCGGCCGTCGGCCTTCCGCCCACCGGCCCTCTTTGACCCATAGTCGCCGACAACGGGTCCCTTGGTCAAAAACCGGCGTCAACACATGTCCCCCGGTCCGGGGTATGCAACGCATGCGTCGGACTGATTTATCCTCTTTTACTCGCGCCGGTTTTACTCGCCCGTCACCTCTCCATAAAACCCGGGGTCACCCCCGGTCATTACCATCTGTTTCTTCTCCTTAGCTTTCATCTTCCCCTGTTCTAGCGACTTTTGCCTTTTCGAGCCCTTCCAACTTCCCACCGCGCCGCCGTCGTTTTTCTCTTCCGGTGACCATGAATCCTGCTGTTGCTGCTGCTGCGGCCGCCGCCGCCGGCCGCGTCTGTCGCCACCACCAACGCCGTTCCGGAGGTAATGTACATTCGGGCATCCTTCTTTCCTACTTTTGCAATTTTTCTTCGTGTTCTTGTTCTTGTTCATTTTCACAATCTATCTTCTTTCCGTTCCGTTTCTTATTTTAGCCCTATTCCTTGTTTTTAGGAGATCCGGAACCAAGTCGTCATCCCATCCAACATCCCAACTCACTTCTTTTTGGGCCCCATGGGCGATCCCGACCCCACAGATCTTATCCGTGCCGAAACGAACCGGGTTCCGTTTCGGCAACAATCTCCTTTATCGGCCGAGTGGGCCAACAGCTTTCGGTCATGGCCGACTCCCGTTGCTGGATGGCGTGATTGGTATAACCGGGTGTCGGCCGTCCATCTACAAGGTTGGGCCGATATCGGCATCGCCCATGCCATCAAGCTTTCTCTGGCCGATCACCACAAGAATGAACCGTTGCTGGCGGCAGCTTCTTATCTCTCGGTCGGATGCCCTGAATTGCTTCATGTTCGGCCACGGCCCGGCTACCATGACCCTCCTGGATACGGTCATGTTGGCCGATTTGAATATCACGGCGGAGGCCACTCCAAATGCCATCCGCATTAAGTCCTCCCATCGGATCAACCCTAAGGACACCAGGGGTTGGAAGGTCTACATCCGGACCTACAACAAGGGGCACGGCACGGTCGATCGCCGCGAGCACGTTGCCTTCCTCAACATGTGGCTTGACCACTTCTTCTTCCGTGGGGTCGGCGTGAGCCCCACAAACAATTTTCTGCCGATGGCCGATGTACTGGCCGACAGCCATGCCCTTCCCATGGGCAAGTATCTTCCGGGGTCGGCGTACCTCCTTCTTCACCAGGTTTCGGTGGAGTTGCGCTCCGGCCAATCAGTCAAGAACCTGGGTGGCCCTTGGTGGTTTATCCAAATGTGGTTGTCCCTTCATACCACCAAGGCCATCGATCCGGACCTCGGTGCGCTCACCTTCCCCGGCAACTACGCCGAATCGGCCACGCCCGATTCAGCCGGTGCATTTCTTTCGGGGAAGCGTTATCCATGCCACCAGGGGCGGCTATGTCGGATGACAACCTGGCGTATTGGTTCGCCGCCCTCTACAAGGGCCTCAACAACGAAAGTACGGATTGGTACCCGTACATCGATTTCTTCGAGAAGGGGTATGACACTCCTTTTCCGATCGACCCAACTTTCCCAACGGCCGACGGGGAGGCGGTCAAGATCTTCACCACCTGCCTCCGCCCTCGTCTCGCTGCCGACGGGACTCATTGCTGGGAGCAAGGCTTTCCGCTCCTACGAGTTCTACCACCCGTCGGTGGCGGCCCGCCAACTCGGCTTTGGCCGGTTGCCCCCAGCCTCTTCTATGTGGGGCAAATAAAGGCGCGGGCTAACGTCGACAACGCCATTCGGTGGAATTGGCTCGTCGGCCGCACCGCCGATGTCGTCACCGGCGACTTAGCCGGATTTTCCCGGCGCCCGGAGTACCCGCCTTTTTGACCGCTGGTGGGGCGAGTGGAACCGGCACCTCCGCAGCCGGAACACCGCTTCCTTCTTCTCCGGCTTAGTCCTGAGCGAAGCTTTCGCCGAGGTACGTGTAGCCGATTTATTTCTGTAAGGCCGATTTTATAAATGAAATCGGCCACTCCAAATGCTCACCCTTGTTTATTCTTTTTCAGTCGGACACGGAGGAGCCGCCGACCCGGAGCATCGGTGGCCGGCCGATTGCATACTTAATGCCGAGCCCAATTGTTCCAAATATCGGCTTCACCGATCGCACTCCTGCCCAAGCTTTTGCGGCGATGAGTCGAGGGCACCAGCTGCCCGCAAGGCCAAGACTAAAACAGCCGCCCTCGAAAAAGGAAGGCTAATGTGCCAGCTGCAGGGCCGACTCAAGCCCCGAAGCGACACCGCGCGCTGCTAAAGCAGCTCGTGCGCCCATCCGACCCGGACTACTTCGGTGAACCATCACCGCTGCGTCAGGTCATTATTGCATGATCGCCGATTCCCTTTTCACTTTACATACTGTCTAACTATGAGTTCTTTGCAGGAATCGGCGGTTCTTCCTCCTCGGGCCCGGACACCAACGCCCGATAGGCCGATCCGCCTATCAACTCCTCCACGGGCCAGGACGCCGACACCTGAAAGGCCGACCCCCGTAGCTCCGGAATCGGCAGTCGTACCAAGCCAGGCCGATCCAAATCTTACGGAGAGCTCAACTCGCTTGGATCGGCCTGCGTCTCCCGAGGTCGCCGCTGAAGCCGAACAAGCTGGCCGTGTGTCGCCCACGGCATCTCCCAAAGGCACCGCTGCCGACGAAGAATCGGTCGGCCAGGAGCCGCCCGCGGCTTCTCCCGTAGGCACCGCTGTCGATGAGCTTGCCGATGAGCCCGCCGATGAGCCCGCCGAAGCCGAACAAGCTGGCCATGTACCCGATGCCGCCTCCGAAGATGCCGCTGGTGAAGGGGAATCGGCCGGCCGAGAGCTGATTGGAACACACGAACCGGTAGGTTCAATGGCACAGCCGATAGACGTCCAGCCGCTCCGCATCGACGCTTCGCAGGTTTGTTTTTACTATCTCCTTTTTATTTTCTTGATTTGCCTCTGATTATTAGCTTCATTTTATTTTTCTTGGTATTTCGGGCGCTTAGCTTCCCTCGTCCTGCGCCGATTTTGGTATCTTCCTCTCGGTCTTACCACCATGAACGAAATCGCGCGCAGGCTCGAGGCCTCTTCGGTCGATCGCTTGGTGGCCGACGCTCACCCCATAAGGGCCCGGTACTTGGAGGTCCGGACCGAGCTCCCGGAGGATGTGCGCGATGCTCGCACCGCGTGGCATACATGGAGTACCGGCAAATGGACTTCATTCGTGCCCAGCAGCGTCCGGCTCGCCACGCGGAGCAGCAGCAAGCTGCGTTACTCGCCGAGAACTCCATCAAGCGCTCCGAGGAGGAGGCCCGGAAGACCCAGGAGATGCAAGAGCAACTCTCAAATCGGCAGGATGAACTGCAGGTAATCAACCAGGAGATTGCCGATTTGAGAGCATCGCCGGCTCTCAAGGAGGAGGCGGCGGCGGCCTTGGAAGCCACTATTGCACAGCTTGTCGGCCGACGTGACGGCTCAACAGAAGACGACGGACGAAGCAATTCAAACGGCCGAGAAGATGGTCGCCGCGGCGCACGCCGATGTCGGCCCCATCGAGGATGACCTGTTGGTCATGGCTAAACTCGACTCCATGCTGGCCCGCGCACTATCTGCCGTCCAAGACTTCTTGTCCCGTGCTGAGGCAGTCGATTATGCTTAGGTGTAATAGGATTTTGAACAAAATTTGTTGCGAATATTTTTTGCACTAAGGGCGATATACCATAATATCGGCCATCCGAAGGCGATGTTTAAACATCGGCTAATTCATCGGTGACTCCCTCTGTTTTACTTTCATATTTTTTGGGCTAAGGGCGATACTCTCAGTATCGGCCGTCTCAAGGCGATGTGCATCGACATCGGCTGTAGTCTCTTTTAGGCCGAACACTATGAGTTAATCCAAATACTAGGATAATACCGCTTCAAATACTTTCCATTAAGTGCTCGGCCGAATTCTTCCCCTTCTAACTCTTTCAAAATATATGCATTACCCGGTGCCGATCGGCTAATCAAATAAGGTCCTTCCCAATTAGGCGACCACTTACCAAACCGATTGTCCTTCACGCCGATCGGCATCCTAAGCTTCCAGCACCAAATTGCCCTCTTTAAACTGTTTCTGCACAACCTTCTTATCATAATGGCGGGCGACCCTCGCCTTATTCTGCTCTATCTTTTCCAATGCATCCAGCCGATTTTGTACTACATCTTCTAATTCATCCATCATCAATCCGTGGTACTGATCGGCCGATAGCTTTTGTTGCAATTCAATCCTTCTGGAGCCGATAGCTGTCTCCCATGGCAATACGGCTTCGTGCCCATATACAAGCTGATACGGCGCAACTTGCATGGCCCCATGCCGTGACATACGATAAGCCCACAAAGCGTCCATCAATTTCATGTGCCACTTACGAGGATACTCTCGTATTTTCCGCTTGATTAACTTGATCAGACTCTTATTTGCCGCTTCAGCTTGGCCATTGGCTTGGGCATAATACGGCGACGAATTAATCAACTTAATTCCCATCTCATCAGCAAAAGATTGAAATTCGTCCGACGTGAATACTGATCCTTGATCTGTCGTGATTGTTTCTGGAATCCCAAATCTATAAATGATATGCTCTCTAACAAACGTTATCACGTCAGTCGTCGAAACTTTGCGATAGGGTGCCGCTTCAACCCACTTCGTGAAATAATCTGTAGCTACTAATATGTATTGATGTCCTTTGCTTGATGCTGGATTTATCTGGCCGATCATATCCATGGCCCAGCCTCCGAACGGCCAAGGTTTGATTACTCGGATTCATAGCCGACGCAGGCGCCCTCTGTATAGGTCCGAATTTCTGGCAATCTTGGCAACTTTTATAATATTTAAAACAATCGGCCAACATTGTCGGCCAGTAATAACCAGCTCGCCTTAGTAGCCACTTCATTTTATGGGCCGATTGATGCGTTCCGCAAATCCCATCATGCACTTCGCTCATTACCACTTTGGCCTCGGTGTCATCAATACACTTGAGAAGCACCCCATCAATTGTCTTGAAAAATAATTGATCATCCAACAGTAACATACTTCAAAGCTTTATATCTTATCTTCTTATCTGTAGGTTGAGATGGATTGCTCAAAAAATTTCGAATCTCCGTACGCCAATCGGCTTCTTCAATATCAGCTATCTCTAAGCCGTTTTCAGCGAGCCGATATCCAGATGCTAACTGAGCCAAGTTATTTGCTTCAAAGTTCTGCTCTCTTGGTATATGGCTGACTTTAACACACTTGAACCTTTTCATTAACTTCTGGCACTTTCTATGATATTGCAACAATATTTCATCTTTACACTCATACTCATCGGCCAGCTGACTCACAACCAACAAGGAATCGCCGAAAATTTCCACAAAATCAGCCCCGGCATCGATGAGTAATTCCAGTCCTTTTAATACTGCCTCATATTCGACTTGGTTGTTGGTGTGCGCCTCTACTGTAATAGAGTATCCACGTATTGCCCCCGAGGCGACACAACAACCAAGCCGATTCCACTTCCCTCCTTGCAAATCGAACCATCAAAGAATACCGTCCATGGCACCGGTTCAACGTATCCGGCCGAGTGTTCACCGTGTTGCACTATTAAATCAGCTAATACTTGTGCTTTTACTGCTTTGGCCGATTCATAGCCTAGATCAAACTCCGCAATTGCCAACATCCATTTGCCCAACCGGCCTTTGGGGACCGGGGCCGATAACATATATTTTACGACATCGGCCTGGCAAACCACAGTACACTCCTCGGCTAACGGATAATGCCTTAGTTTTGTGCATGAAAAATATAGACAGAGACATAACCTTTCCACCTCCGGATACCGTGTTTCTGCATCAACTAATTTGCGGCTGAGATAAAATATGACCCGCTCTTTTCCCTCCTGCTCTTGAGTCAATGCCGAGCCGATGCACCTATCATCGGCCGATAAATATAACTTAAAGGGTGTGCCTGGCTTTGGCGGAACCATCACCGGTGGGGACACCAAATATTTCTTGATATCTTCTAAAGCCTTTTGATGGATCGGCTCCCACCGAAATTCTTGATTGGCTTTGAGTTTCAACAATGGCGTAAACACATCAAGTCGACTCGGACAAGTTTGAGATAAATCGCCTAATAAAATTAATCTTGCCGATCAGTGGACTCGGAGCTTCGTCTTGTTCGTCGGTGGTTCCAACTTTCTCGATAGAATCAATACTCTTAGGGCCAACTTCAATTCCCTTTTCATGCACAATAAACCCCAGAAATTGTCCAACTGAGACGCCAAACGCACACTTGAGCGGGTTCATCTTCAGTGCCGTATTGTCTTGTCCTCTTCAACACTTCTCCGAGATCAGCCACATGACTCCCAACCGATCTTGATTTCACCATGACATCATCAATATAAATTTCCACCAATCGGCCGATTAAATCGTGATATATAAAATTCATGGCCCTCTCGATATGTAGCACCAGCATTTTTTAGTCCGAAGGTCATGACAACCCACTCATATAGTCCCAACGCCCCAGGGCATCTAAACGCCGTCTTTGATATATCTTCCTCGGCCATAAAAATCTGATTGTACCCAGCATTTCCATCCATAAAGCTCAAAATTTTGTTGCCGGCGGCTGCATCAACTAACAAATCGGCGTTTGGCATTGGGTACTCATCTTTCGGAGTTGCCTTATTCAAATTTCTGAAGTCAATGCAAACCCGCATCTTTCCATTCTTCTTTTCCACCGGCACAATACTAGAAACCCACTCCGCATATCTGCATGGCCTAATGAAGCCGGCCTCATATAATCTGATAATCTCTTCTTTGACGGCTTCATAATACCCAGGGTCAATTTTCCGAGCCCCCTGCTTATATGGCCGATATCCGGGCTTGGTGGGCAACCGATGTTCAACGATCGATCGGCCGAGTCCAGGCATCTCGCTATAATCCCAAGCAAAACAATCTTTAAATTCCTCCAATAAGGCCACTAATTCATCTCTTACTTCTTTACACAATTTCTTGCTAATATATGTTGGCCGAGGCTTGTCTCCATCCCCTATGTCTACCTCTTCTAACTCATCGGCCGACACAAAACCGTGACCTAATTTCCCGTCTTCCGGCTCGTTAATCGGCCGACTCATCATATCCTCGCTGCGTGTATCGATCGGCCGATTGTCCGTCAATTCTCCCGTGGGGCCCATCGGAGCAGCCGGGGGTACCTGACCCCCGGTCACAATAAGTCCGTCGTCGGTGATGTTTATGGCCTCCGCATCCCAATACGTGCCCGATAAACAAGGCAGGCTCTCCAGCACCGGCAAACTCGAAATCGGCGGTTGCAATGGTTACAGTATTTATCGGCCCGTACGATTTCGACCTTGTTGCCGACCCATTGAATCAAACACTGGTGCATGGTTGATGGGATGCAACAGTTGGCATGAATCCAGTCTCTCCCCAACAAAGTTGTGTACGCACCTTTCCCGTCGATGATGAAAAAAGTGGTGGGTATGGTTTTGCTGCCCACAGTGATCTCCATTATTGCGGCCCCACGCACATCTTGACTTTTCCCGCTGTAATCCTTGAGCGTCAGATTAGCCCTCATCATTTCTTCCGGCGTCTTCCCGAGCTTGCGGTATGTAGTAATCGGCATGACATTGACCGCTGCTCCTCCGTCAACCAACATTTTCCTCATCGGTGACCCATTGACGTAGCCGCTAATGTACAATGCCTTGAGATGCAAATGATCGAGTTGACCGGCTTATCAAATACCGCCGATTCCGGCGCCCACAGAATCTCCGAAGTCTCCCCAACTAGGTTCTTCTTCAGCCGAATTTTCATCGGCCGATCCGACAATCCCGGGCATCATAGATATCATATTCACCGCGGCTTCAGCCCGGACCACTTGAGACCGCACTTTCGGCCTCCATTCCTTCTTGGGCTTGGACTCATCATCTTGGTCATCTCCGTAATGCCGTCCACCCTTGATTTCCCGACAACGCATTCTTTGAAGCCTCCTCTTTTGGGTTTTGCTGAGCAAACCACTAGGGCACCACTGTCCTTCGTTCTCGGTTTGATCACCTCTCGAATCTTCATGGTATTGGTAATCAAACTCTTCTTCATCATTGATTGGCCCCAGTCGATCGTGAACGGAGGTTCTCTTTGGCACTACGTATCTTCGTTCATCATATCCGTGATCATAGCCGATCGCTCTTCCGGGGGCCGATTGTTGAGATTCATAGTTGCGACCAATCGGCCGTCCCCGGTAACTTGACGACCCGACATCACGATACTCTTCCCGGCTAGTGCACTCTGGACAGTTCTCGATAGATGGAAGCTTCATGTTTCGGTCCCAGCAGATACTGAAAGAAAGGACAATCCCGAGTGTGGGTCAAAATCTTCTCGGCGGACCACGCTTTGCCTCGTACCGCTGACTTTGATCGATAGATTCCTGTTCACGTGCCGCCTGATCTCTTTCTTCCCTCTCCCTCTTCCTCTCATATCGGCGTATGAAACCAGCTGATCCACCGCCGATGGTATTGATGTACATCGTATTAGCCGGGAAAGGGTGCCCATCAACTTTCATCTTCTTCTTTACATCAGCTGCTCGCAATACCCCACCGTCAACCGCCTTCTCGGATCTCATCTCTCATAGCATAACAATCAACGGTGTTATGATGTGAATTTCCATGCCACTTGCACCACTTAGCCATTTTCTTCAACTCCTCCGGCGTAGGAATTTTGTGATGAGGTGAAAGCTGGATTTTCTTTTCCCGCAGCAGCTGATCAAATATCTCGTCGGCCTTAGATAAATCAAAATCATATTTTCTCTCCTTAGGATTGACATGCGGAGAAAATATCGGCCGTTTATTATTAGTCCACTCAACTGCATTAATTCCCTCTTCATCATCTTCACCGTCGAAATCAGCATAAGCTACCCGATACCGCCGATTCCTCGGTGAGCTGGAGATTTTCTTCCCGGCCAACCGCCCTACGTGTCACCTGTGCCAGCCCATCAAACTCATGTGGGGTAAACTTTTCTTTGATGTTGGAGAATAGCCCCGCATAAGCGATCTCGGCCAACTGTTGCTCTGTCAGGTTCAGATTATAGCATCGTCCCCTCAGGGTCCCGAACCTTTGTATATAATCAGCCACCGATTCCCCAGCTTTCTGTTTCACTGCCATTAAATCGGACAAACTAAGCTCGGTAATGCCCGTGAAGAAGTACGAGTGAAACCTTTTCTCCAGATCGGCCCAACTCTGAATAGAACCAGGCGACAGCGAAGCAAACCATGAAAAGGCCGATCCGGACAATGACAAGTGGGAATAGCCGAACCCGCAAAGCCTCCCGAGTAGACGCCTCACCAAGTTGTGCGTCATACCGACCGATGTGCTCCATAGTTGATGTGTTATCTTGCCTAGAAAACTTGGAAAACTCAGGAATTTTATACTTATTGGGTAAAGCCACGGAATCCATCCAGTCAGGGTAAGGTCGCCGATACAATGCACTTTTCTCCTTAGGCTTCAAATCGAACTGATCTTTCATCATATCGGCGATCTTAGCCATGAGGCTATTTATATCATTGGGTTCAACAGCCGCCGATCCGGTCCCCGTCATATAAGCTGTGTTGGGCTGCCCCCGATCGGGTGTATCAACCGGCCGTTTCCAGAAATCCCAGTACCAGTAGCCGGGAACAGATGTCTGCGGAACGATTCCATAATTCATGGCCGATTGGATCGGCCGTCCAGTCATGAATCCCTGTCCCCAGCCCGATGCAGTTGGCTGTGGAATACCGGATATCGGCCGTACTATAGTGGGTGAGTTCTCAATTCTACTCGGGCCGGTATTTGGTACGTAGAAGAAATTAGGCTGCTGTGCCATCTGCGGGACCGCTGCCACATTGGTCGCTGCCCCTAATTCAGAAGTCGGCTGTTGTACATCTTGTTTGTCGCCCTCCTCCGTTACCGACTTCTTGGGGCCACTATCATCCTCTTTGCCTGGCTGGGTCGTACTGGTACTTGCATTTGCATTGTCCTTGCCAGGCCATAGGTGAGGTGGCATGCCGTACAGGGGTTGAAACCCTGCTGGCGGTGTGGTATTCTGGAGGCCAACTCCCTGAATTGGTCGTACAAGAGTGCCAAAAGGCCGAGTGTACGCAGGTCCAGTAATATCCTTCGAGTGAACAGTCCGCCATCAACCGTGTCCTTGATCAAATTTCCGATGGTGTTGGTCAACACGCCTGATTGATTGATTAGGGCCCGATGAACGGACGAGTTGACCATATCACCGAGTTGGTTGGCATCCGGCAGTCTCTGGGCTTTGATTTGGTCTAGTTCTTCCGGATGCAGAATCCGAGGGATGTCTCCTTTTGTGGCCACTCGCCACGTGTCACTTTCAGGGCTTGAAAGTACTTTTTCATTGCTTCGGCCAGGTATTCTTGGTACTGCAGCTTTTGTTCTCGTCGTCATCTTCCCCCAGGCCGAAACCTCGTTGTCATCGAAACTTCTCCATGCTCTTTGCCATCCGTCCTAAGAGGAACCGGAACAAAAATCGGTCGATTTTCAGCATCGACCATTGGTGTTCCGTCCACCCCGACAGCCTCGCATGTACGACATCTTGATCTTGGTTGCTTCTGTCCCACCAGGCGTGCCAAAAAGTGTGTTGACGTCAAAAGTCGCCAACACACCGTTGTCCGGAGAGTCCACCGAAACCCCGGCCGATGCAGGGCCCTGTGCTCCCAACGGACCGGCTCAGCTCGCCGATTCTCGTGTGCGCTGGTGCGTGCCGGATGGTTTTCCTGCAAACCAACAAAGACAACAAAAGGTGTAAAATTCCGGTCATCGGCCCGGATAGACCGATGTGCAGCCGTGGCCGATTCTGGCGTAAGATAGACAAAATCGGCCATCGACGAGGAACAGCACGGCCCATCCATTTATGTATTAAATGCCAGTGCAAACGAACCGTGATACAAACGATACGAAATCGGCCGACGCTATAACATGCGATCGGTGGCTAGCAGCCGATTTCGTCGGTAGACGATTAAATCATTAAGACTTTGTAGGAATGCATTATCGAATAAGATGTAAAAACAAGGTAATTATTAATGGGATGTAATTAATTTAATAGCAAGAAGATGGTTTAATCATCAATCGGAGCAGTAAATCGGCCGATGAGGCATCCGGCCGATTCTGTCATTGATCATAACAATGAGTTATTAGATCATATCTAGATGTATCATGATGATCAATGAAATCGTACTAATAACTCGGATTCAAAGGCAGCTTTAATCAGATTTGGCACTAATTGAACATAAAACAGCTAATGAACGTGATAAACAATCGGCTAAACACTCCGAAAGAACAAGTAAGACAAATACAACCACACAGATCCCGAATCGACCGGTCGCTCCAACAGACAAGTCAACCGATGGCACACGATCGGACCAGGTCAAACGGCCGCGCACGCCCGGCCGATTCAGGACAAGCATAATCATAAACGCCTTAACTATGAAAGTAAATCTACATCCTATCCAATCGGCTGCATGCGCCTAGGACAAGTCAACTATCGCAAAGGCAAACACAGGACACGTCAACTGAATTTGCGCAATCGAATCGGCTAAGATGTAAAAGAAATCTCATAGCGGCTATCGTGACTCGAACGACCAGATCTCGAGCCAATCGGCGTTGTGAGCAAAGGCTGGGACGGGGAGGCAGGACAAGTCAAACTACCTCCACCACGAGCCCGGACCAGGTCGACTTGACTCATCCCGGCCGATACTCACTACGACGGTCGAAAAACAGATCTGGTCGCCGGATAACTAGCAATTAAGCCATCTAATTACGAACAATGCGCCGAGAATTAGACGACGTAATTACCTTGTCAAGCCGACTTGTTGTCGACCGGAGCCCCGAAGATCCCCGCGCGAAAACAGTAAAGACTTGACAGAAAATTAGGGTTTGGCGATGCGCCGAAAGTTGTATTGGATGTGAATCGAGTTTACAGGTTACATCTGAGTACAAATTTATACCCGGCACAAAGAATCCTACTCGGACCCTCTTCGGGCCGATTTCCTAACCGACTAGGATCCTCTTCCAAAATTAAACTATTATTTCTAATTTTACAACGTGGGCCAGGCCCATCAATGTTATGCTCTTCTCGTTGGCGTTCGCGCACGATTCTCGGGAGGGACGCGCCCTTTACTCGCCCAAGCGGCCGTCGGCCTTCTCGCCCACCGGCCCTCTTTGACCCATAGTCGCCGACAACGGGTCCCTTGGTCAAAAACCGGCGTCAACAGCCGTGAGTACTACACGTACTCAACAAGCCGCAACTACCTAGCAACAATATATGCATGTTGGGATATTTCAAGGAAAGGCAAGGGCTAGCACCTAAAGCAATTAATCCTCAAGTCTATGTGATTCACATTTTATTATTAGTCAAATTTTATAAGTGGCCTTACAGGAATCAACACATTCCTGCAAGGGTCAAATTTTATGTCCAAGCACACCTCCACCGGACCACAGCTCGAAGCCGGAAGTAAAACCTATCGAGGGGAGAAGTAGTAAATGCTAATCAAGCGTGTCGCTCAATGGTGTTGCCCCCTTACCCGAGGGCTAGGCTATACGTATAGATTATATATCTCTGCAGAGAGTAAGCAACTGTACCCACGTGAAGAGGTACTATAACTACAGCCACCGTCGTGGCTAAAGCACAGCAACACTCACAAGATCAATAAACAAAGCATCGATCGGCAGGCGCCCGTCCCTCGGGTCCGGGATCCCCAACCACAACGCAGAAAAGGATCCTCGAAGGTGTGAAAGGTCTACCACGGGCCAGGTGGGGTATCCTCTACTCATGGGTCGAGACACAAGCTCCAAAAATCCACTAACACTAACTCTACTCCACGGCGGGCCCACCAGTCCTCCGCTAAGCGTCTCAATCCAGCTCGCCCATACGGGTCACGTGGTAAGCTAGTATACCAAAGAGCGAGCAACCAGGAACCGGTCCTTATGCTGCCGGGGCGAGTCACCAACCCTCTCCTCAACAACAGTCTCAACAACAGTGTCACCACAACAGGGGCCCCATAATCCAAGGCCCCTACACAACTGCGCCCGCAACAGGCACTCTCCAAACAGAGACTCCCCAAAAGTCTCCCAAGCACCTAACCACCTACACTCGCCACCACAAAAGTCCTACAGAGCTACTAGATTTTCCCCTAATGCAACACAGGAAATACGTTGCAATATGCCCTTTTTGGGTGCAATAACCGCAATTGCACCCAAACAATTTCGTAAAAAAATGATGCAATAGGTCATGTGGTATTAGCCTTCAACCACGATTGTCTATTGTTGGTTGCAATTGTTTTTCTATTACAACACAATGAGACGTTGCAAATAGCATCTATGTGCGCCCTGGTGTTGGTTGTAAATGATCCTATTGCAACGCATATGGTGTTGCCAGAGGTTCAATTGCATCATACCAAATGTGTTGCAATGTTTAAAATCTTGCGTTGCAAATAATTTTATTGCTACACTCTGGTTGTGGTTGTTATAGGGCAAGCACCTCTATTACCACTAAAGTGTTTTGGTTGCTATATGTGGTTCTCTCTGTTACCACGAAGTTGATTTTGTTGCCATAGGTGGTGTCCTCTATTACCACTATATTCGTTTGGTTGCTAGATGTCGACAACTCTATTGCCACGAATTAGAGAATGGTTGCTATAGGTGTGCCATTCTATGGCCACCAAAATCATTTGGAGGCTATAGGTGGAGCATTGTATTGCCACCAAAATCATTTGGAGGTTATAAGTGGAGCATTGTATTGCCACCAAAATCGTTTGGAGGCTGTAGGTGGAGCATTGTATTGCCACCAAACTTGATTGATTTTTATATGTGATCACCTCTATTGCTACGAAAATGTTTTGGTAGAAAAAAGTTCATCCCTCTATTACCACCATAATAATGGGTTGCTACATGTGGAACTTCGTATTGCCACAGCCCTTGTGACAACGAAAAAGCTGGGTTGCATTAGGATGAATTCTCATTTGCCACGTGTCATTTGCCACGAACGGTTTTGCGTCACCAATTTTTAAAACAATACAACATAGGATCGATAATAATAATGCATATATCATTCATGATGACAAGATTAATTCAACCATTCAGTGTACAAATCCATGACACACACATAATAGTGAAATAGTAATAAGTTTGCAACACCAGATTGTTTTAACACACATAGTTGGCTAATTTGACAAGAACTGAATAAGTTTATCATAGCAGCCAGGTCATCCCATCACTTGATCAGCAACTGGTGACTTCAAGATGGTCCCATCACTTGTTTCCTCTATTTGAACTGCTTTGGTGAGCTGAAAAGAAAGAATAACATTTTTTTATCACTAGTACCGATGCGTTTTGTTATCATTTTGCAAAACACTGAAAAATCATATTTATTCTAGACAGCTCAAAACATTATTTGAGATGTAACAGATGATATACTGAATATATAAAAATCTAAGACGCAAGACAAATCCAAAAGAACTCATTATTTTGTTCTGCTGATAGATATACATAGAGTGTTCTTGTATACAAGGACAAAATAATAAAATGCAAGAAATTTAATTGGAGCAGCACTTCTGTTAACTTGTATACAGGGACAAAATAATAAATTGCAAGAAAGAAAAAAGAGCAGCACTTCCAATAATCTGTTTCATATGACACGAATTCAGAATCATAGGTCCAAATTGAATTCAGAATCTCATGTCAAGTTTCAATGAAGCACCAGCTCACATTATGAAAAAGAGAAAACAACAGCAGGCAGTAAACTAAAGTTTCACGACCCATCATAAAATTAACATAATGACAGGAAATAATTAACACAACTTTAAATAATTTGACACTACAAGAAAAATGGCATCTAGGCACGTTTATATTGCTACGTTTTTGTAAGCGTGCCTACATAAGTAGCTAGACACACTTTTTGACACGATTTTGAGAATGTGTCAACATGACATGCTCTTAGAGACGCTTTAACGTAAATAAAACGATAAACACGTTTTTTGACATGCTTTGTAAAACATCACAAAGTGTTACAATTTTAGACACGCTTTGAACCATCGGTATCCAACGTAAAGACGTTTGTTGACATGTTTTAGAGGGAATCTCAAAATGATATGGGATTGAGAGATGCTTTAATCGTATCCCACGACATCGGACACGTTTGCTAACACGTTATTGAAATCGTATAAAAAGTGAGATGATATTAGACACGTTTTTATTGTATCTACCCTCGTTTAGAGACATTTTTGACATGCTATTGAAAATCCTAGAGACGTTAATGCACTAAGAGAACATGCATATAAAACAATATATGGTCAAAGAATGTCAACTTTGTTTCCTAGGTGAGTTGGTTAGATGAGCTTGTAGAAAATGACGAAGTCGCAGGTTCAATTCCTACTAATTGCATGAATAAGTCAATCGTTTAGAACAAGTTTTACAAAAATATTTTTTTGATGCATTGTATACAATGTGTCTATATTGATAGAAACACAGTCTAAACGTATCAATAAAATCGTGTCTAAGATTATTAACATGTTACAAAACGTGTCTACTATAATACATACAACGCATTCGTAAAAACGTATCTATAAACATATCTATGCTTTATAGCATCTCTATTAAACGTCTTATACTTCAATAGACATGTTTTCAAAAATCATATTTACCAAGCTTTGACACGGCACATTCGGAGACGCCTCGGACACGATTTATGAAGACGTCTCTATTTTTTTATTGAGACAAAATAAACGTATCTAGACCTTAAATAAAGCGTGTCTACAGGGGGTGTTTTCTAGTAGTGTGACAGTTAAAACAGAAACATTCATAGCAGCTATTAGAGTTACAAAGATTTCACCTGTCTTTTTGGAGCCCTGTCGTTTCTTAAGAGCATTATCCTTTAGCTGTTTTGTAGTAACGAATGCCCGTGCCGTATTTGTAGATGTACTTCTTGTATTCCGAATGCCGGTTGCCCTTGATATATCATCAACTTCCGGTTGCTCTTGGTTTCTTTGAGTGTTTTCCTGGGATTGAAAAAGTTTGAAGGAAATAATTAGGCACCAATTTGTTAAGTATCTGATGATAGCACTAAACAGATGTTAATTCACAAACAACCTCATGTGAACAGACCTCATGTTGTGGGGTTGCCTCAACTTCTTCAGTATTCATGTTTGTTGCGGCTGCCGCCACTTGTTCCATTTCAGTGACATTGTTGTTTGCCTGGACAGATTTTGTTGGTTAGAGAAACTATGAAAACATGCAGACAACTAGATATAGAACCTAAGGAAAAAAAGTCATTCAAAAACCTATGGATATTTATTTTACTAACCTAGTCTGACATAGCAATTTATCACAAAAGTTGGATTGTTGAATAATAGGCAGTAGTTCCAGTAAGAACAGGAGCAAAAGGGAAACATATAGCGTATTTGGATAATGCAATATAACGTCACATACCATGCTCTTTACAAATATCAGTTTAGAGATGTAAAACAGAGCTATTTTCATGTGAACTAGCATCTGGACTAAACAATAGAAAGAACATAACTAAGATGCTAACAATTTTCATGGTCGGCTCCAGAATTAAGAGTTGTGCTATCTGACCACAATCATGTAAATATTCCCAGACCAAGTATAATTAAAGATCCTTCTACTAGATGTCTCCTAACAATACGTCCTTACAAAGACAGTACCAAAAACTGATAATAGCTACTACTAGTGTATCAACAGCAGTGAAGAACTAATCAAAATTGCTGCAAATAAAGCAATAGTGTTCTGCACTGAAACCAAATAAAATTACACTAGTGCATTGACAGTCATAATATCAGTCTGGCACTGAAACAGAATGAAGACAACCTGAAGGAGACAACTACTTTTAATCTAAACACAGAGACTTTAATTACATTTCAGTGACATTGTTGTTTGACTGGACAGATTTTATTGGTTAGAGAATCTATGAAAAGATGCAGAGAACTAGATATAGAACCTAAGGTAAAAAAAGTCATTGAAAAACTAGCTTGACTAGTACCTGCTGAAATGCTGTCTGTCCATGTCCTGCTTGCAACATCGATAGGAACTCTTGCCTAAGCGCTTGTAAATCAGCCTCCCTTCCCTTTTTAAGTTCATCAATTTGTCGTGCATGTTCTGTCCTTTCTGCTTCCCTGTCAGCTTCCCATGTGGCCATTTTCTCTGTCAGCTGGCCAAATGATTCCATGAGCTCGACGTGTTCCTGATGCAGTTGCTCCTCCACACGAATTTGTTCCTGGCGATCCGCATTCAGCAGCTCCCTTATAGTTAGGTTTTTCGCCAGGTACCCATTACCATGCAACCTGGTTGATTTGCACGCGGTGACTGCCTTGTATGCCTGCTGGAAAATCTCATTCTTTTCCTTCACGGTAATGAAGTTTCCCTCTGCATTTGATTCCTTCTTTGCCTCCTCTAGTAGTTTCAAAAATATCTCTGCTTCCTTATTTGGCTCTTCACCAGCATCTATGCTTTCTCCATGTATATAGCCACTGATAATGTTTCTAATCAAAGTATTAGTGGCAGCAGGGTCATCACTTGCGTCTTCATCATCGTCTTCTCCAAAATAAGGTGCTTCGTCAGCTGTAGGTTGTGCATCTTCAGGTTCTCTTATACTTGTATTGAGATCAGGACCAACACCATGATTCACACGACCCTCAGCTGATGATGGACAACTTGGGCCCTCCGATTCATTATTGATGAAACAATCAGCAAACCCTTTAGTAACTAAATGAATCTGAATCGTAAACACATCTGAATGTCTTATCATGCATTGACATGTAGCACATGGGCACGCAACAGATCCACTAGCTCTTCGCGATGATGATGTGCCAAAGTTTTGAATAAAAGTCCTGAAATTCTCCTTCCACACCTCTGAATGTCGAGGCAGCCGCATCCAACTCCTATCTTCGTGTGAAGCCATTTATCTGCATGCATGTTTGCAATGAGAGATCATGATCTAGCATGCATATAAAGTATGGCTATTCAAAATTTGCAATGGCAATAACTTTTTTACACTATTAATTATGTAACCATACCACATTGGGTTAACACATAAATGTACCAAAAATAGGTTAACACATACATGAAAATAATTGATAACATATCAAAGTGTAGCAATTTTTGAAATAAATAGGGGATAACACAACACAAATTAATCCACTAGTAGCTAGCACTATTCTTCCTCTAAATGTTTCAGACCTAAAATTAAAATAACACAAGTATGAGCAATTTTCTTCCATATGAATCACAGAAGCTAAATAATTAAACCAAATATGTCAAGAGAAATCAGTGTGGTGTTACTCAAATAACCAAGTATCTAATTTCACATGACATACCTAAGAAATCGATCAACGTGGTGCTGCTCAAATTTTGAGCCTCTGGAATTCACATGCACCTTGTCCTTAGCAAATAAACCTGCATAATTAACACATAACAAACATGAGCTTACAACATCTAATGGCCGATCAAGCAATGGATCAACAATAGGGACCTAATTGAGCCTCACCGAGAAAGATCATGATCTAGCATGGGTATTCGAAATATGTAATGGTAAAAAAAAATCACACCCTAAATCATGTTTCAGACCAATAATTAAAATCATGCTAGTATGAGCACTATTAATACGTGAATCACAAAATATGTTTCAAACCATACAACAGCTCATTAAATCAATAATAGAGTGGTACAAATACTATCTTTGCTCTTTTTTAGTGTGTGCGTGCAAATAATTCTTCAATTCCCAGGTTGCTTCTTCAGTTTACAACGATTGTGATGGTAATACTATGTGTATTCTTCAAGAAATAGATCAAGAATAGACAATATTTATGCAACATATACAAACACAGTAGACGCATTTTATTCTACAGTAGTCAAACCATGCATATGTATCTACTTAATTATAATGATCTCGCACGCAAGAGTATGAAGACCGGGCAAACACAAGGAGAAATTCTTCAGAATTCTCACCGGCGATCGGCAGGGCGACCCAGCCACCGTAGGCTCAATTGACCTCCTCGGCGGACGACGATTCCAATCAAGCCCTTGGCATGGATTGAGATGGAGTCCTGGGCGGCGGCAGCGGCTGGTGGAGTCGATCGTAGGGCGGCGTCTTTCTGTTCGATGGTAGAGGAACGAAGCTAGTCGACCTGTTCCGGGCCACGAACTCCCGACTTGACCTACGGTCGACTACTTATCTTTCAAAAAACAACTCTTTGGTTCACATAAAATGATAACATGCTTCTCTTTTTCTTACAAAGGGAAAATACCTTGTGTAAAATATTGTGTTCCAAAATAATATAAATTGGTAAATCAAATATGTATTTTTCAATAAGTCATTTTCATAATCCAAAACAAATCATCTGTTCTTTTGGGAAAATTCATTATTGAAACTTTATAAACAAAATAATTGTTTGAGTTCAAAAGATAACTCTTCCTCTTAAACAAGAAAGAAAGAGAAATATGCTTATAATATTATCCTTTAGATAATATTTAAATATGTTTAAATAAAGATTTTAAAATTTTGTGAATTTCCTGCACAACCCAGAATTTGAAATTCCGGGGTGTTACACAAAACTCACGAGAGAAAAATAAGAGATGCAATCTGAATTTTGGTGCTGCAACTGGCAGCTT
Source organism: Chloris gayana (assembly GCA_031894775.1). Lineage (NCBI taxonomy): Eukaryota > Viridiplantae > Streptophyta > Magnoliopsida > Poales > Poaceae > Chloris > Chloris gayana. Next base: position 246,477 of record JAUNZO010001285.1, read on the forward strand.
TTGTGGACTCTATTGCTCTGTATATAAAGGCTATTACATGGGAAGAAAACAGGACTCCTACCCTAATTCGAATTGGAAAGATAAACTACCAAACTTAACATCTAAGGAAAATAGGGTACTAACTAAGGAAGGTAAGGATTTATTTCCTACAATCTCCTCCTAAACCTTGCCTTGTTCAACATTGATCAGTCCGATCTTTGATCTCAGCTCATGGAACTTAGTCTTTCCAAGCGACTTCGTAAGAATGTCGCCTAGTTGTTCTTCGCTCCCGATGAACTCCACATTGATCAAACCCTCTTCTGCAGACTCCCGGACTAGGTGATACTTCACCCTGATATGCTTGCTATGTCCATGGAGTACATGATTCTTGGTCAAAGCAATAGCGGACTTATTGTCCATGAACAACATCAGCACACCCGGCGTCTTCCCTTGTACTTCTTCTAGTACCCGAGTGAGCCACAATGCTTCACATGTCGCATTCGCAGCTGCAATGTACTCTGTTCACAGCTAGACTACGCCACCACCTTCTGCTTCTTTGATTGGCAGGTGATTGGGCTATTGGTGAGAAAGAAGATCATACCTGTTGTGCTCTTGCTAGCATCAACATCTCCAGCGTAATCGCTATCGTTGAATCCTATCAGTCGAGCTTCCTTCTCCTTCTTCCTCTCAAACCGGAGGCCCCAATTCTTTGTTCCCGCCACATAGCACAGGATCTGCTTCACAGCAGCAAGGTGATCCTCCCGCGGCTCCTCCAGGAACCGATTCACATAGCCCACCGAGAAAGCAAGATCAGGGCGAGTGTTCACTAGGTACCACAAACTCCCCACGATGCTTCTGTACTCGGTGGCGTCAACCGATGGCTTCTCGCTGAGCTTGCTCAGCTTTAGCCGCGGCTCCATAGGTACTTGGCAGGGATTGCACCCATCCATGATCTTGCTGGCGTAGGCACCTTGGCTCGGCGAGATCCCCTCGCGCTTTGCTTCACTTCAATGCCGAGGTAGTAGTGAAGCAAGCCGAGGTCGCTCATCTTGAACGCGGCCGGCATCTCTTCCATGAACGCCCCGATGCCGACGAAGCTCGAGCCGGTGATCACAAGGTCATCGACGTAGACCCCAACCACCGGTTGAGCATTGTCATTTTGCCCGACGTAGATGGCATGCTCTGACCGACTCTTCCTGAAACCGAGCGACGATAGAGTGTCGTCAAGCTTCGTGTTTCAAGCGCGCGGTGCTTGATGCAGGCCGTACAATGCCTTTCGCAACTTGAGCACCTTATGCTCCTTGCAGGTGATGACGAAGCTGACCGGCTGCTCAACGTAGACCTCCTCCTGCAGGTCGCCATTGAGGAATGCTGACTTGACATCCATGTGGTGCACCTCCCACCCCTCGTGTGCCGCGAGGACGATAAGTAGGCGCACTAAGTCGAGACGAGCTACCGGCGCGAACACCTCGTCATAATCGATAGCATGCCATTGTGCGTAGCCTTTCACCACGAGGCGTGCCTTGTGCTTGGACACCGCCCCGTGCTCGTCCCTCTTCACCTTGAAGACCCACTTCACTCCGATCGCCTTACGATCGGGCGGCAGGTCAGCGAGGCACCATGTGTTGTTCTCCTTGATGGATTCCATCTCCTCCATCATCGCCTTCCCCCAGCTGGGACGTCGCTTCGCCTCCGCGAATGAGGCAGGCTCGTCTGCACTCACCGCATGCAGCTCCTCAATCACTAGTGCACGCGACACGAATCCACCTGGTGAGGTTTGCCCGAGGATGTCATTGATGCTGCAAAACCGAAGAGACGCGTCGTCGTCGTGATCGGCATCGAGGTTGTCGTCGTCGAAGTCGTCCGACAAGCCAGGCTCCTGCTCGTCTACCCCCGCATGTGGAGGCGGCGACAACTCTCCTAGCGCGTCTTCCTCGGGCTCCTCAACCGCCTCGTCGATCAGCGGTGCAGCTTGTCCCAAGGTGGTGTACTCCACCGTGAACACGTCGTCGCCACCAACCGGTTCACCGTCATCGCCACCGGCACCCCAGCCCCACCGGGCTTGCTCGTCGAACACCACGTCGCATGTCATGTGGACACGCTTCGCGATAGGATCGTAGGCGCGGTCTGCCTTGGAACCGCGCTCGTAGCCGATGAAGATCGTCTTCTGACCATGGTCGTCGAGCTTTTTCAGGTCCGGCGTCGTGTTCCGGACGTAGACGATGCAGCCGAATGGCTCGAGGTGGTGCACTGCCGGCTTCTTTCCGTGCCATGCCTCGAATGGAGTCATGCCATCCACACTCTTTGTCGGGCACCGATTCAACACATACACGACGGTGTTCACCGCCTCGCCCCGGAACCAGCCAGGGAGCCCCTTCGCCTTGAGCATGCTCCTCGCCGTGGCCACCACCGTGCCATTCCGACGCTCGACTACGCCGTTCTGCTGCGGGCTGTAGGGCGCGGCATGTTGGTACTGAACACCCTCACCTGCACAGTACTCCGCGAACTCCGTTGTGGTGAACTCGCCACCACGATCAGTCCGGAGTGCCTTCAGCTTGACGCCGGACTCACCCTCCGCCCGCGCTTGGATCTCCTTGATGGCAGCCGTTGCATGATCCTTACAAGAAATCGCGGCTACCCGGATGTACCTACTCGGGTCGTCGACCAACAGCAGAAAGTACTTGTTACATCTAGGTGTCGCCGGCGAGATAGGCCCACAGAGATCGCCGTGTACCAGCTCGAGACGTTTCGTGCCCGGTACTCTGCTCGTGCCGGAAACGAGGTGCGCCTTTGTTTCCCGGCTTGACACGCCTCGCACGGATGACCGACCTGCCCGATCTTTGGTAGGCCGCGCACTAGCTCCTCCCGAGCAAGCTTCCCGAGCGCCGCCATATTGACATGGCCGAAACGCTCGTGCCGGCGCCACGCCTTCTCGTCACCGCACCCGCGTACCGCTAGACACGATGGCTTTGCCACCTTGATTCGGAGCTTGTACGGGCGGTTCCCTGCCCTTGCCACCTTTGCCAGCAGCTGGCCGCCAGGATCACGGACTCTCATCACCCCATCCTCGATCTTCGTCTTGTAGCCGGTCTCGTCGAGCTGCCCAATGCTGATGATGTTCGTCGTCAGCCGGGGGATGAAGTAGACTCCGGGGAGCGATTTGAGCTCGCCGTTCTTGCATTCGAAGACAATGATGCCTCTCCCCTCAATCCGCGCCATCGAGTCGTCGCCAAAGCGGACGGTGCCCAAGACCTCCGTGTCCAGCTTGGAGAAGGCAGCCCCGGATCCGGACATGTGATTGGTGGCGCCGGTGTCCGGGACCCAAGTCTCCGCATCCCGGTCCTTCTCGTCGCCGAGGTCGGCGAGCACCTTCTCCTCCCGGATCTTGATCTGGGCAAGGGATCCCGTCGACGTTGCCCCGGATCCATTGGTGTCATCTTTCCGACCCGTCTCCTGCAGGGCGACATCAACGGACGACCCCGCTGATGATGCGCTTGCGGGTTTTGGCGGTGGGGTAGAGTCTACGGTCGCGGATGCCATCACGAGCCGGAGCGACGTCTCCTCCTCATCTTGCGTGACGTGGGCTTGCTCCTTCTTGGGCTTCAGCCTGTATTCGCGAGCCCGGTGGCCCATCTTACCGCAACGCCGACATGTACCCACAGCAATGCCAAGGATGCCAAGGGCGGAACCTCTGCAGACGGCGTCGTGATCCAATGGGTGATTCGTGAGGTTGGAGGCGGGACTAGCTACCCCACTCTCACCAAGACCAATTACTCCGATTGGGTGCTCCTAGTGAAGGTGAAGCTCAAGGCGCGGGCATTGTGGAACGTCATCGAGAGTGGTGGCGTTGATGCCCAAGAGGAGATGATGGCGCTTGACGCCTTGTGCGGTGCGGTGACTCCAGCAGATGGTGCCGACGCGCAAAGAAGGAGACGGCCAAGGAGGCTTGGGACGCGATAGCGACCATGAGGGTCGGGGCAGATCGCGTCAAGAAGTCAACAGCGCAACAGTTGCACCTGAAATTCGATCTCGCCGCGTTCAACGACGCATCTCGCCACGCTCGGCGAGGAGGTGATGGATGCTGTGATCGTCGCAAAGATCCTCCGTAGTCTGCCACACCGCTTCAAGAAGATCACGATCGCGATCAAGACACTACTGGACGTGTCGACCATGTCGGTCGCCGATCTAGTCGGGAGGCTCAAGGAGGCGGAGGAGGCGTTTGAGAAAGCGTCGTCGTCGCTACAGCACGAGGGCAAGCTGTATCTCACGAGAGGAGGAGTGGGACGCGCGGAGGAAGAAGCGCGACGAGGAGAACCACTCCAGCGGCGGCGCGAGGGGAGGCGGCAGCGCGAACAGAGGAGGAGGTAGACGGGGACGAAGCCACGGGCGCGGTGGGTCGTCGTCTAGTGGGCCACCGAAGTCAAATAGGTCTACCGGCGACGAATTGGAAAGATAAACTACCAAACTTAACATCTAAGGAAAATAAGGTACTAACTAAGGAAGGTAAGGATTTATTTTCTACATATGTGTGCAACCCTGCCACGCGGCGGTGGGCCCGCCTGCCGCTATGGATGAAAGCCAAGGACTACGCCGCGGCTTACCTTGTGTTTGACCCCTGACGTGGCGATCGATGTTGCGAAGAAGGGGTAGTGCGACAGGTGTTGCGTTGGAGGAAAAGGACCCTTCGATGGAGTGGCCGCCTGCGGTGTACGAGATGGACATTTTCTCTTCGGCGATCGGGGGTGGGAGGAGCGGCAGTTCGTGTGGCAAGGGGACGCCGTCGCCACCGTTGGTGATGTGTTAGCTGAAGATGTTTGGCCAGCGAGAAAGTATCGAGGGGCACAACACCGCTACGCCGAGTACTGGAAAGGAGCTCTGTATGTTCATCATCGTGGTTTCTTTCTCGTAAGGTACATATATATACTCTTGTCACCACTCCTTTGAGTTCTCTACGTTCATTGTCATGGTTTCGTTTTTCTGATCACAATCCAATTTTTACAATCTAGCTAAATTTTAAAGCTCTAACTAATCCAGATGGACCAGCTTCGAAAATGCCACTATATCAAGCTTTATAATCCAGATTTGAAATCTCTTACTAATACTCCAAATAGACCATTATTGCATATAAAAAAAACGGGGCCATCCTGTTAAAGTGAAAATTTCTGGATCATACTTTTCTTTTGCTCGTTTTCTTTCAACAATACATTGCAGTGTGCAAATATAAGATTGAGAAAATAATGTACCAACAAAATGTTTGTAATTTTTTCTAGTCATTCATAAAAAAGTAAAAAAATTATTTAAAATAAATCCTCAATACAGTGTTTTTGTTTTTTTCCTTTTAGAACTACATGACTTATTCAGGTCTAGTGTGACAGCATGGAGAGTGTATTATATAGAGCTTTCTAGTATATAATATTTTTCATATTAGTATTGTTTTTCTAAACTCAAGAGTCTATATATCATATTTTCCGTCATGACACAATTGAGATGCACGGGGTTGTCAAGCATATTTGTTCTTACTTATTTCTTTTTCTGCTATGTAGGTTATCCTTATACGAGAATACTTACAAAGCAATTAAAACACCGACATTTATTGAGGTGGATCAAAATGAAGAGATAAGTATGGAGGTGAATAATAATATAGAGGCGTATGTTGGAAGATCAGAAAAGGGTTATTTACTATCTAATGCTTCATATATTTCACATTCATGTGTGTGTTAGAAATATAAACACTTTCAGTTTTAATTTAATCCAGAAATAAATCATGAATATGATAAACAGATTTCTAATGAAATTAGACTGGTCTACGCAAGATCTAGACATGTCTAATAAGCACAAGAAGATGAATACATCTACCATACTATCCATTACTACCATGCAGAGATAGAATGCAAAGGCTAGTATAGAAGACAGAACACAAGTAGAAGGTACGTACGTTTCCGGCCTGACGGGGTAGAGGAGTTGACGACGACGTTCAGCAGCGTCACGGCGAATACAACGACGTGCTTGACTCACGCGACAGGGACGAAGGCTCGCTGTGGTGGAAGCGATCGAGCAGTCACGCAGAGCGCTTCCCAAAAACCTTATTCGACTTCTCCCGGTACAGGATCGCAGAAGGCGCTGGTTCCGGAGACCTGCTCTCCCGTTCGTCGGTTCACGCCGACGATCAGGATAGAGTTGTCTTGGCGGCACAGCAGCAGGACGAGGCTAAAACCCTAGGTAAGTGCGAGAGATTGTTTCTACAGCGGCGCCCATACGGTTATATGGGAGAGTGCACTAGGGTTAGGCGAACCTAAACCGAGTCGGCTTCCAAAACAGAAAACGTACTGGACGTGCAGCAAAAATAAAGTGCAAAAGGAAGTCGCGCCTCTGCAAGGCAGGGGTCGGATTTAAAAATAAAGTGCAAAAGGAGTGTGGTCTTCCCTTCTCTCTTTCTCACACTTGTAAGGAAGACAAGAGCATCCAAGTTTATAAGTTGGTCTCTCTCTACCTCCACTAGCAATGTGGTATTAAAGATTGCACTCCCGCCTAGGCCTTTGAGATTTTCTAGGAATTATAGAAATTATAAATGGGCTTTGGCCCAATTCCATCAGTGTGGTCATTGGATGAATCGTACGAGCAAATGGAATGGGTTGTTCAGAATGGTTCAAATATTATAGACCTCTTTACGACACACTTCATTATTACAACAGTACTGTACCCATCAATGCATTGTGGACCCTAGAAAATTATGATAGTGATAACAATGGTGATGATGATAAGGAGGAGGAGGAGGAGGAGGAGGAGGTGGATAGTGAGGAAGAGGAGGAAGTAGGTGAGGAATATGATTATTTATGCCATCTCTTCGCAAAACTCAAGTGATTTTATAGATGATGATGGTGATGAGGAGGAATATTATGGCTATCACATAACAAATGATGATGATGATGATGGCAAGGAGGAGGTGGTGGTAGGAAAGGAATATGAGGAGTATCATGGTAGCTCTCCGCAAATCACAAGTGATTCTACTGACGATGATGGTGAGGAGCAGGATTTTGATTGGAACTCCGAGGTTGACTATACTCTTGAAACTAAAATGATCACCGAGGACATGGATTTTGATGGAAATTACTATTTTCTTGGATTTCACAAGTATAGAGGTTGTTTTCTTGGCATGTGAGTATAAAGTGGTGGCTTATAACCTAGGCACCTGCAAGGCTCACTACTTAGGCGATTGTAGACCATGGGGATTTGGTGGTATTGGTGGGGAGGGGGTGTTGGAATCTTTCATTGATGCACTTCCCAAACATAAAGGTGGTTGAATTTCTTTCAAGAGCTAAATTGTAACGTTAGGACACAATTGCACATTTTGTGTATCAGTCATTTTCATTTATATGGCGTCTAATATTGCAGCTACACTATTAACATTAGTAGTTTTTTTATTGAACCTCCAATTGTTTCATAGAACATTGCTTCTGCCAAGAACATGTAACCACCAGACTGTTTATCCACGAATTTATATGCACTATTGAATAGTATACAGACCTTTCTACTTCTACTAACATGTGTTGTGGGCCATAAAAATAATTTTTAAAAAAGAGATTTATGCGAAAATCCCCAATTAAAAGTTAACAAATTTGTTTGCTTGATCCTGCCTAGATTCACTTCATACTAAATCATCCTCACAAATTCAAAAACAAAGTTTAGGCAACAGCAGATTCTGGAGTGTAAATACCGTGTACACAGATCATATCCTCTCACATCGATAGTTTTCCAAGAACCTAGCAATAGGACCAAGAATGTACAAGTTTACACATAAGAAACTAACGAAGCAAACAATTCAACATATGTAATTTGCACAGGGCAGGAACAGATTCAAAGCCAGTAGAAACGCTATTTACCAGCAGTAATTTGGAACCTATCCAACATGGAGCAGCTACAGGGCACGCGCAACCAGTTTGACACTGAACTCACTCACATCACATCACCAGCAGTAACAGCTTTCAACTCCAGAGATGAGGTCGATGCAGCATAAGGTATCATGCGGGAATATGCTGACCATGGAAGCGCCAGTGAAAGCATGGATCTGCCATGCCCTCTTCCAGATCCCCTCCCGTTTCTGATCTCTATCTCGCGAGCCTCTGCATCCTCTTGCATTGCTAGATGGTTGATGCTACTCTGCCACACACACCTTTATCTATGTGTTTATTGATATAGGTGTGGAGAAGTGGGGATACAGCAGGGAACAGACTGAAGAAGACGATGATTCGTGTGCAGAGCTGTGGATTGGCCGAACATGGAGTGGGAATGAGTCACTGGTCGGTGGCAGAAGATATGGATGCGAAGTTATGAGCATCTTAGCGTTGATTGGTGTCCTACTAATGCTTGAGTGGTGGCTGTTCCAGTTGCAAAAGCAGAGTGGAGTGTATGGCAGGAAAAGGAGAACACGGCGTGGCAGCAATTTGGCCGGTGTATAGATGGATCCAGAGCATGGGCGTCACAAGGACGGGAGCGTGATCCCGAGCACGTCATTGATATGGAGGACAACAAGAGATGAGTCCGAGACAGAGAAGGTTTCTGGATGAAGGGTGAGCGCGTGCTTTTCAGGAGGCCAGATCTGAACATGGCAATGAGATTTTGGGAGAAAAAAGGTGCAGAGCTGGACTCCCAAATCGAGCAACACGGAGACATAGCTGAATTCGTGTCGATCAGCCACGCTGCCCTGCTCTGTTCTGAAACTTTGGTTTTGCAGCTGCTGATTTGCGTTGTGGCCAATGTCAACTCACTCTCACCCGACTCATGTAACTTTACACCTCTCGATCTTATCGACCAGTTTTGCACGGACTTGATGCTAATCAAACACGATCTGGGCTGCTCTCATCGAGTCAGAAACAAACCAACAAATGATCGACCTTGTAAACTGCGGCCACTCATTGGCCCTGCTAGTCTTCTTCGTTTGTAACTTGTCTTTCATGCGTGCCATGGGCTGTATACCCATGACCCATCACCGGCAATTGTGTGCGTCGTCCATGGGGAAGACGATATCTGCGGCTTTTCCTCTGATAATCCTGCTTGCCGCCAGCGCCGGCACGGCGGCGGCGCAGCAGGCGAGCGGCGTGACGGCGGTGCGGAACTCGTACACGGCGTCGCTCGCGTTCTGGGACCTGTGGGCCCTGCGGGTCTACTGCGCCACCTGGGACGCCGACATGCCGCTGGCGTGGCGGCAGCGGTATGGCTGGGCCACAGGCGTCCTGCGGGCGGTGCCTCCTGGTGACGAACGCGGCCACGGGGGCGCAGACCACGGTGAGGATCCTGGACCGGTGCTCGTTCGGCGGGCTCGGGCTCGACCCCTTCGTGTTCAACCAGCTCGATACTGACGGGCATGGCAGTGTCACCGGGCAGCTCACTGTCAGCTACCAGTTCGTCGATTGCCAGGACTAGCGAGGGTCACCCTTAAGCCTCAGTATCTATTACTTTTACTCTTCTCGTGGACTGTATGCCACTATGTCGTGTGGGTGTAACCTCATTGCCGAACACAATAAAGTAGTTTGTCTTGATAGTCTATTAAATAAGTAAAAATTAAAAAAACAATGATATACAAAATTTATTAGTAGTGGGAGAGATAACACATTGATACGAGAGTTGCTCATTGACAGTCAACTGACTTTTTGCTTGTCTCGGTCATGATTTTGGAACAATAAAAACCTATTATGGAAATAATGAAAATATATTGCTGAAAAAATAAAAATAACTTCTACACACTATCACAAACACATACATGCACACCGACACTATAAATAGTTAGCCTATTGCCACGTCAATAGAACAAGACGAGAATGGTGGGGCCCTACACGGTCAATGGTGTCTCAAAGTTATGAGCAAACATTAGGTTCAAGACGAAGAGATAGTATCGATGGGGAAGTGATGGATATATAAAAAATAAAATTCATAGGGTGTCGTGGAGATGAGAGAGATATGCATTGGAAATATTGTCTAGAATGCACTTCGCAACTGGAGTTGGTACGTGGGTTGAGGGAGTAGGCTATTCCTTGTTGGCTTGGGACGAACTAGATTGGCATTGCGGTGGGCCCGAACATTGCTATTGGGTGAAATTGCGGGCGGGTCCAACCTTGCTATTGCTCTTTTCGGGTACCCATGCCCCCTCCCCAACCCCCACCACACCACCACCAAAAAGAAAAGGAAAAATGTTATTCTTAGGGTGATAATTTGTTGGGTTAGCATTAATTGGGATTAGATCTGTTGTGATAGCATTAATTGGGATCAGATTTGCCGTATACATGCAATTGTATTGCACTTAATGGGCAACAGGTTGTTTGCTTGTTTGAATTAATATCCAGCCATCCGATTTGGAGGGCTACTTGCTGAGCTGCCCAGGTGGCAATTGTCTACTTAAAGAAAGTTGGGTGAGTTCTCACATCTCAATGGATGCTTGTTCGTGCTAGCGCTAGTTACATGATGCAACAAATTTTATGTGGATTTTGAGAGCTGCTTTTCCTTGTTTTTTAGTAAGAATGTACTAGGCAATATATGTTTTTTATAACGCATTTTAGTTCATTGGCAATAAAATTAAATATTTTGTTACATTGGCAGTGGCACCTGAGATGTTGTCTGGGTCAGTTTTCATTGTATGGGTTGCGGGCCTTGGTCTACATTAACTAGCAGATTTTGTACTCGGTATTGATGAGCAAATCCGCCTGCTGATTCTGGTGATGACTTATAGACATGACCAGGAACTGGTAACCTTGACATGCCCTAATCAAATACTGGTGTATGCGATCAGTGATAAAATTGGCACTATTTAGACGAATCAAACATTTAATCTATTGCGGCGAATCTTCTCATGATTATTAATTGAGATTGTTGCATTGAGGTGAGATAGGTATTAATTAGCATGCAGTGATTACAGAATGGTGAGATTTCTCAGGCATTAAAACAGACAGATCATTTTAGTAATTAAATTGCTTCATCTGGTGAATTTATATTTACATGACCAGCCACTTTCAGTGAAAAAATTAAGACTAAGGCTACTCCCAATGGGAGTTTCATTTTCAATAAATGAGCTACCATGTAAGTAATTTTGTTGACGTAGAAGGAAATTAATAAAGAGAGAGAAAAAAGAGATTTTATCTAAATGAAACCATCTCTACATTGTTTCCAAGACATTTCTCTCTTGCATGTTATCTAGGAAACAACAAAATGAAACTATGCATTGCATGAGGTATTTCATTCACCCTTGTTGCTTATGTGGCACCTTAGAAACAATGAAATGAAACTCCATATTGGGAGTAGCCTAAGTTTTCAAATGGATATTTTAAGGCTAATTAATGACTAAAAATTAAGAGTAAATTAAAGAATCAATTTTTGGAGCAAAAACCAATTTGAAAAAAAGCTTGAGTTTAAGAAATATCTCAGCTCATATATGTTAAAAAATTATTGGGTGAAGCAATGGGAATTTGACAGCAGCCTTTCATAAAAAAAAACATAATGCTAACAAATCTTATATGGATGGTTTTTTATTAAGAAGATTGGTTTGTGAAGCCATAGGCCCCATAGCATACAGAACAATGTAGTAGAAAGTGGTGGAGAATGTCATTCAAGAGATGAAGTTAATGTGTTGGGGCTGTTTGAGCGTGGCTAGGTGGATTTCTGGAAAATACTAGGTGTGTCTGCACACAGTAGTGAAGACGTACCACCCGTTATGTGGTTGTATTTGGTTCCGCCGTAACCTAAAGACATAAGTAAAGTTTTGTTTGGCTTAGAAAATAATTATTTAACACGTATTAGAACTGGGGTCTATGTGCACGGAGCCATGTGCGCATCCAAATATTCACCATAATTATTATTTTTACTCTTCTCGTGGATTGTATGCCACTATGTCGTGTGGGTGTAACCCGATTGCCGAACATAATAAAGTAGTTTGTCTTGATAGTCTACTAAATAAGTAAAAATTAAAAAATCAATGATATACAAAATTTATCAGTGGGAGCGATGAAACATTGATATGAGAGCTGGTCATTGACAGTCAACTGACTTTTTGCTTGTCCGGCTTATGATTTTGGAATAATAAAAACCTATTATGAAAATAACTGTAAGGATCCGAATTTCACTAAAGTGAAATCGGAACCTTTTGTACCTCTTTGCCACTCCCAGGAGTGTGGCACGTATATTCATCACAACTAAGCTTCAATAAACCATAAGCAAGAATAAAAACAAGACAAGATAGTAGAATCTCCAATAGTACATTACTTGTCACATCCAAAAAAAAATTCACTTTCGGAATGTGAAATGCTTTTTAATAAAATCCTTTATTTTTTCCCCAAAAGGAAAGCTAAATTGTTTGAATTTATAAATTTACAAAGGATTTGTGTTATTGTGAAAGTGTTTTATTTAAGAAATGCATTTAAATCTCGTTTTGAATTTCGAATTGGAATAGTATAGAAATTGGAATAGAAAAAGAAAAAGAGAAAAAAAAGAAAAAGCCAGCCGTGGGCCAAATCTCCCCTTGGCCCATCTCCTCTCTCTCTCTCTCCCCGACCCGCCCGCAGCCCGCCAGCCCAGCCCGCGCTCGAGCCCTCCCCAAACCCTCGGCACACGGGCGACGCCCGTACGTCGTACCGCCTCGACGTGCGTGCCCAGCCCCTAGGGCGGCGCGCCTATAAAAGGTAGCCCGGGACCCGCGCTCCCCGTTTCCCCACTCCGCCGCCGGCCCGCGCCTCCGCATCACCTCGCGCCGCCGTCGCCATTGCGGCCGCCACCTCCTCCTCGACGTGCTCCCGTCTCGGGCCGCCCCCACCGTCGTGCGAACCCCGGACGAGCTTCCCCGTGGCACGCCGCCTCCGCCGGTGCCGGCACGACGAAAAACGCCGTCGGACGAGGACGCGCATCACTACCGGAGCTCCCCGCCACCGCCTTGCCGCCGCGAGCCACCTCCGGCCCCTCCCACCGCCACGCGAGCCCACGGTGAGACTCCCCACGAGCTCCTCTCCATTTTCCCTCTGTTCCCGACGAAGATCGTGCACCGGAGCGCCATTCCGGCAACTCCGGCGAGGTCACGCCCATGGCGCCGCCGCCCTGCTCACCGCCGGCCGCCGCCCACCTCACCCGCATCGCCCAGCGAGCCGTCCGATCGCGCACCGACGGCTGCGATTAGATCCAATCGAACCGGTACGAGATCGGTCCACCGTGGACCTATGGACCGCGGGTCTACGGAGCCCATGCACCCGGTTCACGATTTTTATATTTATTTTAATTCGTTAATCCCTGGATAATTCTGAAGTTTGCATATAGGCCCTCGCGGTATTATTTAATAGCGAATAGGTCCTTATCTTTTTACATGAGCGACCCTAGGTTTATACGTATTTCGTTTTAGTCCTCGCTCTACGCCAGGACATGATCTTTTACATTTTAGCCCCTGCGTTTCACTAATTTTACGCGCACGTGTTTCCGTATCTAGGTAAAATTACGTGCTACCCCCTATAGTCTATGGTTAATTACAAATAGGCCCTTTATTTTAAAAAGAAGCCCTAAGCTTTGTTTTAATTCTGTTTTAACCCTAGTCTTTTGCAATAAACTTTATATTTAAATTGCAAATTAATTTTAAACCCCTAAACTGTTTTGTAGTAATGTTTTTGGGCATAGGACCTTTTTACATAAACACCCCTAGCCTTTTATAAAATTACGTTTTAGCCCCTATTTACTCAATTAACACTCGTATCTCGTACCTTTATAGAAACAACCTTAGTGCTTTATAAAATTATCTTTTAGCCTTATTTCTTTTACACTTTAGTCCCTAAACTTTTCCATAATTACAAATTAGCCTCTACCGTAGCTATTTTTATGCTTTAGCCCCTAAAACCTCAAACCTTCGTAACTTCTCGCTCGTAGCTCCGATTAAAGTGATTCTTGCGCTCACGGAATCGTAGCGACGCGTACTTCCTTTTAGTAATGCTTTTATAGTCTATTTGTATGGTGTACTGTTCTTTTTCTTAGTTATTTATGTATTTATTTGCATGCTTGATTGACGCGACGTAATTAGAAGATGATCAAAGCACGAGATTCGAAGAGCAAGAGTCGAAGATATAATCGGGAGCAAAGAGAGAAAGCGGCAAGTGTCCTTGACGCATATTGCACCTACTTCTTTTCTATCTATACATTATTGCATTGTTGTGTTAAATATGAATCCTATGTTTCATACCTTTTTCCATACATGTCCTTGTCTCCTGGGTGGTATTAGTTGTAGACTTGGATAGATCATGCTCGGTTGCTTTAATTGGGTTTAAGACATGCTAAATGTTAATCTTGTTAATGATCCAGTTGAACATAATGATCATGGATGTTTGTTAATTATTGAACATTGATTTTGGTGACGGGTGGAGGAACTATGGCTGGGGTGTACCGGTAGTTCCATGGAATGCTATCACCCGAATCATAAGGACCGGTTCGTGGAGCGACCATCCATGTTAAACCGTACAACCACGAGCCAAGTATGGGCGCGGCTTGGCGTAGTATGCGGTGGAGACCGGTCGAGTACGCGCGATGGAGAGGGGGCTATGGCTGGTGTTATACCGGTAGTCCCGGGGAGGTGTGGTGAGGAGACAAGGTCTCACAACCATCCGGCTCAAGGGAAGGAAGCTACTTGATGACGGGTGTACAAGTCGGGTGAGTGGAAATCCTAGTGGGCGCGTACAAAGCTGGAGGAATCCGTGAACCGCCTTGGAAGTGATCTCCTGGCCACACACCAAAGGAAGTGTGTAAGTGCTTGGCCGGCACGGGCATGATGGAGGTTTTTAGTCCACCCGGCAACGAGGGATGGAATCACTTTCTCGTGGTGAATTGTGTACAACCTCTCGCAGAGTGTAAACTGTCATGATAGCCGTGCTCACGGTCAAGAGCGGCATGGACCCTCACGCGGATTAGAGGGATGGTAATGATTGGATGCATGGTTCTCGGGAAGGAGACATGCGTGGTTTGGATAATTGATGGATCTGTGGAGGTCATCACCTAGTAAATAGCCTTCTTAATTAATGAACTAGACATAGGTGCTTCTATGCCTTAAACCCTGTGTTAGCCTTTCTTAAGCGGCCAATCATGTCATACTTCCCCCACTTGCTGAGTATGTAATGTACTCATACGTTTGTTGCCTCTCTTTTTGCATCATGTCATAATTCAGAAATAAAGGATGAAGGCACATCATTCGAGGAGACAACGAAGTGGTGGTCTAGGCATGCGGTCTTCCGGTCGACTTCTGTGGGAGCTGAAGGACGCCAACACTTAGTTTAATTTCCGCTGCAATGTAATCTTTTACTTTAGACCTACGGGTCCTTGATGTAAATATTTAATGAATTAATAAAGATATTGTTCTTTTATCATATAATTTGTCCTGTTGCGTGAAAAACTTGATCCCGGGCACGCATACGGTTGAATCCGATTTCGATTATTGAAATCGGATGTGACAATTACCAAGTTCAAATCTCAAATCTCATGGATACAAAGTGCGTGGCACGCAGACAATCGAGAAAACATGAATGGAAACTAGTGGAAGCGTCTCACATGAAGATCGTCGGTGAAGACTAACACCCACAAGCACTCGAGTGTAGGCGAGACCGTCACTCCTCTCCGTCGTCTCCGTCGGTAGGCTCGACGGGATCCTCTCGTACCGGCGTCCGAAAAACAAAGTACGAAAGCCGTGAGTGCATAATGTACTCAACAAGCCGCAACTACCTAGCAACAATGTATGCATGCTTGGATATTTCAAGGATAGGCAAGGGCTAGCACCTAAAGCAATTATTCCTCAAGTCTATGTGAAGCCAATTTTATTATTAGTCAAATTTTATAAGTGGCCTTGTAGGAAACAACACAATCCTGCAAGGGTCAAATTTTATGTCTAGCACACCTCCACCGGACCACAGCTCGAAGCCGGAAGTAAAACACCTATCGAGAGGAGAAGTAATAAATGCTAATCACTCGGGATGCTCTTAGGTAGTGCCCATTTCATTGGGCTAGACTATACGTATAGATTATATATTTCTCCCGAGAGTAAGCATCCGTACCCACATGAAGAGATACTAAAACATAAGGCCACCGTCGTGGCCTAAGCAAAGAAACACTCACAAGATCAATCAACAAAGCATCGATCGGTAGGCGCCCGTCCCTCGAGTCCGGGATTCTCTAACCACAACTAGGAAAGAAAGGTCCCGAAGGTGTGAAAGGCGTACCACGGGCCAGGTGGGATATCCTCTACTCATGGGTCAAGACAAACGATCAAAAAACCCACTAACACTAACTCTACACCACAGCGGGCTATCCGAGTCCTCCGCTAGGCATCCTGATCTAGCGCACCCATACGGGTCACGTGGTATGCTAGTAAAAGCATGGAACATATATCCCGTGAGCCGGTCCTTATGATGTCGGGGCAAGTCACCAAACCCTCTCCTCAAACCGCGGTCTCAACAATAGTGTCACCACAACAGGGGACCCCATAACCCAAGGTCCCTACACAAGCCGTGCCATCAACGAGGCACTCACCAAATAGAGACTCTCCAAAAGTCCTCCAAGCACCTAATCACCTACACTCGCCCCCGCAAATCACCTACGGAGTATCTAGTACGAAACTCGACAACTAAGAAGCACCTACAATTTATTTTACACAAAAATATGTATAATCATCATGTGAGGTTCAATTAAGCAACTAAACGATCACTAAGCATGCGAGTAGTAACGAGTTGAACAACCTATGACAAACGAGTGGCAAGGGAAGCATGATATGGCACGGGAATACTACAAGTGCATGTAACAGTTCATATGCATGAGTCAATTAATGCAAATTGCTAAATAGGAGCAAGAGTGGTCAAGGATTGCGACTTGCCTTAGAAACGCTGGTCTCGGGCGGGGTCGAGGTACTCGTACGGCTGCTCCGGTGGAAACTCCTCAAACTGCTGCTCCGACGGAAACTCCTCGGTACCCTCCGACACACGGATCGCGTAGAAAGGGTTAGGCACGCAAATCAAGGCAATAGGTAAAGGACGGAAGGAACGACGAAAATTAAGCTACCCTAACGCGTAGAGCACGTCGCTACGAGTCCAACGCAACCGATCGCGTATTTTTCCGACACTCCGAGGAAAAAGATATGAATTTCCAAAGAAAAAAGGATTATTGGAAATTCTAGAAATTTGGGAAAAAGAAAAACCAGGGCACCGTGCTGTGGACCGGGCCCACGGGGCCCTTCTCTTTCTCCTCTCTGTGTGGTGCACATGGACCGCGTCCATGCCCGATTCAAACTTCACGGCCGTGGACCATCCCAAATGTGGCGGGCCCCACGATGACGTCGGGGTGACGTCAACGCACCGGAGACGTGCGGCGCCGCCCTAGCACCGCCGCGGCCTTCATCGGAATCGCCACCTCCGGGCGCTCGGCTCGCCGGTGAAGAAACCAAACACGCTAGGACATTCGGAAGGCTAGCGCGCAACTCGGAGCACTATTCCCGAGACCGGGCTCACACCACGCCGGCGACGAGGGCTCGTCGGAGTGCAAGAGCACTAAAGGGGAAAACCCCACACCTCGCTCAAATTCCAAATTGAGGCTACCAAAACGCTGCTTATGCTCGCGCGCTCCTAACGGAACCCTTCCCCGGCCATAAGGTTGACCGGAGCATTGTCGGTGGCGTAAACCGTGGCTGCGGCTCAACGGAGCTCCATGAAACCCTAGCAAACTCCCTCCTTTCTCCAAATTGACGCGCGCACAAGCTTCTTCGGTTCCTAGTGTAGCTATTCGACCGCAGAAGGGAACATGAGCGAGCCTCTCGCACCTAGCTCACCGGCGGCCTTGGCGACCCGATGGCGGAAACAGGTGGAGGCTACCAAAACGAGAGGAATTCAGGGGAAACGACGAGGATAGATGCGCAAGCTTAGAAGGATAGATGCGCAAGCTACCAGTAAGCTTGGACGGGGCTTGGTTTGGATGGAAAGGCCTCAACGGCGACACGCAACGAAGACCGGCGATGGCGGACGGTGAACGACACCCCGAAGGAGATGGTGACCACGAGCTCAGGCGTTCCGTCGCTACCAAAGATGAACATACTGCAGCTTAGTGCCAGCAAAGAAGGCGATCAACGGGGATTCAAGAACAGATGACGGGCTCACCGGAGACCCGCCGACGGTGATGAACGGCGACGGAGAAGAAGGCGGCTCAGATTTTCCGTTGGCCTGCTCGTCCGCCACACTGCATCGAATAGGAATTCATGAGCACCATCATCACCAGCGTGGAGAGAAGGACATGCTGGTGGTCTTGGATTCTCACCGGAGGCAGACCGATGGGGAAGAGGTGGACGGCGGCGCGTGAGGGGGAACGAGGGAGTGGCAGCGGCGATGCAGTGGTTTTTATAGATGGGAAAAGGTGGAGGGAGTGGTTGAGCTCGGGCGGCAGACTGTGCGCGCGACACGTGGGAACTTCGACATTCGTCCCGTACAGCGCACGGGCTGGCGGGGAGAAAAGGTGGAAGACGCACCGTGCGCCGCGGGCTGGGCCGTTGTTGGGCCCGAAGAAAGTGTTGGGCCGCGGGGAGATTTGGTCCAAAGCGTTGGAATTGAAGCAATAACTTCTTAAATTTTTCAACCTGCCAACTCATTTGATTTTTGACTTAAACTCATTCAAATAATTTGAGTTTTGAATTACAGGTTTTTGTACATGGGCTGTTACAATAATGAAAATATATTGCTGAAAAAAATAAAAATAAACTTCTACACACTATCACAAACACTATAAATAGTTAGCTTATTGCCACGTCAATAAAACAAGACAAGAGTGATGGGGCCCTACACGTTCACTGGTGTCTCAAAGTTATGAGCAAACATTAGGTTCAAGGCTAGGCGAGATAACATCGATGGAGAGGTGATGGATACATCAAAAATGAAATCCATGAGGTGTCGTGGAGATGAGAGAGGTATGCATCGGAAATATTGTATAGAATGAATTTGGTAGCAGGAGTTGACACGTGAGTTGAGGAGGTAGGCTATTCCTTGTTGGCTTGGGATGAACTATATTTGACATTGCAGTGGGTCCCAACATTGCTATTGGATGAAATTGCGGGCGGGGCCAACCTTGCTATTGCTATTTTCGGGTACCCATCCCCCCCCCCCAAATCCCCACCACCACCATCAAAAAGAAAAGGAAAAAAATGTTATTCTTAGGGTGATAATGTTTTATAGGCCATTCCAAATTGAGTACCGCTATGGGTCTAACACTATTGTCCTACTCATGTACAATTCAAGCATTTATAGAAATTATATATCATCATTTAAAAAATTAAAACACTTGATTACCATATATTCATCTAGTTGGAACAGAGTTGGACATTCGGGTTGGCTCTACAGCAATTCCCTTCCAAATTATAGTTATTCGTTCCTTGGCACTCGAAAAAATAAACTTCCCTATTTGTTAATGCTTTTATTTTGTTTATTTCCACTGTCACTATTTTCAAGTCTTTTATGTTTATTATTTGTCATGTATTTCGGTGATTTTATTTTTGACAAATTTCTTAACAGTAATGAAATTGCTACCAAATCTAGATAATCAGATTGTATTATCTTTTTATAATTATCAGGAAAGTCACGAAGGACTCAATGGGAGCATGTAGCTGAGCAAAGCTTCAAGTCGTCAACTCGTCATGATAACCTCACGTAAATCAAATGCATATAGCTGGGCTGAGAAAGGAACAGAATAAAGTGTGGGGGCAAGTTGATTGTAAAAACAACCATTTCTTACTATATTTATTTAATTAAAGTGTAAATAAGTAAAAATGAATGGAAGGGACTTTAATTTTCTCAATGGTAGGAAAGGCAACTATATTTTCCTATGGTAATAAATATGAAAATAATTCTTTCTATCTCAATCCAACCCCGATAGCAATTCAAGGTCCTCCTACGGTCCTACCCCGCTAGCCCTGCAGGGCGAAACCCAAGTGTAGCCTCGCGGGTAGCCTAGGACCAACTGCACACATTGCCAGCGAGGTATCACCAAATAAGCAAAAAATGTGACACCCAACATTGATCACCATTTCACATAAACGAACATCAAAGATAGAGCGTTATGGTTATCAAAATTAAGGGAGGTTTTATGAAATTAACTAGGTAATCCGATTTTCTCATCCATCTCAAATATAATAATGGTTCTGTGAAATTAAATAGTAATCCAAGTTTCTCATTAGTCTAGAAGCCAAACAAATCTACATTACTATAATAGAGATAAAAATAAGAAAAAACTGATATTATGATATGTTTATTACTCCCTTCGTCCTAGAATAAGTGTCTCTTTTGACTTTTGAACTTCACGTTTGACCATTTATCTTATATTTTAAAAATATATCATAACTAAAATATATCTAATGATAAAATAAGTTATAAAAAATAGTATATGCATACAAAATTTGAATAAGAGGAGCAGTCAAATGTGAACTCCAAAAGTTAAAAGCAACACTTGTTCTACAACAGAGGTAGTATGGTTCTGACGAGGCTTCACAAAGTCACACTGATGATAGGCTGCTTACCTTTGAAATCCTCTGTGGCGCGCGCTCCTTGCTTCTTCTGGTGGTAGTAGACTAGTAGCATTTCCACATCTGTTCAAAACTCAGCATGTGGCCCGTGTCACAGCCTCACAAACTCTATCCATGCAAGAAAAATCAGCAGCGCATATTACGCAAAGGTTTTGATAACCATAACCCATCTTCCTCACCTTTGGACTCTGGCTAGGTCAATGTTGGCAACTGGCCGTTGGAATTCTACGAAAAAATTAGCTTTAAAAACAGGGTGATGATGCCGCTGTCTAGACTTTGACGTTGAAATTGTGAACACATTTTGGCGCAATTTCCGGGGAGCATAGAAGAGTCGGTGCATAGCGCACAAAACTTCTATATAATGGCCATAGGTCGTAGCATTATATAGCCACATCATCACGTCTGTTGCTTACTGGCGATTTCCTCCCGAACCTCTCCACAATAACCGAGTATTTCTTGTTGGCAGTCATGGCGCGGATGACCGGCGGGCGGCTGCTGCTGGTGGCGGCGCTGCTCTGCGCGGCGGCGGCCATGGCCGCGGCGCAGTCGGCCTCCGGCGTGCGCGCGACCTACAACTTCTACCGGCCGCAGCAGATCAACTGGGACCTGAACGCCGCGAGCGCGTTCTGCGCCACGTGGGACGCCGGCCAGCCGCTGTCGTGGCGGAGCAAGTACGGCTGGACCGCCTTCTGCGGGCCGGCGGGGCCCACCGGCCAGGCCTCCTGCGGCAGGTGCCTCTCGGTGACGAACCAGGCGACGGGCACGTCGACCACGGTGAGGATCGTGGACCAGTGCAGCAACGGCGGGCTGGACCTGGACTACGACACGGCGTTCAGCAAGATCGACACCAACGGGGATGGAGTCCGCGACGGGCACCTCACCGTCAACTACCAGTTCGTCGACTGCGGAGACAACTGATGTGCATGCACCGTGCAGCATCGCAGTGGTGACATTCCAAAAGTTATATACGCATCCAAATAAACACCCATACTGATGCCAAAAAAGTATTTAATAAAAAATTTCAATATGGATAATATTGTGCAACTTTTACAGTCCAGCTCTATATATCTTGGTTTATCAGACTTCTATTAAAGATCAGAAATCGCAGACCTTGATGTACTAGTTTTTTTTTTCTTCCTACTCGCATGTTCCTAGATAAAAAGACCAACACCCCGTGTCTATTACCTTGTGACCTGAGATTTTGTCTCTAACGAAGCCAAGAGACGACATAACATTCAGCTACCGAGAAACGGGAGATTTTCCCAGATGACTTTCAGAGCAACCCGAGTCCATCAGTTACCTCTTTTTGGCACGGTTGACGGATTAGACCAAGTCTTCCGGCACTTCAATACTTAGCATCCTGCCACTCCCGTCCTTCTAGCGCCTTGCCAGCTTGCGCTCGACGTCGGAGCCACAGCGACAGAGCGGTCGTCAGTCGGTGGTCGCCGGCTGGCCACGTTGAACGCGCTGGGGCATTATAGATTAAACTTTGCACGATGCTGCTGCCCGTGACACTAATTATTGGGAAAAAATTCTACGCGGACCGTCCGCAATGATACTCTGTGCGACCCCACCTGGATTCGCGACGCGTGGACATCAAACGGCGACAGAGGACGCCTTGCGCGCTCCAGGCGGTATGCATTGGCTTTAGGCGCTGAGGAATCGGCTCGGCTCGACGCCGGAAAATAATAGTACATCCGATAGAAAAAAGGAGCCAGGCAAACGACGCGGCGCCATGAAAACTCAAGGTCATGCCCAAGCAATTTAAGTGCATCCTAGTCACATTGTCCATATCAAGATGCGGCCTCCGTCATCCATTTAATTAAATTCATGCATGTGTTGCATCAGATTTCATTTCAAAACAAGGAATCACCATGGTAGATTGGTGCAGGAACATAGCTGTTGTTTCTTCTTCCTAATCACCTGTAGGGGATAGATTAGGTTTCCTGGTCAGCCATGTAAATAATTTCGGGATACCTTATTGTGCGATGATAATTGAATTAGAAAAGATAAGTTCTCTAGCGTCGCCACACCAACTGAGATAGCAGATACTGGAGGACAGGCGGCCGCGGCTGTCGATTGCTCAGTTGTGCGCTGCAACGGATGGATCCTTGAGGGAGCTGACAAAAGATGAAAGCGCCTGCTGCCGTGGTAAATGACCGGGGAAGACAACAGTACCCGCCGTGATCTCCAGCATGAGGGGAGGCCGTCACGGCAGCATGCGCGACAGCGACGAGCACCATGGCCGGAGCTGGGAGGAGGTGCCCTGATATTCCTTTTTTTTCCATTTTTTTAGCTCCCTCGGCAACTCCTCCGTGATGACCCTACAGCCGAGCCAATGCTGCACGGAGCCGATGACATCCGTCTCGACCAAGCCCTTCTTGCCGCCGTTTGATTTCCACGTGCCGCTAATCCGGGTGGGGTTGCACCTAGCAAGTTTACGGACGGTTCGCAAGGAATTTTTTCCAATTATTGGGCCCCTATCTCAATTGCACTAGCACCATCGACAACTGACATCCAGCTTGCATTACCATTCTACGCTGCTAGAAATCAAATCAACTCCATAATCTTTCGCGAAGTTACGATTACTGGATGACAAACCATCTTGTGTCACAGATGCTACAAGAAAAAATTCATTTTGGTTGGCTTGCATGCTAAGATTTTTGCAAAATATTCATTACATAAGAAATTATGTAATTTAAATGCTCCCTAATTTAAACTAACACAAATTTCGGTAGGGTCTGTTTTCGACCCGATTCCTTGTGCAGTATAAATTTTAACCATTAAAATATATAAAATTTAAGTAAGTGGCTTCCCTGCTGACATCAATGAAATAAATGTATCTCAATTCTTGACAATATGTATTGGGTGCAAACAGAGCATGTCGAGCTGACTCAGCTCAGGTTGACTTGTATTGGCTCAGCTTATCTCATTAGATCGAATATGCTAAAAACTTGACTCGGTCGGCTTGAGTTAGGGCATTAAACTTGTCAACTAAGGACACAAAACAACTCAAATGCTTGATTCTAGGAAGTTGAAATATGCAAGTATATAAATTAGCATAAGAAATAAGATCAATACTTACAACAAATATATGTCAACCTGAGATAGGCTCCAGGTTAATTTGAGTGTGAGCACAAATCATTTTATGCCAATTTGTTAATTTTATATATTTCTATTTTTTTATGATTACTAATATTGCTAGTTATAGGTGAGTAACTTAATGGGAGTCCATTCACCATTCTTTGAAGAGGCCTATTAATTGTACTAAGGGAAGGTAACATAGTGTATATATTGTGCTTAACAAATGTAATAGATATTGATCATTAGGCTATTACATATTCATATGGGTTTGGTTAAGTCATTGATTTCGTAAGTAACTCGCAAGCCAGCTTGACTTGGCTCGTCAATGTCATGAGCTAAAGCGTAAGCATGGCTCACTAATAAAAAAAAAACAACTCGACCTGCAGGGGTTAAGACAGTCCCCAGGCTTTTTTATTATGAGAGAAGACCTTCTCACTCAGGCCGAGAAAACCACCGAACCCTTGCCCCAGATGGCTCACTAATGAATTGAGTTGAATCAAGACGAACTACTTATGAGTCAAGTCAACTTCACCGAGCTGAATTCTCATACATTTTATCCACCTCTACATGTATACACTAAAAAGTAAATCAAACTTCACTGAGCTGAATCTTCTTCTTGATTAATACCATGAATAGGCTACGTCCATTAACTGAACGATGGGTCCAATAGGAGACATGCCTATCACATAAACCAATCTATCTTTAGATATCTCCTCATTTAGTCGGGGTTGGGGATGATAACACAATAGCCGCAAAGTTTGCACACATATGCAACCCACTTTTTTCCATGAGACGGAAGAACTTTGGGAGACAAAAAGAACAATGAACTATTTTTGCCTTCTCATTTTAGTTGCCACTTTTGGACCATAAATAGGCCTCTCTAGTTTTGCATGTGGCTTCAAATCCATCCGTTTCGTGTTACGATGTAGATGCTGAGATACTTTCATTCATTTTTTTTGGTGAAATATAATATTTCCTTAGACCAACTATATCTTTAGATATTTCCTCTTCAAGCCAACTATATCTTTAGATATTTCCTTTTTAATCAGGTTTGGGGATGATAGCACAAAGTTTCCACACGTGTGCCACATCCACTTTGTTCCACACAAACAAGAACTTCCCACTGATCAAATGAACTGTTCTTGAGTTCTCATTTTATTTGTCACTTCTGAATTTGAAACATACGTAGAGGCTGCGATGCTTTCGTTAGTTTTATTTGTGAAACGGAATTTTTCCTTCTGAAAAAACAGCTGTCCAATGCCATGAGAAGCGGGCAAGTGACGATGCGTTCCTTCTTTTTCCACAAGCAACAGATGCTGCCAGAGCACGTGCTTACATCGCATGGCTCAACTTCTACCGAGCACATATCTTCTCCAAGATCTCCACAAACAAATAATGGACGGCCAAATTATAGTGCAGGTCAAGATCTGCATGCTATATGCAGTACGTCTGTTGTCCCGTTCCAATGTAAAGAACTTATTAATGCAGAAACTTATTAATTCAGATCTGACGTGGTTTACGGGTCAGCTTGGGCGTGCAGAAACTTCCACGGTTAATTGCCTCGTGCATGTGTCAATCGCTAGGCAGCCAATGCATGCACCCAAGCAAAGCACTGGTCAGCAGCCTTGGACTATGTTTCGGATAAGCTCAGTTGGATAATCCGTAATTTAGGCGCGTGAGAAGGTGAGACGACTATGGTTCGGGAGCACAAGCAAACTGTGTGGAAATAATATTATTCTAGCCGAAGTAGCTATATGCGGGCAATCGAGAACGAGAAGGGTTGAAAAGACGTCGGCCACAAGTGCAGCAGTGCCATGCCTTGTGTGCAACTGCTTCGTGCCATGGAAAATTTCACAACAGAAGAAATTTCTTCGAAGAAAATTCCACGTTGCCCTGCAACCAGACCTCTATATAAGATGCCAAGTACTACCTTCATTGTACAACCACAACACCTCACCGACATCGTCTCTCTCTGCATCGTCATACGGTAAGCAAATGACAAGGCCCCCAGCTACCATTTACAGTACCAATCCTTTTTCTTCTTCTTTTCTTCCTCGCGATGGAATCGAACTCCGTCTCTTGTGTTGACGAGCATCCTCCCTGCAGCAGGTTACTAGCCATGGCCGGGATCTTGGGTGCTCGTGCTCTCGCGGTGGCCGCGCTTCTCTGCGCCGCCGCAGCCGTGGCCATGGCGCAGTCGGCGCAGAACGTGCGCGCCACGTACCACCTGTACAACCCGGCGCAGAACGGGTGGGACCTGAACCGCGTCAGCGCCTACTGCGCCACGTGGGACGCCGACAAGCCGCTGGCGTGGCGCCAGCAGTACGGCTGGACCGCCTTCTGCGGGCCGGCCGGGCCCAGGGGCCGGGACTCTTGCGGCCGCTGCATCCGGGTACGAACACGGCCCTAAGCTTATCGGCCAGGCTGCATATATATGGCAGAAGAAACAATTAAAACAACCTGCTGCTGCTGCATGCTAAAGAAAAATGCTTTGTTTTTCCTGTCTGTTCCTCGTGTCCCAGAGCTAATGGTGAGTTCTCTCTGCAGGTGACGAACCGCGGGACGCGGGCGTCGATCGTCGCCAGGATTGTCGACCAGTGCGCCAACGGCGGGCTGGACCTGGACTTCGAGACGGTCTTCAAGCCGATCGACACCGACGGCCGGGGCTTCCAGATGGGCCATCTCAACGTCGACTACGAGTTCGTCAGCTGCTGATTCACCGACCCAGGATGATGTAGTACAATAAAAAGCCATATCATGCGTGGCGTTGTAGAATAAAACGCATCACAACTCAGGAGGCTGCAATAACTGTTTTGCAGACCTCAAGAATGAAGGCATGAAGAAACTAAATAAAATGAGATCGCGTTGCAATAATAAAGTTCATTCTGTTTCGACGTTTCTTCTCAAGTTATCATATTATTCTGAGATTTGTTATGTTGTTTCGAAGCATGTTTTTATCCAGATTCTTAATATTCTACTCCATCCAGCTTGCTTACTATATCTGTCGCTGTCGGTACGTACGTGCCAAATGTAGCGCCATAACTTTCCAAATAAGCTTTGCCAGAGGGGGCAAGGGGGACTGTCGTTGGGTTATGGGTTATGCTTTAGTTCAGATAAGAAAGTTCAATCATTGTAGGGTGATGAAAATAATTTGGTCATTAGGGAATAAAAGTAGTCCCTCCGTTCTTATCTAAGTTGTTCTCGCTGTTAAATTTGAAGTTATGTTTGACTATTCATCATATTCAAAATATTAATTTAATATATAAATTTATAAATCATATTTCCATTTTTCAATAATAAAATAGATCATAAAAAATATGTAATAATTTAAATCTTTTGAATAAGATGAGTGCAAACATATAATTCAAAAAGTCAACAACAACAATTTAAGAACGAAAGGAATATTTTATTTGTTTTAAAACTGTTATCATTAGTAGGATGAGAATTCTAGTTGAAATTAAACTCAAATTGTTGTCCTAACGACAACAATTTGAGAACGGATAGGGAGCAATTAGCTATGCACTTAGACATTTAGACAACGATAATCATCCTAATTATTACGTCCGTCACTTGTTTCTGGCATACATAAAGAGATCAAATAAGCTTCTATATCATTGTTTGTTATCCTATCAGGCGAACTGTACGTAGCTGCATGGGCCTCGTTATCTTCTTGATTCCCCTTTCTCATTATCTAACAAAATATTCTGGAATTCTTTTTCTTCCGAAGAAAAATAGAAGTTCGGTCAATATTTGCGTGCTTGACTTCTCCGTCTAGTGTGGCTGCTTTCACCATCGTCTTCCGGAGTCCAGTCTCCGAGCACTGGAATTCCAGGCCATCGCGAACGTACAACATTGGCTGACGGACCTCGCTCTTACACGTACACACCTGCTGCCTCATGTGACCCGGCCGGTACCATCTGTGATAGTGGCTGCTTTGCGTGGCATCTCTATCAATTATTGCTGGACGGAGTTGGACCGAGGCGAGCTGCCGCGCGCGGGTCAGCGTCGGAACATATCAGGACTGCGGATAAACTAGGGCTAATGAGAGCGCAGAGGGGAAGCGGACGCGACCAAATTAGCAAGCTGCAGTCTTACAAGTATTTTATCGTATACTTTTTGTGCATAAATCATAACAATCTCTTAGCATCAATATTTTCTAATAAGGTGTTGCACAAACTTCATAAAAGGCAATATATTTGCAAGACTAAGCTCACTAGCACAATAGCCTCAACGAATCATCATCAACATATCAAAGAACTCATAAATTTCTTATATGTCAACATATTCTTACGCTATGTAACTTGAGTAAATGGCACCAATAGCAAACAAGAAAGTGAGCAATCAACACATATGACAAGAGCAATACCGAATCAAGAGTCATCAAGGTTTACGTGGGAAACCCCTTTCGGGGAAAAACTCGAGCGGCGACGAGCAAGCAATCCACTGTGAAGATGAAATATACGAAAGGTGGAAGCCAACAAGCTTAGGAAGGCTCCAAATCCCCACTTATTTTACTCTTCTATTGGTGGCTTTGGTTGATCAAAGCCTCATCCATCTCCTCTCAAACTCTAGCTCTTTCTCCCCCTCAAAACATATGAACAAGCCACACCAGAAGAGCAGCTCAGGTAGCCCTTTTGGGCTGGTTTGGGCACTTTTCAAAATGCCCCCTAGAGTTGTAGATTATTGCAAAGAAGCCCCTAGTCAGCCTACAATATGCATAAGCAATGTTTTGCATAAAAAACTAGCTACATTAACTCTTAAATGGTGAAATAGGAACTGCAACATCACAATTCTCCACCTCAGCGACAATTGAACCACGTAGCAAAGAGAAATACTTCGAGAGAACATAGTGATATGTGCCCACCCTAGTTCTTTTATTATTTATGGTTAAATTTAAATATTGAATCTCCGTTTATGTTATTGAACATGTCACACTAGTTGTAGATATGTTATAAAATCATAAATTGAAGTACAGAAATATTAAATTCTGACAAATTCATGAAATTCTATTAAATTGATGAATTTGTCGGAATTTGATATTTTCGTACTTCAATTTATGATTTGATAACATATCTACAACTAGTGTGACATGTTTAATAATATAAACAGATTCAATATTTATAATTAATAAAAAAGCTAGGATGGGCACATGTCACTATGCCCACAAAAATCATTCTCCGTAGCAAATACATCAAGCTTCTTGATGCCAAAGGTTCAATCCTCAAACACTTCATCTTCAATGAAAGCAATCAATATGCACCGAATTCACCGCCACCAACACTTCATATGGAGATAGCTCAAACTCGACTTGACAAACTATTGATCCATAAATAAATGCATCATTGAACTTGATGACTGAACAACATGGCCAACACATCCATGATTATGATGCCAAATGATCAATCTCCAATTCCAAGTTGAAAGAATAAACAAACCATATCTCCATCAAATGCTTCACATGAAGCCCAACTAGCGAACAAATAAACAAGAAGGAAGTCCATAAACACACCTCACCAAATGAGATCGGCAAACCTCTTGGCCTTAAACAATTTCCGCACCCAGAAAAAGACTCAATGTGCAACTGACTTCCTAATCTAAATCTGAAATATTGCTTGCTCAATATATGCATATGCCAAGAAATCATCTGAAGTCTAAACAGGTAGTGAAGGATCCACAATGTGACTATTCAGGAAAAAAATGCTCTACATGAGACTCATAACTCAGCAACAAACACTCACTGAATGAGCAACATTAACATGTGAACTTCATCATGCCTATCAAACTTGCCCATCAAGAGCATATGAAAGTCATATAATTTATCAAGTCTCCTCAATAATCTGAGTGAAGTAAACAACCAAGTGTGCAACCCAAAGAGTACCAACAAATTCTACAATAAATCTCACAAAATGAGAGGACAACCAGAATGTACTGCAAGCTGCAATACCCAACACTAACCTTAACTTTAGCACAAAATCCATGCAAAAACAAAATCTATGTTGCATCCAATTCTTCACATCAGACATGCATTAGAGAACAACCTTCACTTTCAATTAACAAACTCAAAATGGCTCTAGAGAAAGCTACAGCCAAAATGCCATGAGCATAATGCAGCAATAAATATAAACCATCTGAAAGTACCCCAAGATGACATAAAATCAAGTGAGCTCTTCATGAATGAGAAAATAAATATAGTGTATCACTTCAAGCAAACTGAAGTAACAAGGAGCTTCACAACAGAGATAATATTTGAAGACACACTAACATCTCCAAAGAATCTCAACGGAAATAGTGTATAAAGATATCCCAGCATCTCCAACCAACAAAAGTCCGTTTGAAAACCTCATCAAAAGAGAGAAGACAAAAAGATTTACAAATCTCTCCAACCAACTGAATCCCTCCATAATATCACAAGTCTTGAACCATGGACCAACAACTGGATAGCTTGATGTACTAAACAGACCCAACTGCAATCTACCGAATTGCATCTCACCGCAAAGACAACACTAGTCACATATTTCCCATGAACTTTCTCAGCCCATATTGTGGATGCAAACCACTAAATGGTGGAAAAAATTCTCTGCAGGGGTCTGTAAAGCCCACCCCGTACAGTCTTGTCTAGATTATTTACACGTGTACAATCAATCGAATCTCACAGCAGCTTTCGTTCTAGGCAAGCGAATAATCCACGAGCCAAACAACCATCCATTGAGCTGGCTTTCTGTAACGTCCCGCCACTCCGGGCCGGACCCGCTTACCTCCGGCAGCTTAATAGGCCCTCAAGAGTTCCCCACAGACCAACACTAGTCTTTTCTGCGCACTTTGTCCTCACTCATCCACACCCGGAATCACTTCCCGGTTGGTCACCCATCCCTAAATTGCTCCAAGCCAAGCACGCTTAACCTTAGAGTTCTTTAGAGATGAGCTTCCGGAAAAGAAGTTGCAACTTGTTGACATGAGTATTCTATCAATCTTATTAAGCCCCAGGCCAGGATGTTACACACTCACCCCTTAGAAGACCGACGTCCTCGTCGGTCAACCCCGAGCCAGAAACTTCCTCTCTTGGCCACGTCCATATGTCCACTCGCAGCGCATGTGCCATGCTGTGTGACCACTCCGGGCCCACACCAACCATGCACACCATGCCCGCACACGTGTGACACACGCGCCCGTGAAACCACGAGAGTCGGCTCGATACCATCCGTAACGTCCCGCCACTCCGGGCCGGGCCCGCTTACCTCTGGCAGCTTAATAGGCCCTCAAGAGTTCCCCACGGACCAACACTAGTCTTTTCTGCGCACTTTGTCCTCACTCATCCACACCCGGAATCACTTCCCGGTTGGTCACCCATCCCTAAATTGCTCCAAGCCAAGCACGCTTAACCTTAGAGTTCTTTAGAGATGAGCTTCCGGAAAAGAAGTTGCAACTTGTTGACATGAGTATTCTATCAATCTTATTAAGCCCTGGGCCAGGATGTTACACTTTCCTCGGCTTCATCGGCTTAATCTCCGTGCGAAGAAAACAACAAAGCTGCCGTCGCCGATGCTTATGGCAACAGGTCTCATGGCTGCCAACGTGCAGTCCCTGGCATGAAGACTAATTGAGGAGCCATAGCTAGGTAGGTCCAGGCCACGCCCGACATAGCCGCTCTCCAGCACTCCATCCGTTACTCACCTGCTACCGTCTTTACTTCGCCCCATTCAATTCAATCTTTCAACAGCAGAGCAAAAAATGCAGCTCGTCCCTTCAATTCACTCAATGGCAGATCAAAACTCCCTTAGCTCACTCTACCAGTATCCATCATGCCCGTCGAGTATTTTATTTGCAATTTCAATGCATGAGTATTTTGTTCGCACAAATCAGGTTGGAAGCAAAAGAGGCTCTTGAAGGCTTGCTTGAGTTCAGTGCGCAGTTGCTGTAGAAAGAGGTTTCACGAGCTGAAAATCTTGCTGAAGTATTTTCGACCTGGCAAAGCATCTCCAAGAGGGACATCCATATGGTTGTCAAAGAGTTTCAAAGGAGCAGGGTTATGGCCTGCAAATGCAAAACTAGGCCTGCAATCGTTTCATTCCTTGACTAACTTCAGACTCCATAGACAGTTTCAGTTTTATGACATATGTTTTTCAGTCTGAACTGACCTTTTCGGAATACTGCACACAGGCTGTTAATTCAGTAATAATTCTCTTTGTGTTAACTTGTGCCAACAAAATATACGAATTTATCAATATAGATACCATTTTCAGAAAAAAACCGAAATTGTGCTTAAACATGTAACCTCTAACCAGACCACAAAAACTTCATCAAATCAAACAAATGGAATAGTACAGTTCCAGATTCCATTAAATATATCAAAGAGTGCCTATTCATATTCATAAAAATGTAAGTTGCCTAGCAGCAGGTGTATCTTGATCAGTTCCGAGTAAAAGGCTTGTATATCCTCCTTGCACCATAGGAGCACCCATGCCTGGAACATTTGCAAACATATTATTGCTTGCAATGTTTTGTGTGATCATATCAGCACCAATGCTTTCATCCAAAGGTGTCTGTGGAAGTAAAAAAAAATATTGAGAACATATGCAGCCAAATATAACTTCTAAAAACATTGCTAGAAATTATTGTAAACTGTCTTACAATCAATTGTTTTGGATCACGTTCAGGTTCTTTATTCTCTTCTGCATCATCACCTAGGACTCCTCCTGCGTTGCACATAAAAGAGAATCAATAATACTACCAGTAATACAAGAATGAAATTTAGGATGAAACATATATTTAAAATGGCTGTTAGTACCTTTTTTCTTAGCAGCTTTTCTAGTCTTTCCTTTGTTCTTTTCAAGTGGATCTCTTGCTCTTTTAGTCTTTCAACCCTTCTTCACCAGAGGAACTCTTATTGATACTTTTCCTTTTAATATGTCTCCAACATAATCACTAGAACTTTGAGGAACTTCACAAGATTTGGCAAGTCTTTGGCTTAGTGAATTATCTGCTTCCAAGTCCAACTTATCTATAGCCTTTTCCAAATCATCAAGAAGTTCATCTGAAACTGAGCACTTCAATGCAATGGAGGTTGCCTTTCGAGAGATACGTGCGGCACGTGCTTTAGAAGTCTCATTTTTATTTTTTTGTTTCTCACAAAAGAATCCTCTTTTTGCGTATTTTGTCCATCTATGTAGTATATACTGAGTCGGCAACACAAAAACTTCATTTATGTTGTAGACTCTGATGGCATGCCTGCACAATATACCTAAAAAAGAAATTATTAGAAAACTATTTTAGTTGCATGATCAAATTTGAAAAAAATGTACATACATACCAATGGATTCAAACTTTCTGCAAGAACATGTTATGGTCATATCATCGGAGTTAAAGGCAACTATGGCTCCATCATGAAATTCCATAGGCATCACCTTGTAAACCATGATTGCCCCTTCAGTTTGGAACAGTTTGCATGAGAAAGAAAATTGCTCTTTAAATTCTCCCTGAAATTCCAAAAAAATTCTCCTTGTGTATGACTCAGCTGCCGTCTTCAACATAGGTAAATTTGGGATATAAATAATTGGGTCAAATTGTCGTGACGAATCTGCATCTAATTCATTTTCACGAAGACTAGCTGCACACTTATCACATTGTTCTAAGAGTTTAGAAAGACATAGTTTTCTACGAAAACTTGTCTTGAAGACATTATTCATGCCTTCGCTCCTTTGAGTTGAGGTCATATCAGCAGTGAAAGAGTCACGAGTCACAGCAGCCCAATGCTGTCGCAACTCAGATAGGTTCTTCATCCATTTGTTATCCTGAAGTTTAAAACGAACCAACAAGTCATTCCATAACTTGTCAAAATAAGTCATTGACCTGTCCTCATACACACATTTCTTAAATTCTGGAAGAAACTCTCGATGTTCAGAAATTACATGACCAAGATGTTTAGCTGCATTTTGAAAAATATGCCACAAACAGAGACGGTGCCTTGTATCTGGGAACACAATGCTAATTGCCAGTGCCATGGCAGCGCATTGATCTGTGAAAATTGTGCTAGGATGTTTGCCAGACATTGCTGTTAGAAACGTATTAAAAAGCCATTTGAATGATTCTGCAGCCTCATTATATAACAATGCCATTCCAAAAATAATTGTCTGCTTATGATGGTTGGTTCCAAGTAGTGGTGCAAAAGGCATTTCAAACTTGTTAGTCTGAAAGGTTGTATCAAATGACACAGCATCTCCGAAACATGCATAATCCATGATAGCTTGACCATCTGCCCAAAAAATATTAGCTATCTGACCATTACTCGGATCTATTTCTACTGCGTAAAAGAAAGTAGGATCCTCAAGTTGTTTATTCTTCAAGTACTCTACGAGGGTTTGAGCATCATTAGCTAGCAAGTACTTCTTGCGCTCACGACCTATCTCATTATTACAGTCCACCCGTGAGAAAGGTACATTCTCAGCTCCTCCATACCATTGTTTGAAGAAATCATACACTTGAGCGGGCCTTATTCCAGCTTCACGTATTTGACTGATTAGATGTCTATCTGCATCTATAATACGACGATGGGATCTCAGCTTGTGTGTCTTGTTTGGACTAGAAAGAGGATGGTTATGTTCATGAACAACTTTCTGAACCTGCCAAATTCCCTGTCTACAAATATAGAACTGAATCCAAGCAGTACATGAGGTCCTAGTGGTGTCATTTTCCTTCAAAGTTTCATGTGATGGGTGAGTACCTCGTGCTCCTTCCTTACTACAAACTATACGCTTATGATATATGGTCTTATCTGCTTTGTACTTTGTGTCACTTCTTCGAGTACTAAACCCAATCTTCATAGGATAAGCATTGTACATGTTATAGGAATCATCTGCTGATTCAAAACACATTCCAACTTCTGGTACAATTACTTGTTGACCATGTTCATCATCCACCTACGGTATAATCAGATAAATATAATATAGTTCAAATATAAAAATTATATCAATCTAAATTTATTGGCTCTAATACCTCGGCTGGTGACTCGTCAGGTGCCATGACATGGGGAATATTAGGAATTGGCGTGGTCATCAGAACACGCGAGGCGAAAGATGAATTGCACTTGGGCATCGTTGTGGCAGCAATTTGTTCTTCATCAACAAATGATCGTTGCAAGATGCTGCAGTCATGCAAATCAAAATGAGACTACACAAATCACCATTGCCTAATGCATGAAGTGAATAAGAGCTTTAGCATTATGATCTAGACCTGGCAGAGGAAGAGGATCCATGTTCCGTGAAGTTAGATTGCAATAGTGAAGGAGCCATGATCTCTAGAGAAAACACGATGGTATCCTCATGTTCGGAATTGGATCGCACCAACAGCCTGCCCATAGCATCAGCGCTTTCCACCTCGGTCAACCGGCTGTTTCCATGGCCGCCGCCGTCACGGTGTGTTACGGTTGCGAGCCTACGAGAGTCCTGTTCTGCAGATGAGAGATGCGATCCGTTTTTCTTGTAGGAAACTAAGCCGAGGAAAGCCGGCTCGATGGATGGTTGCTTGGCTCGTGGATTAATCGCTTGCCTGGAACGAAAGGTCAAGTGAGATTCGATTGATTGTACACGTGTAAATAATCTAGGCAGGACTGTACGGGGTGGGCTTTACAGACCCCCTACAGAGAATTTTTTTCCCTAAATGGTACTCTTGTATGAACTTCGCACCCCATACTTGACCTGAAAGGCAACTTGCAAGAAATTCCAAATGTTAGCCCAAATACCATGCAAATCCATACCTGAATGGTAGCAACTGAGGATTCCTCATAATATCATAGCAACATGCAAAAGGAACCTTCACGAAATGGTAACTGTCAACTCAAGCACATCATGCTCAGTCTACATTTCAATGGTGGCAATCTACAATATCTCCAGCAGTAGAAATGATGTGCTAAATAGGTAGTACATCCTCTCACAATAGCTTGGACACTAGCCAAAATACGATTCCCCAATAGTGGAATAATTTATGAAAGAATCTCCACCTCAAATGTTACACACCTGCTACTCATTCAATCTCCAAGAGAAATAGTTAACTGAACTCTCCACCTCAAGTGGAACCAAATGCTCACTAGCATAATGGAGCAAGATTGTCATGCCAATGGTGGTCACAACAGAAAATGACAATCAAAAGGGTAATAGATACAACACCAGAAGCGGCACACCCAAAACTCCATAACCATTCTCAAGGATCTACCAAATTGCCAAGATTCCAAAATTGCCTACCTAACATAGACATCCACAAATGATTGGTAGAAGATGACCCTCAAGATTAGAGAGGACAAATAATAAATATCATACCTCCTCCAAAGTTATGCAATCGGTTACTATAGAGAAAGAATGGATTTCCAAGTAGCAAGCCAAAGTAACAAGCACAACCTCGCGAGGGAGAACATGAAGTGAGTTTTTACAAATTATTGTTGTGTTCATCTTTCCAAATATCACCAGCGTGGTGCAATGGTGAACAATGCTAGCAAATTAAATTTCTTCCAAATAAAATCGAAAGCCATAAAAGTTTCCAAAGCATCAACATATTGCAACACAATATAAATGGAGCCATTCAATTCGGAATGTGATCCTAAGCTTCATCATCAAACTATAGGATGCACAACAATGTATCTTTTAACCACCACAAGACGGCTCAAATCATATATAATCCCCATGAAAGACAGAGTAGTCATGATAACCGATCTTAATGAAAAGAGTATACTTCACAGAGCTCAAGCTGACATAATAGAAGTAACTCATAACTGAACACTAAAGTTATCCCGAACAAGAGAGCATGCTTCTCAAAAGCACAAGCAGAACAGAAGCAACTCATACTTTCAGTGTTGAGATACACCGGAACAATACCCAGTCATGTAACACTACAAAATTTCCCAAGCTCCAAATGATATATGGTAGTAGTGATATAAATTGGATCCAAAAAATAGAAGCAACTGGCTACGGTTACCCAACTAAAACAAATGCAAAGATCCATTGAACACACCAACCAAATCTCGCCAGCATACTAAATGGCAACGAACAAGGAGCATATGAACAATGCCAACAAACATCATGATTCTGACAGAACACATACCAAGCAACATTGCATCTCTAGCAACTGCCCTGCAAACTAAACCTTAAAATAGGATCAAAAGTGTCAACCATAATTAGTGCAGACAAAAGGTATGAACAAATAAAACCAGAATTCCAACCAGTAGTTTGATACAAGATGCAAAAGACCACAACAACTGAACTAGAGGCATTGCCTAGGCTCACACAAATGGTGGAAGGCGACAAAGAAATTACCAAATATTATCCTCCACCTCAAACTACCAACACTGCTGAAGATTATCCCAAAACTTTCCAATAATCTTGCAATAGCAAACCGTCCTTATTTCTTGCACAAGAAATCAGAATAGTTTCCACAGATTCTCCATGATCCATAACCAGTTCTATCACCAACATTGCTTTCAATCGGTCTCAAACATGGTCATAACAAAACTGCAGCCCATATCATAACTCTATGCAAATAATCAATAACAACCACTTTGACAAGAGAGAAAATGAAGCACCAACCATAGAGACAACATGTGAGCTCAAGTCACAAATCCATCATATAATCGAGAGATAGCAGCCAACAAAATTCATGCTTGGTTGGGGTAAATTTTCAGAATGTGCATATAAAACAAATGCCCCATCAAACCACCGTCCATATGGCGACTTGTCCACAATGAGAGCTTCATACTTGCTCACAGTATAAACAGTACCTTCATCATATAAGTATCGTGCAAATTGTCTACTTCCAATAAACATAAACCAATACTTTCCATAACGGAATATCACCAAGTGACATCAACCTTGCTTGCTTCCAAAATTGACATATTGAACAAATCAACAATCTAACATGTGTCTTTGATATAAAATGAATCTGATACCACTTGTAAGCACAGAGGGGAAGCGGAAGCGACCAAATTAGCAAGCTGCAGTCTTACAAACATTTCACCAAACACCTTATGTGCATAAATCATAACAGCCCCTTAGCATCAATATTTCCTAATAAGGTGCTGTCCAAACTTCATAAATGGCAATATATTTGCAAGACTATGCTCACTAGCACAATAGCCCCATCAACATATCAAAGAACACATAAATCTCTTATATGCCAACACATCCTTACGCCATGTAACTTGAGTAAATGTCACCAATAGCAAGCAAGAAAGTGAGAAATCAACACATATGACAAGAGAAATACCGAATCAAGAGTAGACACTAAGATTTACATGGGAAACCTCCACGGTAAAGAGCGAAGCGAAATTGCTGCTCTTCTCGATGAGCTCGGGACGGTCGGAAGCTGAGCCTCTACCGGGCGAAGAAGCTAGCCCCCGTGTTGCCATCCTCCACAACCTTGAAGGGCGGGGGGGGGGGACACATGAGCACCGACTGCCCCAGCGAAGCAATTAGATAAGAGCTGATCTTCACCCCTTCCTCGGCGAAGAAACGATCGTGGCGAGCGAGGGTGGACGATAACGCGCCCTTCTCCAGCTCAACGGTCTTCAGCTTTCCCTCCGCACCTTCGACTCTTTATCGTGCCGCGGTCGGCGCCTTCTTGTCGCCCGCCGCTGCCTCCTTTAGTAGTGCGATCTCTTTGGTTGTCTCTGCCCGCCATGACGCGCGGCTAGACAGAGCGGCAAGAACGTCTTGGCCCTTGCGAAGGGTGGTCTACAACTCCGCGACCGGCGACTTGTCCGGTAGGTCAAACAGAGTTGTACCGAACGAAGGGGCAACGGAAGGACAAAGAGTAAAGGCGAAAGCAGAAAACAAGCAAATAACCTCGATCCCGACTAGGGGCTTCAGGGACAGTTGCCGGGTCGGTAGTGCCGATGTTCCCTGCGAAGTCAAAGCAGATGAGAGACCGGTGATGAAGAGGGACCTTGAGCCAAGTGGCATCGAAGCAAAACGCATACCTCTCTTGGGAGGATCTGAAGTCAATTGACAGGGACAAAAGGCCTTTCCGTCGACGAGACCTGGAGGAACCCGCCCCGCCGCCGAACCGCGCTTTCGCTTCCTATACCAGCTGCCACGGGGCCAACAATAGTTTTGTTGTCTCCTTCGCGCGGCACCTCGCGAGGTGGATAAGGGATCCCCGTGAACCGAAGGATATGATTGAAATGCCCCTTTGTATCCGTGCGAGACTGAACTTGCTCGTGCTCGTCGAGGGAGTAGCGGCCACGATAGAGCGCCGCCCGTTGCTCGATGTCCTTGATGAAGGACCTCGCCCTTTACTTCTAGTGGTCGAGGTTGCCCCTCGAGCAGCGAACGGCCTCGATGATCCCCTCGACCCTGAAGTTGACCGTCATCAACCGGTCATTCCCGACGCCAAAACTGGCCTTAAGGGGGCGGACACCGGCGGCACAGAGTTCCTCCACCAGGTCACGGCTGTTGGTGTTGTGGTAAGCAGCATAGTTGATCTCCTCGCCCTCCGAGTGACCCCGCCTCTCAAAATCCAGCATCCGGATGAGGTCCGAGGAAATGAGGTGAGAAGGGAAGGGGCACTCTGTCTTGATCTCGTTGTCCACCGTCATGTTCACGCCGGGACCTAGCTTGGCATAGAACCAATAGCGGTGTTAATTCTGGCTCCACTTGTTCATGCTCCGGTGCATGACAGCTATGTTCTCGTTGCGTCGCGGCGCAAAGCTGAACGACGTGTAATTGCAATCATGCTGAACGCCGTTAACTTTGATCCGACGGTGCTGATTGTGCAACGCGAAGTGGCACGCGAAGACTTCAATGTCGAGGTCCCTACCCTAGCTAGCTGTTGGCATCTTCTAGATGCCCGTTTTACATGTCAAAACAGGATGTTTTACCTCCTTATTTGGTAATAAATGCAGATAATGAACCCTAGAACCCCATAATTGCATATATTCATTTGTTGCTATGTTTTGTTGAATATTGTAGGATTTAGTAGGAAACATGACAAATACGGATAAGGATCAATGAGCAAAGAAGGAAACAACTAAGACATCGGGATGCGCCGGTCGGCACAACTAGAGGAAAGCATGTATGACGGCCCAATTTAAGAATCATGGAAGCCCAGTCCAATACAAGTCGAGTCGGTGGACGTCTAAGCCAGAATCACTAAAGATAAAAGAAGAAGTAATACCATGTTGGAGAACAACGAGGAGGGAGATAAGAACAGAACAAGCACCTGAAACGAGGGTTCCAAGATAGTGGCGGTGAAAGACGGCGAAACCCGCTCAGAACCACTAGAATGAGGGGTTGCGCCGATCGGCTCACTCGCTGCGCCGATCAGCTCACCGGCGTTCTTGCGCAACTAACCATCCTCCACCATGTTTAGTGGTAGGATGAGTGAGTAGTCTCATGTTCTCTTCTCCGGTGCGAGGATCTAGCTATGTAAAATCTTATTCTCATTGATCTCTATTGATCAACTCAGTCTATGCGATGCTTTTAATCATTATAAAGATGGAAGCATCTATTCTTATCGTTAGCGTAGGTCCCTATGCTTTTGCTCATTACATAGTGCAAGAAACCAATGGGGTGCTAATAGCCTCTTGCATGTGACAAGCCGGGGTGAACGAAACCATTATGTCTTGTGGAATACTAAGTTTATCTTTTCGAGTTAAGGAAGTTGAATTTGCATCCTTTATTATCTTGTTATAATCCTCATTAGTGTTTCCTACTTTATACTCTTGTCGATCTTTTACAACAATCATTAATTCATGTTAGCATTAATAATTAGTGAAGGTTCTGCTTGTTCTCTCGTGATTCAATTAAACCTTGGAATACTCTAATGGGAAAAAATGCTACAATCATACACCGTCCTCTTGCAGTATATAAGTGGGTGCATAGTGACGACTAACATATTCTCAATATGACCGCGGAAGCATGAAAAATAAAAAGAATATTGCTACGAATTATTTTTTAGAACCTAACTTAAAACAGTTTCCCAATTAACAATTGAAAAATTATACCAAATAAATTAATTCCTTAATTACTTAACTTGAAACAGGAATTAATAACAGGGAAAATATTAATGGAACAATGCTAAAAACTTAAACGAAATACTTAATTCTCGCCGAGCCCAGAAATAATGCAAATAGGCCCAACTATTGCAGCGCAGTGCGGCCTCCGTAGCAAGCTGCGGCCGAGCAAGGCCCGCCAGCGCGCAGCTCTGCCAAGTTTCTTGGCTCGACTTGGTGCGTGCTGATGGGCGGGCCTTCAAACTGGCCCGTCTAACGCCCTGCCTAGTGTGGAACATAGCGGCCCAACCATATGCAGCCCAGCTGACGGTGGCCTTTTGCGACTCAAGCGGTCAGCAGCCCAGGGGCGAGCAGGTGGGCCACCAAAACTGCCTAGTGATGCTCCCACCACCAGAGGCCCGTAGCTCATCTCAGCCGTCAACTGGAGCGGACGGCTAGGATTTGACGAGGTCGGGACAAAAGCCCGGGATGAAAACCCTAGCTCACCACTATCTCTCTTCCTCACTCCGCCGGCCACTCTGCTCCTCACTCCTCCCCTTACTCTCTGCTCCGGTCGACAATGCCCATCCCTGCGCAGCGAGCACCGCCCGCTGTTGCACCCAACGGTGCACGGCAGCACACGATGGAGAGTTACTCAACACGCGTGCACAAGCAGAGGGTGGCGCGTGGCGGCCAGCAAGCATGCAACGCAAGCGGTAGTGGTCTCAAGCTCCTAGCGGGAGACGGTGCGAGTCAGAGCAGCGAAGCCGTCGCGGGGCCACTCGCTAGCGTGCACGTTCCCCTTGCGCCGAGCGCGTCTCCGTCGAGCGGTCCCAAGACGGTTCCCTCATGCCGTCCACGGCTAGTTGTCCAATCTGCAGTGAGCATGCCATGGCAGCGCCTCTCGCCAGCGCAAGCGTGCAACCAAGTCCCACGCGGCTCCGTCGAGGGGTGTGTCCTTGGTGCGGACTTGTCCCTACCCGGTAGATCTAGGGTTAGGGTTAGGACTTGTGCGGCAGTGGTGGCCGGCAGAGCTTTTTTTGCCACGAGTGGCTGCCGAAGCCGTTTAGGTTTTCTTACTTTTTCTAAGGTTAAGCTTAATCTAAAAAAACATGAATAAAACTTTACTGATCTACTAACTTGAGCATGAAACTCACTTAGGAAAAACGTATTGATGTAAGCATCTAGTCATGAATATAACCCTGATCTAATAAAGCATTACTTAATAATGACTAGAGCATCTTGGTACATTGCTAAATCATGCAATTAACTTAAGCATGATTACATCTAGCACTTAGCCAAACTAATCTTAAACTAAGTGATCTAATAGACTAGTACCGCTCTGATACTAAATGTTAGACTAATTCTATCATGAACTTAACAGGATCACGTCATAAGTATATCTCATGTTTATCCTTTCCTTTGTCACCGTAGTTGTAGCAGATGAAGTACAACACCTGGACGTCGATATAGAACGAGGGTACTGAGCTTCCACACCTCCTAGCAGTCTAAGAGATTGGTTACGTCAAGTAGAAAACTCGTTGATGGCTAATTACGCGATTAGATCAACGACTAGGTAAAACATGGGTTTTCCTTTGCTTATTTACTGCTGTAGGCGTGAGGCCGGCCCCTTAAGTGGACTAAATTTGCCTCCCAATCAAAGGCAACTAGCAGGGGTTAGTGTAGGACTAGAATTGGGTCTGATGGCCTAATTAGACCCGACAGAGGTCAATTCCAATATGTTTTTAATAAGATGGTTCATGAAGAATGTAACTGTATGAATAACTTAATAAGCAGTTGCATGCATGACCTACATAACCAAATAAATACAACAATGTTACCGTAATAAAGTACAGCCGATTAGTATGTGCTTATGTATGTGGCTAAAGCGGTGTGTAATTTATTATCGTGTGTCATTTATTAGTCATTTCCATTTCACAAAAGTGGCTTAAGAACATCTCCAACAGTTTTCTACTCCCAAAAGACTGGTTTTAGTACGTTGTTATATCTATTAGGAGTAAAAAGAAGACATGCACTCTAACAGTTCCCAATAATTGTTTCCTAAATAGTTTAAATATCCTTTCAGGAGTGAGAATTAGGTGGCTAAATGTAGGAACCTCTGGGCTATAGATTGGAAGTTGGTATTAGAAACCTCATTTAGGAAACGGTTGGAGAATGGGTTTTACTAATCACATCCTAAAATTCGATTTAGCAATGGCTGGAGATGCTTGATGTAACAGAAACTTCTTGCCAAGTTGAAGTCCACTTGGACCCCCAAAATATTCTTCCATTTCCTTGAAAGCAAACCTTTCGTTCCCAGTTCGAAATAGAAAACTTTTGTTCCAAACACTGATAATGGCAAAAATCTTATTAATTTTTCTTTTTATGTGGAAAACAAAAATCTCACTACTCACCAAGTTATAACAGCCCGGGCAAAACATGACCGGGAACACTCTCCACGCTGGATATCTTAGGTGAATATATATAGTTATGAAGGCGCTCATAGCGCAGTGGTAAAGTCCACTTGCTGGGAGGGTGCCCACTAGAGTTCGAACCCTAGTGCCACACGAGTGACCCAAATATCACTTTGGGACTCGAATA
Source organism: Chloris gayana (assembly GCA_031894775.1). Lineage (NCBI taxonomy): Eukaryota > Viridiplantae > Streptophyta > Magnoliopsida > Poales > Poaceae > Chloris > Chloris gayana. The sequence continues at coordinate 289,655 of JAUNZO010001285.1, forward strand.
TATATATATAGTTGATGCCTTTTGATTTTCTTATTCTTCTTTTTCCTATAAACAAATTAAACATCTATCAGACCTGCCCCAAGGAATGACAAACCGTTAATCTCCTATTTACAACCAGTCAGTCAGTGTACGGAACCCTACGTACATGCGCAAGTGGTAAAGAGTTACTATTGCATGGGAGTACTAGACTACTAGTACACATGAAAGTCTGCCATTAATCAAACAGCACATGCATGTACAGCGTCTTCTCTAGTGTCCGGCATTGAAATAGCAAGCCAGAGTGCCTGTCCTCGCCGAGCCGGAAACTTCCCGCACTTGAGCTGAACGCCACCGACGAACAGAGTATGAGTTTTGTTCTGAACACGTTGTCCCATGTCCGGGTTGATGTGATCCATGGGTTCACGCACTGGCCGGATGCGTTGTGCTGGCATCTCACGCGGATAATCCAAAAGGCGCTAGTAGTGATTTGTTGGATTCTGGCGTAGAAAGTCATGGCAGATCGTGGAAAGATTTGTCTGGACTCTGGACTCACGATCTCCTCTCTTCCGATCCTAAACAAACAAAAAGGACAGAAGAAATACTCGATCAGTGCAGAAAGGAGTTGCGCATCTAAAATACTTTAGTACTATAGGCGTGTTCGTTTTCTACCCTCTGAAATTTAGCACTATCACATCAAAGAGAATCTTACTATTTATGAATATTTCGATCAATTTAATGATAAAACCCTATTGACAGATTGATACTAATTTTCGAGATGAATCTAATGAAAATTAATCTATGTTTTGCTAAAGTGATGCTACAGTAATCGTCTTCTAATCACGACTTAATCAACCTCATTAGACTCGTCTCGTAAATTAGTCTAGGGGCCTGTAATTTATTTTATAATTAAACTTTATTTACTACTCTTAAATAGTAAGATTCTTTTTGATGTGACAGCTCTAAAGTTTAGACCCCAGAAAACGAACACACCCTATGTCAATCAAAGTAAAATGGTCACCTGAGGTGCGGTCTCCAAGCACTTACTGCATCATGCTGAAATAATTACGAGCACTAACCGAGTTGCTGATCAGTTGCTGACGGGCCAAACGCTTCCACGAACAAAAATCATCTTCTTGATCGTATGCGCGCATTTATGCGGCCGTTGCCATCCTACGCACGCAAGCCGGAAAGGGCGACTGCTACGGCTGGACCGAACCGAGGCGAGCCGCCGCACGCGTAGGTCAGCCTCGGAACATGACATCAAAGGACATCGGATAAGCTATGGCTGGTAGCTAGGCCGGAGGCGATGACCATTCCCATCAACACCGGCGACCGGGGACTCGTGAAATCGTGAGGGTTGTATTGGGGATTTTTTTCCAGTATTCTTGCAGGAATGTTCCACATTTTCCGGCACCCGCCGGGCCTCTATATAAGGCCACCACATGGCCTGAGATGGGTACCAACGCCGCACTCGGATCTACTTCGAAATCAATTTTCAGGATCAGCCACCAGAAACGACACACAAAGGTAGTACTTACTAAGCACATGGCTTACGGTTTCACTAGATATAGACTTGGTTTCAACCCACCTTCTAACCCTTCTCGTTCCTTTTTTTTCCGCTCCATGAACACGGCCATCGTCTCATTACATGATGTGTGTGTGTATAAGCTTTTGCTACGACCTCTGAATTGGAGCATGTTTCATCTGCAGATAGCGAGCCATGGCAGTGAGAATCAGCAGCGCAGGAGTGCTCACGGTGGCGGCTCTTCTCTTCGCCGCAGCGGCCATGGCGGCGGCGCAATCGGCGTCCAACGTTCGTGCGACCTACCACCTGTACAACCCGGCGCAGAACGGGTGGGACCTGAACCGCGTCAGTGCCTACTGTGCCACGTGGGACGCCAACAAACCGCTGTCATGGCGCCAGAAGTACGGCTGGACCGCCTTCTGCGGACGCGCAGGGCCTAAGGGCCGGGACGCATGCGGCAAGTGCATCCGGGTATATCCATGTTCTAATCCAACCTGCCATAATTCATAGCTTCATCAGGATTACAATTTACATTTTTTCCCTTTTACTATGGCTTAGGTTTTATCTGAGATTTTGTGTACTCAACGATGAGCTTTTGATTGTCCCCGTGCTTAGGTGAGGAACCGTGCGACAGGAGCTTCTGTCGTCGCGAGGATTGTGGATCAGTGCGCAAACGGCGGGCTGGACCTGGACAACGAGACGGTGTTCAAGAAGATCGACACCAATGGACAGGGCTACCAGATGGGGCACCTCCAAGTTGACTATCAGTTCGTCAGCTGCTGAGCAGTCTTGTTCGTCTTGATACGTGTTCGTACTATGGAATAAGATAAATCGTCAGAAGCCTGCAACTGTATGCATAAGCTGTTGCGCGCATGGACGATGTTGCCAAATAAATGAAACCACTTTACTATTGCAAAAACTATACCATGAGCATATAATATAAGAGTTTCTCTTTTTCACATTACTAGGTAATTTGAACCTCTACTAAACGTGCCTAATATAATTTTGTTTACCGGTTATAAATCCTTTTCAATCGACCAAGCGTAAGCCTAAAATGTGATTGAAGCTTCGTGGTAAACCTGTGTGATAGAACTGTTCTGCGCCTTGAAATAACATAAGGGCTCGTCTCCTTAGAAGATTTAGATTTTGCTAATGTCTAAATCATCTTTTTCAGTCATTGGATATTGATCCAACCACCTAGATATTTCATTCACTTTGTGTAAAACAAAATGTTCTCGAAAAAAACAAAAAATGTTCCCCCTAACAACTAAGATCCCTAATTACTACTAACGAGTAAATCTGAAATAATAATCAATCTTCACCGTAAAGTTTTACCTCTACTGAACGGAAATCCGTATCAGTCAGCTTGCAACTAGTCAGCCCTCTATGCACAAATTGTAATAACACTGCGACTAAGTGGTTAAATAGATCTAACCACAGCTTGTCATAGTCCTTGAGTATTAGGTGCAACAACTAAGAACTCCTTCCTTTCTATGAGCACCAAGTGCTAAAGATAAATCAGTTTTGTTTGTGCAAAATTAAGAACTCTTTTATTTTTTGTGCATAAGCACCTTCGTTGTACATTCCCAACAAAAAAAAATCTAAAGACAGCATTTCTGATAAAAATGTTCAATCCCAGTTGATAACTTAAAAAAATATATATTATTTACAGTTTATACTGCCGAAAAGTAACTATACTAAGCTCATAAAATCCTGTGTGGCTGACTAGCTGCTAATACGGGGTCACCATTTCCTAGCAGTCTAGCTGGTCAACCTCTTACTACGTGCATAGGGATAACGTGTTGGCGTTGCTATCAATCCGTAGCGGACGTTATTTGGCTTAACCCCGCGGCCACCAACCATTCCTATCAATCCGTATCAGCGCTGACGGAACATAAAACATCAAACCAATCTCTATCAATTTTGTTATCTACTTCAGATCAAAAGTGATGAAATCACTCCCTTACATAGTTATTCCTAGAGTTCCGGTAGTTCTGTAGGGGCCGGGGAGGGTCGTTCCCTCCTAGTACTGTTGCTCTTTCTTTTTCTCAAACCTCGACTTATGTAACTTTGATCTCCATTTTCGGTTGAGAAGGAAGTGGAGCAATTCAATTCGAGAAAAAAAAACTGATGAAATCATGTAGTAATAAGCACGGTGCGGCCAGATATGCTTGAGATGGTGTAAAAAAGTGCCATTGTCTAAAACAATCTTTTTCTTTTTTTATCCCTTTATCCTTACAAATATGAAAAAAAAGGCGAGAACCACCACATGAAGTAGATCAACTAGGATCCATTCTCCTAGAACTTGCGTGTGCGAACGTGTTGCTGGTGTTCCAAGCCATGGAGAACGTTCGCAATTCAGTGGCTGCCGAGCCAAACGCTTCCACGCACAAACATCAGCATCCACGGCTTGCCATCCAACACACGCAAACAGGAAAGAACGATTCCTATAGCACCAAAAAAAAAAAAAAAAGAAGAAAGGAAACATCGATTGGTGATTGCCGGAACTGGAGTGCTAGACCGAGCCGAGCCGCCACGAGCGTAGGTCAGCGTTTGAACGAGGCATTTGCCATCTTTAAAAAAATGATGGGCAACGGATATTTAAGCTAGGCTGCTAGGCTCCGGCGACAAAGACCATTTCCGTGCTGGACACCGTGAATCTGGATTCTGGACACGTAGTAATGATATTGTGAGGATCATATATTGGAAATATTTTTCTCGTTGATGAATTTTCGTAGAATGGAGTGAGTCGTCGGCATCCGGAGCCCGGAGATATAAGGTCAGAACCTTACCTCCAGTTACGTACCTTCATTCCACTACAACAAGTCGACGACTCACTCCATTCTACTGCATCAATTTGCCGGATAATAATTAACGACCAACACGTTGAGGTAATAACTAAGCACATGGCTACGGTTTTTTACACCTTCATCGAAATTTGGTTCAACCAACATCCAAATCCTTCTCGTCTCCTTTTTCCCTCTCTCCATGAACACGCCTGTCGTTTCACTACTTGATGTGTGTGTGTACATAAGTTGTTGTGAACTCATGCATGTTTCTACTGCAGCCAATGGCGATGAGGATCACCTGTGCCCGAGTGCTCGTGGTGGCGGCTCTTCTCTGTGCTGCTGCGGCCGTGGCAACGGCACAGTCGGCGTCAAACGTCCGAGCGACGTACCACTACTACAACCCTGCACAGAACGGGTGGGACCTCAACCGCGTCAGCGCATATTGTGCCACGTGGGATGCCAACAAGTCCTTGTCTTGGCGCCAGAAGTACGGCTGGACTGCCTTCTGCGGGCCTGCAGGGCCTAGGGGCCGGGACTCCTGTGGCAAGTGCATCCGGGTAACCTTCTAGTCCAACCTTGTCTTCATAACTTCATGTTTCTTTTTCCATAAGACGGCTTCCTTGAAAATTTTACTAGTTTAGGCAACAAGTTGCATCAATTCAATTGTGCAATTTATTTATAGTTCAACAGTCAACGATGAGCTTTTTGATTGTGTTTGTGCATAGGTGAGGAACCGCGCGACAGGCGCATCAATCGTTGCAAGGATCGTGGACCAGTGCAGCAACGGCGGGCTGGACCTGGACTACGAGACGGTGTTCAAGAGGATCGACACCAACGGGCAGGGCTACCAGAATGGCCACCTCAGAGTCGACTACCAGTTCGTCAGCTGCTGAGTAGTCTTGCTCGTCGTGATGTGTGTTCGTACTACTATGGAATAAGATGCATCATCGTCGGCAGCCCTGCAGTAGTTGCACCCCCATGAAAGATATTGCTAAATAATGGAACCTTGTGGCAAATAATGTATAGCTGATTACCACGTGCATATGTATGTGCATATTGCTATATCGTGTTTTTCTTTCTCACATGTATTATCTCTTTATTTCTAAATTGTTATCGTCAACCAAAGGTTTGCATGATACAATTGCTGTGCTCCGAAATAATATTCCACCTGTTTTTGATTTGTGGTTCGTGGTCTTCGCTCCGGACAACGAAATTGTGTATGTTGTAGTTCAAACGAGCTGGTCGGAAGGATAACAATTACGAAACAGAGTGAGTGATCTACCTATGCTTAATGCTCTGAACAATTTCAAGTCAGTTTTGACCAAAAGAATTCCATTGCCGTTTTTTCAGGAAAATTCCATTTTCTTCAAACACGTTTGGTTTCAAACAGTACTCTTCATGACAAAATATATTATATCACAATTACACCAAGTATTACACGGGTAATTAACCGCCCAGGCAAGATATGTCCGACAACCCACCCGACCACCAGGAGCACGACACCATGTATCTGTGGTCATTGTAGAGAGTATTTTTCAGTTATCTTCTTTGTTCTTTCTTTTTTAAAAATATATTAAAGTTTTTAGCGCTCAAAACACATAGAGAACCAAACCTACTGCCCCAAAGGAGTGGCATACCACCCTCATCTCATATTTATCCTTCTTCGGGAATAATTCCATAATTTTGAGATTTTATATTGTTCCTACCTTGATAATAATTTTAAAATATTTTTGTAAAAGTAAATCGAAAAGAGTACCATTTGATTTGTAATGAAATGTACTTTGAAGATGTCCTCGATATGCATATGTTTGAGAAATTATATAGAAACAAAAATTAAAGAATCAAACTTCCAAGAGTAAAATCAAGCAAGGACGACAAGGAAAACAAGACCAGGTTTTTTCATTTGGTCGCGTGCTTTGCCAGCCACCAGCGCGCTCTCCCTCTTCCCCGACCGCGTCCCTTGGCCAGATCCGGGAGAGGCCATTCCATGACCCACATCGGGCTACCCAAGCCTATCCGTGTGTTGATCAATACTACGCACCCACTTATATACCGTAAGATGATGGTGTATAATTATAGCTCTTTTTTCTTAGAGTAGTCCATGGTTTAATCGAATCCATGGAGAATAAGCGAAACTTTTACTAACAATTAAATACTAACAAGATTGCAATGATTGTGTGCTGTGTAAATGACAAAAATTGGAAACACTAGTTACTAACAAAGGTGTAACAAGATAATTAAGGATTCTCTCCATAGGACCGGTTCACTAGTATGTAGATTCAACATATTAACTCAGATGATAAACATGGTGTTTTCGTTCATCCGGACTTGTCACATGCAAGGGGTTATTAGCTCTCCACTGGTTTCTTGCATCATACGATGATCAATAGTGTAACTTGTATGAATAACACTAATAGGCATGAATAGATGCGTCCATCTTCATTGTAAATTAAGCATATCACATAGACTGAGTTCATCAAGAGAGTTTCAAAAGCATGAGTTTACATAGCTAGATCCCCGCACGAGTATGAGACTACTCACTCATCCTTTAGTTGTACATGACGAAGCGATCAGGAGCGGCGTAAGATGGCACAAGTGTCGATCGGCACGGTCTCCCTTCTGGTGGATCCGTCGTTATTCGCCGCCTTTTGCCGCCATTATCCTGAACCCTAGCTTTGCAGTAGTTTCCACTTCCAATCGTCGTCCCTGACTTCATTGTTTTTCTTTTCTTTTATCTTCGACGATTCTGACCTAAGCGTCCACTGGCTTTGATTCATATTGGTTTGGGCCTTCTTCCTTCTCGAATTGGGCCCATCACTGGGCCTTTCAATGATGTGTTGATTAACACATGGACGTGCCAATCGGCACGACCCAGCTTTTCTTTTTCTCTTCCTTGCTACGCCAACTTTTATCCATAATTGCTCTGTTTTTCATATATTTCCTGTACTATGCACCAAAACAGAATAACTAAAAATATATGCAATTATGGGATTAATCGTTAGCTTAATTGACCAAATCCAGATGTAGAACATCCCTTTTGATAACTAACCTGCGCATCTAGAAACCACCAACACCGTGACGGCCCAGGCAGCCCATGCCCGATGCTGGCCACTGATGTGGAAACGGTGACGTGTCCGCCGCCGTCGGCCACTACGCCGACACGAAATGGTGTGGCGCACATGGAAGGCGGACACGTCGTCCAAAACATGGAGCGCACGTGGAATCATTCAACCATCAGAATAATAATACTCCCCCTTTGGATTGAAGGAAAAACAAAGAAAATTTGGAGGATAGAAATCTTCCTATTTGACCCTTTGGCTCATAGGAAAAACAAAGGATACTTTCCAAAGGAATGGATTCCTATGCTTGATTTTGGAGGAAACAGAGCAGGAGGTTAGATCTCCTTTTTCTTTCCTTTGTTTTCATGTAGAGCAAGAACAAGCTATAGATTCCTTTATTTTTCCCATGAGACTACCAAAGACCTTCTTATCTCAATTTCTATATTTTCAATTCCCATAGGGTTTCAAAAGCATACCATCTCAATTCCTACATTTATCCTATTCCTATGTTTTTCCTATCCTACACATTTCAAAAGGGGCCTACATGACCAAGCGGCCATTAAACAACCAACACATGCCTATACACGGTTCAGAAACTGAAATCATGTATTATGCCTGACCTGGAAACTTCCTGGGGTCCTGCAGAACTCCACTGAGGAACAATTTTAGTTTTGTTCGGAACACTGCATCTGGCTTGATGCAATGAGTTCAACACACATTGTTTTTTTCCTCACAAACGTAGTTTCGGCCATCCAAACTTGGAACTGGGGCGGTCGTCTCAGGATACGTGACTGGGTGGGGACTAGGTAGAGACATGGCAGTGTATTCCCATCGTTTGCTCCCTTCATCCCTTATGTAGGGCTTTGTAGCATTCAAATAAGAAAATAATCATTACGTTAAAAAACTATCATACCCTTCATTTTTACCTTTATCCACTCATCCATTAACTCTGCCACTAACACCAAAGTTTGTCCTATCTCCAAAATGTTCTATATTTAGGAAAAAAATTCAAACTCCAAAATGCCCTACATTTAGGGATGGAGGGAGTATGATTTTATTTTGTCCTAGTTTGTCAGAGTATGCATGTGGAACTGGGTCACTTTTTCCTTATACGGGTTAGACTATCCGCAGTGGTGATCGGTACAGGAATTTGGAGGGCAATTTTACAGATTTTTGGCTGCAACGGGTGATGCTAAACCGATCGGTAAAATAAAGTCCCTTCCCTGGAACGGTATTCCCAGTGATATCCAGATTACCGCTACACATTCGTTCCCCAACCACCGACGCTCTTGGCACCCTTTCACATAGACGGCTCGCGCTCGTCCTTCCGCCGCCAGCCCGCGCTCGCCAACCGTCGGCCCGTGCTCGCCAGCCGCCGCCCTCGCTCTCCAGCAGCCATACCTCCTCTCCCTCGTGCCCGATGCGTCATCTCCGGTGCGACCGCGACCGCATCGAAGGCATCTCCGGCGCATCCGTATCGAAGCCATCTCCGGCATATCTGCATCTCCGACGCATCGTGTGTGGCCAATTCGTCGCCGGTGGTGGCAGATCCATTGGAGCCAATAGCGGATCCACACCGGGGAGGTCTGATCGCACCCGTACCCGAGGTCCTTCGGCGCTGCCGCGTCGTCCTTTCGATCTGCGTGGTGAAGACGCGTCAAGGGCGGCGGCGGCAGGCGGAAGCACCTTCCGGCCCTTCCGGCGTCTCGTCGACTCCACCGGCGCGCCCTTCCGGCCCTGCACCGGCAGGAGCAGCCCCCGCCCTGGAGAAATCGGCCGCGCACAGCCGTCAGCACAAGCGGCGGCGCCGAGCTTCACCGTCTAGGTCCCAAGAGAGCTCCACCACGCGCTCCTGTCGACGGCCTACCCGAGTTAGGTACGTTGAGCCCTGAATATCATCTCTGTTTGGTGATTGTGCAAAACACTGTAAATTGGTATGGTAGCAGGTAGATGCAGTCTGCACTTTGTGAGGCACAGACAAACGGCTGCACAATTAGCAATCTTTATTCATATATCACAATTTAAATTTACTAGTATATTAGCATTACTGCCATGAGAACTCTTAGCCCTTGTATGCCTTTCGTACAGCACTTGCAGGGTCCCAACCTAGTGAGCATGGCGAGGACAATAAAATTGATGAGACGATGAGCATGTATTTCTAAGGCAGGTCTGATGTACAAAGAAAAAACACACTGAATAAAAAACTGTAGTTACTCCAAGTTCGCAGCTGTAAATGGATTTTCTGGGATTCAGGCTTTTTAGTCCCATAATTTCTTGAATGCAGATAATGGTCACCATACCATATACCTACAACAACCTAACTGAATGTAAGGTTCGTCCTAAAAATAGCTCCAAGCTAAATCTATAATACCTCTTTGATATATTTTGGTTTATGAATTAACAAATGCAGGACCTAAATGAGACAATTAGTTCAATTTTAATAAAATAGTAAGATATATGTTGTTGTTGGCTGAACAATGTCAATTTGACATCATACTATACTGCCTTGGTTGTCCTTACATATGTCCTGAGTTGATCTTAATTGTTGTATATCCTTTGAAATACTTTCATATGCAGCGACCAAATTTATGTCTTCTTCCTTGTCATTTCAGGATGGATCCCAATGGATCACAGGGAGGTTTTCCAGGAGACAACATGAGTCCCTACCAGGGTGGTTGGAACCAACTGATGTTTGGGTACCAAGGTCAACCATCCTGGATCCCACAAGGAGTGCCACAGCTGCCGCCCAATTTCTCAATGATGTATCCAAGTACCAATAGTCCACAAGTGTGTCAGCCGGCTGAAAAGGAAAATGCATCTCGGCAACCCGATGAGAACTATGTGCATGATCCAGTCGTCGCTGCAGAGCCTTTACCAACTACAAAGAGGTCATCGGCGGGCACAAGGACGAAGCTAAGCAATTTCAATCCACAAGAAGATGTCAACCTTGTGAAGTCATGCCTTGAAATACAGGGTGACCAAATTACAAATACTTCACAAAAAAAGAAAAAATGTGGCTTAGGATTCTGGAACGATACAACCTGTTAGCAAATAATGCATAAAGAAGATCGAAACGAGACACAGATTTTTACGTGGAAAACCCTTACGGGAAAAAAATCACGGGCGCCAACCGGCAATCTTCACTATATGAGGAGAGTTTACAAAACGCAGGGGAATTACAATGAGTCTCTCACTTTTCCCTTGCAACACAAGATGCATATATATGGGTGGCTAACTAATACGATCCGTAACGTGGGAGGACTCCACCTCTCACACCTCTTAGGCGTCCCTAGCTAGGCTGAATTTGGATCATATTACAGCAAACTCCACCTTGAGACAAATTCTATCTTGCAGCAAATGAAGGATCATCAATGAACTCCCTTCAATAATAAATAGCACCGTGCGCCAACAAGTCACTAGGACTTAAACTGTAACACAAACCAAGCTTGAGCATAGCTCAAACTTAGCAGTGGGAACTGGCTTTGTCATCATATCCGCAGGATTAAAATGCGTACTGATCTTGCACACTTTAATATCACCAAGAGCAACAACATCTCGGATAAAATGATACCTCACATCAATATGCTTTGTCCGGTCATGGAACATCTGATCTTTTGTAAGGTAAATAGCACTCGGCTATCACAGAATATAGTAGTGCAAGAATCATCTCCACAAAGCTCAGCATATAAACCTCGAAGCCAAATAGCTTCCTTACCAGCTTCAGAAATAGCCATATATTCAGTCTCGGTAGTTGATAAAGCAACAGTAGACTGTAAACAAGCTTTCTAACTAACAGCACAACCACCAATGGTGAAAACATAACCTGTGAGAGATCTCCTTCTGTCCAAATCACCAGCATAATCTGAATCAACATAACCAACAATTCCATCTCCAGATTTCCCAAACTGCAAACAAGCATTCGAAGTACCGCGCAAATATCTCAAAATCCATTGAACTGCTTTCCAATGCCCTCTACCAGGATTAGACATGTATCTACCGACAATACTCAGTGCATATGACAAATCAGGACGAGAGCAAACCATAGCATACATAAGAGAACCAACTGCGCTGTTATAAGGAACTCTAGACATGTACTTAATATCCTTATCTGACTCAGGACATAAAACTGAAGATAATCTGAAATGTGGAGCTAAAGGAGTACTCACTGGTTTAGCTTTATGCATATTGAAATGACGAAGGACCTTTTTAATATACCCTTTCCGACTAAGAAATAACTTGCCGACTCGTCTCTCTCTAATAATCTCCATGCCAAGAATTTTCTTTGCTGCACCCAAATCCTTCATCTCAAATTCATTACTCAATTGTGATTTCAACTTGGCTATTTCTGACTTATCTTTTGCAGCAATCAACATATCATCGACATAGAGAAGCAAATAAATAGCGGAACCATTAACCATCTTTAAATAAACACAGCTATCATAATCAGACCGCTTAAAGCCATTAGAGAGCATAAAGGAGTCAAATCTCTTATACCACTGTCTAGGAGATTGTTTCAAGCCATAAAGAGATTTCTTTAACTTACGGACAAGGTATTCTTTTCCAGGAATAGCAAAACCTTCAGAGTTGATCCATATAAATATCTTCATCTAATTCTCTATGTAAGAATGCAGTTTTAACATCTAATTGCTCAAGCTCATAATCATGCATAGCAACAATACTGAGTAAAGTGCGAATAGAGCTATGTTTCACAACAGGAGAAAACACATCATTATAGTCAATACCTGGAATCGACTATAACCTTTAGCAACCAACCTTACTTTATACCTTGCTGTTTCATTTGGAGAAATAGGTTCTTTTCTCTTAAAAATCCACTTGTAACGAACGGGCTTTTTCTCTTTAGGCAATGGCACTAAATCTCAAGTACCATTCTTATCAAGTGACTCCATCTCATCTTGCATAGCGGTAACCCAATTGTTGCAATCCGCAGAAGTAATAGCCTCGGAATAATTAGAAGGTTCAGCAGTACCTTCAACCTCTTCTGCGCAACTCAAAGCATAAGCAGCAATATTACATTCCTCAATTAACCTCTTCGGTCGAACATGAGTCCTCCTAGACCTGTCAGCTGCAATAGAACGTTGTGGAGACTGCACAACGGGAGAATGTGGGATAACAGATGAATCATCATCAATAGGTGCATCCGTATCAGTATCCGGTGTATGTGCTGAATCAATAACATGCTCCACCTGCACACTAGAGGTCTGCGAACTCGAACCGGAGCATTAGTAGACATAGCAGATTCATTAAAGACAACACTTCTGCTAGTAATAACCTTTTTAGATTCAGGATCCCACAATTTATATCCTTTAACACCAGAACGATAACCAAGAAAAATGCACTTAATAGCTCTAGGCTCCAATTTACCATTATCAACATGAGCATAAGCGGGACAACCGAAAACTCTTAATTCAGAATAATTTGTTGGAGAACCAGACCATACCTCAATTGGAGTCTTCTTATCAATAGCAATAGAAGGAGAACGATTAATCGAGAAAACAAGCAGTGGAAGCAGCCTCGGCCCAAAACGCCTATTCGAGGCCAGCATTAGACAACATGCAACGGGCTTTAGAGATGATAGTCCTGTTCATCCGCTCAGCCACACCATTTTGTTGAGGTGTATAAGCAACGGTGCGATGTCTCACAATGCCTTGAGACTTACAATATGAATTAAAAGCATGAGAACAGAATTCCATCCCATTATCGGTGCGAAGAACCTTCACCTTTCTACCAGTTTGTTTCTCCACCATAATCTTCCACTCTTTGAATTTAGAAAATGCTTCTGATTTATGCTTTAAGAAATAAGGCCATACCTTTCCTGAATAATCATCAATAATTGTCAACATATAACTAGCACCTCCAAGAGAAGTCTTACGAGCAGGCCCCCATAAATCAGAATGCACATAATCAAGAATACCTTCAGTAGTATGAACCGAAGTGTTGAACTTCACCCTCTTGTGTTTGCCAAACACACAATGCTCACAAAAATCCAGCTTACTTATGCTATGCCCATCAAGAAGTCCTCTCTTGCTCAAAATTGTCATACCAAGCTCACTCATATGTCCAAGACGCATATGCCAAAGGTTAGTAGCATCAGAATCAGATAATGACTTGGTAGAAACAGAAACATTGCCAATAACAGTAGTGCCTTGAAGAAGATATAAATTGGCAGTCAATAAATCACCTTTCATGACAACAAGAGAGCCTTTAATTACCTTCATAACTCCACCTCCAGCGGAGTACTTATACCCTTTGCGATCAAGAGTACTCAAAGAAATAAGATTTCTTGTCATAGTTGGAACATGCCTCACATCTGCCAATGTCCTAACAATACCATCGGACATCTTAATCTGAACAGATCCCATACCTACTACCTTGCGAGGAGTGTTATCACCCATCGTAACAGAGCCTCCACTATGGACAGATTCATAAGTGGAAAACCAATCTCTATTAATGCAAATATGAAACGAGCAGGCAGAATCAAGAATCTATTCCTCATTAATTTTGGCACATCCAGCAAAAGCAACAAGAACATCACCATCGGAACTGCTATCATCAGCAGTAGCAGCAATGAAGCAGCACCATCATCACTAGAATTAGATTTAGCCTTTTGAGCAGCTTTCCTCTTCTCCTTATTCTACAGCTTATAACATTCAGAAATATCATGAGTATTCCCTTTACAATATCTGCAGAACTTATCTTTGCCTCTCGGATTTAGAGCGACCGCGATGACCGCTCGAACTTTTATCTCTCCCATTGTTGAATTTCTTCTTCTCTGTCCTACCACGGACGGACAAACCTTCTCCATCATCATTGACAACAACTTCAGGAGACACTATCAATTTCATCTTTTCTTTTGCATGTAAAGCATCATAAACCTCATTAACGAGTAAGAGTGTCATGACTGTATAATATAGTATCTCCGAAAGTTGAATAAGACGGGGGCAACGAACACAAAAGCATGAGAGCTAAATCCTCATCATCATATTTTACCTCCATGGACGTAAGGTCCGAAACAATCTCCTTGAAGACTGATAAATGAGAGGCCAATGAATTACCCTCTTGCAACTTGTGAGTAAACAATTTCATCTTCAAATGCATTTTGCTGGTTAGATCTTTGGACATGCAGATCGACTCCAGTTTGAGCCATAAAGCAGCAGCGGTTTTCTGATTCAAAACCTCTTGCAAAATATTATTAGATAAATGAAGATGAATTTGCGAAAGAGCCTTACGATCACGACGCTTTTCTTCATCGGTCCAAGTCTCTTGCTTCTTGTTAGAGAAAGAATCAAGCGCATCATCCAAATCAGCATGCGCTAATATTGCCCTCATCTTGACTTGCCAAAGAGTGAACCGTGTATCACGGTCAAGCAGCGGAACATCATACTTGAGAGAAGCCATTGAAGAAAATCAGCAATAAAATAAATCTGCAGCGTCTCTGGTGCAACTTCGTGTGGACGAAGCAATTTCTGCAGACTCCCTGGTACACCTCTTGTGTACACGTAGCAAAGAACGAAGAAGTCAATCTCCTGTGTAGAAGGCTCGTGTGCTTCTAGCAAAAATCCTTGAAAAATAGCTTCCTAGTGCAGACAACCGTGTGCGCGTAGCAAACTCAGCAAATTTCAGCACACCTGCGGCAGCCAAAGGGACCACACACCTTGACGTGTCGACCGATTCCGAAGGCAGCAGGCAACGATTTTTTTTTCTTTGTGCTGGCTTCAGCAATTTGTGCAGCACACCGTCCAAAGAAGCGTACCGCAACTTTTGTTTGCCAACTCGTCGACTCCGACAGAACAGGACAGGAGTAGGAGGACGCAGCGGACTCGGCTCGTAACACGGAAAAAATTACTCCGTCTTTGATCGCGGCTGCTCGAACCAACAGGGAATAAACCCTAATTTTTTTAATCAATCTCGTGTCCGGCTCGATACCACTTGCTAGCAAATAATGCATAAAGAAGATCGAAACGAGACACAGATTTTTACGTGGAAAACCCTTACGGGAAAAAAATCACGGGCGCCAACCGGCAATCTTCACTATATGAGGAGAGTTTACAAAACGCAGGGGAATTACAATGAGTCTCTCACTTTTCCCTTGCAACACAAGATGTATATATATGGGTGGCTAACTAATACGATCCGTAACGTGGGAGGACTCCACCTCTCACACCTCCTAGGCGTCCCTAGCTAGGCTGAATTTGGATCATATTACAACACAACCCGAGGAGGGAAGCAAACCCGGAACGGAGCTGGAGGTCTCTACAGAGCCGTTGGGACACTATAAAGGCTGAAGTGTCCAAATTCGCATCGTTCCATGCTGATGTCCTTCGAGAGAATCGTAGCGGGTTGTCCGATGCTCGACAAGGTTTGTGATTTGTTGATTCATTCTATTGTCCTGTTTTCATTAGTAGTGATTAAACAAATGTCACATTCGCTGAATTATACAACAATTATTGTATGTTGCAGACCACTCAAGTCGCAGCTACTTTTGCTGATGTCCTCAAACACCAGTTTTGTTACCTGCATTGTTGGGAGCTCATGAAGGATGAGCCCGGATGGTAGGATGCTAAGAGCAGAGCAAATTCGAAGTCAGCTGCAGGTGAAGGTTTTGGAGACGACAACATCAACCTTGTAGATGGCAATTCTAGCCCAACCAGAGCAGCTGAAAAGAGGCCCATGGGTAGGGATAAGGCTAAAGCAGCGAATAAGGCAGCTAATTCTTCGGGGGCGGGGGAGGGTTCAGAATCTTCCGAGTATGCTTCGAGGATGGAAGATCTATCTTTACAAAAGATTTCTATCTTGCAAACAGAATCTGATCGTAAAATTGAACGCTTCCAACAGCTTGAGCGTATAGATGAGAAGCGCTACGAGGAAATGCAAAGCCACAATGTCGCATTGTTCCATTGAGCAAGAGAAGCTTCAGTTCAAGCGTCAACAATATGACAAGGAGCAGGAAGATAAGGAGAAGCAAGAAGATGGAAGGATCCTTGCCATTGATCTTGATGCTGAGACACTCACACCAGCTCAGCGAGTTTATTATAAGGATCTGCAGGAAGACATTTTGCTAAAGCTGGCAGCTAAGGGCGGGAAGAGACAAGTGCCCTGCAGATTAGTGTAGCTGTTGTTGTTCATCCCAAGTAGTATGGTATTTGTAGTTGCAACTTTGCTATGTATGTCTATTATTTGTGACTGTGGAGTTCGAAATTACTTGTGCTTTGTGCTGTGAGATGTTAGTTGTAATCTACCACTTGTGTTGTGAGCTGTGACTTGTACTCTTACCTATGAGCTTGATTTTTCTTTCCTGTGTTGTCTTATACTCTTATTTGATTTTCTAGGCTGTGAGCTGTGACTTGTACTCTTACATGTGAGCTGAGCCTGGACAAGTTTTCCATATTATTATCTAGTGAAGTGAATCACGGCACGTCCGTGCCACATTGGTATATTATTTGGCTTTGAATCACCGTGAGTCTGGACAAGTGTTGCATATTATTTGGCCTTGATGTTTTCAGTTTTGCAAAGAAGCTAGAGATTAATGGCAGCCAGAGATTATTGCTTGGCGTCCGGACTATGCCAAAAACTCACCATTGCTTGAACATGAGATTGACAGTAGAATATATGAAATCCACATGTGCTGACATGGATCAGTTAACTAAACAAAAGCTTGACAACCACAATTAATTCAACAGTTATTATGACAAGAAATTAACATTGAGCCTTACATGTAATTAACATTGAGCCATTCTGAACCTTCACAGAAGCAGATCCACTGGAACTTGGTAATACCAAAAGTTGTGATGACATAGACTATGCAACACTTCTACTACTTCCACTACTTCTACTACAGCATCATGCTGCAAGACTACTTGTACTACTAGTGATGCTGACGAGATCCCCGCCTCATCCAATGGTGCTCGATGATATCATGTTGTAGCTGACAGTGCGTGTTTTGGTCATGAAGCCTATGGTGTGCTGCAACAAATTCCTTCCTCGATGGATGGTTCGAGAGTGGTACAACTAGGTTTCCAATGCTTGTGAAATCAGTATTATCGGCATGGCCTTGTTCATCCTCCACTATCATGTTATGCAAAATAATGCAAGTTATCATTATATCGTTCAGGTGGCTACGGTCCCAACCATACGCGGATCCTCGGATCACAGCAAACCTCTGTCGGCTTTGCATACCGCGCGACCCGTATGGGCGAGCTGGATCAGGATGCTTAGCAGAGGACTAGATGGCCCGCCATGGTGTAGAGTTAGTGTTAGTGGCTTTTTGGAGTTTTTGTCTCGACCCATGAGTAGAGGATATCCCACCTGGCCCGTGGTACGCCTTTCACACCTTCAGGATCTTTCTTTCCGTGTTGTGGTTAGAGGATCCCGTAGTTGAGGGACGGACGCCTACCGATCGATGCTTTGTTGAATGATCTTGTGAGTGTTGTTGTGCTTAGGCCACGACGGTGGTCTTATGTTTTAGTACCTCTTCACGTGGGTACAGATGCTTACTCTCTGCAGAGATATATATCTATATGTATAGCCTAGCTCAAGTATATGGGCACTACCAAGAGAAATCCACTTGATTAGTTTACTACTTCTCCTCTCCGATAGGTGTCTTACTTCCGGTTTCGAGCGGTGATCCAATGGAGGTGTGGTGGACATAAAACTTGACCCTTGCAGGATTGTGTTGTTTCCTACAAGACCACTTCTAAAATTTGACTAATAATAAAACTTGCTTCACATAGACTTGAGGAATAATTGCTTTAGGTGCTAGCCCTTGCCTGTCCTTGAAATATCCAAGCATACATACATTGTTGCTAGGTAGCTGCGGCTTGTTGAGTACTTTATGTACTCACGACTTTCCCACTTTGTTTTTCAGACGCTGGTACAGAGGATCCCGCCGAGCCTACCGACGGACCGACGGAGAGGAGTGACGGTCTCGCCTACACTCGAGTGCTTGTGGGTGTTAGTCTTCACCGGCGTTCTTCATGTGAGACGCTTCCGCTAGTTTCATTCATGTTCTCTCGATGGCCTGCGTGCCACGCACATTGTATCCATGAGATTTGAGATTTGAGTTATGGTAATGTACTATTGGAGATTCTACCATCTTGCCTGACTCATATTCTTTCTTATGGTTTAATGATGCTTAATTGTGATGGATGTACATGCCACAGTCCTGGGAGTGGCAAAGAGGTACAAAGGGTTCGGATTTCACTATGGTGAAATTCAGGTCCTCACAGTTAAAAACATATTCACGACGCTAGTAAAGACAATTTGCTTGTAGTGCTTCATTTAAAGCTATATTACCTGAATAATTACAGTACATCCAGCGATTGAGTTAACAGGCTTATTGTATAGTGTACCCCACCTAACCTTTCGAGCTGCATCTAATATATTTGCTAAGACGTATGCACTCCAGTTGAAGTTAACTATCATCAGCATTTTGTAGTGCACTCCAGAAATCAGAATTCCCATATGCTTGATTTGTGGTTGGTGCAAGGAAACGCCCCATGATGAATATAACAAATGCAACCTTAAAATGTTCACAGTATTCCTTGGAAAGATGCGGTGGCAATTCAGCTTGTACAAATGAGTCTGCTGCTTTTAAAACGTGAGCTTCATCACCTAAAAACGACAGCTTGTTCTTTAGGAAAGAATTTTTCTCCTCTTCTGAAGTGAAACTTTTGCTGCATACATCATCCCCAAAGGATGTAATTCCTATTATTTTTCCAATGTGTTCATCTGTCATAGGGATGCTAACATTGTCACCCACTGCAAGTGTACTTGTCAACCATTTTATATTGCTTAGAAGCCAAGCAGAAAACTTTCTGTTTACTTTGCTGATGCAAGGAAGCTCCAAAATACCACCAAATCCAATTGACTTTACCAATTCTTTTTTTCTTTCATCAAACTTTGAGATGACTTCAAATACATGCTTTGCAGAACTCTGGAGTTAACTATGGACTTGTCACCCAATAAGCTGTCTTCAAAATTGCAGTGTTGCTGTCTCTGGAATTTCCAATTAGTATCATCGTCAGAATAGGACCTCTTCCCACGGTTTGTTCGTCGTCTGGAAGCATCCCACATCATGCTAGTTTCATCCTTACCACTCATCTTCTATTTTATCTACAGAAAAAGAATTAGAAATTTCTTTAGCTGCATCATTTGCCTCACTGAGTATGATGCAAAGTGAATGCCTTCAACAAATGTGAAGCGATAGAAAAATGTGAAAAGCTGTTTGGGTTTTATAATTGTCGTTGCCACTAAACATTAAATATATAATTAACTAAACAAATAATTTAACACATATTAATTTGAAATAATTTTTAACCTATCATAAATGGAGAAAAACATCGTTTTATTTTCATATGGTACCTATAGTCTGAGAAAATTTGTAAACTTAATGGACTAAGTCGATATGATTTAAAATAAATGCTTAATTACTGACAAGTAATGAGCAGAATAAAACTGTAATAAAGTAGAAATAAAATTTTAATGGCCACTGAAAAATAATAAATTTACACTGACAAATGCTATAAAGTTTCCATCAAATTAACATTTAATTCTTAAATGTAAAATAGTTGAATATAAATTTCAACTAGTATTTTGACAAATATTACATGACTGGTAAGACATCAAAGGTACCAAGAGGACCAGGAAGGCCATTGATTTGTCTTCTTAGCTATCTACCAGGGGAATAAAATTTTGACGAAATCGGGGACGGTAAACCAAAGACACAATATGGTGACTAAGTGGAATGATATATGTATAATGGATGTCGACATAGTAAGAAGATGTATTTGAGGATGATAAGGAGAGCGTTCGTGCAATAGCCTCTTTCTGGAAAACTTGATGTATTGCTTATTCAAATCATATTGTTAATCAGTGGAAGATTCATTCTATATAAAACCCAGACATAATAATATTCTATACATAATGCTAGTTCGATGTAAAGTTATAACGTGATAATCAGTGCAACATCCATATTATGTTCAAGAAAAAAAAGCAGCTACAAAAATTCTAAAGCACATTTGTAGACTGAGAAATATTTAACAATGAACTGCTTACAAATAAAGAGGACTGCCTCTGTGGTGTGTACTTAAGAGCTCTGCTTTCTCAGCTAATGAACTAAATGTACCAGAGAAAACATTAGAAAGATCTGAAAAAATTGCTTCAACTTGACTACTCTCAAAGTATTTTTTCATGCTTCTTTCTATTTCAGCTGTTGCTTTCTCAGCAATAGGTGCAAAAGCATCTGCAAGGTGCACTTTCTGGTTTTCAATGTGCATTAATCCTGAGGAACCCAAATCCTGTAAGGAATTGTAAAATGGCTATTATTTAAATAATAATAATGATGGTGAATTCATTTATTAAAGTTAAAGCCTGATACTAACCTCGAATGAAACAGAATCGTTGTTGATGCCCTAGCTATAAGGAACATCATTAACACCCCTAACCTAAAATGTTATGTGTCAAAAACTGCTGACAACAAAATAGATTTGTAAAAAAAAATTCTGGATATCAATTTCTACCTCGGTCTTCCCAAATGTATTCCAGAGTGGAAACACAATCTTCTGTCTGTGTCGATCAGCAAATTCAGCTGAAACGAGGTATAGTCAACCATGCGTGGAAATTTGTTATCTATGTTAACTAGAGTACCAAAATCCAGGTTGTCAAGATAAAACACCTTCATGTAGCCCATAAAAATCAATAGTAAACTTTATTAGTCCATGTCAAAGCAACATCGTGATGAAATTAACAATATATCAATATATTGACAACCTGAAGGAAGAAGCAACAACCAATAACTGTTACTGGTTTGATTTTATTTCTGATCTGTTCAATAGCTTGCTGTGCACCAATCTTTATGGTATTTAGGACATACTGTGTCCAGTTCTTGGTCTTTATCTTGTCCGGGTCAATCAAATTGTTCATTATCCATATATGGACAGATGGCTCGTCAGTTGCACATCCTAGAAAATAGGAAAATACAAACAAAACGGCAGCCACCTTGAAAGCATGCTTCTCTGCTGCATTCATTTCATTTGGGTAATCTTTTACAAGAATACTCTCCAAATATCCTAATGTGATGCTTCCAGACGCATCATCTAGAAATAGAATTTTTCTTATCTGCTCTAGTACATTTTGTGGTACGTCATCCTAACGAACAACAAAATCCCCTTGGAATGGAATACCAATAATTGTGTTTACGTCCTTGTCTGTGATTACTACCTCCTTGTTGCAGAATGCTCTAAGAGTCATGCTAGTGCTGTCAAGTTTGCTTAGCAACCATATGGTAAGCTCCATATCTAGATCATCAACCATTGGTGTCTAAACCAAACCACCAAAACCAATCTCATCTATCAAGCTAGTTTTCTTGCTGTCAAATGAAGAGAAAACAGAGTGCACCTTTCTAACACGACATAAATACTTCACAGGAATCAAACTGACCGTGCTGCAAGAACAATGAACTGAAAGAATGAAGAAGGGTCTCAGTGCATTTAGAAGAACGGTTTTGCAATTGCCAAGAGTGTGGTGTTGTTGTCGTGAGGGTCGTCTTCTGTGCAGCTGTGTTTGGTTTTGAACTATGAGCGGCATCGTGGGTCAGCTGGGACAGGACCGAAAAGGCAAGAAGCTTCCTTGCTTTCCATTAAAATTCGTTTAACATAATTATTTTCTATAACTGAACGAAGTAAACCTGTTGTACGGACGACTATTTGGACGATCGTGATGCAGGGCAGAGGACCTATTGTGTGTATCAGTGCAGACATCGTTAATTTCGCAAATTGTGCCCTCATAGTTGATAACAAAACCAAAAAGGCAAGCACAGAGCCTACTTTTGGTCAATGTAAGTGCAAACAACACTGCTTATATGAAGAGAATGAGCCTGCCATTGTAGAGTACACTTCTTCGTCAACCGTGAGGCAGAGCAGACCTACTATTTGTGTGTATCAGTGCAGACCTCGTTATTTGCGGAACCTGTGCATCTTAGGTAATAGGTGACAATACAACGACATACCCGGATAATTCAGCGATGGAGGTGTAGACCGTCCAACGTACACTGCATCAAACAAACAATAAGGCTATCTTTAAAATATAAATAATGTTACAACTCAAGAAATATTTTATTGATTTAACTTTGGTAAAATTTAAAGATGTTTCCGGTGTTCGCAAAGAATATGAACCGTCCATTGGCCTTGATCCAATGACCCGTAATTTTAAGTGTTACAAGTACATAAGAATTAGGGATAAAATAGTAATTCTAAGTGTTGACAAAATAAAAGGCGGGTCAACAAAGGAATGTGTAATTGTATTGTTTTGGTATGATTTACTCGGAATAATTGTACCAGGCCAACGCGGCGGTGCCACGGCGTACCGGTTCTGATCTACGTAGTCCGGTTCACATTTTCTCATTAGAACGTGATTGATTAGGGTTTATGTCGAAGACTTGTCTCCATTTAAAATTTGTTAGGTTCCCCATAACAATTTGTCACCGGGACGGTCATACAGCCATGATTTACGTGAGCTAAGGAATGCACAATTACATTATTTGTTATGATTTACTTAAAATTACTGTAAGGCGTAGGCGAAGGATCAAGACAAACACTATACCTTTCCGATTTACATAGTCTGGTTCACATTTACCTATTAATCATCATCATTGATAATTTTGTACCACTTCAGTGGTCGGCATCGCGATTGTTCATCTGTTAAACTCATTCGGTCCGATGAAGACGATAAAGTAATTTGTGTGGGCTGTCATATGGTCCAAAATATTACTAAAACACCGTGACATGTGAAGTTCCGATAATCAAACCGGTGTTACATGACAGTGAACGTGGCGGACGTCTAAAGTTTTCTAGTATACTGGTTAATCGATCAATTACTGATGATATGAATCAAGGCTTTTAGTTTGGGCAACGTATGCTATGAGAACTCTCTTCCTATGAGAACTATAAGAACTCCTATCAAAGCCACAAAATATTCATCCGATGGCCACATACATAGATGGATTATCTTAGCACTTTAACCCCTCCACTCATCTCGACTTAATGACATGATTTGCAAAGAACCCCCGGCATCCATCCAATCGGAAACGGCGTCAGCCTGGAGAACACGTTCCCGTGCACACGATCTGGACGAGTCGGCGCTTTCTCTGTTCGCCGCCGCCGCCGCGCCTGAGACACGCTCCTGCGCCGTCTCCACGAGGACAAGCCAGGGCCGCCTCCACGAAGATCCCGTGCTGCCGACGCCGTCCTGCCGACGCCTCCACGAAGACACGCTCCGGCGCCTGGGAAGCAACGGACAAGAAGTTCCAGGCCTGGTCTCGCACCGCAGGTCCGCCGGTTGTCATGAACTCCATCAGTCGCCAAAAAATCATCGTCAAGGATCTAGAACCCTGATCAGGTAGGTGGTAAGGCAACGTTACAGCATTTGGTATTTACAAAACATTATTTTAAATCTTGTTTGCAATTCTGATTTCGAAGCCCGATGAATTCCAGGTCTTGGTTGTGATGCGCCAGTGCAAGTTGAATAATTAAGTGAGAAGCTTGCCTATGCTGTACTCTCAGCCCTGGAGTAGTATTAGTTCTGAATAAAACAGTGCTGCTAGTACAGGCCTTAAAGAACAAAATTCAGGCCGCCGCCGCATCGTCAAGGATCCCGTGCTGCCCACGCATCAAGGCAACAGAAGACAAGCGCGTCCAAGCATCAACATTACGTAATCATCCCTTTGACTTCCCGATCTACAACTCGTTTCTTTTGTTTTCTTGTTCATGATCATAGTTTTCATGTCCTGTGGTTGTCCGATCATATGTTGCAGCACGAACCCTTCGCCATGGACTCCGGCAACAGGGAGGTGTTTGTTGATTCTGTCTCCATTGAGGCCATTGACGCCGGAGACGGAGCCCACCTTGAACGTCCAAGAACACCAGGGCCTGAATCTTCCTCTCCTAGTAAAGATGTGAGTTACATAGAACATATGTGTGACAATTATTTTTCATGATCATGGTATTCATGTCTGGTTGTGCGATCATATGTTGCATGGTTTGTTGATCATATAATTTTACACTATTATAGGTCTCTTGTGCAAGTGCCACAGTCAACACAAATTGCAAAGAGCATTTGAAGCCTGTGGTTGGAATGATGTTTGATACACTAACAGATGTTGAGAAATTTTATAAATTGTATGCACACGAATGTGGTTTCTCTGTTCGTGTTGGAGGGCACAAGAAACAAAATGATGAGATATTGTTCAAGCGATATTGTTGTTCAAGGGAAGGGTACAGACAGGAGGCCGTACAAATAGTCAACCATGAATCTGAAAAGAAAAGAAAGCCACCAAATCTAAACGAATCCAGATGTGGCTGCAATGCACATATTGTTGTCAAGCTTGGCAATGACAAGAAGTATCGAATATTTTCAATGGTTGTGGAGCATAACCATGGTTTTGTGTCACCAAATAAGAGGCACTTGCTAAGATCAAATCGTACTGTTAGTGAGAGGGCAAAGAGTACTTTGTTCAGTTGTCATAAGGCTAGCATTGGCACCTCTCAAGCTTTTCGACTTCTCCATGTTAGTGAGGGTGGGTTCGAGCATGTTGGGTGCACAAAGAGGGATTTGCAAAACTATTTCTGTGATCTCAGGAAAAAAATCAAGGATGCAGATGCACAAATGTTTGTGGCACAACTTGAGCGAAAGAAGGAAGTAAATCCTGCGTTCTTTTATGACTTCTTGGTGGATGAACAAGGACGACTTGTTCGTGTATTTTGGGCGGATGCTACATGCAGGAAAAACTATAGTATTTTTGGTGATGTGGTTTCAGTAGATGCAACATATACCACCAACCAGTACAACATGAAATTTGTGCCATTTACAGGAGTCAATCATCATTTGCAAAGTGTTTTCCTTGGGGCAGCATTCTTAGCAGATGAAAAGATCGACTCATATGTATGGCTGTTTGAGACCTTCCTTAGGGCTATGGGCGGAGTACCACCTCATCTAATCACGACAGATGAAGATGCGAGTATGATGGCTGCTATTGCTCAGATTCTACCAGATACAGCTCATAGATTTTGCATGTGGCATATCATGGAAAAGGTACCTGAAAAGGTCGGACCCTCTTTAAAACAAGATGAAATTTTCTGGAAGAGACTTAACATGTGTGTTTGGGGGACCGAGGATCCAGATGATTTTGTGACACAATGGAATTCTCTCATACAAGATTATGAACTAACTGAAAATGAGTGGTTTTCCACTAGGTTTGCCATTCGCGAATCATGGATTCCGGTCTACTTTTTGGACATACCTCTAGCAGCAATGCTTAGGACTACATCGCGATCGGAGAGTGCAAATTCCTTTTTAACCGTTTCATTCATAGAAGGTTGTCATTTGTTGAGTTTTGGCTAAGATTTGACACAGCTTTGGAGTGCCAGCGCCAAGAGGAGTTGAAAGCTGACAATGCAAGTCTTCACACCAATCCTAGATTGATGACACCATGGCCAATGGAGAAGAATTGTAGTGCATTATATACACATGAAGTTTTCAGAAAAATCCAAGACCAAATCGTGGTTGCAAGAGACCAATGCATTGTTCAAGGTATTTCAGAGTCCGAAGATACAATAGTGGTCATCATCAGCAGCCTATCTGGGAAGGAGCGACGGGTTGAGATGAACAAGTCAAACATGTTTGCTATATGCTCTTGCAAATTATACGAGTCTTATGGAATCCCGTGCTGTCATATCATACAAGTGCTTAGAGTCGAGAAGCAAAATGAGATACCGTCAATATATATTATGAAGAGATGGACGAAAACATGTAAAAGGTAACTTACTATATTATGTTGTTGTTTTTTAACTCCGCTCACCAATTTATATTATGTTATTATGTTGTTATGTTGATCAGATATACGAGTCTCACTTATTTTTCAATTTTATAGGGAACTATTTTTTGATGAGGAAGGTAACATACTAGATGAAAAGCCTAAAGACCCTATGCAGGTGGCAATGCGGGAAAAAATTTCAAATTCGCGAAACATGCTTGAAGATCTTGTCCAAATGGCCAAGAGCTCTGAACATGGGATGGACTTTTTATGTTCTAGTTTGGCCAGCCTAGTAGAACCTCTCAAAAATATCGTTCCTACAGCTACGGTAACTAAACAGGATGAGTTTGAAACCTTCCTTGGTAGTAAAATTCCAAATAAAGTTAATATACATCCACCAAATGATCTCAAGTCGAAAGGGAGATGCAAACGAATCAAGAAGAGCAAGGAGAAGAAGACTAAACTAAGAAAGTGTGGAAAATGCAAAGAAGTATCGGATCATGATGCACGCAATTGCCCAAACATTGCTTAGTAGCCAGAGTTAGATTGTTTGTTTACAGGATATTGTATCTTCTGTTACAATATTTTCTAGTGCTAGAGTCATACATTCTATGTTGAATTACTTCTGGAATAACTAAGAATATTTTGTAGCAAGCTACGACGGATACTGTTGTGAGTTGTTGAGGATGGAGCACATTACTTTATCAAGTAAACATGCGTATGTTGATGATTTCCATGGAGCCCATTGTTTTTTAAATCGCTGTCTCCTTGGACATTCTGCTTCGCTCCTGTGTCTAGTAAGAAACTTCAGTTCGTCAAGAGCTCCGTAGTCGAAGATGATGACGCTAAGAGACGAGGGCGGCTCCTCTGCCAGCGATGGCTTGTCTTCTAGGAGACAGCGATGGTCTATCTTCAGGAGGCGGCGACGGCGTATACTGGCCAGGAGACGGCGACGGCTCGTGTCTGCCAAGCCGCGGCAGCGGTTCGTGTGACATCGATCGGTCGTCTTCCAGGCGACAGCGATGGCTTCTCTTTAGGAGGCGGCGACGGCGTATTCTGGCCAGGAGACGGCGACGGCTCGCGTCTGTCCAAGCCGCGGCAGCAGTTCTGTCCCAGGCGCGGCGGCGGCAAGACGGATCGGGAGCGCGGCGGCGTGCGTTCCGTATACTAGGCTAACGGCGTCGGCTTGGACTGACGCCAGGGGTTCTTTGCAAATCATGTCATTAAGATAGGATGAGTGGAGGGGTTAAAATGCTAAGATAACCCACCTATGCCTGTGTCCATCGGATGAGGATTTTGTGGTCTTGATGAAAGTTCTCATAGTTCTCATAGGAATTGAGTTCTCATAGCATATGTTGCCTTTAGTTTGTATATACTCAGCTGCTACCGAATATAATAATTTTTATTCCATACCTTGCCCCTCCCTCAACCAATGGTATAGATTAAATACCTTTTCATACCTCTAGATATCTCGCAAACACCGGTTTAAAATTTTATTTTATTTAATGTTATTGAAAAAGAAATCCTAAATTTGTCTAAAAAATAGTATAGTCAATTTAAACATTATTAAGTGAAGTGTAGGTCCACCTAGTCTTCATTTACCGGGCACCTGACCTATAGCTACAAAACCCAATACATTGACTCAACTACACCCTCAGCCATCTAGTGCCCCTGCCTCCGTGCTTTCCTTGCACCTCCCTCCTTTCTCCACTACCACATCTTTGAGAACACTTGGAGAACAATGTCTGAGTTTGCATCAATGGAAGTCCCTGGAGGTGGCCACAACCAACCCGGGAAACGACAATCGTCAATCAATTCTGAAGGAGAAGGAAGCAACAGCAGCAATGAGGTTATTTATTTGTCATTTGATATAATTCCTTTACTTGTACTGTAGTATAATAGACCTATATTGCGTTGAAGAATTCTAGAGTAGTAGTTAGCAGGGCAAAATTTTGTTTTTTGAATAATCTACAGTAGGCTTCACTGTTTCCAGTTTGAAACTGACTTTCCTACAATCATTGTTTCGTATATTCATTTCTGAGAAGTAACTACATATTTTTATTGATGCTGCAATTTTTCTATTTAACATGCATATGTACATATGAAAAGGCTGGTAAAAATTTGTTCGTTTTCAAAAGTTACCAAACTATCCTAAATAATAAAAGGTTAGTATTTAATGTCACCAACATTTGCAAATACTCACTTTTGGTAGTTGACATCCAGTCAAATAAACTGTATGTTATGGCATTGTCTGTATTAGGGTGATCTATGTTAATTGACCAGTGATACCATGCAAACCTACCAGCCTGGGCTTTTTTTTGTATTGGTTATATTATATACTCAACATCAAAGTATGTGGTTTTAAGGTCTATATTTTGAATACTAGATAACACCCTTAAGGAGAGGGCTGCTCCTGAGAAACATGGCACATTTTTTATGAAGCCCCAGGTGTCTCATATATATAATCCTTCTTAGTCATTTGTTTGCCATCTTAATTCAATTGTTCAGTCATGTCAGAAGAAAACATTGTTGAAGACCCTCTTTCTGAAATGAACGATTATATTATATAAATTTCTTTTTACTCAATTGTAGATTTTAAAAAATTATGCTAACAAAGATCGTTCAGTTTGCATAGCGTTTGCAATGTTTGTTCTGGAGGTCACTTGGCATGATGTAGAAATTTTCATAGTATTTTGAGAATCTGATGAGCAACCAATGATGTCGACTACATCATTTTTATTACTGTTCGTGAATGATAATTTTGATTTACCAGGAGCAATGGTTGGTTCTGGCAGGCATTAGGATATATAATTGTGCTAATAAAAAATAATAGGAAGTATAAATCCAATGAGACATATTTTTTCATAGATCTCAACATTATCTAAAATTAATTCCGAGCAGCATTGATGGCTTGAAAAATATAGCACACACAGCTCGTGAAAATTGGGCGTTCCTAGAGTACTGATTCCTCAATGTGTACCAGAGCACAAAGCAGCTGAACCTTTAAGTCTTCTTTTTTACCTATGAACTTTTCAATACATGGGGGCCAATATTATCAACCTATGAGCTTTTGAATACATCAGGGCTAGTATTGTCAGCAACAGTCACAGCGACCTATAGTGATCTGTATTCTAAATTGCAAACTTTGAAAAGAAGGTGGAATATAATAAATAAATTCTTTGTTATGAAGAGAAACAATGACAAGAACTTTTCGCCACTTTAATAGAGGCAAAGAGTTCATGCTTTACTTGGGGGAAAATCACATATATGGAAAGCAGTCTGCTTACTTTTCGGATAAAATAGGTTGGGAAAAATATAGCACACACAGCTCGTGAAAATTGGGCATTCCTAGACTACTGATTAGTAGTAACTTGATACTCAACCTGTCATGTGTTTTCACATCAGTCGACAAGCTGTAAAAAGTGATTGCTGAATCTCTAGCTCTAGCTCTCTAGAGTTTCAGTGTTCCTCAACTACTAATTTCATTCTTCTCTTCTGTTTCTTGTTTTATTTGTTTGATTGCTCATCCTTTAGCTACTAGCCTACTACCGTATGATCGTAGTATTTGAGATGAACATCTTGTGAGAATCTGACTCTAGAAAGCGTGTATTCACCCTGCATAGCTTGTTGAGTTTGCATAGCTTGTAGTGTAGAACAGATGAGCAGAGAGGGTCAGAGCATTATAGCAATATGTCACATGTCTAATACAAGGTGGCATGTCATGCCGCGAGCTGAGAAAAATGTTTTAATTTCTCACATGGCCCTATGGAATACATATGCTTTCTTGGGCGTATATCAGCGTCAATTTGGTTGCAAATTTAAGATCTGTTCTGCATATACTGCCAGATGACATTACTAATACTACCACTAATTTTGCTAATTTAAGATACCAGTGAAGTATCTAGGAGCAAGTGTTTCCTTGTAGTCGGATAACAATGAATAGAAATATGACTCCCTCCCTCCCGGACCGAATTCGATCGACGCCGCTCTCGGCCTCTCCCAACCCCGAGTCCCGACTCTCGCGCAGCAAGAAAGCCCGACATCTTGGGGCGGCAAAGGTTTCGTCTCTTGACACGACGGACAACGATATCTTCATGTACCCGGGTAGTCTGCTAAATCCCATCTAGATTGAAGTCTTAGGCCGCGTCTAAACTCATGGGAATTGGTTAATTAGAGCTTCACTTGTGGCGGTAGGACAGCTCCTAAGATCAAGCGGTGGAAGTGGTGCTTCGGTGGCATGAGACTAAAGTGGCGCCTCAATAATTTTGGAGGGTGCGTGGGAAGGAGATGACCTGAGCCTCAATTCCTCACGCCATGCACAGAAACAACATCATGGAGATTATACCAAACAATATCATGTTTACGTTAATTTAATTACCATAAAATCGTTTTCTCATTACGATTACAATGATGTTATCATTATTGAATAAAAGAATGTTATAGAATTATGTTTTTACGTATAAGTATGGATGGACTTTCCAGCCTTTAACTTTAACTGACAGGACACCGAGAAAAATGTTGGACTAAAGCCTGGTACGATATACCTACTGCTCCTTGCAGGAAACAAGGGGATTATCAAAAACGAGACAAGGTAGCATGGACAAAAGATTGTAGCGTGCTACACTGGACACCTAGGGCATGCACAACAGAGTGACAACTGAGAAGAACACAACATGCGTGGTGGTAACATCGAAGTTTGGATGGCAAATAGGACAAGACAGGGCTGAATGAAGTGAATCAAAAAGGGTTGCCTCTCACAACACAAAGTTTTGGTTTCTACAGCTCCAGCTCCAGTCTGTTTCAATAGGCAGCCGTTGTGCTATGTGACCAAGTAGAGGGAAAACTAGCTTCTTCGTGCTCCTTTCATTCTTTCTTCTTTGTTTGTTCTTGAAAGGGTGTCAAACAAAGATCAAAGTAACTCCTTTCTTCTTTGTGCTTTAGGGTAACTTGGATATTTCAATCTTCATGGTAACCAAGTTATATTGAGTACATCTAGAGAATAGTCTGGTGGATATAACCTTGCCAAAGTAAAACTATTAGAAATCGGCAGTGATGATATTACTTCGGGTAAAAGAAATAATCTATTGGTGGGCTCTCAAAAGTCAACCTATAGTAGGACCAAGTAGAAAGCACGTAAACAACACAAACAACTCAAATAGGATTTAGAAAGAATAAATGTGAGTTTACATAGGATCCATACAACTAAAAAAATCTGAGATAGAATTAAACCCAAACATATAATAAAACGTCATAGAAACTACTTGATAACTAGGTATCAGCATCAGTGTCCACAACAGGATTCAATGACTGTAATTGTGGACAAATGTTAATAAAGTGTAAAGGGCTGCGGCATTGTTTGCAGTGCCTTGTTTGCTTGACAGCACCAGAACCAAGTCCCCTCTTGCGGCGTTGTTTATGTATATTGGAACTTCTAATTCTCACATCTTTCTTAGTCTTCCAACGAGCATTCGTTGGATGTCCAACGGAAGATTTGATGAGTGGAGGCATTAAAGAATTAATGTCAATAGCAACGTCTATTCTGCTGTCAACAATCTGAAGATCATTTCTACCAGCATTAGAAAAACCTTCACTAAAGGATGATGGTCTTGCCGGTCCTTCAAAATCAGAACAGCTAGATTGATACCCAACATGATAGTTTGTTCTTAAAGAATTCCTTTTATCTTGCAATTTTTTCTTGAGACATGCATAGTCATAGCAATCTCGGTCTGTTCCAGTAATCTCAAGAATTTCTTTAGCTGTGTTTCCAAGCATATTATTCATAAAAAAATTTGGGTGGGGTGAAGTTTTTGCTTCGTTATGAGGAAGGAGATGAGATGGATCTTTGGCACGAATATCACATACAATATTTTGGATCATAACCTGAACAATGATAAGATAATGATGAGACCATTAAGTAGAAATGAAGAAAGAAAATAAATGACAGTTACTATTCGTATAAAAACTTACTATTAAAGCACGGCAGCACAAGATACCAGAATGGGTGAAAAGACCACATTCACATGAGTACAATGAAGTTTCTTCATCAAAAGAAACAATAAAATCAACTTTAGACCATTTCTCTCTGCGTTCGCTACAGATGTGGACAACTCTAAAAACACAAGCATCGTCACCACGTACAACAACATATGAAGTTGACTTTTTCAGTTTTTCAAGAAAAAGTTCATATGCTTCTTTTGTGTAAACCTTTGAGGCATGAGACTCAATAGGCCAACCAAATCTTCAACACATTGTTGGAAGATTCACTACGTTGTGTGCTAGTCATCCTTGCACAAAAAATATCTACAAACCAAGCTTTTGCCCACATCTTTCTTGAATCAAACGCCTTTGTTATTTCTGCATTTTCTAATATACCATATTTGTTTATCATGATTTTCCATGACACCTCAAATTCTTCTACAGTAAGCGTGTGATTGACAACCTTATTGAAGTCATCTTACAATTTAGTGTTGTTGTTGAACAAATGTCCAAGAACCTCGACCAACTTCTTCAAGACATGCCACTTGCACCGTTGGTGTTTTGTTGTTTTCAATACTTCTTGCATTGCTGCACCCATGGCAGCACATTGATCTGAAAAGTAAATATGAAAACAGAAATAATAAGCTGGTAGTGTAATCCCATTGCTTGAAACTTCTGACTAAAAAAAAACTGAAACAGTTAACAATAACCTCACCTGTCAATACAGTAACAAGAGCTTTACCTCCCATCATCTCCATAAATGAGCTGAATGCCCATTTGAAACTTTCCATTTACTCACTAGTCAAGAGCACACCAGCAAAGATGACACTTTGGAAGTGATTGTTTACACCGACAAACATTCCAAAAGGCATGTTGTATACGTTTGTTCGGTACGTAGTGTCAAATGTAATTGCATCTCCAAAATGACTATACATCCTCCTGCTGTATCCACTACTCCATATCAGGGAAGTGATCCGGCAATCTTTATCCATTTGGAAACCAAATACGAAATTAGGATCCTCTTCACGCATTCTAATTAGTGAGCGGAGAGTCTTCTGTATATCATCAGCAATCATGTCTTGGGAGATCTGAGAACATAATGCTTTAAGTTGTTTCTTACTAAACGTAAGATTGTCCATAGATCCATATAGACTACCCATGATGCATCTAACTTTGCTAAGGCTAACATTGTTCTCCCTCAAATAACGAACCATATCCTTAATAGCTTGGTCTATGTTCTGATGTGAAGTGAGATGACGCTTTTCACCACAACTCTCAACCAGTTCGTGATTGTGATCAGCAACAAAAATACTGACATAGTATTGACCATTCTTGGTCTGAAGAATCCTAAGACGAGCAGGGCAGTTACAAAGTGTTGTTTAATTCTTAGTGCTTTTTTTTGGGTTTCCCCTAATAAAAAAAAGAGTGAGTGGCATGAATGATACTGGTGAAATGGAAGATAAAAGGGACAATTGTATAACTGGCCCTCTTTTGAAAGCCAATTGCATGTTTGACCCTGTTTTTCACGTTTTGCATATTCGACCCTATTTTTTGAATCTGAAGCCTCCGTTTGACCCCATTTGGCAAACCCGTCAACCAAGCCAGGATTTGAGAATTAAAAAAAGAATAAAAAAATAAAGCGACAAGGAAAAAGACCAAAATACCCTCTCTTTCTTTCTTCCCTTAGGCATTTCCCTAGATTCCTTCTTCCTGGTTTGGTTAGTTTCAAAATTTGAAATCTAAATTTAAATTGCTGCTAAAATTTTGAAACTTTAGCTAAATTGCTTGTCACAGTTTTGTTTCTGAAAGTAAGTTTATTCATGCAAAAGTTCATAATTTCTAGGGTCAATTATGCAAGGGTATCACGGTCTTTTTACCATGGACTTCACACCGTTAATGACTTCTAACAGAATAGGGTTAAGAATGTGCTTCGGTTTTAAAAAATGGGGTCAAATTTGCAAAACGTAAAAAACGAGGCCAAACATGCAATTAGCTTTCAAAAGAAGGTCAGTTATGCAAATTATTCTTATCCCTCTTTGACAGGATCACCATTATCTTCTTTGTCTACAGTACTATCCCTCTTATTCTCAGAACGAATACTGAAACCTATTTCCATGAGTAAAGGTTGTAGAATTGATATGCATCTGTCATAGAGGGGAAGGTCTGGCCAACAAAAGGTTCAAAAACTTGTTTTTTTTTTTGCCATCTCTGGCACTGCTCAATGCTTCTTCAACTGCTCCAATAACTGCCACATTGTGTGCAAAGAGGCTAGACTCCTCCCAAACAGTCAATTTGCTGCATGAATAGTAAAAATAAATATTATCTGGAGATAGATGTTTCTAAGTTAAAGATAAAAAGGACTCTCACTTCTTCAGTGGTTCATCGTTTGCTGAAGAATAACCGATAGCAAATTGACTTGACATTTTTTATTGTTCTGACTGAATTTGTGGTTCTATTTCAGAAATGGGAAAGTCGCAATGGGGGCTGCACTTGTAGTGGCATGAGCTTCATCACCAGAATCTCTGTGATCATATTCATCCTCATCCACACTGGTTATTATTATGTAACAAAGCAACACATTATAACCACTTTAGTTGCAGATAACCAAAGCTAGATTTTTTTCAGAAATGAAAACTCAAGTGGTATACCTTTTTTCACAATCTGATTGATTGGCATCATAAATCATGCAATTGTCATCACTAACAACAGGCAACGCAACATGATCATCAACTCTAGGCAATGGCGCAAAAATATTGCAGTGTGGAACATGTTATGCTCGAGTGTAACTAATAAACCATAAAAGGAAATAAATATGTACCGAATGATTTCTGCAGGAAAAAAACTGTTGCTTTCACGAAGTTGCTGATCTAAAGGCATACCCACATTTTCAAGTGTTGAAGGAGCGACAAATCTAATAATGTTGACGAAAGGTCACTAATTACTTTGCATTATTAGCATAGTACAGTAAAGAATATAAAAAGCCAACAATATAAAGAACAACAACACTGCACAACGGTCAGACTGCATGCTACTAGATTCATATGCACTTTCTCCTCTACCTAAACTATGACAATAAGCTATTGAAAAGTAAACCATGTAGATTTGAAAGTATAAAAGGAGATAAACGATCTGCAGAATATTGAATTTAATCTAGTATTCGGATGCATGGTTAAAATGGGATGGACATAGCCTATACTGATCATAGATATAAACAATATTGGACTGTAATAAAGCTGATCACAGAGCTGCATTCTAGAAAGTAAAGTTCCAACTGTCCTGTTGTATCAAGATCTGAAAAATAGCAATCTTCCAAAGTAAGATCTCCTTTAAAATTATAGACAGAGATAAACGATCTGCAGAATATTGATTTTAATCTAGTATTGGAATGCATGGTTAAAATGGGATGGACAGTATGCCTATACTGATCATAGATATAAAAAATATTGGTCTGTAAATAAAGTTGATAAAGCTGCATTTTAGAAAATAAAGCTTCAACTGTCCTGTCCTACCAAGATCCGAAAAGAAGAAATCCTTCCAAAATAAGAGTGCAGGTATATACCTTGGATCCCTCCCAATTGTAGAAGATGAAACACTAGCCATAAGAGCTAAGAACGACGAGTTGGAAGAAGAAGGATCTTGTCCAAAGGGTCCAGAGGGAGAAGGTTGCATATCACCATGACTCCAAAATCCAGAGGATGACTGCATGATATTGGGATATTGTCACACCCGATTTCAACAACCGAAATAGGATTCATCCGTATGCGTGCCCGGGATCAAGTTTTCACGCAACAGGACAAATTATGGGATAAAAGAACAATATCTTTATTAATTCATTAAATATTTACATCTTGGACCCGTAGGTCTAAAGTAAAAGGTTACATTGCAGCGGAAATTAAACTAAGCGTTGGCGTCCTTCAGCTCCCATAGGAAGTCGACCGGAAGACCGCATGTCTAGATCAACAATTCATTGTCTCCTTGAATGATGTACCTTCGCCCTTTACTTCTGAATGGTGGCATGATGCAAAAAGAGAGGCAACAAACGTATGAGTACATTACGTACTCAGCAAGTGGGGGAAAGTATGACATGTTGGCCGATCAAGAAAGGCTGACACAAGGTTTAAGGCATAGAAACACCTATGTTTAGTTCATTAATTAAGCAGGCTATTTACTATGTGAGGTAACTCAACGGATCCATCAATTATCTAAACCACGCATGTCTCCTTCCCGAGAACCATGCATCCAAACAATTACCATCCCTCTAATCCGCGTGAGGGTCCATGCCGCTCTTGACCGTGAGCACGACTGTCATGACAGTTTTCACTCTGCGAGAGGTTGTACACGTTTCCCCACGAGGAAGTGATTTCGTCCCCTAGGTTAGGTGGACTAAAGTCTCTATTATGCCAGTGCCATCGGACACATTACACACTTCCGAGGTGTGTGGCCAAGAGATCACCTCCAAGGCGGTTCACGGTTTCCTCCAGTTTTGTACGCGACCACTAAGAGATCCACTAACCTAGAGGAGTAAACCCTCCACTCGGGCAGCCTCACTCTCTTGTGCCGGATGGCTCGGGACCTCGTCTCTTCGCCACGCCTCCCCGGGACTACCGGTATTCCCCAGCCACAGCCCCCTCTCCTTCGCGCGTACTCGATCGGCATCTACCGCATACTAAGCCAAGCCGCGTCCATACTTGGCTCGTGGCTGTACGATTTAACATGGATGGTCGCTCCACGAACTGGTCCTTATGATTAGGGTGATAGCATTCCATGGAACTACCAGTACACCCCAGCCATAGTTCCTCCACCCGTCACCAAAATCAATGTTCAATAATTAACAACCAACCAGGATCATTATGTTCAACCGAATCATTAACAAGATTAACAATTATCATTTCTTAAACCCAAGTAAAGCAACTAAGCATGATCTACCCAAACATACATCTAAACCCACCCAGGCGACAAGGACAAGTAAGGAAAAACGATGTGACACATAGGGTTCATATTTAACAGCAATGCAATCATGTGCAGATAGAAAGAAGTAGGTGCAAGATGCGTCAAGGACACTTGCCTCTTTCTCTTTTTGCTCTTGAATATATCTTCGACTCTTGCTCTTCGTATTCCTTGCGTCAATCGTCTTCTAATTACATCATGTCGAGCAAGCATGCAAACAAACATACAAACAAAAACTAAGAAACAGAACAGTTCACCATATCAAAAGACTATAAAAGCATTACTAAAAGAAGGTACGCGTCTCTACGATTCCGTGGGCGCAAAAGTCACCTAAATCGGAGGTATGAGTGAAAAGTTATGATGTTTTAAAGATCAAGGACAGGTTCAGGAAAAACAAAAACGCTTAGGGAGAGAAACGTGAGCGTTCCCGTTGATTGAATGCACAAATAAATATTTCGTTTGAACAAGATTATCAAAGATAGTGTGGAACATGTGAAACGCAAGGTTGAATGGTTAGGAATGCACCTCAACCAGAGATCGATGCATGAGCATGAGATGAGATCGCGCAGAGGTAGATTGCACACCGACCGCGTTCCTGGATGCGTCAGGTTAGATCACGGGGAGGTCTTTTGCATACGCGACGTGGACTGCCTGGATCACAACGTCGTATAGGGGGTTCATCAAGAAAATATGGAAATCAATCACAACAGAGATCATAATTACCATCTAGCGTGTTGGACAGATCCAAAACAGCGAGTAGTGCTCATTGCGAAGCAGATTCCCGTCGATTCACGTCACCTCTTGGTCTCATCTTTGGATATGTTGAAGAAGACTTAATTGCGCACCAGTGGGTCAATTTTTGTGCCATTTGGTTGGGTAGATCGCCGGGAACGTCGGTGTCAATCAACGACAGGGTGGCTGGTTGCGAGAGCGGGGTGGAGCGACGGCAGCCTGGCGGCATGGTGAAGGTTTGAGGGGGTGAGAGGACGTGGAAAGGGCCCTAGTATTTGTAGGAGGGGTGGGGTTGGTGGGGAGAGAAAAAGAAAAGGGGAACAAGATGATTAATGCAATTAATACACGCTTAATTGCTCATTTTGTTTCCTTTTGAGTGCACATGATGAATATGGAAGGTTAATGTGTCTAGGTTCATGCATGTGGTAGGTGGAGAGAACGTAAATGATATTGACTAGAGATACAACTATTGTTTATTGGAACAAAGGAATGTGATGAATGGACATGCGATGATATATAAACAAAGATGGTGTAAGACGATACACATGCGAGTGAACAAGAGTTAGAGTTGGGTTGCTGAAAAAAATGGCGCAGGAGTTAGAGAAGGGTTTTTCTTTTCCTATTCTGTTTCTCTTTTCTAATCTCTAAACTAATCGAAAACGATTTCTAATCGAAGTTTTAAATACATTTTGCACCCAATAAAAACCTACTGCAACTGTTCCAACATGAATGCAACAAACAATGATTATATAAACCTAAATTATAATTGGTCTCAAAATCAAATTGCTCAAACCTAAGAAAAAGTCTATTTGTTAAAAACATTTTGGACCTAAAAATTCCTTGTTACAAATTAAAATACTTTAAACAAAGTTATTTTTATTGAACAAACCATTTTCAGAAATCACATGTATTTGTAAAGTAAACTATTTTCGTAACATCTTCATAGATCAAAGGCATTTGTTTTAACAAAGTATTATAAAAAATCAAAATGTATTTATTAAAGAAAAAGTTTTCATAACCAAGCAAAATAACTGGTTAATTAGTAGAATTCAACAAATCATATTGAATCTTTTTGAGAAATGAATGATTTTTGTAGTAAAGTGGTTCACATTCCAAAATTAAAATTTTGGGATGTGACAGATATGCTGTGCATCCGAAAGATCTAAAAGAATTGAATCCTTTACCCTGCTCCATGGTTGTAAAGCTGAAAGTGTTCAAGGTTGGGCCTAAATTTCTACCGGCTTAAGGGTGTGGCGGCGAGACAAACAACAGAGAGAGAGAGAGAGATATGGTGGTGTAGAGCTATTGATGGGAATGGATAGATAAAACCGAGGTTGCAACAAGTGGGTCACCGTTTCCAAATCAGTTTTGTGAATTCAGGGAAACTATTGGGACCACGTGGTGGAAAGGTGTTGGTACAATTACCAAAATTGTCACCGTATTCCAATGGTATTCCACTAACCCCCCCCCCCCTTTTCCAAAACAGAATAAGAAAAAAGGAGTAACAGATCTCGAGGAGGGGAGAATGAATCAACGGCTGCATGTCCGATGGGACGTCCCACCGGTGGGAGGAAAGACTTTGCCTGGCTCGTGCGACCTTGCAGCATAAGCATCGTCAGATCCACTTGGTGGCAAAGAATCGGAGAAGATGAGTTGGGCCATCAGCGTCTTGGGAGACGTCCCCTGCATCGCGGCGACCGACGAGTTGGTCGTTTCCCCCATGGACCCGACCAACTCTGCCTTACCAACGCCGGATCTGGGGACCGAGGGGCGGAAGGCGACGCTTTTGGAGGAGACCGACAATGACGACCAGTTAGAGCCACTACCGGCGCCGGTGACATGGAGGACGACAGCGACCCGAGGCGCTGAGGCCCCACTGCCGTGGCATCCCGCGAGATCTTGCCATGGCGGCTTCCGCCTTGTCCCTCGCCCCGGAGGGTGCTGACCCGAACGCACTCGGAGGCGGGTCCGGCATCTTGTGAGAACGGCGGCGGCGCCTGGGTTGCGCAGGAGCAACCTTCGAAGAAACGGCTTGATCTCGGCACGATAGGTTGGCGGACGCGACCCGGCGGAGGTGGGTGTTGCAGTGAGGCATGGGAGAGAGGGAGGATGGGGAGGAGGAAGCGTGGAGCTGGGTGAGTGGCAGGGCCGGAGACGGCCGTCGGCAGTAGTGGCAGCCGCCGACGGTGGTGGCGGCGGTGGAGAGGGAACCCTAGATTGCGAGCCTATATGTCGCGCGACCTTGTGTCTCTAAAATCAGGATTTAGCTAGTCTTTTTTTGCTATTCTCTCGGAGATGCTTTGAAAAAAAAACTGTTTTTATCTCTTTATCCTTAAATATGGACAAAAAGGCAAGTCGATCAACTAGGTAGGACTTGGGTCTTCTGAACTCCATCCTCCTAGAACTTGCGTCGGCGAACGTGTCCGCTGCTGGTGTTCTAAGCCATTGAGAACATTCGCAAGTCAGTGGCTGCGAGACAAACGCTTCCACGCACAAACATCAGCATCCGCGGCGGTTGCCATCCAACACACGCGAATAGGAAAGAACGATTCCTATAGCAAAAAAAGAAAAAAAGGAAATAACAACCGTTGGTGATTGGCGGAGCTGGAGTGCTTGACCGAGCCGAGCCGAGCCGCCGTGAGCGAAGGTCAGCGTTTGAACGAAGCATATCAAGATTCAAGGGGCAGCTAGCGGATAATTAAGCTAGGCTGATAGGCTCCGGCGGCAAAGATCATTTCCGTGGACACCGGCGATCTAGATTCTGGACTCGTAATGATATTGTTTGGAAATATTTTTCTCGTTGATGATGAATTTCCGTAGAGTGGATTGAGTCCTCGGCATCCGGATTCCGGAGTGCGGAGCTCTATATAAGGTTAAAACCTTACCTCCAGCTCTGGTACCTTCATTCCACTACAAGAAGTCGACGACTCACTCCATTCTACTACATCAATTTGCCGGATAATTAGAGACCAACACGTTGAGGTAATAACTAACCACATGGCTACAGTTTACACCATCGAAATTTGGTTCAAGCAACATCCGAATCCTTTTTTTCCCTCTCCATGAATACGCCTGTCGTTTCACTACTTGATACGTGTATATATAAGTTGTTGTGAACTCATGCATATGTAATATGTTTCTACTGCAGCCATGGCGATGCGGATCACTCGAGTGCTTGCCGTGGCGGCTCTTCTCTGCGCCGCTGCGGCCGTGGCAACGGCACAGTCGGCGTCAAACGTCCGAGCGACGTACCACTACTACAACCCTGCTCAGAACGGGTGGGACCTCGACCGCGTCAGCACATATTGTGCCACGTGGGATGCCAACAAGTCCTTGTCTTGGCGCCAGAAGTACGGCTGGACGGCCTTCTGCGGGCCTGCAGGGCCTAGGGGCCGGGACTCCTGTGGCAAGTGCATCCGGGTATACCTTCTAGTCCAGCCTAGTCTTCATAGCTTCGTTCAATTTAACTTTTTGTTTCTTTTTCCATATAACAGGGGCTTCATTGAAATTTTACTATTTAATTTATCAGGCAATAAATTACATCAATTCAACGTATGCAATTCATTTCTAGTTTCAACATTAAATACTGAGCTTTTGATTGTCTCTGCGTGCATAGGTGAGGAACCGCGCGACCGGAGCATCAATCATTGCAAGGATCGTGGACCAGTGCAGCAACGGCGGGCTGGACCTGGACTACGAGACGGTGTTCAAGAGGATCGACACCAACGGGCAGGGCTACCAGAATGGCCACCTCAGAGTCGACTACCAGTTCGTCAGCTGCTGAGTAGTCTTGCTCGTCGTGATGTGTGTTCGTACTACTATGTACTGTGGAATAAGATGCATCATCGTCGGCAGCAGCCTGCAGTAGTTGCACCCCCATGAACGATATTACCAAATAATGGAACCTTGTAGTAAATAATGTATAGCTGATTACCACATACATATGTATGTGCATATTCCTATATCGTGTTTTTCTTTCTCATGTATTTAACGTCAAGAAATTAAAAATGAGGTTTGACGCCAATGAATTTCGTTATTTACCTGCCCTCTTCATTTCTAAATTTATATCGTCAACCAAAGGTTTGCATGATACAATTGCTGTGCTCCGAAATAATATTCCACCTTTTTGTGATTTGTAGTTCGTGGTCCTCGGTCCCAACAACAAAATTGTGTAGGTTGTAGTTCAAACGAGCTGGTCGGAAGGATAGCAATTACTTCTCTGTTTTTATTTTGCTGACGTTCAGACAAAGGATCTTAGTTCATTTTTGAACTAGGAAACCTGTCCTAAGGTCAAGAAAAAATGAATGGAGGGAGTACAACAGAGGGAGTGACCTACCTATGCTTAATGCTCTGGACAATTTCAAGTCAGTTTCGACAAAAGAATTCCATTGCCGTTTTTTCAGGAAAATTCCATTATCTTCAAACAAACGTTTGGTTTCAAACAGTACTCTTAATGACAAAAAATATATCACAACTACACCAAGTATTACGGGTAATTAACCGCCCAGGCAAGATATGTGCGACAACCCACCCGACCACCAGGAGCACGACACCATGTATCTGTGGTCATTGTAGCGAGTATTTTTGAGTTATCTTCTTTGTTCTTTCTTTTTTTAAAATATATTAAAGTTCTTAGCGCTCAAAACACATAGAGAACCAAACCTACTGACCCAAAGGCGGAGTGGCACACCACCCTCATCTCATATTTATCCTTCTTCAGGAATAATTCCATAATTTTGACATTTTATATTGTTCCTACCATTGATAATAATTTTAAAATATTTGTAAAAGTAAATAGTACCATTTGATTTGTAATGAAACGTACTTTGAAGATGTCCTCGATATGCATATGTTTGAAAAAATATATAGAAACAAAAATTAAAGAATCGAACTTCCAAGAGTAAAATCAAAATCGTTGAGCACTTGTGCAAGGACGACAAGGAAAACAAGACCAGGTCTTTTTTAATTGGTCACGTGCTTTGCCAGCCACCAGCGCGCTCTCCCTCTTCCCCGACCGCGTGTCCCCTGGCCGGATCCGGGAGGGGCCATTCCATGACCCGCATCGGGCTATCCAAGTCTATCCGTGTGTTGATCGATACTATGCACTCACTTATATACCATAAGAGGATGGCGTACAATTATAGCTCTTTTTCCTTAGAGTATTTCATTGTTTAATCGAACACGGAGAATAAGCGAAACTTTTACTAACAATTAAATACTAACAAGATTGCAATGGTTGTGTGTTGTTTAAATGACAAGAATTGGAAACACTAGTTACTAACAAAGGTGTAACAAGATAATTAAGGATTCTCTCCATAGGATTGGCTCACTAGTATGTAGAATCAACATATTAACTCAGATGATAAAGATGGTGTTTCCGTTCATCCTGGCTTGTCACATGCAAGGGGTTATTAGCTCCCCACTGGTTTCTTACATCATACGATGATCAATAGTGTAGTTGGTAC
Source organism: Chloris gayana (assembly GCA_031894775.1). NCBI lineage: Eukaryota > Viridiplantae > Streptophyta > Magnoliopsida > Poales > Poaceae > Chloris > Chloris gayana. The sequence continues at coordinate 332,950 of JAUNZO010001285.1, forward strand.
GGATAACACTAATAGGCATGAATAGATGCGTCCATTTTCATTGTAAATTAAGCATATCACATAGACTGAGTTCATCAAGAGAGTTTCAAAAGCATGAGTTTACATAGCTAGATCCCCGTACCGAGAAAAGAGAGAATGAGACTACTCACTCATCCTTTCGTTGTACATGGCGAAAGGATGAGGAGCGGCGTAGGATGGCGCAAGTGCTGATCGGCGCGGTCTCCCTTCTGGTGGATCCGTTCGTTATTCACTGCCTTTTGCCACCATTATCCTGAACCTAGCTTTGCAGTAGTTTCTCACTTCCGATCGTCGTCCCCGACTTCATTGTTTTCCTTTTCTTTTATCTTTGACGATTCTGACCTAAGCGTCCACCGACTTTGATTCATATTGGTTTGAACCATCTTCCTTCTTGAATTGGGCCCGTCACTGGGCCTTTCAATGATGTGTTGATTAACACATGGACGTGCCACGACCCAGCTTTTCTTTTTCTCTTCCTTGCTTCGCCAACTTTTATCCATAATTGCTCCGTTTTCATATATTTCCTGTACTATGCACCAAAACAGAATAACTACAAATATATGTAATTATGGGATTAGTCGTTAGCTTAATTGACCAAATCCAGATGTAAAACATCCCTTTTTGACAACTAACCTGCGCATCTAGAAACCACCAACACCGTGACGGCCCAGGCTGGCCACCGACGTGGAAACGGTGACGTGGTCTGTCGTCGTCGGCCACCATGCCGACACGAAACGGTGTGGCGCACGTGGGAGGCGGCCACGTCGTCCAAAACGTGGAGCGCACGCAGAATCCTTCAGCCATCGGAATAATAATACTACCCCTTTGGATTTGTCACACCCATTTCCGAGAGATGAAATGGATGCAAACGTATGTGTGCCAGGATCGGTTAAATCACACATACGCGACATCATAAATGATAAACAGTATAAATAACCATATCCTCGAGTTATGACATTGTATCATCCATCTTTATTACAGCACGACCCGTAGGTCTAACGAGTACATCACAGCGAAGTAAATTAACGTAGACACCCATGATGCCACGGGCATCGACCGGTGGATCGCCCGCCTAGTACTCCTGGTCCCGACCCTCGTACGACTCCCAACCTTCTCCTGGAGCTGGGCAGCAACGTAGGATATAGCAAGTGTGAGTACATGTCGTACTCAGCAAGTGTGGGAAAGAATGACATGTGGCTATAGATAAGGAAGGCTATTATTGGGGTTAATGCAGAAAGCACCTATCTAATCAGGTTTTAATTAAGCATCCTAATTACTATCTTTAATGAGGTCTGCCAAAGTATCACGGGTTCAACCTATCACCATTCACCATCCCGCCCTTTTGTCCCCTAATCAAGTGAGGGTCCATGCCGCTCTTGACCGTGAGCACGGCTGTCATGACGGTTTACACTCTGCAGAGGTTGTACACATTTCCCCACGAGGAAGTGATTTCGTCCCCTAAGGTTAGGTGGACTAAAGTCTACATTATGCCGGTGCCATCGGACACGTAACACACTTCCGGGGTGTGTGGCCAAGAGATCAACGGTTCACGGTGTCCTCCGGTTTCGTACGCGACCACTAGAGATCCGCTAACCTAGAGGAGTAAACCCTCCACTTAGGCAGCCTCACTCTCTTGTGCCGGATGGCTCGGAGACCTCGTCTCTTCGCCACGCCTCCCCGGGACTGCCGGTACTCCCCAGCCACGGCCCCCTCTCCTTCGCGCGTACTCCACCGGCATCTACCATATACTACGCCAAGCCACGCCCATACTTGGCTCGTGGCTGTACGGTTTAACATGGATTATCGCTCCGAGAACCGGTCCTTATGTTTCGGGTGATAACAAACACGGGACTACTCGGTACACCCGGGCGTAGCCCCCAACCATTCACCCAAAACCCTATGCCATGTTTCTAATTAATCCAGTTCATCATTCATCATGCGAGAGAATGTAAAGCGGTGGCATTTAAGATTAACAATGACCCGGAGCATAATAAATTAGCAAGCTAAGCAATTCTACCCATTTATCTCAAAATCTACGTCCATGGCGACAAGGAATACAGGATCAATCAACACTAGTAAGTCCTAATCATAGGCATTCATCAATTTTACCTAAACATGCATTTACTACGCTATGTGACAGAATAGACGGAAATAGGTACAAAATGCGTCAAGGGCACTTGCCTTGGTCGTAGGGGGTGGCTGCTCAAACTCCTCGAACTCTTGATTCTGCAGATCCTCGTACTCCTGCGGCTCCGGGACGTTCTCAACTATACGCGTATCACGTCGAAACATACAAAGCATAGCAATAAATTAATACAGAGTATGCAGCAAGGTACAAAACAGTATGATAATGCCCTAGATGCAAAGTACATGTTCCTACGAGAATTTTGGCGCAAGAATCACTTAATTTGGAGTTACGGATCAAAAGTTACGCTAAAAACAAGCTGCAGGGACCTAAACATAATTAACTATAGACTTGAGGGGGTAGCGCGTAAATTTTCCTATGAACGAGAGGCATGCGCGTATAATATTAACTAAGTTCAGGGGTTAAAATGTAAAATCTACATCCTATCCTAAAGTAGGGGCTATATTGTAAATAAAATATTAAACAGGGGCTATTATGCATAAAACAGGACCTATATTTAATTAAATTATTCGCCAGGGGTTATTTTGTAAATGCGTCATTATCCAGGGATTAAACTAATTAAAATAAATCAAAATTTTCGTGGACTGGGTGCATAGGCCCCGTGGACCCGTGGTCCATGGTCCACGGTGGACCGATTATGAAGGGGTATCAACCCCTTCTAACTGAGGCCCTCCGTTTCTAATCGGACGGCGCAGGGGGCTCGGGCCAAGTTGGCGGTGGCCGGCGGCGCCCGGAGCTCGCCGGAACGGCGCTCCGGTGGCTGGTTCGAAGCGGCGGAAAGGGGAAAACAGATAGGAGCACGCGGGGACTCTCACCGGTGCTCGCGCGTGAGTAGGGGAGGCCGGAGAGGGGTCGACGGCGGCGAGGTCGGGGTGGTGAGGTCCGGCGGGGTCGCGCGTCTTCGTCCGGGGTCTTTTCTCCGTCTTGTTGGTTCCGGCGGAGCCGGTGGGTGGTGGGGAACACCGTCCCGGGGTCGCGCGAGGACGGGAAGGGTCGGAGGCGTGCTCGCGACGGAGGGTGGCGGCGCGAGGTGCAGAGCGGCGGCACCGGCGTGGGAGAGGGAAAGGGGAGCTCGAGCGGGAGGGGAAAGAGATGCGAGCGTCCGCGGCGAGGTTTTTTTATAGGCCCAAGGGGCTAGGGCGGCCGGGTGAGGCGAGGGCGGCCGTTTCTCCGGCGATGGCGTCCGCGGTTGATTAGCATTCATTGGGGCATCAATCATCCGATTAATGGTAGGGCGGTTATGGGAGGGGTGCGAGGCGCGGTCGTGGGCGAGCGGAAGGGCTTCCGAGTGGCGCGGGATTTGAACGGGGGAGAGGGATTTGGGGGCGGCGGTGTTCGGGGGTGGCCGGAGGAAGAAGAAGAGGGAGAAGGCCGGGTGGGCCTTGCTTGGCTGGGCTCTGGGCCGGGGAAGAGGAAGAGAGAAGAGGGGAGACAGGGGTTTTGGGCCCAAGGGGTCTTTGGGGGTTTTAATTTATTTTCTATTTTTCCTATCTATTTTCCCGGGTTTTCTCTAAGTGGATAAAAATAAATATTAACGACTAATTATTCGTCACGTGTAGAATAATTCTACATGCCATCTTGTCATGAATGGAATGCATTAATTTTAGTTATTATTTATTTAAGAAAATAATTTTATAGCCCTTTTTCTAGTATATAATAATAGAGAAAATGAATTATTAATGAAATGAAAAGTAGGGTGTGACAAACCTACCCCCTTAAGAGGAATCTCGCCCTCGAGATTCGGTCGGATCGGAGAAGAGATGGGGAAACTCGGCTTTCAAGTCTTCTTCTCGTTCCCATGTGGCTTCCGCTTCGTGTGATATTTCCATAAAACCTTGCACATACGGATGGTTCTGTTTCGAGTCACCCGTTCGGAAATCTCAAGGATCTTGACTGGTTGTTCGGCATAGGTGAGATCATCACGAACATCCACCTCTTCCATGGGGAGTTGTTCCTCCGGTACACGTAAGCACTTTTTCAATTGAGATACGTGGAACACATCGTGCACGCCCGAGAGATTCTCCGGCAACTCTAGCCGATAAGCTACTTCTCCTCTTTTATTGAGTATCTTGAAAGGACCAACGTAACGGGGTGCCGGCTTTCCCTTAACCTTGAAGCGTCGGAGTCCTCTCATGGGTGACACTTTCGGATATACGAAGTCACCAATCTCAAAGCTCGGATCCCTTCATCTATGATCTCGCGTAACTTTTCTCGCCTTGATCGTGCGACCTTTAAGTTCTCGCGCACGATCTTGACTCTGTTCCTCTCGCCTCTTTCAGAATATCGGGTCCAAAGACCTTGTTCTCACCTGTCTCACTCCGAATAATGGTGATCTCGCACTTCCTTCCGTAGAGGAACTCATAGGGTGCCATCTCAATACTAGCCTCGGTAGCTGTTATTATAGGAGAACTCTGCATACGGGAGACTCTTATCCCAACTCCTACCGTGTTCCAAAGCACAAGCTCTCAGCATGTCCTCAAGGATCCGATTCGTCCTCTCTCGTCCGTCCATCGATCCGGGGATGATACGCAGAACTGAAATTCAGTTTGGTACCCATTGACTCATGTAGCTTCTCCCAAAATCGTGACGTGAATTGAGTACCTCCGTCGGAGACAATCTTCTTAGGTACTCCATGTAGACAGACTATTCCGGACATGTACAACTCTGCCGATCCGGCTCCCGAGTAGGTCGTCTTGACTGGGATGAAGTGAGCTACCTTGGTTAATCGATCTACTATCACCCATATGGAGTCGTATCCAGAGCTGCGTACGAGGTAACTCGACTATGAAATCCATACCGATCTCTTCCCATTTCCATTCCGGAATCCTCAAGGGTTGCAACAATCCGGCAGGTCTCCGATGTTCTGCCTTTACACGCTGGCAAGTATCACAAGTGGCGACATATTCAACAACATCACGCTTCAAGCCATACCACCAATACTGCGTCTTCGGGTCATGATACATTTTGGTGCCACCTGGATGAATAGAGTAAGCGGTGTCATGTGCCTCTTTTAAGATCATATCACGGATGTGCTTCAGATCGGGTACACACATCCTCTTGCCTCGCCAAATAGTGCCATGTTCATCCTGTGAAAATTCCGTGGTTCGTCCATCTTTTATGAGTGTTCCGATCTCCTCTATTTTCTCATCTCCTTTTTGTCCCTCTCGAATTTCCTTTAACAATGTAGGCTCAATTTCTATGACGGTGGTCTCATTTAAGAATCCGAGGTCGAACTCGCTCGGACTCTTTGCATAGCTCGGGCGGCAACTCCTGCATCAATATCCGGTTGCGGTAAACCTTCCGACTAAGGGCATCCGCAACAACGTTAGCTTTTCCCGGATGGTAGTTGATTCCCACGTCATAGTCTTTGATCAACTCCAACCAACGTCGTTGTCTCATGTTGAGATCGGTCCGCGTGAATATGTACTTGAGGCTCTTATGGTCTCGTAAAGACTTCACAACGATGTCCGACAAGATAGTGTCTCCACATCTTTAGAGCATGCACCACTGCTGCCAATTCCGGATCATGGGTTGGGTACTTTTTCTCGTGCGTGCGTAGTTGCCTAGAGGCGTAAGCAACTACTTGACCTTCTTGCATGAGTACACACCCGAGTCCTTGCGTTGAAGCATCACAATACACATCAAAACTCTTGGTGAGGTCCGGCAATACCAATACGGGAGCGGATGTCGGTCTCTTTTTCAACTCCTCAAAGCGGCTTGGCAAGTCGGGGTCCAATCAAACTTCTTGTCTTTTGATAGGAGCTCGATCATGGGTCCGGCGATCTTAGAGAAGTCCTTTATGAATCATCCGTAGTATCCTGCCAATCCTAGAAAACTTCGTATCTCGGTGACGATCTGCGGTGGTTTCCAATTCAAGACATCTCTCACCTTGCACTGGGTCCACGAGATACTCCTCCAGCTCGAGATGACATGGCCGAGGAATGCCACTTCCTTTAACTAGAACTCGCACTTGCTGAACTTTGCATAGAGTTTGTGTTCCCGTAGCTTCTCAAGAACCAACTTCAAGTGTTGTGCGTGTTCCTCTTCATTCTGGGAGAATACCAGGATATCATCAATAAAAACCACAACGAACTTGTCCAAGTATTCCATAAACACCTTGTTCATGAGGTACATGAAGTAGGCAGGTACATTAGTCAAGCCGAAGGACATTACTTGTATACTCATGCAGCCCGTATCCGGTGATGAATGCAGTCTTGGGAATGTCCGAGGGTCTGATTTTCAATTGGTGGTACCCCGATCGCGAGATCAATCTTGGAGAACACACGAGCTCCTCTCAGCTGGTCAAACGGATCCTCTATCCGTGGCAGTGGATACTTGTTCTTGATGGTCACTTCATTCAAGGAACGATAGTCCACGCACATCCTCTGCGTCTTGTCTTTCTTATCTACGAAGAGTACCGGCGCACCCCAAGGTGAGGAGCTAAGGCGAATAAAACCTAATGCCAGCAACTCTTCTATCCGCTTCTTAAGCTCTACTAACTCATTTACTCCCATCCTATAGGGCCTCTTAGATATGGGAGCAGTCCCGAGTACTAAGTCAATGATAAACTCAATATCACGGTCCGGTGGCATACCCGGCGGTTGTTCGGGAATACATCCGGATAGTCACTCACTACCGATATCTCCTCAATGGTGACCGTCTTAGCTTGATTCACGATTGCTCCCTTGGTCGTGGGCTCTTTTGCTATGAATTCCACCTTATCTCCCTCTCGAGCTGGTCAGCTGTATCTTGTTCTCTTGGCACATACTATGATCCCATCATACTTCTTCGACCGATCCATTCCAAGGATGATGTCAAGCCCACTAGAGTCTAGGACTATGAGGTTAGAGGAGAAGTCTACTCCCGATATCTTAATAATAACCTTGGGGCACACAAGGTTAGTTCTCATCTCTCCTCCAGGGGAGCTAACTATCATAGTGTACTTCATAGTAGATATGGGCAAGGTATATTTTGCAACATAGCTGGATGTGATAAATGAATGCGATGCTCCAGAATCAAACGGAACAGTTGCGGGGTTGGAGTTTGCCAAAAACATACCAATTACCACGTTCCGGTCCCGACCCTCGTACGACTCCCAACCTTCTCCTGGAGCTGAGCAGCAACGTAGGATATAGCAAGTGTGAGTACATGTCGTACTCGAGCAAGTGTGGGAAAGAATGACATGTGGCTATAGATAAGGAAGGCTATTATTGGGGTTAATGCAGAAAGCACCTATCTAATCAGGTTTTAATTAAGCATCCTAATTACTATCTTTAATGAGGTCTGCCAAAGTATCACGGGTTCAACCTATCACCATTCACCATCCCGCCCTTTTGTCCCCTAATCAAGTGAGGGTCCATGCCGCTCTTATACGGTGTCCTCCGGTTTCAGTACGCGACCACTAGAGATCCGCTAACCTAGAGGAGTAAACCCTCCACTTAGGCAACCTCACTCTCTTGTGCCGGATGGCTCGGAGACCTCGTCTCTTCGCCACGCCTCCCCGGGACTGCCGGTACTCCCCAGCCACAGCCCCCTCTCCTTCGAGCGTACTCCATCGGCATCTACCGTATACTACGCCAAGCCGCGCCCATACTTGGCTCGTGGGTCGTACGGTTTAACATGGATTATCGCTCCGAGAACCGGTCCTTATGTTTCGGGTAATAACAAACACGGGACTACCGGTACACCCGGGCGTAGCCCCCAACCATTCACCCAAAACCCTATGCCATGTTTCTAATTAATCCAGTTCATCATTCATCATGCGAGAGAATGTAAAGCGAGTGGCATTTAAGATTAACAATGACCCAGAGCATAATAAATTAGCAAGCTAAGCAATTCTACCCATTTATCTCAAAATCTACGTCCATGGCGACAAGGAATACAGGATCAATCAACACTAGTAAGTCCTAATCATAGGCATTCATCAATTTTACCTAAACATGCATTTACTACGCTATGTGACGAGAATAGACGGAAATAGGTACAAAATGCGTCAAGGGCACTTGCCTTGGTCGTAGGGGGTGGCTGCTCAAACTCCTCGAACTCTTGATTCTGCAGATCCTCGTACTCCTGCGGCTCCGGGACGTTCTCAACTATACGCGTATCACGTCGAAACATACAAAGCATAGCAATAAATTAATACAGAGTATGCAGCAAGGTACAAAACAGTATGATAATGCCCTAGATGCAAAGTACATGTTCCTACGAGAATTTTGGCGCAAGAATCACTTAATTTGGAGTTACGGATCAAAAGTTACGCTAAAAACAAGTCTGCAGGGACCTAAACATAATTAACTATAGACTTGAGGGGGTAGCGCGTAAATTTTCCTATGAACAGAGGCATGCGCGTATAATATTAACTAAGTTCAGGGGTTAAAATGTAAAATCTACATCCTATCCTAAAGTAGGGGCTATATTGTAAATAAAATATTAAACAGGGGCTATTATGCATAAAACAGGACCTATATTTAATTAAATTATTCGCCAGGGGTTATTTTGTAAATGCGTCATTATCCAGGGATTAAACTAATTAAAATAAATCAAAATTTTCGTGGACTGGGTGCATAGGCCCCGTGGACCCGTGGTCCATGGTCCACGGTGGACCGATTATGAAGGGGTATCAACCCCTTCTAATCTGGGCCCTCCGTTTCTAATCGGACGGCGCAGGGGGCTCGGGCCAAGTTGGCGGTGGCCGGCGGCGCCCGGAGCTCGCCGGAACGGCGCTCCGGTGGCTGGTTCGAAGCGGCGGAAAGGGGAAAACAGATAGGAGCACGCGGGGACTCTCACCAGGTGCTCGCGCGTGAGTAGGGGAGGCCGGAGAGGGGTCGACGGCGGCGAGGTCGGGGTGGTGAGGTCCGGCGGGGTCGCGCGTCTTCGTCCGGGGTCTTTTCTCCGTCTTGTTGGTTCCGGCGGAGCCGGTGGGTGGTGGGGAACACCGTCCCGGGGTCGCGCGAGGACGGGAAGGGTCGGAGGCGTGCTCGCGACGGAGGGTGGCGGCGCGAGGTGCAGAGCGGCGGCACCGGCGTGGGAGAGGGAAAGGGGAGCTCGAGCGGGAGGGGGAAAGAGATGCAGGCGTCCGCGGCGAGGTTTTTTTATAGGCCCAAGGGGCTAGGGCGGCCGGGTGAGGCGAGGGCGGCCGTTTCTCCGGCGATGGCGTCCGCGGTTGATTAGCATTCATTGGGGCATCAATCATCCGATTAATGGTAGGGCGGTTATGGGAGGGGTGCAGGCGCGGTCGTGGGCGAGCGGAAGGGCTTCCGGTGGCGCGGGATTTGAACGGGGGAGAGGGATTTGGGGGCGGCGGTGTTCGGGGGTGGCCGGAGGAAGAAGAAGAGGGAGAAGGCCGGGTGGGCCTTGCCTGGTCGGGCTCTGGGCCGGGGAAGAGGAAGAGAGAAGAGGGGAGACAGGGGTTTTGGGCCCAAGGGGTCTTTGGGGGTTTTAATTTATTTTCTATTTTTCCTATCTATTTTCCTGGGTTTTCTCTAAGTGGATAAAAATAAATATTAACGACTAATTATTCGTCACGTGTAGAATAATTCTACATGCCATCTTGTCATGAATGGAATGCATTAATTTTAGTTATTATTTATTTAAGAAAATAATTTTATAGCCCTTTTTCTAGTATATAATAATAGAGAAAATGAATTATTAATGAAATGAAAAGTAGGGTGTGACAAACCTACCCCCTTAAGAGGAATCTCGCCCTCGAGATTCGGTCGGATCGGAGAAGAGATGGGGAAACTCGGCTTTCAAGTCTTCTTCTCGTTCCCATGTGGCTTCCGCTTACGTGTGATATTTCCATAAAACCTTGCACATACGGATGGTTCTGTTTCGAGTCACCCGTTCGGAAATCTCAAGGATCTTGACTGGTTGTTCGGCATAGGTGAGATCATCACGAACATCCACCTCTTCCATGGGGAGTTGTTCCTCCGGTACACGTAAGCACTTTTTCAATTGAGATACGTGGAACACATCGTGCACGCCCGAGAGATTCTCCGGCAACTCTAGCCGATAAGCTACTTCTCCTCTTTTATTGAGTATCTTGAAAGGACCAACGTAACGGGGTGCCAGCTTTCCCTTAACCTTGAAGCGTCGGAGTCCTCTCATGGGTGACACTTTCGGATATACGAAGTCACCAATCTCAAAGCTCGGATCCCTTCATCTATGATCTGCGTAACTTTTCTCGCCTTGATCGTGCGACCTTTAAGTTCTCGCGCACGATCTTGACTTCGTTCCTCTGCCTCTTTCAGAATATCGGGTCCAAAGACCTTGTTCTCACCTGTCTCACTCCGAATAATGGTGATCCGCACTTCCTTCCGTAGAGGAACTCATAGGGTGCCATCTCAATACTAGCCTCGGTAGCTGTTATTATAGGAGAACTCTGCATACGGGAGACTCTTATCCCAACTCCTACCGTGTTCCAAAGCACAAGCTCTCGAGCATGTCCTCAAGGATCCGATTCGTCCTCTCTGTCCGTCCATCGGTCCGGGGATGATACGCAGAACTGAAATTCAGTTTGGTACCCATTGACTCATGTAGCTTCTCCCAAAATCGTGACGTGAATTGAGTACCTCCGTCGGAGACAATCTTCTTAGGTACTCCATGTAGACAGACTATTCCGGACATGTACAACTCTGCCAGTCCGGCTCCCGAGTAGGTCGTCTTGACTGGGATGAAGTGAGCTACCTTGGTTAATCGATCTACTATCACCCATATGGAGTCGTATCCAGACTGCGTACGAGGTAACTCGACTATGAAATCCATACCGATCTCTTCCCATTTCCATTCCGGAATCCTCAAGGGTTGCAACAATCCGGCAGGTCTCCGATGTTCTGCCTTTACACGCTGGCAAGTATCACAAGTGGCGACATATTCAACAACATCACGCTTCAAGCCATACCACCAATACTGCGTCTTCGGGTCATGATACATTTTGGTGCCACCTGGATGAATAGAGTAAGCGGTGTCATGTGCCTCTTTTAAGATCATATCACGGATGTGCTTCAGATCGGGTACACACATCCTCTTGCCTCGCCAAATAGTGCCATGTTCATCCTGTGAAAATTCCGTGGTTCGTCCATCTTTTATGAGTGTTCCGATCTCCTCTATTTTCTCATCTCCTTTTTGTCCCTCTCGAATTTCCTTTAACAATGTAGGCTCAATTTCTATGACGGTGGTCTCATTTAAGAATCCGAGGTCGAACCGCTCGGACTCTTTGCATAGCTCGAGCGGCAACTCCTGCATCAATATCCGGTTGCGGTAAACCTTCCGACTAAGGGCATCCGCAACAACGTTAGCTTTTCCCGGATGGTAGTTGATTCCCACGTCATAGTCTTTGATCAACTCCAACCAACGTCGTTGTCTCATGTTGAGATCGGTCCGCGTGAATATGTACTTGAGGCTCTTATGGTCTCGTAAAGACTTCACAACGATGTCCGACAAGATAGTGTCTCCACATCTTTAGAGCATGCACCACCGCTGCCAATTCCGGATCATGGGTTGGGTACTTTTTCTCGTGCGTGCGTAGTTGCCTAGAGGCGTAAGCAACTACTTGACCTTCTTGCATGAGTACACACCCGAGTCCTTGCGTTGAAGCATCACAATACACATCAAAACTCTTGGTGAGGTCCGGCAATACCAATACGGGAGCGGATGTCGGTCTCTTTTTCAACTCCTCAAAAGCGGCTTGGCAAGCTGGGGTCCAATCAAACTTCTTGTCTTTTGATAGGAGCTCGATCATGGGTCCGGCGATCTTAGAGAAGTCCTTTATGAATCATCCGTAGTATCCTGCCAATCCTAGAAAACTTCGTATCTCGGTGACGATCTGCGGTGGTTTCCAATTCAAGACATCTCTCACCTTGCACTGGGTCCACGAGATACTCCTCCAGCTCGAGATGACATGGCCGAGGAATGCCACTTCCTTTAACTAGAACTCGCACTTGCTGAACTTTGCATAGAGTTTGTGTTCCCGTAGCTTCTCAAGAACCAACTTCAAGTGTTGTGCGTGTTCCTCTTCATTCTGGGAGAATACCAGGATATCATCAATAAAAACCACAACGAACTTGTCCAAGTATTCCATAAACACCTTGTTCATGAGGTACATGAAGTAGGCAGGTACATTAGTCAAGCCGAAGGACATTACTCGTATACTCATGCAGCCCGTATCCGGTGATGAATGCAGTCTTGGGAATGTCCGAGGGTCTGATTTTCAATTGGTGGTACCACGATCGCAGATCAATCTTGGAGAACACACAGGCTCCTCTCAGCTGGTCAAACGGATCCTCTATCCGTGGCGGTGGATACTTGTTCTTGATGGTCACTTCATTCAAGGAACGATAGTCCACGCACATCCTCTGCGTCTTGTCTTTCTTATCTACGAAGAGTACCGGCGCACCCCAAGGTGAGGAGCTAAGGCGAATAAAACCTAATGCCAAGCAACTCTTCTATCCGCTTCTTAAGCTCTACTAACTCATTTACTCCCATCCTATAGGGCCTCTTAGATATGGGAGCAGTCCCAGTACTAAGTCAATGATAAACTCAATATCACGGTCCGGTGGCATACCCGGCGGTTGTTCGGGAATACATCCGGATAGTCACTCACTACCGATATCTCCTCAATGGTGACCGTCTTAGCTTGATTCACGATTGCTCCCTTGGTCGTGGGCTCTTTTGCTATGAATTCCACCTTATCTCCCTCTCGAGCTGGTCAGTCTGTCATTGTTCTCTTGGCACATACTATGATCCCATCATACTTCTTCAACCGATCCATTCCAAGGATGATGTCAAGCCCACTAGAGTCTAGGACTATGAGGTTAGAGGAGAAGTCTACTCCCGGTATCTTAATAATAACCTTGGGGCACACAAGGTTAGTTCTCATCTCTCCTCCAGGGGAGCTAACTATCATAGTGTACTTCATAGTAGATATGGGCAAGGTATATTTTGCAACATAGCTGGATGTGATAAATGAATGCGATGCTCCGAGAATCAAACGGAACAGTTGCGGGGTTGGAGTTTGCCAAAAACATACCAATTACCACGTTCCGGTCCCGACCCTCGTACGACTCCCAACCTTCTCCTGGAGCTGAGCAGACAACGTAGGATATAGCAAGTGTGAGTACATGTCGTACTCAGCAAGTGTGGGAAAGAATGACATGTGGCTATAGATAAGGAAGGCTATTATTGGGGTTAATGCGAAAGCACCTATCTAATCAGGTTTTAATTAAGCATCCTAATTACTATCTTTAATGAGGTCTGCCAAAGTATCACGGGTTCAACCTATCACCATTCACCATCCCGCCCTTTTGTCCCCTAATCAAGTGAGGGTCCATGCCGCTCTTATACGGTGTCCTCCGGTTTCGTACGCGACCACTAGAGATCCGCTAACCTAGAGGAGTAAACCCTCCACTTAGGCAACCTCACTCTCTTGTGCCGGATGGCTCGGAGACCTCGTCTCTTCGCCACGCCTCCCCGGGACTGCCGGTACTCCCCAGCCACAGCCCCCTCTCCTTCGAGCGTACTCCACCGGCATCTACCGTATACTACGCCAAGCCGCGCCCATACTTGGCTCGTGGCTGTACGGTTTAACATGGATTATCGCTCCGAGAACTGGTCCTTATGTTTCGGGTAATAACAAACACGGGACTACCGGTACACCCCGGCGTAGCCCCCAACCATTCACCCAAAACCCTATGCCATGTTTCTAATTAATCCAGTTCATCATTCATCATGCGAGAGAATGTAAAGCAATGGCATTTAAGATTAACAATGACCCAGAGCATAATAAATTAGCAAGCTAAGCAATTCTACCCATTTATCCCAAAATCTACGTCCATGGCGACAAGGAATACAGGATCAATCAACACTAGTAAGTCCTAATCATAGGCATTCATCAATTTCACCTAAACATGCATTTACTACGCTATGTGACAGAATAGACGGAAATAGGTACAAAATGCGTCAAGGGCACTTGCCTTGGTCGTAGGGGGTGGCTGCTCAAACTCCTCGAACTCTTGATTCTGCAGATCCTCGTACTCCTGCAGCTCCGGACGTTCTCAACTATACGCGTATCACGTCGGAACATACAAAGCATAGCAATAAATTAATACAGAGTATGCAGCAAGGTACAAAACAGTATGATAATGCCCTAGATGCAAAGTACATGTTCCTACGAGAATTTTGGTGCAAAAATCACTTAATTTGGAGTTGCGGATCAAAAGTTACGCTAAAAACAAGATGCGAGGACCTAAACATAATTAACTATAGACTTGAGGGGGTAGCGCGTAAATTTTCCTATGAACGAGAGGCATGCGCGTATAATATTAACTAAGTTCAGGGGTTAAAATGTAAAATCTACATCCTATCCTAAAGTAGGGGCTATATTGTAAATAAAATATTAAACAGGGGCTATTATGCATAAAACGAGACCTATATTTAATTAAATTATTCGCCGAGGGTTATTTTGTAAATGCGTCATTATCCAGGGATTAAACTAATTAAAATAAATCAAAATTTTCGTGGACCGGGTGCATAGGCCCCGTGGACCCGTGGTCCATGGTCCACGGTGGACCGATTATGAAGGGGTATCGGCCCCTTCTAATCTGGGCCCTCGGTTTCTAATCGGACGGCGCAGGGGGCTCGGTCCAGGTTGGCGGTGGCCGGCGGCCGGTGCGGCAGCGGCGCCATTGGCGGCGCCCGGAGCTCGCCGGAACGGCGCTCCCGTGGCTGGTTCGAAGCGGCGGAAATGGGAAAACGGAGAGGAGCACGCGGGGATTCTCACCGGGTGCTCGCGCGTGAGTAGGGGAGGCCGGAGAGGGGTCGACGGCGGCGAGGTCGGGGTGGTGAGGTCCGGCGGGGTCGCGCGTCTTCGTCCGGGGTCTTTTCTCCGTCTTGTTGGTTCGCGCGAGGCGGTGGGTGGTGGGGAACACCGTCCCGGGGTCGCGCGAGGACGGGAAGGGTCGGAGGCGTGCTCGCGACGGAGGGTGGCGGCGTTGGCGTGGGAGAGGGCAAGGGAGCTCGAGCGGGAGGGGGAAAGAGATGCGAGCGTCCGCGGCGAGGTTTTTTTATAGGCCCAAGGGGCTAGGGCGGCCGGGCGAGGCGAGGGCGGCCGTTTCTCCGGCGATGGCGTCCGCGGTTGATTAGCATTGATTGGGGCATCAATCATCCGATTAATGGTAGGGCGGTTATGGGAGGGGTGCAGGCGCGGTCGTGGGCGAGCGGAAGGGCTTCCGGTGGCGCGGGATTTGAACGGGGGAGAGGGATTTGGGGGCGGCGGTGTTCGGGGGTGGCCGGAGGAAGAAGAAGAGGGAGAAGGCCGGGTGGGCCTTGCTTGGCTGGGCTTGGGCCGGGGAAGAGGAAGAGAGAAGAGGGGAGAGAGGGGTTTTGGGCCCAAGGGGTCTTTTGGGGTTTTAATTTATTTTCTATTTTTCCTTTCTATTTTCCTGGGTTTTCTCTAAGTGGATAAAAAATAAATATTAACAACTAATTATTCGTCACGTGTAGAATAATTCTACATGCCATGCTGTCATGAATGGAATGCATTAATTTTAGTTATTATTTATTTAAGAAAATAATTTTATAGCCCTTTTTCTAGTATATAATAATAGAGAAAAATGAATTATTAATGAAATGAAAAGTAGGGTGTGACAGGATTGAAGGAAAAACAAAGAAAATTTGGAGGATAAAAATTGTAAAGAAAATCTACCTATTTGACCCTTTGGCTCATAGGAAAAACAAATGATACTTTCTATAGGAATGGATTCCTATGCTTGATTTTGGAGGAAACAAAGCAGGATGTTAGACCTCTTTTTTCTTTCCTTTGTTTTCATGTAGAGCAAGAGCAAGCTATAGATTCCTTTGTTTTCTCCATGAGACTACCAAAGACCTTCTTATCTCAATTTCTATGTTTTCAATTTCCATAGGATTTCAAAAACATATCATCTCAATTCCTACATTTATCTTATTCCTATGTTTTTCCTATCCTACACATTTCAAACGGGCCCTACATGACCAGAGAGGCCATTAAATAACCAGCACATGCCTATACACGTTTCGGAAACTGAAATCATGTATTATGCGTGACCTGGAAACTTCCTGGGCTCCTGCAGAACTCCACTAAGGAACAATTTTAGTTTTGTTCGGAACACTGCGCCTGGCTTGATGCAATGAGTTTAACCCAAATTGCTTTTGTTTCCTCGCAAGCGTAGTTCCGGCCATCCAAACTTGGAAGTGGGGCGATCGTCTCGGGAGACGTGACTGGGTGGGGACTAGCTGGAGACATGGCAGTGTTTTCCCATCGTATACTCCCTCCATCCCTAAATGTAGGGCTTTCTAGCATTCAAATAAGAAAATAATCGTTGTGTTAAAAGACTGTTATACCCTTCATTTTTACTTTTATCCACTCATCCATTAACTCTATCACCAACACTAAAGTTTGTCCTATCTCCAAAACGTCTTATATTTAAGAAAAAATTCAAACTCTAAAATGCCTTACATTTAGGAATGGAGGAAGTATGATTTTGTTTTGCCTTAGTTTGTCAGAGTATGCGTGTGGAGCTGGGTCACTTTTTCCTATATGGGTTAGGCGGTGTGAATGCAGAAGTCATTGATGACATGTATGGAGTAAAATGTTGGCCGGTGGGAACTTGGAGGAAATGGAGTTGGATGAGTACCGGAATATGCTTGATTCCGTTCCAACCAAAATGATCCCGTTCCAACCAGATATTGCTAGGTAAAGTCGGGTGTAATGGACCTGGACGTTAACATTGCAATTTCCATTGCAGTTGAATTAGCAGTAAATCATGTGTTATATACGTTACTTGGTCCTTATTGCTTTCTTTCTCGATTTTTTTTAGTTTTTTTATTTGCGAGATTCGAATTATTTAGTCGACCAACTTCACTAATCCATATTATTCTTCACTTGCATGAATCAGGTTTCCTTAATTTTCATATTAGAGTCTAGTTGTACATACACAAATTTGATCATACCATTTCGTTTGATACAATATCCAAGTGAAAAGTTAAAACACACCAATATGGAAGGAACACAAATAGTAAGCCACAAAGTTAACACTCACTTTTGATCAGCACCTTTTTTGGAGGTGGAGTTTATATAGACATCACAACAGACAACCATTGTAAAATGTATTTTTTGTTGTTTTCTAAAAGTGACATGGAATTACTAAATAGACAATAGCCCTCTAAATGACTCTGCATGCCCTAACGTGTTGGCATTCCTATCAATCCGTACCGGCCGTTATTTTGCTTTATCCCACGGCCACTAACCATTCCTATCAATCCGTATCAGAGCTGACGGAACATAAAACATCAAACCAATCCTATCAATTTTTTTATCTCCTTATACTTCAGATCAAAACTGATGAAATCATGTCATAAGCACGGTGTGGCCAAATATGCTTCTCATGGTGTGAAAAAGGTACCCACGACCACCACATGAAGTCGATCTACTAGGACCTAGCTCTTCTGAAGTCCATTCTCCTAGAACTTGCGTGTGCGAACGTACTGCTGGTGTTCCAAGCCATGGAGAACGTTCGCAATTCAGTGGCTGCTGAGACAAACGCGCTTCCACGCACAAACATCAGCATCCGCGGCGGTTGCCATCCAACATACGCGAATAGGAAAGAACGATTCCGATAGCACAAAAAAGAAAGGAAATAACAACGGTTGGCGATTGGCGGAGCTGGAGTGCTGGACCGAGCCGAGCCGAGCCGCTTTGAGCGAAGGTCAGCGTTTGAACGAGGCATATCAAGATTCAAGGGGCAGCGGATAATTAAGCTAGGCTTCTAGGCTCCGGCAGCGGCAAAGATCATTTCCGTGGACACCGGCGATCTGGATTCTTGACTTGTAATGATATTGTGAGGATTGTACTACTTCCTTACTAAATTATTGTCGCCGTTGAATTTTCTGTTATGTTTGACCATTTATCTTATTTAATATTTTTTTAAGAAATATCATATATTTTATTGGAATGTGTTTTATCACTAAAAAAACTTGAAATATAGCATATAACTTTTTGTATTTGAAGAATTTTTTTGGATAAGACAAATGGTCAAACGTCACGAAAAAAATCAATAGCGACAACAATTTAGTAAAGAAGGGGTATATTGAAAATATTTTTCTCATTGATGAATTTCCGTATAATGGATTGAGTCGTCGGCATCCGGAGTGCGGAGCTCTATATAAGGTCAGAACCTTACCTCCAGCTGGTACCTTCATTCCAGTACAAGAAGTCGACGACTCACTCCATTCTACTACATCAATTTGCCGGATAATTAGAGACCAACACGTCGAGGTAATAACTAAGCACATGGCTACGGTTTTTTACACCTTCATCGAAATTTGGTTCAACCGAACATCCGAATCCTTCTCGTCTCCTTTTTCCCTCTCTCCATGAACACGCCTGTCGTTTCACTACTTGATGTGTGTGTGTACATAAGTTGTTGTGAACTCATGCATGTTTCTACTGCAGCCAATGGCGATGAGGATCACCTGTGCCCGAGTGCTCGTGGTGGCGGCTCTTCTCTGTGCTGCTGCGGCCGTGGCAACGGCACAGTCGGCGTCAAACGTCCGAGCGACGTACCACTACTACAACCCTGCACAGAACGGGTGGGACCTCAACCGCGTCAGCGCCTATTGTGCCACGTGGGATGCCAACAAGTCCTTGTCTTGGCGCCAGAAGTACGGCTGGACCGCCTTCTGCGGGCCTGCAGGGCCTAGGGGCCGGGACTCCTGTGGCAAGTGCATCCGGGTATACCTTCTAGTCCAACCTTGTCGTCATAGCTTCGTGCAATTTAACTTTTTGTTTCTTTTTCCATATAACAGGGCTTCCTTGAAATTTTACTATTGTATCAAGCAATAAATTACATCAATTGAACATGTGCAATTCATCTCTAGTTTCAACACTCAATAATGAGCTTTTGATTGTCTCTGCGTGCATAGGTGAGGAACCGTGCGACAGGAGCATCAATCGTTGCAAGGATCGTGGACCAGTGCAGCAACGGCGGGCTGGACCTGGACTACGAGACGGTGTTCAAGAGGATCGACACCAACGGGCAGGGCTACAAGAATGGCCACCTCAGAGTCGACTACCAGTTCGTCAGCTGCTAAGTAATCTTGTTCGTGGTGATGTGTGTTCGTACTACTGTGGAATAAGAAGCATCGTCGGCAGCCTTCAATAGTTGCACGCGTGAACTATGTTGCCAAATAAATGGAACCACGTTGTAGTAAATAATGTATAGCTGATTACCACGTGTGCATACGCGTATGTGCACATTGCTATATCGTGTTTTTCTTTCTCATGTATTAAACGTCAAGAATTTAAACATGGGGTTTGACGCCAATGAATTTCGTTACTTATTACCTGCCCTCTTCATTTCTAAATTTATATCGTCAACAAAGGTTTGTATGACACAATTGTTGTCCTCCTAAATAATATTCCACCTGATTTGTGGCTCTTCCCTCCCGACAACAAAATTATGTAGGTCGTAGTTCAAACGAGCTGATCGGAAGGATAACAATAACGAAACAGAGGGAGTGATCTATATATGCTTAATGCTTTGGATAATTTCAAGTCAATTTTAACCAAAAGACTTCCATTTCCGTTTTTTCAGAAAAATTCCATTTTAAGAAAAACAAACATTACTCTTAATGACAAAAAAATACATCACTACTACACCAAGTATTAAGAGTAATTAACCGCCCAGGCAAGACATGGGCCACAATCCACCAGGAACACAACACCATGTATCTTTGGTCAATTGTACAGAGTATATTCTTTTTTAGTTATCTTCTCTCATCCTCTTTCTTTTTTCAAATAAATTGAAGTTTTTAGCGCTCAGATCATATCAGATCATATAGAGAGCCGAACCTGCTGACTCAATGGAGTGATACAAACCACCTCTCATCTCATTTTTAATCTTCTTTGATGAATTTCCATATTTTTTTAGATTTCATATCCTTTATACCATTGGTAATAATTTTAAAATATTTTTTAAGTAAATCGGAAAGATTACCATTTGATTTGTAATGAAATGTACTTTGAACACGTCCCCTACATGCATATGTTTGAGAGAATATAAAAAAATTCAAAGAATCAAGCTTCCAAGATCAAAATCGACATTGTTGAGCACTTGTGCGAGGAGGACAAGGGAAAAAACCAGGTTTTTATTTGGTCACACGCTCTGCCAGCCGCCTGAATCCTGTATTAGCTCATCACCAATTAATCAATGCACGGAGCAGTATCTGCGCAAGATTTTGCGTACATACAGTATGACACAATGACCATTGGTCACCAGGCAGCCTATACAAACCGTCCGGAAACTGAAATCGCAAACCATGGTGTTCTTTGCCCTGCCCGACCTGGAAACTTTCCTGCGCTCCTGCAGAGCTCCACTGAGGAACAGTTTCAGTTTTGTTCGGATCACTGTCTGGCTTGTTGCGATGGGTTCAGGCCTTCGCCAGATGCGTTGTGGTAGAGTGGTGGTATCTCAAGTGGATAATATTTTGTTTTTTTTTTGGAACTCCTCGAGAGGATAATCGGAGGAACTGAACTTGTAGTGGGCTCTGCTCGTCTGGCGTCATGACAGATCGTGGGAGAATTGATCAAGATTCGGAGTTCAGACCACGGCAGGAGCTGTTCAAACAAGAAATGGATGGCCATGACGGCATTACAGTTACGTACCCTGTGTACATTAGTAGTATATTCTGCAAAATTTTACCGGTACGTTGAATGATTCTGAGCACAAGTCTTTCTCGGGAAATTTCGAAACGAACAATTTTAATAAAATGTTATCCGAATAGAAAATGGATGGCCACTGCGGCATTACAGTTACTTACCCTGTGTGTGTTAACAGAATATCATCAAATTTTATCAGTACGTTGAATAATTCATAGCAGACAAGGACTTATTCAAACAAGAAATGGATGGCTAGCGTCATTGCAGTTTCTTATCCTGTGTCAATAGTATAACACTTTGCAAAGTTTACCGGTTTGTTTTGACCTTCAAACAGCACAACAGTTAAGGACAGACGAATTGTTGCTTGTTTCAGTCAAATGAACAAATGTATCGTAGGACGAGAAAAAGAGGTACAAGTATAACTGCTGCTACACAAAATCTAGGCTTGATCTCCTGCTAAAATGTCAACAGTTGAGGCCCATTCAATGTACTGTGCATACTTACCTACCAAAGTGAAATCATTCCAGGCACTGTCAATTATATAATCTCAAGTTCACCCAGAATGGAATAAACTGCCATTGATGTCGTCTCAGCTCATTCAAAACTTCTGCATTGTTCCTCCAGTTATAACATTACCCCATCTTATTACGATTTGTCGTCTTGTTACAGTTTGCACATATTTTGAACAGGACAAAAACGAATAAGATACGCTTACTAACTACATACTACTCCTACTACAGAGCAAAATTGTGGTTCCATCAGCCCTCGTGTAAATCTTCTCCTATCCGTGGATATTGCACTGCTGTAAGTATGGGTTATCATAGTTAAGGTGCCTGTTCCAGTAGTCCCTGAACTTCGATATAGATACCTCCAGCCAGGGTTTGAGTTTTCCACTGTAGTGAATGACGGCGGCACTTTGGATCTCCTCTCTTCCTATATTTGTGTTGTGACCAAGCCCTTGAACGTGCCATCGGCGGTCGAGAGGCACTGTTTGATTGTAGAAGACAAGTTGGCCCAGTGGCAAGCTTCCTGCCTTCCATAATCTCTGCCTTTTGCCCTGAAAGTTTGAAAGAAAAGATACAGTGTCGATGAAAAAAACTAAAAACATGCCATAGAAATACTCGATTTAGACATGTTGCTCGCTCAAAATAATTTATGTCAAGTAAAAACAATATCTTTTCAACTTACCACCTGAAACCATTTATGATAAGTTGCAGTCAAGCCCTGTTTGCGCCATTCGTTAAGGTCAAACAGGTTCACCCCAAATGAGAACACACAAGCCTTTGCATCGAATTTGTTGAAGATACTTGGATTAGAAAAATCAACAAGGCTATCCAATTGATGATAGCCATTGCCAGAAGGGCATGTCTCAACAGCACCAATTACTTTTCCCTTCATATCTAAATCCCACAAGCCACTCAAGTCTTTTTGGATTACCACATCATGGTCCAAGAGTAGAACCTTGCTCAAAGATGGGAAAACTTCTGGCAAATAAAAGCGCAGGTGGTTAAGTGCAGAAGTGTATCTCAGATCTTGAACTCCCTTCTCTTTAAATCTAGAACCGAAATCACTGGGCAACCATTTTAAATTCTCCAGGCTTTCCACTTGGATTGTGGCTGGAAATGGCGGATTTGTCAGAAACCACATCATCATTGCAGGAAAATTTAAGGCATCAGTCACAATATGAAACACTATCATTCTGGGATCCTGACAATGAAAACAAGATGAATCAAAATTTTTAGGGTAGGAATATATAATGATAAACAAGATGAATTAAAAGAAATTTCTAGGTAAGGAATATACAATTGATAAACCCCACAGAACATGTTACACTTCCATCATACAACATGATAATGAATTTCAAAGAATCACCCTTCATTAGATGTGTCCCTTATAATTGCAGAAACCCAAAGACAATAGTAGATATATGTAACATCCTGGCCTAGGGCTTAATAGGATTAATAGAATACTCATGTCAACAAGTTGCAACTTCTTTTCCGGAAGCTCATCTCTAAAGAACTCTAAGGTTAAGCGTTCCCGGATGTGCATGAGTGAGGACAAACTACGCAGAAAAGACTAGTGTTGCTCTGTGGGGAAATCTTGAGGGCCTGTTAAGCTGTCAGGTGTAAGCGGGCCCGGCCCGGAGTGGCGGGACGTTGCAATATAGCCATGTAGAAATATGCATTAAAAACATGTGTACAGCAACCGTTTTCACTAAAATTTCCTTTCAAACTATACAAGTGAATAAGCTACGATATGAATTTGAAACAGCAAAGCATATTTTAACTCCTAAAAAAGCATGAAATGTGTTACTGCTCCACGAGTCTTACCTTTGATGCAGCAATAGTAGAGTTGACAACCACTGCACTTGCAAGAACACTGTCTGAGAAGAGTGCATAGTGATAGTAGCTATCCATCTGTTGGCTCTCTCTTTTAGGGAATCCACGTTCCGTAGGGTCTAAGGAAAAGTATTCAGTGGTAAGTCGCATTGCTAGACAGTGATGGCCTTTGGGTAATGTCCTCACAGCAACCTGCTCAAGGAATGAAGATTCACTCTGATGCGCTCTGACCAAATCTTCAGTGTTCTGTGTCATTGCACGTAGCTTTGAGGTCATCTGAGAGCAACGTGGGTATGTCCTCTGAGCTTTGGATAGGGTCATTTCCATCGCCTTCATCTTTTGCAAAGCACTGAATGGTATTTTTATCTTAGTAACAGAATCGATTTCTTCAATTAAACATCAGCACAACTTTACACAACTACATAATACGCAGCATAAAAAACCTTACCTCCCAGGTATATGAGAACCCTCACTTGAGTGACTAATTGCCCTTCCTATCTCTTTCATCCTCAATTTCAGTTCTCGGACTAAATGTGTGCTTCCTTGCGGAGAAGCAAAATGCAAGTACGCTTTGGCCATAATTAGCTGATCCTGCATCATCCATATCTTCTCTTTGGTGTCTGAGGGAGATTTAGATATTCTTTCATCTTCTTCAGCAGCAATTTCATCACTCTGCCCATCTATCTGCAGAAAATTTGGCAGAGATCAGCATCTCTGATACGAATGGGCTGAATGGCTGAGTATAATTAAATCCAGTAAAAGAATAACCTCATATTCTTCAGAAGCAGAGAAAATACTGAACCATTTAGCTAAGGGAACGAAGAATCCTAAACATTACAATTTACTTTTCTTTTCAACAAATTTCTGTGCTATTTTTCATGATAGAACAAGAAAAGCACTGCACATGAACATATTAATTAAGAGATAAGAAAAAAAGCTTCCCCTGTTTTATTTTTCCTCTGACAGATTACAGTTGTTTCTCTGATGTGCAACTAAATCTCAGACCAGATTGCATGACAGAGGAAGCACTGAAATTCAGATACTCTTGTAAAACAAACATGGACTAGTGAGTTTCTTCACCCAGAGCAGATTCTAGGAATCAAAATCAAAGGGAAAAAACCATGAAGTTCCACACTGTCTGCAGAACCAATCCAATTGCACTGGAATTCAGCCAAATTACCTCTTCGGTGACGACACTCAGCCTCCGAGCTTCTCGAAACCGGCCCTGCAAAAGCAAAAACCAAATTCACATCCGGAAATAAAAAAAGAGCCGTGATGGGGGTTAACAAACGAAAATGGCAGTCACCTACGATTGGTTCCTCCAAAAACAAATGGAAATCGGAAATGGAAGCAGGATCGGGACGCCTCACCTTCCCCACCACCGACAACCGAGCGCCCAACTCACTCGCGCGCGCCTGCTCCCCACCTGCACCCAACAACGGGGAGCCGTCGCTGTCAGCAGGCCAAACCCAGCACGCGCACCAAATGAACCCGCCAGGCCGCCACTCAACCCGCAGCCCCGAAATCAAATTGGCGCCGATCACCGGCGCCTTGCGGGCCGGTTCGGGGCGTGAGGTGACGGGGACTCACCGGTGCCGGTGGCGCGGGCGCGGAAGTCGGGGAGGTTGAGGAGCGCGAAGACGAGGCCGCAGGCCGTCGCGATCAGCAGCAGCCGCAGCGCGAGAGGCAGCGCGTCCCGCCCGCCGCCCGCGCCCGCCCGCATCGCCTCCGCCGCCGCCAGCCAGCACGCCGCGCCGCCGTTCGGGCGACGCCTACGGCTACTACTACTACTACGCTTCCGGGAGAGCCCAGGTGGTGGAAGGGACCAAGGGAGGGGGCGAGCTCGGCGGCGGGGCTGCTCTGCTCGCGTGTGTGAAACGGGGCGGGGGTGACGTGTCCCTGACTTGCGGGGACGCGCGGGCCCGCGCGCAGTAATGATGAGGCCGTGGTGGGCCACGGGATGGGGAAGTTCGATCTGGGCGGTGGCGCGGTGTGGGCCGTGTGGCTTTCGTGGGGAGGACGGTTGTCAGTACGCGCTTCTGGAAATCCGCTTTTCCTTTTGTTCTTTCCTTTCGTTTTTCCCTTTTCATTTTTTTCTTTTGTGATTTCTTTTTTGTTCAGTCATACTAAACGATCGAATGGTCATGATTACGTACTTGCTTGGGAACGGTGATACGCGCCCGTCTTCGTCCAGCTGGGCCAACAACACATATCCCTTCGAAATCGACAAGTATCACTTTTGAAAAAGGCATGCCTTTGAAAAATTGTAGTAATTGCCGTGAAAACATTCCTTGTAGGTGGCTTCTGGGGGCTTGAAATGGTTTCGCATCGGGAGAAGGGTCCCACGAAATTGAAAGGTCTGTCAGCATTTCACATGCTCACTTCTAAAAAAACGGCGCTTGATAACGTTGATTATCTCGGTCGGTCACGTGCACGCCACTCCGCTCGGATTCAGGGGGCGATGTCTTGTTCCTCCCTTCCGTACCGGGTCAAGTAAAGTAAGTAGTGGATCATTAGGGGCCCTGGGAGTGGCTAAGTTCACACCTTAATGATAGGGACTTGTGCAGAGTCACATGCGTGTGGACTATCGAGGACTCCAGGTGTCCTGAACAAAGCCAAAACGCAGTGCCGAGGAGTCCAATATGACCTGACAAGCCACCTAATCACCGTGTGATTTTGTCTGAGAAAGAGTTCCCGGCGCTGTCTACGTGGCTAGCACTTGCTCCGTCGCGTGCTGGCGTGTCCGGACTCCGGACTCGCCGTAGCCAGCGGAGCAGCGTGCGTTTCCTGGTGCACGCGGAGATGGGGACGCCTTGCCATCTCGGGCACGTAACGAATGATGAATTGTTTACTCTTGCTCCCGGCGGACACGGTGCACGGGACGCAGTACGAGGACGTCAGGCGCAGGATTCGCTGCGTCAGGGACCGAGCAGAGCCGCATCGCCGCCCGCGCGGGACGGCATCACGGGAGGTAGTAGGACAACAACGGCTCCCGGATCCACTGCGGCGCCTCGAACGGCGAACAGCGTGGACAAGCCAACCCACAACTTGCCACGTTCGTTTCTTTGGTTCCAAATGCAGCTCACATGGAGAAGCCCTGCTCTACAGAAACGTCTGGTATCAGTGACAGCTGTCGAGCTGAGATGAAAAATAGCTGGCTCATTGATTTTCCTTTGCTGTACCGCTAACAGTGATGTTCTGTACATGCGAGCGGGCATCATTTCCCTCTTTACATTTACCATTCCCATCCGAATCACCAGCATCTGCTGGCCTGTACTCTTCACTGTCAGAAAATCCTGAACTTATATCATTGCGAAACTCAGCAGCAGAAGTCCTGGTAGACTCTCCGTCCTCGTCAAAATCCTCGTAACCACCATAATTCTCTTCATCTTCATCTTCAGAGTACTCATCAGAATCCTCTTCGTCGGAGTAATCCTCACCCTCATCGTCATATACAGATTCGCTGGCATCAATCGTGGTTCCATCCTCAGCGGTGGCACCAACAACCACGTTGTCGAACCTCTTGAGATACGTCTCGTCATCCTCATCCTGCACAGCATAATTGTGAGACGGTCACAAAGCTACAGAAAGCCGTGAACAAAGGTCAGTACAGCATGGCATGGTGCTGAATCCAGCACACTCACCTCAGCATCTTCCTCGTCACTCGAGTACGCGGAAGCTAGCTTGGCGTACAGCTCCTCGTCTCCTTGGTCTTTCACTTCTTCCATTTGAGCCTGCATAGAGTCAACATATAGTTTGCCGTTATGATGTGTAGATACTATGGTAAATCCTTTTATTACGTAGTATAAACTGGTGTGCTGCACATACCAGCTCTGCTTTAAGCTGCTCCACCTTTCTGTTTAACTTGGCAACATGACGACTCAGGGCCTACCAAGAAGTTATAAGGAATCGTATAAGTGATTAGGAGAAACATGATGCAGATGAATGGGGGTAAATGTATGAGATTTTTGCTTCAGAGGCAACCAACAATAGTTAAGACAATGTGGGATTAATGCTTTAACAGAATATGTTTCTTCTCAACTGGACAACTGACAACAAGATGAATCTTGAGCAACGAACACAAAATAGTACCTGATGTCTCTGAAGCTCAATGGATCTAGCTAAAGCCTTCCGCTTTGATAGCAGATTCCGTGGCCTGAGTGTAGAAGGACGTCGATAGTTCCTCCCACGAAACACAACTATGGCATAACCTTTGGAGACTTTGTCCACAGATACTAAAATACCACCACTCTCAGCTTCAAGTGACAATGCAACCCTTTTGACGTAATCAAAAGACTTTGCTCTAACTAGTATCTTAACCAGTTCCCTGTATTTCCAGTGTAGGTGCATATTTTCAATAGTGCCATCAAAAACACCTCTTCTGCCTGAAAACAGTAAGAAGAATGTGATTTCAGAATGTAAATGAAGACAAAATATGATCTAAGGACTGTTCAAGGAGACAAGAGCTTAAGTGCGGAAAATAACTGGATATATTTGACATGAAGCATAATGATCTTTCCAAGACAAAAGGAATTCGGGTCAAGAAAATAACTTTATGCACACATGTATATTCCGGTTTGGAGTATTGACAGAATCACAAATAAACAAATAATAGTGCTACTAGAGATTATTTCCTCTGTTTCTTTCTATTTGATGTGTCATGACTTTCTATTTGATGTACCAGGGATGGGCATGCTTAATTTCCAGTTGATGTTACGTAGCACAATAACAGATATAACCAAATCTTCCTAAAATGAACCTAATTGTATACTACATGCATAGCATGTGGTCTCCTCATTCTCAAGCTATTGGAACAAAAAAGCAATGGCTAATGATAGAAACAATACGATATACCAAGACACAAATTTAATAGGAACATATGATCATCTAATCGCATTTTCTTAATAACCACAGAAATAAAATCCAACACATCAAATAAAAAAAGAAGGTTTCAAGTACCAAGAAGAAGATATGCCTTCATCCGAAGACCAAGTTTCCGAAACATGAACCGCTCTTCATCTGTTATTGTTTCAGGTTCCTTGGAACCTTCTTTTGGATTCAGGGCTGTCTCAACTTTTCCTAGCACCCTTTCAGCTTTCTCCATCTTTTTTTGTGCCTGTACATAAATAAAAGAAAATCAACTAAGGTAAAACTGCATGAAGCTTGTTTTCATTGCATTTCAAATGCATGCTACCATTTTTACTTTATTTTTATTTTTATTTTATTTTTTTGTGTGGGGCGTGGGGGGGGGGCTTATACGTTGCTTTACAACTTGACATAATAAATTACTTTCCAATTTAACTATGCCTGAACTTTGTAAGAAGAATAAAAGCTAGAACCCTACAAGTACTAACATCTCAATTCATGAACTGATTTATAAAGTATTATTGAATTATTAGTACTGTAACATATAATTTATTTCTAATTTCAGGGGCATCCAAATTCCATATTGCAGTAAATTTATCTGAAAATTTGATAGAAAGAAAGCATTCTCTTGTTTGCAGAAAATGGTTGATAGATAGCATTACAAAATGTGAACTTTGACAATTCAAACTCAAGCCACTTACAAGTGAGAGCTTCCACTCTAGCTTTCTCACTAGGTCAGCATGCCTTGCAGCTTCTACAGTTCTCGTCATTTTCTCCATATGGGTCTCATCCAGTTTGTTTCCATACTTAGAGTTTGCCTCGAGAGTCTCTCCAAGAGTACCAGCTACTGTGGGCTGTACATATGCCTCACTACTTGAAGAAATAGAAGCCGCTGCATTGAGGCGTGCTTGCTCTTCATCTTGTAGGGATCTCGCCAATCTTTCCCTCTCAAGCAGCACTTCTGCAAGTTCTGAGGACAAGAAATTCTTCCCTCTGTAGAAGACCATAAATTCATTGTTCCTTGAAAGCATCACACCACCTGTTAATTTCTGACATCAACCAAACTATATTAACTATAATCCCTGAAAGAAATATTAACTTGAAAGAGAAACAGCAGCACCACGACAACCACTGGAAAAAAAAACAATCCAAGAACAAAGAAGCATGTCATGCAGAACTTAAACAATACTTCCTCCGTCCCAATTTACTTGTCATCCTAGACTCATCCAGATTTTCCAATTTACTTGTCATCCTCGCATCCCAGTGAACATTTATCTCTTCCCAATACATCTCTATCTCTATCTCTCTCCTCCTCGTTTTCTGCGTACCTACCTTATTCACTTCTCCTTAATTCTTGTGCTCAAGACTAAAACGACAATTAATTTGGGACGGAGGGAGTATAACCTAATTTAAACAAAAGATACTAACTTCAATGATGCAGCAGATGAAGCCAAGCTCAAGCCTGATCTTAAAGGAGATGCGTGATGTAGCCCCATTATTTGTGTATGTCTCTAAGGCGTACAGTTCACTTTGATGCATTTATGCATCTGAACCACTCATGCTACTCTACCAAAGATACAGCACTCTTGTCACAGAACCATTAGTCCAATTCATGGCTTCCCTTTACCTTCAGCTATCAGCCAAGTTACTATTCCATCTCAAATAATTCTATAGGTAACCTTATAAAAAAGGTAGACAAATCCTCAGATAGGACGAAATAACAGAAGGTAAAAGAAACATATAAGCCTAAAACTTAGAACCAATGAACCATCATAGCACATACTCCCAGCAGTATCTACCAGCAGTAATGATCTAAATTGGATGCAATGCTTGGTGTAAGCCTGTAAGCACATATCAGCAGTCTTAATTAAATGCATAAATAACTGAAATAATGCCATACACCAAACCGCTTGCAGAGATTGACTTGCAGGGTTACACAGCAGTTACCAAAAAACGATTTCTGGATCTTCCACGAAGTTCTCAACAACTCAAAAACCTAAATGAAAGACTGAAACTTTGCTTCCATACTTTCATGACACCATGACTAATAATCAACTTAGACACTCTAGAAACTACAAGTCCTCTTCCTTTCGAATCAAATAAGTTTTCTATGTGGCATTTAGTTTTAATTAGGAGAGGGTGCACAAAAGGATAATAGTTAACTATTAATGAACATTTCTAATTTAGCTCTAAAACTGAATAGAAATATTATAATAGGACAAATTTTAATTCTTACTTTGATATCTTCAGCCATCCTCTCACTGGTAGTAAGCTGCACTCCTCTCTTCAAAGCAATTTTAGCGATAGAACTTTTCTCCCACAGCTTGACCATAGCATTTGCTAGACCTTGGAGTTGTCTACTTCGTCCTAAAATCCATTGGTAAGGGAAAGAAATTGTGAATCATGACACGGTAAATTGATAATAAACTTTAAAAATTAACTAACAATAAAGAATGTACCAAGAGCAAAGTGAGGAGGCAGTCCACGTGCAAGACGACGCAAATTGGTGGTGTCCCTTCGACTAAGAGATGGCCGCACACCATAGGGCAGAACTCTGAAAGGAGGCTTGTAGCCTGGTACAGTTGCAGGAAGTAAATCTGCATCTACTGGCAATGGATCAGATCCAGGCCAGTCACTATATCTGGGGCCAAGTTCATCCAATAATTTGTCAATTTCATCTTCATACTTGATTTCTGGTGCTTGTTCAACCACATCCTCCTTCCCCATATTAGCAACTAAAGATCCATTGCTGTCTTGTATGCTGTCCACTTTCTCAGTAGGTAGCAAGGAAGGACTAGGAGAATCGTTGCTCGAGGACTTCATACTAAGAGCCTGTGAATTTTTATTTTTCCCTTTAGTGGGTTCAGCTATGTCATAATCTACTCCCCTGTATAGAGAAACAGAAGTCCCTGATCTCCATATGACCAACCCTCCTGTTTTTCTCTGTTCACCACCAACAATAATACAAAGAAAGAAAAGAAAGAAAAAAAGATGTCAGATCATGAGTACTTCACTAAACTTGGACATACTTGAGTTGGGAATCTTTCATGTAACCTCTAAATCGAACTCGAACATTTTCTTCTTGGCCAAAACGACACTATTAGTGATAAAGAAGGCAAATAGGAATTGGAAATGCACGGTAGGTTTTTAGGAATCTTATTATGCCAAACTCATCAATAGTGTGCTATAAATACAATGCACTAGTTTTATCTAAGTTTTCCTTGATACTATCAACATTTAATGACTGCTACATTTTTTCTTCACTGGATTCAATCATAGCAATAACATATTAGGTTATCATTCTTAAGTTAATACTACAGCAAGCAGGGCAGAACAACAATGAGTGAAACAAGTCTTGACAACTCATGTTATAAAGTAATTAATTAAATATTTCCAATGCAAATCATCTTTCCCCTTTCTATGCTGAAGAAATGAGCCATTTGGTACACAAAACTCATAGCTGAGGAGAACTACTCGATACTGCTGGGTGATAAATACCCATGATGGAGGCAACAAAATGCAGAGCTATGAAATCCCTTGGTTTTTCTAGCAATGAAACTGGAGAACCATAGTAAGTTACTAATGTGCACCTCCTAGACATAAATTGAAAGTTATGTAATGCTAACAAGCCATGGCATACAGTATTAAGCTCATGGACAATTAATCAAAACCGCAGCATAGTAATTTACTAATTTGCACCTCCTAGACAAAAATTTAAAGCTATGTAATGCTAACAAGCTATGGCATACAGTTTAAGCTCACGGGCAATTAATCAAAACCGCAGCATGAAAAATTCCCAAGATAGAGGAAGCAAAATACAGCTGCGATTGTCTGCAATCCCTTGGGTTTTCTCGCATTCTGAGAAATGCTAACATTCCAGTATTGCGCACCTTTTAGACAAAAGTGAAAGCTATGCAATGCTAACAAGCCATGGGATATTTCCAGTATTTTCAGAAATGGACGCATGTTGCAGCAGGAGTTGGTTTCTATTTTCACAGTCAATGTAAAAACAAAAATTTTAGCACAAGAGGAACCACACCTCAAGTATCTCGTGGAAGAGGCGCATGTTGAGCGCGGGTGTGCCGGAGACCTTGACCCTGACCACCTCCTCCGTCCTCCACTTCTCCCTGATCTTCTCCACCACTTCCCGCGTGACACCCGCACCGCCCACCTTAATCCTCGATTTGACCCTCATCGCGGCGTGCCGCAGCCGCCTGAGCTCGGCGGCGGGCAGCGTCAGTTCGGCCATCCACGTCGGCGACCGTGCGGCCCGCGGCGCGGCCTCCGGCGGCGGCATTGGACGCTCCCAGGGGAACCGCGCGTCCCCGAGCGTGGCCTCCGCGTCGTCGTCGAATCCACCGCGCGCGTTGGGAAGCACGCCGTCGTCGGCGCGGAACACGTCCTCAACGGAGCCCCGCGGCGGGTGGAGCGGCGCGGCCGCGGGCGCGGGGTCCTCGGGGGCGAACCCCGCGCGCTGGAGGCGGCGGAGGATTAGGGACATGGTGGACCGGCCGGAGGAGCGACTGGTTCCGACGGCGTCCTCGTCGTCCGAGTCGGAGGAAGGGGAGGGCTCCCGGCGGAGGTCGAGGGCGGGGGCGGGCGGGCGGAGGCGGCGCGAGGGTGGGTGCGGGTGGGACCATGCGGAGAGCCATGGGTAGGGGGAGGACGTGGAGAGGGGGTTGGATGAGAGGAGGAGCAGGCGGAGGCGGGGCGGGTGCCGGAGGTGGATGGCCGGGGAAGAGGCCATGGCCGCCACGGCCATGGATGGCGGGTGAGATGGTGTGGCGGAGAGAGCGGCGGGGTTTAGGGGATTGGGGATAATTTTTGTCAAGTCCTGCTTGTTTGCACCATCGGATCGAGAGCGGACGGCTCGATTGGCGTTTGAGCTGTACTTACTCCTCCGTTTTTAAATTGTTTTGACCGTTAATTTTTTTATTACGTTGACCATTGGTCTTATTCAAAATATTTTTTTAAATATATAAAACTATAAATCATGTATCAATTTTCATTAGTGATGAAATAAATTATAATAAAATATTTAATAATTCTTAAACTTTTTTAAATAAGACGAACGAGTCAAATATAATAAAAAAATCAACGAGTCAACAATTTAAAAATAGAAGGAGTAAGTCACGGCATAGAGTACCGGAGTACCTTTAAAAAGTAAATACAAAGCTGCTTTTGTGCGTAAAACTTTGGTTCAGTCACATTTTATTTTCAGATTTACTAGTTCTCGGTTAACCAAAATTTTGCATTTGGTTCAGTTAAATTTTCAGAAGAATAAAATATACTACAAGAACAATGAAGATCTAATGCTGGAACAATAAAGTTATACGACTAGAACAATTAGTTATTGGAACATTTTTGTTTTTTGAGATGATATTATTTTTGCCATAAGTGAATAAAAATTATGAGTGGTTCCATTAACATCCAATGACTGAAACATTAGCAAAATTTTAGTCACTTAAAATCTAGATGGACTCTTTATATTTGAGTTGAAGATTTTGTCACCGAGACTTGGCGGCTATTTGGGTCGTCGGCTCGTAGCCCATGCACGATCGCCAAAATTTGGTACGTCCCGTAGATTTTGCGTGCTTTGGAGTGACCCTAATGTATTTTCAAAGTTTGGCAACACCTTCTGTCAAAGTTTTGGATTGAGATCATCTAAATTAGGTCTTTTATTTTGTATTCATTAAATGACACATCAGCAAAAAAGGTGATATGATATATTATTTATTATGAAAGGCCTTTCATTAGAATGACACTCTTTCCATGTTGATGAAAGGAGAATGAAAGGTGCATTGAGACACTTTTTCTTTCATATGCACAAAAAAGTTGATCCTCATTGATACACCTATACAACTATTTAATGTCTTGCTCGGCCTATAAAACTATGAAATGAAATAGTGCATTGAGAGATGCACTTTTATTTCATAAAAGAAGACTAGAAAGTTGACATATCACACTTACAAAACGTGAAATGAAAGATGACACTAAGAATAGCCTTAGTAACTAGGTAAGGCAAAGAAGTACTGTAGCTGGAATTAAGTCTCCCTACAACCGTTGGATCTGGAATGAACCAACAAGATTGACATGCTACAAGAATGCAGGGGTAATAAAAATATCAGTGTAGACATATGAACAGTAGCGTGCTACGGTGGTATTGCAGAGAGCTCTTTGGCTCCTCATGATGAATTACTGTAGCGAGCCCGTGCATTTTGACCTGTGTTGGCTACAACCGTCAGAATCCCGACACCAAAGTTTGGCAACACCTTCACTCACAGTAGCAGCGCTAGTTATTTCATTACCAACAGGGTGAGGTGTGGGCGAGCGAAAAACGGCCTCTAAAGCGAGCCAAGATTTGGCAAAACGATTTTGGTTCAAATATTAACACCACTTAGAGGGACACACGCTCGATCGCGCCTCTCCTTATATGCAGATGATGTTGCAGTCTTCATTAACCCACGAAGGAATGAAGAGGAGTCCCTCATGGCCATCCCAAAAATTTTGGTCAAGCGACCGGCCTAAACATAAACTTATCAAAATGCTCGGTAGCCTCCATTCGCTGCCAAGACATTGACCTTGATAGTGTGTTAGGACCTTTTACGGGACAGAAGGTATTCTCTCCCCCCCCCTCCCCCTCTCACGTATCCGGGACTACCTTGGACTACCTCTCACCATCGCACGTCCGCGACTCGTCCACCTACAACCTATGCAAGACAAAGCTCGAGCTAGACTTGGCGGTTGGCTCGGCAAGCTGATAAACATTGCTAGTCGAAAGGAACTAGTTCGCTCGGTTCTAACTGCCTTACCCACTTACTTACTAACAACAATCAAGGTGCCAAAGAAATTCATCAAATACTTAGACAAGCTGAGAAGAGGATTCTTATGGGAAGGATACCAAGAGATTTCGGGTGGGAAATGTAAAATTAGTTGGTTACACGTCTTGACCAGTGAAATTCAGCGGACTTGGTATCCATAACCTTTAGTGTTTCAGTCAAGCACTGCGCCTCGATGGAACTATGGTACAAATGGAAAGAACCGCATCATCCATAGAACGGAATGGAATTGCAACCGATGAAGTCGATAAAGTGTTTTTTCGAGCAGCAGCAAAAGTAACGATTCACAATGGGAAAAAGGTAAACTTTTGGAACTCTGGATGTAATGAGTTGCCCAATAGTACTCTTCCCAACATTATTTCAGCACAGTCACCATAAAAATCGAACAGTGCAAGATGCCTTAACAGGTGAGAGGTGGATAAATGCGAAGGTGCTACATGACTACTTTGGGCTGTGGATGCTAACCGAGCATGCTTCCATCGACCTATGTGATGACCAAGATGATGGGATTACATGGACTCAAACAGCGTATGCACGGCAAAATCTACCTACAAGATGCAGTTCACTAGAGGAATATTGTCTCCCTTCTTGCGTTGATCCGGGCAGTTTTGGTATCACCTCGCATCAAAATGTTCATATGCTACAAAATCGCATATGGACAGCAGATAGAGTACAATGAAAAGGATGGCCGAAACATTACTTTTGTCCACTCTATATGCGCAACCTTGAGACAAGCCATCATCTTTTCGTGGAATGCCCTGAATCTAGAAAGTTGTGGGAGCTGGTGGCAAATTGGTTACATCAACTTACCCTCCATTCGTGTAAGTGGATTAAACGGGACAACATCATGGCATGGATCACGGAACTGAATCAAGCGGTGACACCCAATAATGAAGTGAAAAAAGGTTTGAACTCTGTAGCGCTCCTTACCATCCGGACGATATGGAGGGAAAGAAACAACCGGATTTTGAACCAACGAGAGCAAACTCCGGAACGCCGCTTGGCATGAATGCACGATGAAGCAAAAAATTGGGTCATGGCAAGAGCAAGGAACATTGCAGCCTTAGGTGTTTTTCAATATAGCGAGTAATTGCCTTGACAGCCGGTCTGTGTGTTCAAGGATCGATGTAATTGTGCATCTTGCACATAAAAACTATTTCTTCTTATTAATACACGTCGGATAATTTCAGAGCTTTCGAAGATTTTGGTCCAAATACAAACAGAACCTTACTATGTTAGCCTCGTCTTGTTTGTATATTTATTTTCGGGTTGCAAATTTTGCCCACCTAGACTTACTATGTCTTAGTTGCTCTCGAATTTAGAAAAAAAAATGCTCTCATGAAAAGAGATCATGACAAGGCATGCGCATGAGCAACATAGTGAGGCTACGACCCGCAATATAGGTGGGAAGAGAGAAGAGACGAACACACATCCCATGTGTTTACCAGGGCCAATTCCATTTATCTATGAGAAAATTGTAAATATGTACTTGCATTTTAGGGGATTTCATATAACCACGTGCAAGTACTTTTGTTTTAATCAAACACTTGCAAGTTACACATAGTTTTCATATACCCCCATGGTAACTTTGACAGGCTAACTGTCTCTAATTTGGCTTTCAATATTGATTCAAATGCTTCACCTTAGTGTAATCATCATTCAGACAAATATAGCATCATCAAATTTCATCTAATTATCACAAACAATGTGAAAATCTAGCTATAATCCTATAATTGTTATGAGCAATGTAGAGAGCTTAAGAAATGTGATATATATGTATGATTGAAATAATATTATAAGTTACTTAGTTACATTAGTTTATTTTAAGTAGTATCCGATGCTTGCTAAGAGTCATATTGGACCGTCAAGATTGTCGGGGGTATTTGAAAACTAAATAGGCAAAAGTCCGCTTTACTTCCTTGTAGTTTGCTAGAAATTTGAATACCCCCTGTACTATCCTTTGGTTCATTTTTTCCCCACAGATCGCTAATCTGGTACACTAAATACCTTTGAACAGTTTATTAAACCCACTTTGCTGTTGTGTACGAGGGATTAACCCGGGATTGCCTTGTCATCCCGACACATAAGATTGCACGTGGAAAATGAATTGTTGAATAGTGGAAGCCTTGACACACTTCCAAAAAGGCTTTTGGAAGGACTAACTTCTATGTTTCTTCCTCCAGGTTAGCATACATGTGTCTTGTACACATCTTGTGCTCTATGTCAAGAAATAAATCCCTTACCGCATTAAGTAGACCCTACAAACACCATGAAACAAACATTATAATCATTCATACAACAAGAACTTAATTACAAGCAACTAAAATTTGTCGGATGATTACCTTTTGTTGGTCAAATATGATCACCCAACCATTTCCACCTATAGGTGTCTCTATATCCTACTTGTAAGAGACCTAGAAACCAACACCATGAGTCCTCAGTCTCTTTCTCCACCACTGCCCATGCTATGGGATATATTTGGTTGTTTGCATCTCTCTCAAGAGAGAAAATGAGCTTACCATTACAAGCACCTTTGAAGAAACACCCATCAACTCCAATAACATTCCTACATCCTGCTAGGAATCCCCTTTTGCAAGCATCAAAGCAAACATAGATTCTCTGGAAAGTAGGAGTGTCATACTTAGGATCCAAACATACAACAACAATGCTACCTGGTTTTCTCTTAAGTATCTCATCTTGGTACTGAAATGTTTTGCTATATTGTTCCTTGCATGAGTCATATATCCTTTTCATTACTGTTGTGTTTGCTCTCTTAATCTTCGACATACTCACGTAAGCACCCGTTTGAAGCAGCACCGTCTGTTTGATGTTGACTAACTTCAAAGATGGATTTGCCTTGATGATACTTTCATATTTGTTTATTATTCTTATAGTTGTGACCAATCTGTTGTCTTTCCTTTTGGGACAAACATGGACATCATTAAATGTCTTCACTTGGAACCAATCTGTTGGAGATGGACTAGACACAAATATCACCCAAGGGCAGTTAGGCCATGAACATTTAGCTCGAATTATATTCTTCTCATCCTTGGGAAACATCAAGTTTCTTCTCATTGCCATCCCATACTTGATCAAAGTCTTGTTGCATTGTTTCCTATCTCTGAATGACATACCAAGACATAACTTTGGCATCTCTGTTTTACTTGTCATAAATTGGATACTTGCATTTCCTTCTAAATGCTTCATCATCTTCATCATAGCTTGCCTCATCACTAGAGTCCATCATGGGCGGGTCTGGTAACTCATGGTTTAGGTCACCATCACTTTCATATATCTACACCTGGTTAACAGAAACTTTGCCAAGTGGAGTAGCAGTTGCTAGTGGGTTCCTTCTCTGATTCCTTGCATTAACTCTAAACTGATTTGCCTCTTCATCATCCTTGGATGTGTCTTCATCCCTTTGCAAGTAATCTGAATCTTCTGAATCAGTACCATCACCACCTTCTACTTCCTCGAGTCACCTTCCTCAAATTCTTTATCCTCGGATTCATTGAATCCTTCATCATCAAGATCCCCAACATCTGCTTGGTTTTCTTGTTCTTGGGCTGCACCTAATTATTGGTTTCTTCATCAAGGTAGAAGCTTGACCAACAGAGCACTATACAAAATAACCACCTTCTAGCTTGTATATTTCAACATACACCTCAGCCACTCCAACATTTGTTATGTATTGGGACATTTCCATGCAATTCTTGTCATCTAGCTTTCTCAATCCATTTGTTAATGTAGATCCAGGGAAAAGCCAATAAAAATCAACATTGTCTTCAACACTAATGGATATGTGATCAGCCAAAAAACCTCTCAACTCTGGCAATGACAACTTATCCATGCCTATTTCTGACATATCAACGCGACCACCAATGTAGTTCAGCGATAACCCATCATAATCAAATTGTCCTCCATAGTGAAATCTAACAGAAAGCATCTCTAGTGGATCCATTTCCCTGCGAGCATTTCGTATCATGGTAGTTTATAACTAAGAAATCAGAAAATTATGAATTGGAAAGTAACAAAGTACACATAAACATTTCAATCTATGTATCACATAAACCTACATGACCATAATACATTGCAACAGAACCATATAGCAAAGCCCATTCAGAACTAAGAAACTGTAAAATTCTGAATGAAAAGCAATTGTTTTGATATAGTATTCAGGTTAAATAAAGGTACTTTCATTTCAATCCCAATATAGTAGATATGTACTTTTGACTTTGTATATGAACATGTTCTTGTGCAAAAAGTCATAACTGAAAATCAAATTGTTTTGATATAATATTCTTCTCAAAATAAGGCACTGTGGTTTCCCAATACAGTCCATAGCTATTTTTTTACTTTGTATATGAACATGCGCTTGTTCAAAAATTCTAAACTGAAAAAGTACAAGTCATCAAACCAATTACAGACTGATGCATGGCGTGAGGAACCAAAGTTTCTGAATTGCAAAAATGCTAAAGTAAAATTCTGAATTCCACCCTAATCAAACTAGTTACAGACCTAAACCTAGGACAAAACTGATGCGTGGTGGCCGAAACCAAATCCATTCAATCCTGAGTGTACGTACAAAACATAAATTGAATCCCTAACCATATAGCAACAAGATTAATCAGGGAAAGACGCACAGGGGATTCCAAACTCGCAGATTAGGTGCAGCCGCCGTCAATCAATGCCGTCACCCAATGCTCATCAACAGAACGATCTGATTTTGCTGCTCAATCGTCTCCGATCATCCGCCGCCGCTGAGCTGTATCTGATCTGCCGCCGATCCGTGGTCAGGGGAGGTGCACAGAACTGTCGGGCTACGAACGGGGTTTAGTGGCCAAGCCATTCGTTTCCATGTCGCCTATTCCACATGCCGGGCTGGCAAGGCAATCCTAGGTTAATACCTGTACACTCAGCAAAGCGGGATTAATAAACTGTTAAAAAGTGTTTAGTGATTAGAGATCTATGGCGGGGGGGGGTCGGGGATGAACCAGATGTTAGTTAAGGGGGTATTCAGACTTCTAGCAAACTACGAGGGAGTAAAATATAACTTATAGGTGTTTGACTGAAACAAAAACACTTACAGGTTGGTATGTGAAAACCCCTAATATACAGACGCATATTTGCGATTTTCCTTGAAAGCTATCAAGGTGTGTCAGGATTTGCCATAGACCGAATTTGAATGGGTACCACACATTTTCGTTTTTGAGTGAATTTCACTATAAAACAATTACTAATTTAGGGGTCATGTCATAAAATCATAGGTTTTAGTAGTTGTATCATAAATATATATTAAGTGGATTTTGCATCAAGAAAATTTATAGTTTAGTGAATTTAATATTAGAAATATAGATTCAGTAAACTGATTAGTGTTATTCAATGCTGTCATAATTGAATTCAATAAAAGTTATGAGCTACATATCGGTAAAACCTAACTCTTACTTTTCTAGTTTCTAGATGAACTTTGTTCTGTACTATATGAGAGAACCCCTTTTACGTTCTTGTTGACGCCGGTTTTTGACCAAGGGACCCATTGTCAGCGACTATAGGTAAAAAGGGGCTGGTGGGCAGAAGGCCGACGGCCGCTTGGGCGAGTAAAGGCGCGTCTCTCCCGGGAATCGTGCGCGGACGCCAACGAGAAGAGCACAACATTGATGGGCCTGGCCCACGTTATAAAATTAGAAATAATAGTTAGTTTTGGAAAAAGGATTCTAGTCGGTTAGGAAATCGGCTCGAGGAGGGTCCGAATAGGATTCTTTTTGCCGAGTATAAATACATACTCGGATGTAACATGTAAACTCGATTCACATCCAACACAACTTTCGGCGCATCGCCAAACCCTATTTTTCTGTCAAGTCTTTACTGTTTTGCGCGGGGATCTTCGGGGCTCCGGTCGACAACACGTTGGCTTGACAAGGTAATTATGTTGTCTAATTCTCGGCGCATTGTTCGTAATTAGATGGCTTAATTGCTAGTTATCCGGCGACCGGATCTGTTTTCGATCGGCGTAGTGAGTATCGGCCGGGATGAGTCAAGTTGACCTGGTCCGGGCTCGTGGTGGAGGTAGTTTGACTTGTCCTGCCTCCCCGTTCCAGCTTTTGCTCACGGCGCCGATTGGCTCGGATCCGGTCGTTCGAGTCACGATAGCCGCTATGAGAATTCTTTTACATCTTGGCCGATTCGATCGTGCAGATTCGGTTGACGTGTCCTGTGTTTGCCTTTGCGATAGTTGACTTGTCCTAGGCGCATGCAGCCGATTGGCTAGGGTGTAGACTTACTTTCATAGTTAAGACGTTTATGATTGTGCTTGTCCTGAATCGGCCGGGCGTGCGCGTCGTTAGATCTGGTCCAGCCGCGTGCCATCGAGTTGACTTGTCCTGTTGGAGCGATCGGTCGATTTGGGATCTGTGTGGTTGTATTTGTCTTACTGTTCTTTCGGAGTGTTTAGCCGATTGCTTATCACGTTCATTAAGCTGTTTTATGTTCAACTAATTAAATCTGTTAAAGCTGCTTTTGGACCCGAGTTATTAGTACGATTTCATTGATCATCATTATACATTTAGATAGATCTAAATAATTCACTATTATAATCAATGGCAAAATCGGCCGGATGCCTGATCGGCCGATTTATCGATCCGATTGATGATTAAACCATCTTCTTACTACCAAATTAATCACATCCCATTAATAATTACCTTGTTTACATTTTATCCGATAATGCATCCCTGCAAAGTCTTAATGATGTGATCGTTTACCGACGGAATCGGCTGCTAGCCACCGATCGCATGTTATAGCGTCGGCCGATTTCGTATCGTTTGTATCGCGAGTTCGTTTGCCTGGCATTTAATACATAAATGGATGGGCCGTGCAGCTCCGATCGATGGCCGATTTTGTCTATCTTACGCTGGAATCGGCCACGGCTGCACATCGGTCTATCCGGGCCGATGACCTGGAATTTTACACCTTTTATTGTCTTTGTTGGTTTGCAGGAAAACCATCCGGCACGCACCGGCGCACACGAGAATCGGCGAGCCGAGCCGGTCCGTTGGGAGCACGGGACCTCGCGTCAGCTGGGGTTTCGGTGGACTCTCCGGACAACGGTGTGTCGGCGACTTTTGACGTCAACACACTTTTTGGCACGCCCAGTGGGACAGAAGCAACCAAGATCAAGATGTCGTACATGCGAGCGATCGGGGAGGACGGAACACCAATGGTCGATGCTGAGAATCGGCCGATTTTTGTTCCAGTTCCTCTTAGGACGGATGGCAAAGGGCATGGGGAAGTTTCGATGACAACGAGGTTTCGGCCTGGGGGAAGATGACGACGGAACAAAAGCTGCAGTACCAAGAATACCGGCCGAAGCAATGAAAAAGTACTTTCAAGCCCCGAAAGTGACACGTGGCGAGTGGCCACAAAAGGAGACATCCCTCGGATTCTGCATCCGGAAGAACTAGACCAAATCAAAGCCCGAGAGCGCCGGATGCCAACCAACTCGGTGATATGGTCAACTCGTCCGTTCATCGGGCCCTAATCAATCAATCGGGCGTGTTGACCAACACCATCGGAAATTTGATCAAGGACACGGTTGATGGCGGATCGTTTCATCGAAGGATATTCCGGACCTGCATACACTCGGCCTGTTGGCACTCTGTACGACCGATTCGGGGAATCGGCATCCGAATACTACACCGCCAACAGGGTTTCAGCCCATGTATGGCATGCCACCTAACCTATGGCCTGGCAAGGACAATGCAAATGCAAGTACCGGTGCAACCCAGCCAAGCAAAGAGGATAACGATGATCCCAAGAAGTCGGTAACGGAAGAGGGCAACGAGGCAAGATGTACAACAGCCGGCTTCGAGTTGGGGGCACCAACCAATGTGGCAGCGGTCCCGCAGATGGCACAACAGCCCAATTTCTTCTACGTACCAAATACCGGCCCGAGTAGAATTGAGAACTCACCCACTATAGTACGGCCGATATCCGGTATTCCACAGCCGACCGCATCGGGCGGGGGACATGGATTCATGACTGGACGGCCGATCCAATCGGCCGTGAGTTATGGAATCGCTCCGCGAACATTATTCCCGGCTACTAGCACTGGGATTTCCGGGAACGGTCGGTTGATACACCCAACCGGGGACAGCCCAACACAGCTTATATGACGGGGACCGGATCGGCGACTCGCTGAACCCGGTGATATGAATAGCCTCATGGCTAAGATCGCCGATATGATGAAAGATCGGTTCGTTTTGAAGCCTAAGGAGAAAAGTGCATTGTATCGGCGACCTTACCCCGATCGGATGGATTCCGTGGCTTTACCCAATAAGTATAAAATTCCTGAGTTTTCCAAGTTTTCCGGGCAAGATAACACATCAACTATGGAGCACATCAGCCGGTATGACGCACGGCTTGGTGAGGCGTCTACTCGAGAAGCTTTGCGGGTTAGGCTATTCCCACTGTCGTTGTCCGGATCGGCCTTTTCATGGTTTGCTTCACTGTCGCCTCGGTTCTATTCGGAGTTGGGCCGATCCGGAGAAAAGGTTTCACTCGTACTTCTTCACGGGCATTACCGAGCTTAGTTTGTCCGATTTAATGGCGGTGAAACAGAAATCGGGAGAATCGGTGACCGATTATATATAGAGGTTCGGGACTCGAGGGGACGATGCTACAATCCGAACCTCGACAGAGCAACAGGTTGGCCGAGATCGCTTATGCGGGGCTATTCTCCAACATCAAAGAAAAGTTTACCCCACATGAGTTTGATGGGCTGGCGCAGTGACACGTAGGGCGGTTGGCCGGGAAGAAAATCTCCAGCTCACCGAGAATCGGCGGTATCGGGTAGCTTATGCTGATTTCGACAGTGAAGATGATGAAGAAAGAATTAATGCAGTTGAGTGGACTAATAATAAACGGCCGATATTTTCTCCGCATGTCAATCCTAAGGAGAGAAAATATGATTTTGATTTATCTAAGGCCGACGAGATATTTGATCAGCTGCTGCGGGAAAAGAAAATTCAGCTTTCACCTCATCACAAAATTCCTACGCCGGAGGAATTGAAGAAAATGGCTAAGTGGTGCAAGTGGCATGGAAATTCACATCATAACACTGTTGATTGTTATGCTATGAGAGATGAGATCCGGAAGGCGGTTGACGAGTGGGATATTGCGAGCAGCCGATGTGAAGAAGAAGATGAAAGTTGATGGGCACCCTTTCCCTGCTAATACAATGTACATCAATACCATCGGTGGTGGATCAGCTGGTTTC
The DNA here is from genome assembly GCA_031894775.1 of Chloris gayana. NCBI lineage: Eukaryota > Viridiplantae > Streptophyta > Magnoliopsida > Poales > Poaceae > Chloris > Chloris gayana. Next base: position 377,117 of record JAUNZO010001285.1, read on the forward strand.
ATACGCCGATATGAGAGGAAGAGGGAGAGGGAAGAAGGAGATCAAGTGGCACGTGAACAGGAATCTCTCGATCAAAGCCAGCGAGTACGAGCAGAGCGTGATCCGCCGAGAAGATTTTGACCCACACCGGGATTGTCCTTTCTTTCAGATCTGCTGGGACCGAAACATGAAGCTTCCATCTATCGAGAACTGTCCGGAGTGCATCGGCCGGAAGAGTATCGTGACGTCGGGTCGTCAAGTTACCAGGGACGGCCGATTGGTCGCAACTATGAATCTCGACAATCGGCCCCCGGAAGAGCAATCGACTACGATCATGGATATAATGAACGAAGATACGTAGTGCCAAAGAGAACCTCTGTTCACGATCGACTGGGGCCAATCAATGATGAAGAAGAGTTCGATTACCAATACCATGAAGATTCGAGAGGTGATCAAACGGAGAACGAAGGTCGGTGGTGCCCAGGTGGTTTGCTCGAGCAAAACCCAAAAGAGGAGGCTTCAAAGAATGCGTTGTCGGGAAATCAAGGGTAGACGCCATTACGAGAGATGACCAAGATGATGAGCCCAAGCCCAAGAGGCAATGGAGGCCGAAAGTGCGGTCTCGAGTGGTCCGAGCTGAAGCCGCAGATGAATATGATGTCACCGATGCCCAGGATTGTCGGATCGGCCGATGAAAATTCGGCTGAAGAAGAACCAGTTGGGGAAGCTTCGGAGATTCCGTGGACGCCGGAATCGGCGGTATTTGATAAGCCGGTCAACTCGATCATTTGCACCTCAAGGCATTATACATTAGCGGCTATGTCAATGGATCGCCGATGAGGAAAATGTTGGTCGACGGAGGAGCGGCGGTCAACGTCATGCCGATTACTACATACCGCAAGCTCGGGAAGACGCCGGAAGAAATGATGAGGGCTAATCCGACGCTCAAGGATTACAGCGGGAGAAGCCAAGATGTGTGTGGGGCCGCAATAATGGAGATCATCGTGGGCAGCAAAACCATACCCACCACTTTTTTCATCATTGACGGGAAAGGTGCATACACAACTTTGTTAGGAAGAGACTGGATTCATGCCAATTGTTGCATCCCCTCAACCATGCACCGGTGTTTGATTCAATGGGTCGGCAACAAGGTCGAAATCGTGCGGGCCGATAAGTCTGTAACCATTGCAACCGCCGATTTCGAGTTTGTTGGTCTAGAGAGCTTGCCTTGTTTATCGAGGCACGTATTGGGATGCGGAGGCCATAAACATCACGGATGATGGAGTTATTGTGACCGGGGGTCGGGTACCCCGGCTGCTCCGATGGGCCCCACAGGAGAATTGACGGACAATCGGCCGATCGATATACACACCGAAGACATGGTGAGTCGGCCGATTGATGAACCGGAAGACGGGAAATTAGGCCACGGTTTTGTATCGGCCGATGAATTAGAAGAAGTGGATATAGGGGATGGAGACAAGCCTCGGCCGACATATATTAGCAAGAAATTGTGTAAAGAAGTAAGAGATGAATTGGTGGCCTTATTGGAAGAATTTAAGGATTGTTTTGCTTGGGATTATAGCGAGATGCCTGGACTCAGCCGATCGATTGTTGAACATCGGTTGCCCACTAAACCCGGATATCGACCATATAAGCGGGGGCTCGGAAGATTGACCCTAGGTATTATGAAGCCGTCAAAGAAGAGATTATCAGATTGTATGAAGCCGGCTTCATCGGAGCCATGCCGATATGCGGAGTGGGTTTCTAGTATTGTGCCGGTGGAGAAGAAAAATGGAAAGATGCGGGTCTGCATTGACTTCAGGAATTTGAATAAGGCAACTCCGAAAGATGAGTATCCAATGCCAAACGCCGATTTGTTGGTTGATGCAGCCGCCGGCAACAAGATTTTGAGCTTTATGGATGGAAATGCTGGTTATAATCAGATTTTTATGGCCGAGGAAGATATATCGAAACGGCGTTCGGATGCCCCGGGCGTTGGGATTATATGAGTGGGTTGTTATGACCTTCGGCTTAAAAATGCTGGTGCCACGTATCGGAGGGCCATGAATTTTATATATCACGATTTGATCGGCCGATTGGTGGAAATTTATATTGATGATGTCATGGTGAAATCGGGATCGGTTGGAAGTCATGTGGCTGATCTCGGGGAAGTGTTGAAGAGGACAAGACAATACGGATCGAAGATGAACCCGCTCAAGTGTGCGTTTGGTGTCTCAGCTGGACAATTTCTGGGGTTTATTGTGCATGAAAAGGGAATTGAAGTCGGCCCTAAGAGTATTGATTCTATCGGAAAGTTGGAACCGCCGACGAACAAGACGAAGCTCCAGTCCACGATCGGCAAGATGAATTTTATTAGGCGATTTATCTCAAACTTGTCCGCCGACTTGATGTGTTTACGCCATTATTGAAGCTCAAGGCCGGTCAAGAGTTTCGGTGGGAGCCGATCCATCAAAAGGCTTTAGAAGATATCAAGAAATATTTGGTGTCCCCACCGGTGATGGTTCCGCCAAAGTCGGGCACACCCTTTAGGTTATATTTATCGGCTGATGATAGGTGCATCGGCTCGGCATTGACTCAAGAGCGAGGAGGGAAAAGAGCGGGTCATATTTTATCTCAGCCGCAAACCGATTGATGCGAAACACGGTATCCGAAGTGGAAAGGTTATGTCTCTGTCTGTATTTTTCATGCACGAAATTAAGGCATTATCTGTTGGCCGAAGAATGTACTCGTCGTTTGCCAGGCCGATGTCGTAAAGTATATGCTATCGGCTCCGGTCCCCAAAGGTCGGTTGGGCAAATGGATGTTGGCAATTGCGGAGTTTGATTTAGGCTATGAATCGGCCAAAGCGGTGAAAGCACAAGTATTGGCTGATTTAGTGGTGCAACACGGTGAACACTCGACCGGATATGTTGAACCGAGTGCCATGGACGGTGTTCTTTGATGGTTCGATTTGCAAAGAAGGAAGTGGAATCGGCTTGGTTGTTGTGTCGCCTCGGGGGCAGTACGTGGATACTCTATTACAGTGGAGGCGTACACCAACAACCAAGTCGAATACGAGGCAGATCGAAAGGATTGGAATTACTCATCGATGCCGGGGCTGATTTTGTGGAAATTTTCGGAGATTCCTTGTTGGTTGTGAGTCAGCTGGCCGATGAGTATGAGTGTAAAGATGAAATATTGTTGCAATATCATAGAAAGTGCCAGAAGTTAATGAAAAGGTTCAAGTGTGTTAAAGTCAGCCATATACCAAGAGAGCAGAATTTTGAAGCAAATAACTTGGCTCAGCTAGCATCCGGATATCGGCTCGCGAAAACAGCTTAGAGATAGCTGATATTGAAGAAGCCGATTGGCGTACGGAAATTCGAAAGTTTTTGAGCAATCCATCCCAACCTACGAGATAAGAAGATAAGATATAAAGCTTTGAAGTATGTTCGTTGGATGATCGACTATTTTTCAAGACAATTGATGGGGTGCTTCTCAAGTGTATTGATGACACCGAGGCAAAAGTGGTAATGAGCGAAGTACATGATGGGATTTGCGGAACGCATCAATCGGCCCATAAGATGAAGTGGCTGCTAAGGCGAGCTGGTTATTACTGGCCGACAATGTTGGCCGATTGTTTCAAATATTACAAGAGTTGCCAAGACCGCAGAAATTCGGGCCTATACGAGGGCGCCCGCATCGGCTATGAATCCAGTAATCAAACCTTGGCCGTTCGAGAGGTTGGGCCATGGATATGATCGGCCGGATAAATCCAGCATCGAGCAAAGGGCATCGGTACATATTGGTAGCTACTGATTACTTCACAAAATGGGTTGAAGCAGCGCCCTATCGTAAAGTTTCGACGGCCGACGTGATAACGTTTGTTAAAGAGCATATTATTTATAGGTTTGGGATTCCAGAGACAATCACAACAGATCAAGGATCGAGTATTCACGTCGGACGAATTTCAATCTTTTGCTGATGAGATGGGAATTAAGTTGATTAATTCATCGCCGTATTATGCCCAAGCCAATGGACAAGCTGAAGCGGCGAATAAGAGTCCGATCAAGTTAATCAAGCGGAAAATACAAGAGTATCCTCGTAAATGGCACATGAAATTGATGGACGCTTTGTGGGCTTATCGTATGTCACGGCATGGAGCTATGCAAGTTGCGCCGTATCAGCTGGTATATGGGCACGAAGCCGTACTTGCCATGGGAGACAGCTATCGGCTCCGGAAGGATTGAGTTGCAACAAAAGCTTTCGGCCGATCAGTACTACGGATTGATGATGGATGAATTAGAAGATGTAGTACAAAATCGAGCTGGATGCATTGGAGAAAATAGAGCAGAATAAAGCAAGGGTCGCCCGCCATTATGATAAGAAGGTTGTGCATAAACAGTTTAAAGAGGCCGATTTGGTCTGGAAGCTTAGGATGCCGATCGGTGTGAAGGACAATCGGTTTGGTAAATGGTCGCCTAATTGGGAAGGACCTTATTTGATTAGCCGATCGGCACCGGGTAATGCATATATTTTGAAAGAGTTAGAAGGGGAAGAATTCGGCCGAGCACTTAATGGAAAGTATTTGAAGCGAGTATTATCCTAGTATTTGGATTAACTCATAGTGTTCGGCCTAAAAGAGACTATAGCCGATGTCGATGCACATCGCCTTGAGACGGCCGATACGAGAGTATCGCCCTTAGCCCAAAAATATATGAAAGTAAAACGAGAGGAGTCACCGATAAATTAGCCGATGTTTGAACATCGCCTTCGGATGGCCGATATGATTGTATATCGCCCTTAGTGCAAAAAAAAAAAAAAAAAAAAAATGTTTACAACCAAAACTTTGTTCAAAGTCCTATTACACCTAAGCATAGTCAACGGCCTCAGCGCGGGACAGGAAGTCTTGGACGAGCGAGATAGTGCGCGGGCCGGCGTGGAGTCGAGTTTGGCCATGACCAATAGGTCATCCTCGATGGGGCCGATATCAGCTTGCGCCGCGGCGACCATCTTCTCGGCCGTTTGAATGGCTTCGTCCGTCGTCTTCTGCTGAGCCGCCACATCGGCCGACAAGCTGTGCAATAGTAGCTTCCAAGGCCGCCGCCGCCTCCTCCTTGAGAGCCGAGAGATGCTCTCAAATCGGCAATCTCCTGGTTGATTGCTTGCGGTTCATCCTGCCGATTTGAGAGTTGCTCTTGCATCTCCTGGGTCTTCGAACCTCCTCCTCGGAGCGCTTGATGGAGTTATCGGCAAGTAACGCAGCTTGCTGCTGCTCCGCATGGCGAGCCAAACGCCGCCGGGCACGAGTGAAGTCCATTTGCCAATACTCCATGTATGCCACGCGATGCGAGCATCGCGCACATCCTCCGGGAGCTCGGTCCGGACCTCCAAGTACCGGGCCCTTATGGGTTGTGCGTCGGCCACCAAGCGATCGACCGAAGAGGCCTCGAGCCTGCGCGCGATTTCGTTCATGGTGGTAAGACCGGAGGAAGATATTAAAATCGGCGCAGGACGAGGGAAGCCGAGTGCTCGAAATACCAAGAAGAATAAGATGAAGTTAATAATCGAAGCAATCAAGAAAATAAAAGGGAGATAGTAAAAACAAACCTGCGAAGCGTCGATGCGAAGCGGCCGGACGTCTATCGGTCGGGCCATTGAACCTACGAGGTTCGTATGTTTCAATCAGCTCTCGGCCGGCCGATCCCCTTCACCAGCGAGCATCCTCGGAGGCGGCATCGGGCACATGGCCGGCTTGTTCAACTTCGGCGGGTTCATCGGCGGGCTCATCGGCAGCGGTGCCTACGGGAGAAGCCGCGGGCGGCTCCTGGCCGACCGATTCTTCGTTAGCAGCGGTGCCTTTGGGAGAAGCCGCAGGTGACACGCGGCCGGCTTGTTCGGTTTCAGCGGCGACCTCGGAAGACGCAGGCCGATCCAAGCGAGTTGAGCTCTCCGCAAGATTTGGATCGGCCTGGCTTGGTACAACCGCCGGTTCCGGAGCTACGGGGCTCGGCCTTTCGGGTGTCGGCGTCCTGGCCCGGGGGAGTTGATAGGCGGATCGGCCTATCGGGCGTCGGTGTCCGGGCACGAGGAGGAAGAACCGCCGATTCCTGCAAAGAACTCATAGTTAGACCATGTAAAGTAAAGAGGGAATCGGCGATCATGCAATAATAACCTGACGCGGCGGAGATGGTTCGCTGAAGTAGTCCGGGTCGGACGGGCGCGCAGTGCTGCTTTAACAGCGCGCGGTGGCGCTCGGGGCTTGGGTCGGCCTTGCGGCCGGCACATTAGCCTTCCTCTTTCCGATGGCGGCCGTTTTAGTCTTGGCCTTGCGGGCAGCTGGTGCCCTCGACTCATCGCCGCAAAAGCTTGGGCGGGAGTGCGATCGGTGAAGCCGATATTTGGAACAATTGGGCTCGGCATCAAGTATGCAATTGGCCGGCCAGCGATACTCCGGGTCGGCGGTTCCTCCGTATCCGATCGAAAAGGAATATACAAGGGTGAGCATTTGGAGCGGCCGATTTCGTCAACAAAATCGGCCTTATAAAAATAAATCGGCTACACGTACCTCGGCGAAAGCTTCCGTCGGGACTAAACCGGAGAAGAAGGAGGCGGTGTTCCGGCTGCGGAGGTGCCGGTTCCATTCGCCCCACCAACGGTCGAAAAGGCGGGTACTCCGAGGCACCGGGAAAATCCGGTTAGGTCGCCGGTGATGACATCGGCGGTGCGGCCGACGAGCCAATTCCACCGGATGGCGTTGTCGACGACAGATCGCGCCTTTATTTGCCCCACATAGAAGAGGCGGGGGCAAGCGGCCGAAACCGAGTTGGCGGGCCGCCACCGACGGGTGGTAGAACTCATAGGAGCGAAAGCCTTGCTCCCGGCAATGAGTCCCGTCGGCAGCAGACAGGGGCGGAGGCAGGTGGTAAAAATCTTGACCGCTTCCGCGTCGGCCGTCGGGAAGGTGGGGTCGATCGGGAAAGGAGTGTCATACCCCTTCTCGAAGAAATCAATGTACGGGTACCAATCCGTACTTTCGTTGTTGAGGCCCTTGTAGAGGGCGGCGAACCAATATGCCAAGGTGTCATCCGACATGGCCGCCCTGGTGCCATGGACAACGCTTCCCGAAAGAGATACATCGAGCTGGATCGGGCGTGGCCGATTCGGCATGATTGCCGGGGAAGGTGAGGACACCGAGGTCCGGATCGATGGCCTTGGTGGTATGAAGGGACAACCACATTTGGATGAACCACCAAGGGCCTCCCGGGTTCTTGACTGATCGGCCGTAGCGCAACTCCACCGAGACCTGGTGAAGGAGGAGGTAGGCCGATCCCGGAAGATACTTGCCCATAGGAAGGGCATAGGCTGTCGGCCGATACATCGGCCATCGGCGGGAAGTTGTTTGTGGGGCTTACGCTGACCCCACGGAAGAAAAAGTGGTCAAGCCACATGTTGAGGAAAGCAACGTGCTCGCGGCGATCGACCGAGCCGTGCCCTTTGTTGTAGGTCCGGATATAGACCTTCCAACCCCTGGTGTCCTTGGGATTGATCCGGTGGGTGGACTTGATGCGGATGGCGTCCGGGGTGGCCTCCGCCGTGATATTCAAATCGGCCAACATGACCAGTGTCTAGGAGGGTCATGGTAGCCGGGCCGTGCCCGAACATGAAGCGATTCAGGGCATCCGACCGAGAGATAAGAAGCGGCCGCTAGCAATGGTTCGTTCTTGTGGTGATCGGCTAGAGAGAGTTTGATGGCATGGGCGATGCCGATATTGGCCCAACCTTGTCGATGGGCGGCCGATACCCGGTTATACCAATCCCGCCACCCTGCGACGGGAGTCGGCCATGACCTAAAGCTACTTGGACCACTCGGCCGATAATGGAGATTGTTGCCGAAACGGGACCCGGTTCGTTTCGGCACGAGATGAGATCCGTGGGGTCCGGATCGCCCATGGGGCCCAAGAAAAAATGGGTCGGGATGTTAGAAGGGATGACGATTTGGTTCCGGATCTCCTAAAAACAAGGAATAGGGCTAAAATGAGAAACAAGACGGAAAGAAGATAGATTGTGAAAATGAACAAGAACAAGAACACAAAGAAAATTGCAAAAGTAGAGAAGAGGGATGCCCGAATGTACATTACCTCCGGAACGGCGTTGGTGGTGGCGACGACTCGGTCGGCGGCGGCGGCAGCAGCAGCAGCAACGAGTGGGATTCATGGTCACCGGGAGAAAAACGACGGCGGCGCGGTGGGAAGTTGAAAAGGCTCGAAAAGGGCAAAGGTCGCTAGAGCAGGGGAAGATGAAAGCCAAAGGAGAGGAAACAGATGGGAAATGACCAGGGGTAACCACGGCTTTTATGAAGAGGTGACGGGCGATAAAACCGGCGCAGATAAAAGAGGATAAATCAGTCCGACGCATGCGTTGCATACCCCGGACCGGGGGACATGTGTTGACGCCGGTTTTTGACCAAGGGACCCATTGTCGGCGACTATAGGTAAAAAGGGGCCGGTGGGCGGAAGGCCGACGGCCGCTTAGGCGAGTAAAAGGCGCGTCTCTCCCGGGAATCGTGCGCGGACGCCAACGAGAAGAGCACAACATTGATGGGCCTGGCCCACGTTATAAAATTAGAAATAATAGTTAGTTTTGGAAAAAGGATTCTAGTCGGTTAGGAAATCGGCTCGAGGAGGGTCCGAATAGGATTCTTTTTGCCGAGTATAAATACATACTCGGATGTAACATGTAAACTCGATTCACATCCAACACAACTTTCGGCGCATCGCCAAACCCTATTTTTCTGTCAAGTCTTTACTGTTTTGCGCGGGGATCTTCGGGGCTCCGGTCGACAACACGTTGGCTTGACAAGGTAATTATGTTGTCTAATTCTCGGCGCATTGTTCGTAATTAGATGGCTTAATTGCTAGTTATCCGGCGACCGGATCTGTTTTCGATCGGCGTAGTGAGTATCGGCGGGATGAGTCAAGTTGACCTGGTCCGGGCTCGTGGTGGAGGTAGTTTGACTTGTCCTGCCTCCCCGTTCCAGCTTTTGCTCACGGCGCCGATTGGCTCGGATCCGGTCGTTCGAGTCACGATAGCCGCTATGAGAATTCTTTTACATCTTGGCCGATTCGATCGTGCAGATTCGGTTGACGTGTCCTGTGTTTGCCTTTGCGATAGTTGACTTGTCCTAGGCGCATGCAGCCGATTGGCTAGGGTGTAGACTTACTTTCATAGTTAAGACGTTTATGATTGTGCTTGTCCTGAATCGGCCGGGCGTGCGCGGTCGTTAGACCTGGTCCAGCCGCGTGCCATCGATTGACTTGTCCTGTTGGAGCGATCGGTCGATTTGGGATCTGTGTGGTTGTATTTGTCTTACTTGTTCTTTCGGAGTGTTTAGCCGATTGCTTATCACGTTCATTAAGCTGTTTTATGTTCAACTAATTAAATCTGTTAAAGCTGCTTTTGGACCCGAGTTATTAGTACGATTTCATTGATCATCATTATACATTTAGATAGATCTAAATAATTCACTACTATAATCAATGGCAAAATCGGCCGGATGCCTGATCGGCCGATTTACTGATCTGATTGATGATTAAACCATCTTCTTACTACCAAATTAATCACATCCCATTAATAATTACCTTGTTTACATTTTATCCGATAATGCATCCCTGCAAAGTCTTAATGATGTGATCGTTTACCGACGGAATCGGCTGCTAGCCACCGATCGCATGTTATAAGCGTCGGCCGATTTCAGTATCGTTTGTATCGCAGTTCGTTTGCACTGGCATTTAATACATAAATGGATGGGCCGTGCTGCTCCGATCGATGGCCGATTTTGTCTATCTTACGCCAGAATCGGCCACGGCTGCACATCGGTCTATCTGGGCCGATGACCTGGAATTTTACACCTTTTATTGTCTTTGTTGGTTTGCAGGAAAACCATCCGCACGCACCAGCGCACACGAGAATCGGCGAGCCGAGCCGGTCCGTTGGGAGCACAGGACCCTGCGTCAGCTGGGGTTTCGGTGGACTCTCCGGACAACGGTGTGTCGGCGACTTTTGACGTCAACAGTTCTGAAAAAGTTCTGTTCCCTTCTAAGGTAAAAAAGAAATCGTTATAAGATTAAAAAAAGGTTGGAAGTGGCATACAAGGGAAACAAAATTTCAAATGACGCCACATAAGGGAAAGTAATTTTTTTAGTAGCAGAACAAAGAGGAGAACTTTTCCAAGGGTACGGTATACAAGGGATTCACTCAATCTATATTTAGTTTATTATTTTCTAGGGAGTATCGGAAATATGAACAAACCAACGACTTCACCGTTTTTTCCTCATGACTGCATATGCATGTGTGGCGTGGCCTCCAACCGCGCTCTTTATGGTCTCAAGATATAAATAGAGATATTTACCATGTCAGAACTATTGCCTCCCCTCTCTAGCTGGCCCTTTCATTCTCATCTCTGCCTCCATCGAGGCGGCAGCAACAGCTAGCCGTCCAAGATGGAGGCAACGGACCAGAGGTGGGCACTTGCGGCAACATTTCTGTGTTGTTTACTGCTGCTGGTAATGCGAGCTGCGGTGGGCTACAAGTGTCAGGACAGTTGCACCGGCTGCAATGACTCCACAGCTTTCATTTGCCGCACGATATGCGCAATCCCACGCGACACCATTATGGAACGAGATCGCAGTATATAATCTCACACACATCACATCGACAACGTCAACTGATTTAATTGAGCATATATGAAAAGAATTAAAACATCATCCTTTGATCTCGTCTTATTATCAAATTTTGATGGACAGGAGCTCTGTCCTTGGGCGCGGCTGCTCCAATTAACTCGGTGACCATGGCAGCTCCGTACCTGCCGGGAGAAGAGGCGTTCAACGAAGCCAACAGAGGAGCTAAAAAAACTAATGCATCTATGTAACAGCACCAATTAACAAATGCAAAGTTGCTTCTGCTATTATATATGTTTATATCTTGTGCGCATACATTTACCCTAATCCGTGTGGCCGACCAATATATCGACCATGGTACAAAATTATCGAACCTTTCTATTTTTTTGCATTTATTAAGTATGCATGTGTACGGTACGGGTTTCCGAACTTATTACGCATGGCTACCCGTGATTTACGATTCTCTAAGCAGGACGGTGATTGTTTGTGGAGTCCGTTGATGTACGTTGGACGTTCTGCGGTGCTCATCTATTCACTTTGGGCGCCACAAATTATATGGGTCCTGCTTAGAACTGGAAATCACGAGGAGTTGTGCCTAATTCAAGAATACCTCACACATGCATATGCTTAGATAAAAAAAATTGTGAATCTTCAGTATAAAAATTAGATAAATGATTACTGATATATATATAGAATAGATTGTGGGTCCACAAAACTTGACTTCTCCAACATCTGAACATGGAAAGTAGAAATGCCAAACAAAAAACAATGCATAAAAATCTTAAACTTATTAAGTTGTAGCCAGCTAGAATAGGTATAGTTGCTCGTAGGGCCTATTTGGTAGAGCTTCTCCGGAATGAATTTTCTGTGGTAAGTGATTCTCTAATGAGAAGTGCTCTTTGATTCTCTAGGATGAGATCTTAGTATCACAATAGAGAATCAGTTCTTAGAATTAGGAGAGATACTACTTTTTTTAGCTCCCAACTCAGTTCGTTTCAAAGAATCGCTCAGGATCATAATTAGCATATAATCACTTATCCTGCAAAATAATGTTTGATAGATCTCCCTTTATTCTACTTATAAATTTCATCTCTGTGAAGCTGTGGAAAAAAAAGGACCATAACATAGTGGATTTGCAACTCCAAAGTGAAGCTGCTCCATAGAGGATTTGTGTGGAGCAGATTTTAATACATTGAAGCAGTCCGAAAAAGGCCCCTTAAACATGTGAACACAACTCACAGGTTCCCTACAGCAAACAAGTTCATTGAGTGCTCCGTTCTCTATATAGACTACTAGTGATTGACTAATTCGACACACACACGCTGTACTGCATGGACTAGCGTAAACCTGCACGGACAAAATGGCATTCTCTCGATATAGTAGTAAAGATGGAAGGTTGTGGGCACAAAAAAACAAGGAGGAAAACAGGTATGGTGTGACCATGGGAAATAATTAAGCAGTAGAATATAGAAATCTGTGAAAGAAATAATGACAAGTAATTTTTAAAAAATAAATCTAGAATGACAAGTAATATGAAATGGAGAAATTATGTTTCATATTTTTTTCTTCTAGAAAACAGAGAGTAAATGCAGCCATTGTTAGATGAGTAAAATGCATGGATAACCATTGTACTTGTTCCATTGTTCCAGTTGGGCCATTGTACTCATGAAGTTGGAAATTACAGTCACTAAGCTTGCTCATACGCATCAATAAGGTCATTATCTTCATATCCCTACGTACTTTGATGATATGGGATACGTATATTTGTGACTCACCGTTCACGTAAGCGCCCAATCATCTACCCTCTAGTGGATCTTTTTATTCCTTTACATTACCACCTTCTCTTTATCAATTTTTTTTAATACATCAGTTCTATATTATTTATTCCTTTTGAAGAGAGACAAATACGCATATGTGGAGGCAGCTGTGACACTAGCCGTGAGTATCGATGAAGAAAGTGAGAGATTGTGTGTGCAGCAGCGACAGCGATGCAGCACCCTATGTTTACTATAAAAAAAAACAACACGACTGCAATCACCTAGCAGAAAGACCCAGATCACTGTTCATCAGGTAGCAATAGTAGACCAACATGGCTTGAGTTGGCGGACATGAAGATAATCAGGTTGAGCTCAATTTGACAAATAAAGTACAAAAATTTTGATCGTGTGTAAGGATAATGAAAGTTGCCTAGAGGGAAGGGGGGGGTGAATAGCCAATTTAAAAATAAAACCTAAAATTCACAAAGAACTTTGCGCCAAGTTAAATACTAGGATGGAACTTCTATCAATCAATCACGAAACTTCCTGACGGAACTTCCATCATTGACTAAACTTCCGTTACACAGAGAATGAACTTAATTTGTAATGCAGAAAGTAAGAGGGAACTCACAAATCTACTTGAATAGAAGTGTAGATGCAAGGTCTAGGAATAGAATTCCTAGACCTTGCATCTACACTTCTATTCAAGTAGTGGAACCTCCTCCCCGCAGGACTTAGCTAGCAAAACAACACACAAATAGATCGGCCACAATATGTGATAAGAAACAACAAGGACAAGAACAAGCACACAAGGATTTATTTCTTGGAGTTAAACAACCAAGTTGTCTACGTCTCCGTTGAGAGATCCACGAAGGACCGAGTCTCTTTCAACTCATAACCTCACCAAGCATTCACCAAGATCACGCTTGGGCCACCAAGCAATCACCAAGATCGAGTCAGACCTTCACTAAGTTTGCTTCTTCCCTTTCAAAGGAAAATCCAACCTGTGCAAACTTTCCAAATGGTTCACCAAAAGATTGGGAGCTCTAGGGCGACGTCTAGCCGCCTAGGGAACAAATCGCCAAGAGTAATAAGTGAATCAAAGCTTGTGCGTGAGGGAATCAAGATGCTTAAGTTTGGGAATGGAGTTTGGATGCTTGGATGCTATAGTTTTCCTCTATTTTGGATTTGGATCTCAAGAATGAGTGGAGGGGAGAGCAAGGAGTTGGAGCACGAAACCTAAGGTTTCAAATGAAGTCTCTCGCCTATCTCATGGAGTGGGAGAGAGGTATTTATAGATGGGGTCCAAAAAGTGTCGTTGGTAATGTAAGGACAAAGACATCATGCGAAACTTCCGACAAAAATGGAACTTCTGTCTAAAATTCTCCGGTGGCGACATAAAACAAAACTTTTGTCTTAGGATTTGCTCTAAGATTAGCACAAACATTTTGTTAGGTGGAAGCTCCTTCAAAGATAGAACTTCCATCAAAATGTTTATTGATGGAACTTCCGTGAAAATGTTTTTGGTGATGATGGAACTTTCTTCAAAATGTTTACGGTGATGACGGAACTTCCGTCAAAATGTTACTAGTGATGACGGAACTTCCTTCATGACTGGTTCACTATTTGAACTAGACCCCTTTTTGGTTTCTTTTGAGGTTAGAAAGTCATACAAGACTTGTTAGTACTTGAGCATAAGGATTCTCTTCAAACAAACATTAGTTCACCCCTCTTAATAGTGCAGCTTGCCTAGACTCAAAGAAAGGTTAGGAATATAGAGCAACAACTTTGAGCTTGCATAGGATTAATTTGTTGCGCTTTTCTTCACAGAACTTGATAACTTGATATGGGGCTCCCACTTGTATTCTGATTTATTGAGCATCATCACCTAGAGTTTGACTTGGAATTTCTCATTTTTGAAGACCATCTTCCTCATTGTATTCACAAGTCACTTGAGATCTTCAACATACTTGATACTTAGAAATATATAACTCTTGTTGCTTGGTACATCAACGTTGAGCTTCACCTTCCCTTCTCCTATGCTCCAGTTCCTCGGTGCTAAGACACACTTGCCCTTCACCTTCGCATGGTCCATTGAAATAGGTCATGCACAATTCTTCACCATCGAGCTAACTTAACTCATACATACCTTGTATTCAATATTGTGCTTCCTGTCAAAGATCTCCAATATTTCTTTGATCCAGTTGCTTGAATCTTGAAAAAGGTCTTATCATAAAACTTCACTTGATCACTCCATGTCTTGTTCATGCATAAGCTTGTGTTTATGAAACCAATATATTTTAACCATTGTCTTTGTACCATATCTTGAATTACTGCACATCTATAGACTTTTCAATATATTCTTCAATCACGTACATTCACAAATATCTCACCGATCTTCACAATGTACATTCGCAAATATAGTCCATACGAAATGCACCCACAATCTTCATTCCTACTTAAGCATTCTCACAAGAGCATTATTCCTTTAATCATGTTGTCATTCAATACACCAAAACCCACAAGGAATCTTGATGCATTTTCAGATAATTTTTGACATCACAAAAATAACGGATCCAAATAAGCAAATCAAGTCCAAATTGAAATGGAAAAATGTGTGCTTTGCTTACTGTCGTGAGTCATCAACAAATTCTTGGCAGCTATTACTTATTCTTTTTCCTTTCCGGTAGCTGATGCTTTTCTAGCCTCTAAATCTGTTGCTCTTTCATGTGTAGCGTGAACCTTCTTTTCTTGTGTCATTGTTTTCTTCTTCTCATGGCTAAGTCACAACCGTAGTCACAAATGCGTAGTTATCCTTCTCAAAAAGGAATAAATAATACTACCTACGTTCCAAAATGTAAGCATTTGTTGACTTTTTAGAATCGCCTTTGACCGTTCGTCTTATTAAAAAATTGTGAAAATAATAATATTTTTTTAATATTTTGATTTATTGTTAGATATATTTTAAATGTAATGTATTTGTTTTTATATTTTAATAAAAAATTTGAATAAGACAAGTGGTCAAATGCAAATCTGAAAAGTCAACAAATGCTTATATTTTGGAACGGAGGGAGTAGATGAGATTCATATATTAAGAAAATACGATAAAGAAGGGTGTAAATGTAAAGGAAGAAAACGATTCACTATATCGTAGACAATCGGGTGCTTACATAGACAATGAATCATGTATATGAGTATGCCACATCATCAAATTATGTAGGGATGTGAAGATAATGGCCGTATTGATGCATATGAGCTAGCTTAGTGACCGCAATTTGCAATTTTATGAGTATAATGGTTAAATTGAAACGATCAAATAAATGCAATGGTTATTCATACATTTTACTTATTAGATATATCTGTGAATATTCGTGAATATAAATATACCTATGTACATCCTTATTTTTTAAGACATCCATCGTGAGGTTTATAACTTTTTGACACGCTTCCACTATCTATAGAGATATCGCGTACCACTGAAACAAAATATTAACTGTAATCGTGACCTATATTGAGTCTATGACTAGAGCCTTTATCCCAACGTTTTCGATGAATTTAAGTTTTAAATTGTATTTAGCTTATTTCCCAAGAGGTTGTCGCCTCTTTGAACGGACGGATGAGGTACCGTTATTTACGTGTGGTTGCATGCATCCATGGTAAGGTATAAATAAAAGGTGTGTACGATGTTTCCCTCCACCTCCATTCTTAACCAGTACTTTGGTTCCCATCTTCACCTCCATTGCAGCAGCAGCTAGCCAGCTGGTCGAGATGGAAGCGACACGCCAGATGACGAGGGCGCAGGCGGCAGCGTTTCTGTTCTGCTTGCTGCTGCTGGCGACATCTCCACGAGTGGCATTGGGCAACAACTGCATGGAACGTTGTGCCGCCAATGGCTGCAGCGGCCTCTCGCAGTCCGAGTGCCACAAGATATGCTTCATCCCATGCTAGGATCCCAGCGATACGCAATATGACATACATTATCGAGAAGTTTTCTGGTGGAAAATAATGACTATTATTTGTTTCTCATCTAATGGCCTTATTTGGAGGGAAGCTTATTGATTACACTAGAAATTAATAGAATTTCTATTTATACAAAAAAATTAGCTGCACTAAAAATTTGCTAACTTATTAATAATGATGATTTTTGTTTATTATTAATATATTATTTTGACGATAATACCCTCAACAATAGTCATTAGTTGTAAATTTCTGAAATTAAATCTACACACCGTTGGATCCATCCAATGTCCATTAGTTGTGAACAAAATAATAAGTTAATAACAATTATTTTGAACCAGAAAACTCACATTAGTACATGGACATTGACTGATGGATCATCATTATTTCTTACCTGATTGATTCTGATCTGCAGGAGCTGTAGGCAAGGCTTCTCCAAGCAACCCGGCGCCCGCTGAGGCTACTCCATAGCTTCTGGCAGGAGTCCCTTTGCCCAAGAAGCTCAAGCCAGCTGCCAGCCAACGGAGGATCGCCTAAAAACTAGTAGTAATACATCACCAAACGCATCATGCTACTGCTACTGATGCTCCATGTTATGTATATGTACATAAATTCACTCCAATCTGAGTGGTCAACAAATATCTTTATGTGAAAACTGAAAAATATTGAGATATTTATTCTATCAAGATGTGTCTTCACGACCTTGTTTCCTAGCTAGCTTGCAACGTGCCCGTGTCACCTGTAAACAATGTCGATCGTGGCGTAGCTTTCATGAACTCATTTTCGTGCCGCTGCGACCTTGGCCCTATTTTTTAGATGTGGTTGTTGTGTTCGTTTTTCCATGTAGACAAAAGTATCAGGTTACTAGTGATCACTTTGTGGTATATGTTGCTTAGGGATGAAATCAAAGATGTTAAATTACCGGCGAGGCTTGTTATTTACAATTTTTTATGCAACACTTGCAAACATATATTCTGAATAAAATGAAAATGGAAATAGCACTGGTTTGTGGAAGTAATGTGAAACAATTTTTGGAGCCTCCCAACCATTTCCGAATTGAATCTTTCTGCTTTAGCATGGAAGTTACCGCTCATTTTGACTACCTTAATTTTTATTAAACAACTATTCTAAAAAAGGAAAATAACAGTCAGGCATAGGAACTTTAGGTTCATTTGGTTTGGATGTTCACAATAGTCGCCATATAAAGTTACCTTTGCAAAGTATCTCCCAAACAATTATTTTGTAGTGGTTGTGTTCTCAGTTATAAAATCGACACCATCTAATTTCTGTTGCTATTATTTTTATTTCTCATTTTTTTCTGTAAATACCGACGTATTTGTTTCAATAAATATCATTATCAATTTTAATTCCAATAAAAATAAAAATGAAATCATTTGAGGCTCATTCCAAATAGCTGCCATTTCGTTTTCGTTCTACTACTGCAGCTCCAGGTAACCTGGCGCCCATGGCGGCTACTCCACAGCTTCCGGTAGGAGTCCCTCTGCCAGGAAGCTCAAGCCAGCGACCAGCCAAAGGAGGATCACCTGAAAAGTAGTAGTAATACATCATCAAACACATCATGCTGCTGCTCCTTGTTATGTATATGTACATATATTCACTCCAGTTCGAGTGGCCAACCAATCTTTATGTGGAAACTGAAAAATATTGAGATATTGATTCTATCCAGATGTGTCTTTCCTACCTTGTTTCCTGTAAACGATGCCGCTCATGGCATAGCTTTTATGGACTCATTTTCATGCTGCTGCAGCCTTGGCCCTATTTACGAGACGTCGCTGCTATGTTTTTTTTTCAATGTAGACAAAATAATGAGGTCACTAGTAGTGACCCCTTTGTGGTACATGGTGCTTGTGGTACATGGTGTTTAGGATGAAATCAGGAATGTTAAATTACCGGTTAATCAAGGATTCTGAACAAAATGAAAATGAAAAAGGCAGTGGTTGGTGGAAGTAATGTGGAAACAATTTTGGAGCCTCCCAATCATTTTTGAATTCAATCTTTCTGCTTTTTCATCACATGACTCACACACATACATTCATGGCCGCATGAGCTATCTCTTGCTCGTTTGTAGCCCCCTCTACATCCACGCAAGCAACACCACACTGGAGGTAGGGACATTTGGCTCGAACCAATATACGTCCTCATGTCCTCTTGCAAACCATCCGACTCCAAACAAGCAATACACAATCAATTACTAGCTAGTGGTTCTCTCATGAATTTTTTCGCACATCAGTTTCACACATTAATATGCTTGGTTCTCTCATGAAATTTTTCATCCTTTGCAAGCTGAATTGCCCTTTGATTATCACAAAAGACAACACGATCAACTTGCTCAATGCCCAAATCACCAAGAAAACCATGCAACCAAATAGCTTCCTTCACTGCCTCAGTCAAAGACATAAATTCAGCTTCTGTAGTACATAAGGCAACCGTATGTTGCAATGTTGCCTTCCAACTAACACAAGACCCACACAGTTGAAATACATAACTAGTGAGGGAACGCCTCCAATCAAGATCTCCAACAAAATCAGAATCTGAAAAACCAACAACCTGTCCCAGATTTTCTATCCTTTGTTGAAATATCAAACCATATTTGCTTGTGCCTCTAAGATACTGAAGGATCCACTGAACTGCCTTCCAATGATCCTTCCCTGGCTTTGACATAAAACGGCTCACAATACTAGCTGCACGTGCAATATCAGGACGTGTGCAAACTATAGCATACATCAAGCTACCAACTTCACAAGCACAAGGAACTCTAGCCATGTACCTCTCCTCCTCAGCATCCAAAGGCCCAAATGAAGAAGAAAGCCTGAAATGTGCAGCCAACGAAGTAGAAATGGGTTTTGCTTGTGACATATGAAATTTTCGCAGAATTTCTCAATGTACTAACTCTGTGAAAGCCAAAGTCTACCCCGAGACTTGTCACGATAAATATCCATACCCAACAACCTCCTAGCTGCACCCAAATCCTTCATCTCAAACGCACTCTTGACCATGGCCTTTGTTTTATCAATAGCAGAACAACTCTTCCCTGCAATAAGGATGCCATCAACATAAAGCAACATATACACCCTTGAGCCATCTGCAAGTACCTGCTAAAAAACACAAGCATCATATGGGCTTCTTTCAAATCCATGGCTAGAAACATAAGAATCAAAACGATGGTGCCATTGCCTTGTAGACTGCTTCAAGCCATACAATGACTTCTTTAGCAAAAAAAACGTGATTTTCTTTGCCTTCAACCACAAAGCCTTCTGATTGTGCCATAAAGATTTTCTCCACAAGCTCACCATGAAGAAATGTCGTCTTCACATCCATTTGCTCCAATTCCAAATCTTATAGAGCAACTAAAGCCAATAAAACCCGAATGGAAGTATGCTTCACAACTTAGAGAGAATACCTCATGGTAATAATTTCCTTCCTTCGACTGAAGCCTTTTGCAACCAATCTAGCTTTATACCTTGGAGCATCAACTCCTGGAGAAGAATCTTTGAGCTTAAACACCCATTTTAAACCAACAATTTTGCGCCCTTTAGGCGGCAACACCAAGTCCCAAATCTTATTCTTATGCATTGATTCTATCTCCTCTATCATAGCCTGGACCCAACTTGCTGCCTCGGGACTGTTAATTGCCTCTCTGTAAGTGCTAGGCTCATCTTGCTCAATATCCTGTGCAACTGTCAAAGAGAAAGCAGTTGTGCCTCTACCTCTCGCAACTGTTGTGACCCACTCTCCATAACGTTGTGGTGGCTGCTTTTGTTCTGAATGCGATGTGCAATAGGAGAGTTTGGAGCATCCGAAGCTCCACCTGAAATTGTATCCTCCGACTGAGCTGCATCTAACTCAACATCTGCCTCATCCGTGTCACCATGAACACCATATGCAGACTACGACAATAATAGTTGCCCCTGTTGCTCACTCGTCAACTGTAGTAGACTCGATCACCGGAGTCTCCACCTCAAATGTTACCCTCGGTGCTACCCGCTCTGCCTTAGAACCACCACTTGTAGATGCTCCACCCGAAGTGGAAGGATCTCCCAACTGTCGACAACCTGGAGTACCGATTGCCATCTCATCGAAGGTTACATCTCTACCGACGATCCCTTTAGGGGTCTATTTTCTTTACACCACAAATGATACCCCTTAACTCCATCACCATACCTAAGAAAGACACATTTTTAATGCTCAAGGTTGCAACTTGTTCTAGTGAATATGAGCATACGCCGGACAACCAAATACCCTCAAGTGGTCATATTGAGGAGGCTTGCCGGACCATACCTCCTCCGGTGTCTTGCACTCAATAGCTATCGATGGTGAGCGATTGACCAAGTAGCATGTTGTGGTAAGTGCCTCTGCCCAAAGTTCTCCGTGGTAACCCTGCATGAGAGAGAGCATACAACGGGTCCTCTCCAACAACGTCTTATCCAACAGTGGTGTAGTGTCTTGTGATGCCGGTGTCCCGACAATAATCCTCAAACTCTCCCGAGCGGAACTCTATGCCATTGTCTGATCTCAAATATTGACCTTCCTTTCTGTTTGTGTTTGACGGAAACGAGCAAATGTCTCATCCTTAGACTTTAGGATGTAGACCCAAACCTTTCTGCTGGAATAATCAACAAAGGTTAGCAATTATTTTCCACCTCCAATCGAAGTAACCGGTGCCACACCCCCACAAATCAGTATCCACATATTCAAGAATGTCTCTAGTGATGTTTACAGACCTGGTGAACTTCAAACAAGTTTGCTTCCAAAAACATAATGCTCACAGAATTGCAAACTACCTGTCTTTCTGCTGCCCAACAGACCACGACAACTCAATTCAGCCATACCCCGCTCCGACATGTGCCCCAATCTCATGTGCCACAAAGTGGTCATAGTGTCATCATCCACCTCGAAACTAGAAGCCACTGCAGCAGACCCAGTAAGCAAACTACCCTACAAAAATACAGATCATATGTGTCCGGAGCAGTAAGAACCTTCATCACACACAAGGAACCTCCGAACAACTTGATCTGATATCCGTGAGTCACAAACTTGTATCCCTTCTGATCAAGTGCCTTAAAAGAGATCGGATTCTTGGTCAGCCCAACCACATGGCGAACATCTATAGTGTGCGAGTAATGCCATCAAACATCTTGAATCTGATTGTCCCAATACCAACAACTTTGCACTTTGTGTAGTTGCCCATAGAAACCGAGCCTCCATTTAAAGGCTCATAAGTGGCAAACCACTCCCTGTGCGGACACATATGGTAGGAACAAGTAGAATCATGAACCCAACAGTGCTGAAACTCATATAACAATCAGCTAAAACACTAGAAGCACAATGCCCAACCGATGAACAATCTGCGCTGACTACAAGCAAATGCCACACTCAACTGAATCACCATCTACAACGGACACACTAGCTGAAGAAGAATTCTCACCCTTGCTGCCATCATTTTCTTTGTCCTTCTTTTTCTTCAATTTAGGACAAGTCCACTCGATATGGCCCTTATCCTTGCAATAGTTGCAACGAATATCATTAGTGTTGCGAGAACGTGACTTAGATTGGCCCTTTGATATTCTTCTACCATTGCTAAAAGATTCACCACCACCATGACCACGGTCTATGGACCTCCCACAGTTCACAACAAGACCTTCACCTTCACCATGATTCTCCAAACGAGTCTTCTTGAGCAAATCCTTTGACAAAAGGATAGAAGTAATATCATCCATGGAGATAGAATCTGTACCATAAAGGATATGGTCTCTAATAACATCATATGAATCCAGGAGTGAACACAAGAACAAAATAGCCAAATGATCATTATCCATAGAGCTGCCCACATTTTGATAATGAAGCACCACCTTTTTGAACTCATCAATATATTGCTTGATAGGAGTGCATTCATGCATACACATCCCAAACAAGCGCATCATGATGTAGAAATGACTTGAGAGTGTCTTGTCCAAATAGAGAGATTCTAATTTCTTCCAAAGAGCTACAACAGTCTTCTCCTCACAAACTTGCCTCAAAACATTATCTGCAAGAGCCAAACGGAGTACTGCCAATGCCTTCTTACCAATTTTCTTCATCTCCTCCGGAGGTAGTGTAGCCAAATCTGGATGAACCCCCTGTAAAGCATATCCAAACCTCTATCAACCAACATAGATTGTATTTTCACTTACCATAACCAAAAGTCACCATTTCCATCAAACTTGCTCACTTCCAAATTTGACATTTTGAAGCAAACCAGCAACAAAGCAAGTGCCTTTGATATAACACAGCTCTTATACCAGTTGTGACACTACAAGAGAAACACCCCTTTAGCAACGTATATATGCGTTGCAAGAAATCCATATAAGTGTTGCTAGGGTCTTTACCAACGCATCTTTTATGTGTTGCTACAAGTGGCGTTGCAAGAGTCAATTGCAACACATAAGTATATTGGACATTAAGAAAACAAAATAAAGATATTACTTCGATTCCTGTATCTTGGATTACGTATGTGGCAATAAAGACTTGGCTAATGTGAATATAAATCGAAAAGACTTGTAAATACAGAAAAAATATTGAACTAGAAAACACAATCTAGATCCTAAACACAGATAAGAGATGAATCCTGTAGTTCAAGGAAAAATGAAGGGCATACGGTTCATCCAACAGAACCAGACAATTGGGATTTGAGGGTGGGGAAACCGACTCACCAGCACCATGCGCCGCCACAGAAAATTGATGAATCGCCGCTGCCGCCGCCGTGCGTCCGAGGGTCGGCTTCTCCTCCGCCACAAACTCTGGACACCGTTGTGCATCCAGGATGTAGCACTGCCCTGCCGTGCATCCGGAAACAACCGCCGCCGCCTCGTCTACAACTCCAGGAATCCTAACCCTAGACACACGGTGAGAGGCCACGGTCTCCGCCACCTCGCGACTGCCTGCGGGCCATCGGAGGCGAGGGAGACCACCGGCTCCGCCAATGGGGACCTCGAAGCTCGCCTCCTCCCCTGTCAACTGTAGCAGCACAGGATGGTTCTTTTTTTGAGAGAGAGAAGCACGGGATGTTTCGAGGGAGAGGAAGAATGCTTGATTGGAAGATGAGGGGAGGGGTCAGCGGTGGTTGTTTTTATCTTAATAATCGGTCTGCGTGCGGCGGGGTGGGCGAACCGTTGCGAACGAATGGGCCTGTAACGCTAGCTATTTCCGTTGCAATCTATCCGATGCTAAAGGGGGTTTGTATTGTAGTGTGAGCGTAATGAGGTAGCGGAAATAATCAAAACAACAAGCTAACTTCTCACTGGCATTTCACCGAACACCTTGTGTGCAGGACCCAAAAAGAGCACCTATGCTTCAAACCCCACAACATCAGGTTGTCCAATGATCCAACCAAAATCTACTTGCAAAAATTAGCTCATCACAACATCAGCCCCATCATCTAGTCACCAAGATATCAAAGAACACACATATGTCTTCTTATGTCAAATCATCCATACAAGCAACTACTTGAAATATGAACCAATAGCAAGCAAGATGGTGACTTAATCAACTCGTATGGCAAAGAAAATACCGAATCAATAGAAGACACAGAGATTTACGTGGGAAATCCCTTGCAGGAAAAAACCCACGGGCGACTGCGAGAAACAATCCACTATGAAGATGAAGAATACAAGAGGTGGGAGCCAACAAGTGTGGGGAGGCTCCAAATCCCCAAATCACTCTCTCAAATTGGTGGATTTGGTGCCACTCAATCCTCTCACTTTTCACCCTAACCCTAAATGTCTCTCGCACAAGAACAAGTGAACCAACATAGCACTTTCGGGTTGGTTTTGGGGCTGGTTTCGCAATTTTATAGAACACCCCCTTAGGTTGCAATTTGTGCAGAAAAGCCCCTATTTAGCCTAGTACACATATAAGGAATGTTTTGCATGATATATTAGCTAAATTGGACCACAAAGAGTGAAATTAGGAGCTGCATATCACAATTCTCCACCTCGGCGACAATTGAACCATAGGACCACCAAAAGTCCAATCCTCAAATTTCTCATCTTGAAGTGAATAAATCAACATGTAACAAACCCACCGCCTCCAAAGCTCTACTTGGGAGCTAATTCGGGCAAGCACAAATGCCCACCAAGTTTAAGCGGTGCTCAAACTTGGCCTTCGGAACTACCTTGGTTAACATAACAGCTGGGTTGTCTTTTGTGCCAACTTTCTGGACATACAAAGCTTTTCTTTTCACGTGAAGCCGAATAAAGAAATTTATGGCAGAAAGACCCCCGTTCAGCCTAGTACACATATAAGCAATGTTTTGCATGATATATTAGATAAATTGGGCCACAAAGAGTGAAGTTAGGAGCTGCATATCACAGTGTGGATGCCGAGGAAACTGAAGCTCTATTTTCGTTGTTGAAAAGAAAAAATATAGGTGGCCATGGCAGCGAGCAAGTCTGCGACGTTCTTGCCACACCGTTTCTTCATTGTGTGGCTGCATGCTCCTATGGCCCTTCAATTTTGTCATCTCCTTCCTATCAAGCCGTCGTTAGATATAAATACAGAATAAGCCATAGACATGTTGTCTTCCACCGGACGGCCCATGCTCCTCCTCCCGCCGGTCTCATCTCTCCACACCCATCTCCATCTCCATCGAAGAAGCTAAGCATTCAAGGATGGAGACGATGGGCCGGAGGAGGGTGCAGGTGCAGGCTGCTGCTGTGTTGGTGTGCTGCCTGCTACTGGCGACATCTCCGCAGGTGTCGGCAGCGGGATTCTGCTTCAAGGACTGCTGGAAAAACCATTGCGGCCCCAACCCGTCTCCCATCAGCTGTTTCTTGGACTGCACCGAGTTTTGCGACCGTATGTACAACCTCCCGTCATATGCGTCGATATTAATTTAAGCATGGCCATGGTTGATAATGGTCTTCTTCATCTGATCTTGTGTGATTCTGATGCAGCATTTGCAGCTTCAAAAGCAGCTGTTCCAAAGAAGAACTCGGCGGGTGCCATTGTAGCAGCTCCACCACTACCGGATGCAGCAGTGCCTCCAGTGTCTGCCAGGAAACTCAAGCCCGGACAATCGCCCAAAAGCTGATACAAGCACGGTGCATCCACGTCTTACAGCACCAAACACACACGCAAGCTGCAGCTGCACCTGTTATGTATATGTACATGTACTCACTCTAATCGGTTGTGAGCAGCCAATCTTTATATTGACTTGAAAACTTCTAAGAAGGCTCCATCCAAATGGGGGTCTCTTCGCTCAGTCTTCACTGTGTAGTCTATCGGGGCATTATTATATTGTGAGAAGTGCTTCTATGCTTTTTGAAAACAAGAAGTGTACAAATTTGTCTGGTAATTGATTAGCTCTGGAACCCAGGTCCTGATCGTAAGTCCACCTCCCCTCTGTTGATGTAGCTCCTCTCTGTCTTGCCCTAGGAAAAGGTTCTCAGCACATACAAATTTTAGGGGTCACCGACAAAAATGAAATTTGGAAGTTTCAGTAAATAAGCTTAATTGTATTTTAAAATGGTCAGCATGATCTGATGAAAAATTGGCTATATAAATGACATTGAATTAAGATAGTTTATAATTAAATTTTGACAATATACTTATGTCAGACCCCATAGATAAAGGTGATATTTCGATGAAATTCTGCCAAAATATTTTTCTTAGGTCTCACCTACCATCGTCCTCCTCGCTAGCTCCTCTCTCTGTAGCTGATTGCATACGCAATTCAAGTCGCAAGGAGTATGCATTCAGCGTCACTCATGCCCCATCTAACTCCTCTTTGTAGTGGTAGGCAGCATCCCGTTTTGCCTAACCTCCTTCCACTACTACAAAAACAGTTCTCTTCCAGCAACCCCTATTCACGTCTGCCTTCATCGTACAAGTTAGGAGATAGCTCTCTATGAGAGCATTGAACAACATTAGTATTGTTCCTCCCTCTGCAGATCCATGCAAACTTCAAAAATGAATGTTCAAAAATCTTCTTAGGGGGCATCCATATCTATGAGAATATCCATGGGACACCCTGCAACTTGTAGGGAAACAAAACAGCTCCCATATCTCGTCACGGTAGTGCAGAGCTGACCTACAATACAATTGTTCAAAAAATGAACCAGAGTATTCTATAGATACTATGGTATGTTATGATTCAACGGTTTAGATAATTAAATCAGTGCCAAACAAATTTTACTTCTGTTTTATTTACAGTCAATGGAGGAGAGTGTCCCCTCATGAGATTTTCATTAAAACCGGTCTTCAACAGGCCAGGGCCTTTGTTACAATGTTAAGCGCAAAAAAAAGGGCAAACTTCCTTTGTTACAATGTTCAATGAATCACTTTTACGTACTAATTTTTTTGGATAATATTATTAAAACAGGGTTATATCATAAACATATTTAGAGTAGTATTTTTTGGATAATGGATAAAATATCTGGCATTTTGCTTTGTTGCATATGACCCAAAGTGTGACACTGTTATATAGTTCATCAAAAAGCATGCAAAATTAACCGGCCACACACCAATTAGGAACTAAGACTATTGCAATGGTCATCCATTTTTTACAAATAAACTCATGGCTACGACCTCCAGGGATTGGCAAGCTTGAATGATGAACTCCTGATGTGACTCTCTTTGGAGCAATCTCCAGTGGTACCAGTGTGTTCCTGTGAAGATAACCTGCATTAACGAAACAATTGATTTCTTGTTAAAAACAGTGTCGTTGCGGCAGAGCCACCATATTGTTTTTCCTTCCCTTCCCATGCCCTATGCCATTGACCCGATATATGACTAATATTATTGGGTTTTCGTATCCCTGTAAAACCATTAATAATGCATGAGATGTTCTTAGTTAAGTGACACTCAAAGCAAAGATGATGTATAACCTAAAAAAAGCAAAAGATGGTGTATAATTTTGTTGTGATCACATAAGCTACACTTTTGAGAACCCTTTCATCTCTTTCTTGCTAGATTATCCTTTGTTAGAATTACCCCTTTGGCTAGATACCATAAGAAAATCTTGACTTTTAGAGGGATTTTAATTTTCCAGTCTCCGGAGGTAGGACTTTGGTTAGAGCAACATTGCATTATGGCACGGACGAAGAAAGCTCCATTTGCATGTAAGGGCCATTGAAAGGTGTCAGTCTCATCGCTAAGCAGAACATTGGTTAGCTTATCAACCATATATAAAGTAGTATTAAATAATATTTTCTCATATTTTGATAAGGCAAAATTATTATCAAATATGACTTCATATGTGCTCATCATCCATTTTGTCCTACTCTGCCACCTCTTATGCACGTAGTCAGTGATGCTCCTTTAGTCCTTTTGCCAGTAAAAACTTCAATTCCAAAACTATAAGGTAACACAGAATTTGATAGTAAATTTAGGGTCTAAAATTAAATTTCACCTTCTCTCCTCATGGAGATACATATAGCAAAAATAATATATACAGTATTTTTTTATATATATGTGATCCAGACATCTCTCTTTTTTTCCCTTTGAAAGATAGGTGGCCAGTTCTATCTATGTACCTGCGATGTTATAGCTACACCGTTTAGTCCTTGTGGCTGCATGCACTTGCGGCCCTCGCTCGCGTCTCCCACTAAGCATGTTGTCATATGACATATAAATAGAGATATACACAATGGAGTCCTTGTCGTCTTCCTCCGGACGGCCCAATTCTCCTACCGGTCTCATCTCTCCATCTCCATCGCAGTAATCAACACAGGATGGAGACGATGGGCCGGAGGACGGTGCAGCAGGCGCAGGCGGCCGTGTTGCTGTGCTTCGTGCTACTGGCGATGTCTCCGCCAGCGGCGCTGGGTGACTGCCACGACCAATGTATGGCCTCCACTTGCAGCCCCGACACCTGGCGCTGGATCTGCTACCTCGCCTGTGACGAGACGTGCCAGGGGCAGTCAACCATGGGAGCAGACGCCAACCGTACAACCTCACCTCGCGTCGCATAGAAATCACAATTAACTTTGCATCCAAGTTAATTAGCTAGTTAACTGATCTTGTGCAATTCTGATGCAGCGTTTTTATCCTCGAAATTGGCTGCTCCAAGGAACTCGGCAGGCGCCGTAGCAACTCCACAACTGACGGGTGGAGAAGCGCCTCTGCCTAGCAGGAAACTCAACCCAGGCAATGGAGAATCGACCAGAAACTAAACACTCCCACGTGTTACAGCACAAAACACACATGCAAGCTGCGCCTGCACCTGTTGTATATATATGAGATGATCTCTCTGTGTTGGCCGTCAATCTTATATATCAAAACAATTCTGAGAAAAATGCATCCATTATTATTAGTCCTTTTTGCAGGACATATGAAGCATGCAATTCATAAAAAACCAATCGACATAAACCACCTATATATTTTCTGAAGGCTATGCTCATCTTTCACGCATGTTAAGCCTCTGAAAATACGAACCAAACAAGCCCACTTTAATCACTTTAATAAGTATTACAACAAAAATAATGGTTACAACCACAAGACCATGGATTCATGTTTACCATGCACAAGTTATACTCGCCTATACAGAG
Organism: Chloris gayana; assembly: GCA_031894775.1. Classification (NCBI taxonomy): domain Eukaryota; kingdom Viridiplantae; phylum Streptophyta; class Magnoliopsida; order Poales; family Poaceae; genus Chloris; species Chloris gayana. Next base: position 406,034 of record JAUNZO010001285.1, read on the forward strand.
ATATGGCAGTTCCAAAGCATCAACAACAAACGGGCACATATCACTACTTAAGACTCAAAACATGTTAATAATACAGACTGCATGACTGAAAATAGTACTAGTTAGCTTATCTCACTTATTAGGAACACCACAATTTACATTAAGTAAATTTTTCTTCAAATTTTGACTCAGTTGATTGAAAAAGGTTTTTACAGCTAGCCATAAAGTTTTAAAATGCAATGAGAAGCCTCTATGAGATGGGCTTTGCACATCCATATTTAGTTATTAGAGCAACTCCAAAAAGATTAGTTGATAATATTTTCTATACTTCTTGATTCAAATACTCCCTAAAATAAAACACACCTACAAAAAAAATATTTTAATAATGCAATGGCCTCTGTAAATTTAACAAGAAGACTAGCTAGCAATACTTTCTCTCCAAAAGTAGCTAGCAAGAATTCCGGAATGGAGAGCCACTAAATTTAGAGAGTGAGTTTGATAATCTGTTGGTTCTTCTCTTGTAGTTGCTAAATAATAACTAGATTTGACCCTATAATCCTTTTTTGTTTATTCTCTTGGAGTTGCTCTTATATATTACTATACCCAACCACCCATAGAGTAACTGCATACTATAGATGATCCGTTTCCTAAACGCCCAGGTTTCAAGGAAAAACAATTCTTTGTAAAGTGTCTTATGCCTTCACTGGAATCTAAGAATTTCACAGGAATCACATCGGAATTTCAGAAAAAACCTAGTTTCCTTTTCACATGAAACATAGGATTTGAGAAGAAATAAAATCATAGTGTACCAAGGTAGAGTTTTAATGTAATATCTTTTTATGTGTGATCAAACAAAGTGCACATGGACAACCATTTATCTTAAGTGTTGTTCTATGTTTTTGCGAAATTCAATTGTTCTTGAGATCTAAAGATGAAATAGGAGACTTTTTGTAGTGTTTAGGTAGAAACTAAAATGTGAAGATGATGGTGTCACCATCTGATGCATTATTGGAGATTGTGTTGAACAAATGATAGTTTTGGTCACACTATTCGATCTAACGTCAATGAGTGAATGGGAATGGAGAGACAATAATGAGAGACACCTTATGGCTTATGCGCACTAGCTAAATAAAGCGTTACATTTGCACTAAAGTTCTTCTCGGACTTAGGATGGATCCTAGGGCCGTGATGCCTCCAGTGCCACCAACTCGTTCCGCAGGGTGCAGCTCTCGAAAAAGGAGCAAAGAATTGTGCAACACTACGGGGAAAATTAATGTTTGTCAATTGTCCCACTCTTTGCCGAGTGTTTTTTTTATGGACATTCGGCAAACAACGTATTTGCCGACTACCAAATAAAAAAACATTCAAAAAAAATACACTCGGCAAAGATGTTTTTACCGAATGTATTTTTTCTTTGCCAATGTATGTTTTTACACTCGGCAAAAGTAAGGATTTGCCGAGTGTTTTGTGTTACACTAGGTAAAAAAAAACTTTTTTGCTCTTTTGTCCCCCAAATTATATTTTCCTCTCAATATACAACATGTATTACTCTATGTTAAAGTTTAGTATTTTTTTATGTTTATTTGCTACATTTAATTAATTAGTTACATTTCAAGCAATTGTTTTGAATAAAGTCAAATTTGAACTACAAGTGATTCCAATAATAAAATACAATGAAACATATTCATATCATTTAGTCCAATTTAAGACCTTACCCAGGAAATAAAATTAAGTTATAAATATCTCGTTTAACAAATATGATCACTAATGTGTGTGAATGATTTTTAAATTCTAAGAAAAGAAAATAAAGTCTAAAAATCATGAAATTTGTTATGATGTTATGGTATCACACGGGGAAGCTTCAATAAAAGGTAGGGTGAATTTTGCACAAGTTGTCACATACATTACTTATGAAACGAAGAATCTCCGATGAAGAACATTAGAGTTGAGAATGAGTCATTAAGATTTCAAGTCAAATTGACGATCGAACATAAATTTGACATCAAATCATTTTGCATCGGTAACAGATAATGTAAATTGTATCATGCCAAAATTTCATTATTTACAGAATTGTTTTAATTTTTTTGTTAAAAAAATTGAAGTACACATGAAAATTAGTTTTTCGAGTGTCGAGAAAAACACTCGGCATATCAGTCTTTGCCATGTGCTTTATGTGGCACTCGGCAAACCATGCCACGTCACCAATCCATGGATCCAAAACGAAGCTCTGCTATTGGTCTGGCTGCTCCACCGCAGATCGGATAAGGCTCCCTCCCCTCTCATTCTCCACTGCACAGAGCCCCCTCCCTCTCCTTTCTCTCTCCATCAGATAAGGCGCATGTGCCTCGACGGACAGGCGGCCCCCACAACGGGGCCTCAGTGGGCAGGCGGCAGCGACAGGCACGAGCGTATGGCGGCTGCAGGGGCGTGGTGGCGGCGGTCACAGGCCACAAGGCGCACGGCGCCGGCGACTGTAGGGCACAAGCACGGGCTGTTGGGTGGCCGGCGGCTCCGACGAGGGGCGCGACAGCTAGGGTGGCTCGGCGAGGGACATGGTGGCTGCAGTGGCTCCGGCCATGATGGTGAGTCGTTATGATATATTTATTTCATTTTTTTCGAAAAATGTTGCCGAGTATATCACACTTGCCGAGTGCACGACACAATACACACAACAAAGAGCCTTTGCCGATTACAGGTATGTCGAGGGCTCTTTACTGAGTGCGGTACTCAACAAAGACGTTGCCAAGTGTTTTTGTGACTTTGCCGAATGTCCCTGACACTTGGCAAACTACAGTTTCCGTAGTGCAACAGGAGTTCTAAACTTACCATGAAAAGGATTAAGGAACCATGTCCTCGTCCTAGGTAGTTGAGTCAACCACTTTCATCCACCTCTCAGTCTACAGTGACTGGAAACCAAACGCAGAGGTCGCAGCATCGCACCGTACGGGGCGGCACGACGGCAGCACCAGAGCTTCGGTTAGGAGCTCACTTGTTAATTTATCTCATCCGGATACCGAACAACCGGCCGGCCGAGCACAGAGAGACTTGTGTAAGACCACACAACAGTGTATGCTCGCTAACTACCGTGCCCAGTAGTAGTATATAACACACAAGCAACTAACTAAACCGCTACAGGATCGGATGGATGGTTAACAACAGGCATCATCCAACCTATTATATATGCCTTGTGTATATACGTACGTGATCTCGTGACCACCTTGTTTAGTTAGTACCAGTATATCTCTTGTTTTGCGTGTGTCGTTGACCAAAGAAACAAGAATGCTAACCACACTACTCACGCGGCCATACGTACCCAATCAGTAGCTGCGGTTGGGTCGTACTCAACGACTCTACAGCCAGTGTGAGTCGGCTACCTCCAAGACACCAGTGGCAGCTCGGTCGACGCCCGTTTCGTTCTTTAACTACAATGGCCAGCAAGCTAATCCTCTCCTTGATAATTAATCCACCATTAGCAGATCCGTTCCTTTTTTTTGTGAATTTGTGAGTTGCGTATCGACAGACAGATAAGTCTGGTACAGATGTGCGGCAGACCAGAGTTGGTTAAACAAAGCGATGGAAGAGAGGATACAATAGGACAGAGGTAACGGTAACACATTCGTTCCCACAGCTTGTCAGATACTACTCTGTTCCTAAATTGTTATCACCGTTTGACTTTTTTCATCACGTGTGACCATTCGTTTTATTTAAAAAGATTTAAGAAATATCATATATTTTATTGAAATGTATTCTATCACTAAGAAAACTTGAAATGTAGCCAATAACCTTTTATATCTGAATAAATATTTTGAATAAAATGAATGGTTAAATATAACAAAAAAAGTCAATGGCAACAATAATTTAGAAACAGAGAGGGAGTACTCGTGAGGATGGAGGTGGGTACCAATTGGGTGGTCACGGGTCATCACCTTAGTATATTCGTATAATTAATTTGTGACGGTCGAAGAAATTTCTAGCTCTTTTGAGTTGATCCTTGGGTCGATCCACGACCCACAATTCAGAAAACATGCATCGCTAGGTACTCGGGAGAATCGGCAAACGCCTCGACCGGGGGCCTGCAGAAGGAGGCCGGGCTTCTGCAGTATTTAGTTACAAATTAAAATTTGCAGGTGATCGATGGCGTTGTCACCCTCGTCCTCGTGATGCGTTACTGGAGTTGGTGCTGCTGAGATGACGTAAATCTCGGATCAACAAGCGGTCACGCTGTTGGATACACAATGAGCGAATCGAAACGGGGGCGAGATAATAATGAGACACCTCACACTCGCTGACTATATAGAAGAAGAGTTACATTTGGACTAGAGATGCTACCGGCCTTAAAACGGAGCAAATAAGAATTGTGCGACAGGAGTTCTAAACTTACCGTGAAAAGGATTCAGGAGCCGCGCGTGTCCTCCTCCTAGGTAGCTGTGTCAACCACTTTCATCCACCTCCCAGTCTGCAGCGACTGAAAACCAAACAACCGGCCACGGGTCCTCGATGGATCGGTTAGCAGCAGCTCGATCACTTGCTAATCCATCTCATCCGGATATATACCGACCAACCGGCCAAGCGAATAAGCACGGAGACTTGTGTAAGACCACAGAACCGTAAGCGCGCTATAACTACCGTGCCCAGTACTAGTAGTATACAGTAGTATACTAGCACAAGCAACTAACTAAACCGCTACAGGATCGGATGGTTCACACACACGCATCATCCAACTGTTGCTATGCTTGTGCATATACGTGATGATCCCGTAACCGGCTTAATTAGTATGTATGTCGTCGTTGACCTCACAAACAAGAACGCTAACCTCGCTACTCATGCGGCGGCCATATAACGTACCCAATCAGTGGCTGCGGCTGGGTCGTATTCAACGACTCTACCGGCCGGCAGTGCGAGTCGGCTGCCTCGAAGACGCCCGTTTGTTCGTTCTGTAGCTACAAACAATGGCCAGCCAGCTGATCCTCTCGTTGATATCCAATCCATCCATCACTACCAGCAGATCCGTTCATTTGTTTCTGACTTTGTGAGACTTTTATACAGGCAGGTAAGTCTGATAGCAGTACTACACAGGTGTGTGTTCATCTGTGGCAGACCAGAGTTTGTTAAACAAAACGAGGATACGGAGAAGATAGGTACACCGGGACAGAGGTAACAGTAACGTATTCGTTCCCAGCTTCTCGTCAGGTACACACACGGGCGAGACGGCAAGCGCAACAACCCCTGGGCCGGTGCCCCCCACCGCAACAGCAGCGGCCGAGCCCACGCTCCCAACCGCCGGGTGCCCGGCGGTTGAGGGATGAGACGCGCCCACGTACGCTACCTAGCTCGCATGTATGCGCAGGTGGCGGCGTCGTCCACCGCCGCCCACCGGCCATCAGGCAGCAGGCCCCAACGGCCGCGCGCGCGTCGCTCTCCATCGGCAGCTTCCTCCGCACGCGCACGGGGGATGAACACAGCTCCAACACACGCTGGAAGTGGCACGCCGCTACAGCGACCTCACATCGCGCGGCGGGATCCCCTGCGAAAGCGCCGCGGGATCCGATCACGCCGGCCCTATCCCGTCACCGTACCGTGTAACGGGTGCCGGTTCCGAGAATAATCCCGTGTGCACTGTGCCGGGGTCGTCGGCCTCCGAGATCCTAACTAGCTAGGGCCTAGGGGACGGGCGGCACGCAGCGCAGCACGACGTGCCCACGGCTACCTCGTCTTCGCGTCGCGCTTGCTCACGGCTTCGTTCCTCACGTGCCGTTCTGCTGAACTTTTCTGTAACTAGGAATGTACACGTAACATTTTTACTTTGAGAAGTTTTTCGGTCCAAAATATACTGACCCACAAAAGTTTGAGGGGTTTTTTTTTTAATTGCACTCTTAATTAAAAAAATTATTGTTCACAAAAAAAACTAAAGAATTTTATTTTTTTCACAAAACAATGAACCATCATAACATTATTGCAAACATATTACACACGCTATAGATTATTTGAATCACTAATCTTGGTTTATGTTATGATTAAAGATAAAAACTAATGGCTACAACTCTATCACTTTGACGATATTGCACCCAACAAGGTAAAATACTGGCTAGTTGTTGATATTCTATACTAAATCTATACCGTTGGATCAAAATACTTGCTACTACTAGTTTTGAAAATCTTCTGGCCAGTATTTCGGACCAAAAAACTCCTCTTTACTTTAGGCTATGAAAGGACATTTTTTACTTTCAGAAAGAAAAGGTTCTTCATTGTGAAAGGATACATTGACAATGGACAAAGATCGTGGGCTCCTAGTACGCGTGCTATCAATCACACACTACAAAGGTGAACGGAGGTGAAAGAAATGGTAATAAACTCTTGTCCGTGGTTCAGAACAAGAGGAGACCCAACGTTTGGAGGATATGACAACTCTGGTGCCCAACCATGCATGCATGTTGTTTTAAATACATGAAGAGAAAGTTGAAAATCAAGTTTTATATTCAGATTATCACCTTAATGTCATGGAGCATCTGGACAGTGAGAAATGATTGGTTATTTAATAACATTGATCCAGCGGTTGAAGAATGCACTCCACGGAGCCAAAAGAAAATACTTCCTGAAGATAGAAGAATGGTTGTGTTCAATTTCATAATTTTCTTCTATTGGCTTTGCCACTTGTACTTTTCAGTTTTTAGTTGTTGTTTTCTCTCTTGTACAGTTTAACTTCCTTTTAATAAAATTTATACAGTAGGGGACTCCCCTCCTGTTTCAGTCAAAAAAAAAAATCATGCATGTTGTTAGGGGGTTAGAGGTGATGCTGTGTCAAATCAAGAATAATAGTTTGGGCCTTTTGACTGTTGTGCTTTCAGTGGTACAAAGACTTGCACCATGACCAAATGTATAGTAACCTTTAATTCTCACGATGATATTCTCGGAAGGGTTGCCTGCTTTCTATTGTTACAGTGGAGGGTAAAAGTCCTTGTTTCCTAAGAAAAAGATCTTCTCAGATGCTCTTAATTTAACACTGGACCATGTTCTAAAATGTATCGAGGGGGAAAAGATGCATGCCACCAATGCGAGCACCGTGCCTATTTTCCTTTTTCATGCCACTATATTTTACTTTTTTAACAGACCAGATATTTAAGAATATTAATATTTTTACTTTAGACTGTCAAAAGATGTTTTTCACTTTCAGAAAAAAAAGATTCTTCATTGTATTGTATAAAAAGATAAATTGACAACGAACAAAGATCATGGACCCCTTATAGAAGGAGTGCATCGGTTCCTACCGATCACACTACAAAGCTACTCGTATTGTGGAGGATATGACAACTCAAATGCCCAACCATGCATGTTGTAGCGGGGTTATATGTGGTGCTGTGTCGAATCCAGAATAATAGTTTCGGCCTTTGATGGTTGCACTTCCAGTGGAACCAAGACTTGCACAGTGACCAGATGTATAGTAACCTTGAATTCTCACTATGATATTCTGGGAAGGGTTGCCTGCTTTCTATTATTACAGTGGTGGGTGAAAACCCTTGTTTTCGAAAAAAAAACGATCTTCTCGGACACTCTTAATTAACATTGCACCATGTTCTAAAATTTATCAAGGGGGAAAAAGATGCATGCCACCAATGCGAACACCGTGCCTATTTTCTGTTTTCATGCCGCTGTATTATGCCTTTTTTAATAATCCAGGTATTTAAGAATATTAACATTTTTACTTTACACTGTTAAAAGAAGTTTTTCACATTTAGAAAGAAAAGATTCTTCATTGTATTGTAAAAAAAAGATAAATTGACAATGAATAAAGATAATGGCCCCCTTTTAGGAGCAGTGCATCGGTTCCTGTCGATCACACTACAAAGCTACTCGTATTGTTGAGGATATGACAACTCAAATGCCCAACCATGCATGTTGTTGCGGGGTTATAGGTGGTGTTGTGTCAAATCCAGAATAATAGTTTGGGCCTTTGAGGGTTGTACTTTTAGTGGAACCAAGACTTGCACAATGACCAGATGTATAGTAACCTTGAATTCTCACTATGATATTCTGGGAAGGGTTGCCTGCTTTCTATTATTACAGTGGAGGGTGAAAACCCTTGTTTTTAAAAAATGATCTTCTCGGACACTCTTAATTATCATTGCACTCTTAAGGGATGGCGGTGTTGTGTACTTAATTGACACAATATAAATAGATCATAGACCTAGGGTATTACTATAAAGTTTGTGGACCTTTATGACTATACAAGAATAGTTTAGAGACCCAGATGGTCATTTTAAGAGTTTGTGAACCTAAATGAGACAGTTCCTAAATAGTTTAGGGACCTGGGGTGCATTTCACTCTTCTAAAATTATCAAGGGGAAAAAGGATGCATGCCACCAATGCGAGCACCGTGCCTAATTTCCTTTTTCATGCTGCTATATTATACCTTTTTTTAACAATCCAGGTATTTAAGAATATTAACATTTTTACTTTACACTGTCAAAAGACGTTTTTCACTTTCAGAAACAAAAGCGTCTTTATTGCAGTGTAAAAAGATAAATTGACAATGAACAAAGGTCAATGGCCCCCTTTTAGGAGGAGTGCATCGGTTCCTGTCGATCACACTACAAAGTTACTCGTTTTGTAGAGGATATGACAACTCAAATGCCCAACCTTGCATGTTGTTGCGGGGTTATATAGGTGATGTTGAGTCAAATCTGGAATAATAGTTTCGGCCTTTGAGGGTTGTACTTTCAGTGGAACCAAGACTTCCATGATTACCAAACGTATAGTAAGCTTGAATTCTCACAATATGATATTCTCAGCAGGGTTGCCTGCTTTCTATTATTACAGTGAACGGAAACTGATCATCCCCGCAACTCTTAATTAACACTGGACCATATTCCAAAATATATCAAGGGGCCGGGGGGGAAAAGATGTGTCCCACCAACATGGCAACCGCGTCTATTTTCCTTTTTCATGCTACTATAGTTTGCACGCTAGCCCAAGCTTCCAACCTAGGTAGCTCAGTTCACCGTTGTCAGCCACCTTCTGATCTACAGTACGGCGGACCCTAGAGCTAACTATCGGTTGCGTTGTCTATTACGACGTAAAAGCCGGTGCCTTTGTTCTTTTGAAAATTTTAGCTTTCCAAACTCATGTTTATTCGATCTAGCACCAGTTATTTTATCCTAACGAGCATCACTTTCAGACATTTAACCATAATTTCATCAATAACTAGCTTCTCCCACAAATGAAAAAGGTTCCATGTCTACATATACAGTTGAACTGTTATTCATGAGAGAGAGAGAGAGAGAGAGCAATGCGCATTGTAGACAATTTGCAGCTTTCAGGATGGGACTGTTGATCCGATAACCCCCTCAACCAATCAGCAGAAGTAAAGACCGGAAATTTCAATGCACTAGAAAATATTAGCTCGTGAACTACTTATCGATTGCAAATTATAATTTCTGTGTAGTATGTTGTGTTGGTAGCAAGTCATGGTGTGGTTCAGGTCATAACCACTGTGTATAGACATGATTTTGTTCATTAATTCATCAGTAGGTGATGATTGACCATTAGGATGACACAGATGGGACACGTACACTTTATTAGCAACAAAAATCTTATATGGTGTAATTTGTGATACAATTTTATTCCTACAATAGTGTTTCCATTTTCTCGGGATTTGTTGTCTTATTTGTTTCAGCGGTAAAATATTTGAGATCAGCGCATGTGCTGTGCGTGGTACATGCAAGAACATATGAAACAACATCTCACACGTGCATGGGTGATTGTTTATTACGGAGACATCATGGGTTTGTTTTATTTGCCTAGAGCTATCATTGAGGATATCGTCGATATCTTATTATTATATATTGGGTTAATTTTTTGTGTGTGGAGATATATTGGGTTACGTGATTATGTAGCTTAATAGTACAAGTTTTATAATTGAAACGCAAGCATGTGTTTGGCATTTCTCTTTTTTATTTTTGTGACTTCTGCATAAATAGTGGAATCCAATTTAGCCTCTCCTTTTGTTTTGCAGTACTTCCCCAAATGGCTAATTCATACATGCTCCTTTAATTCCAATTTAGCATCTCCTTGCAAAAAAAGTTATTTATCCTTGTGCAAAGAATATGAGTCTTGTTTGATTTTCCGTTTGAAATGTACTTATTAGAGAATAACAAAAGATAGATGTCGTTTGGTATTTAAAACTGTCATGTACCTTTTAACAACCACTCCACACCAAGCAAATAGCTAATTCATACCTTCTGTCCCCTGGGAAAACTGAGTTTGCATGGCAAAGTGATAAAGCATCACTGGCATGAAGTTCAGAAGGCTGAAGTCCTGATTACATATCACTAGCTAAGTGACAGTGCACTCAAGCCTTCTTCCTTAAGTACGTGTTGTAGTAGTTTCATTAACTCTTGGGTTAATTGCAAAAATCACCCCATATGTCATTAAGCTATTTTGTTGCAAATACTCGCCCACCCCTAGATTATGTTACAAAAATCACCCCAATTTACACATGTTTAATTGATACAACCCGTTTTCACTCATTTAGAATGATTGATGGTGCCTCTATCAATCTTACAATATTTTGAAAATATAATGTTTTCATACTTTGATAGAATTTAAAAATAAATAAATAAATTAGAGGTAAGTCGTTGTTCCTAGAGTTTGAGATCTAGAAACATTTATTAATAAAAGTAAGATGATTATAAATATTTTGAAAATAAATTTAAGAAAACAATCATTCAAAAACTTAAAAATGTTAAACTTTGTTAACTTATATATTTATTTTGAATTTATATTAGCCAAAACACGTGAAATTGTTTGAGCATGTGCACATTGTGATGGCTTTTTGCAATAAAATCTGTTGGATGGGTGCGGATTTACAACTAAAAGACTTATGAGTGAAAATATCAAACTCAAGGTAATATATGGGTGCAATTAACCAACTGTTTGGCTTAGATCACTTATTATGTTTACTCAGGCTAGAAGGAAATCAGAACACTCACACCCAAAACCTTGGAGAATCCCATATATATAGATATAATGATATCCTTCAAATAAAGTACATAATTGTACTTTTCTCCAAGAACCAAAGAAGACATACTAATCTTTCCAGCTCACCCAACTGTTAAACTCACTCCACTGCGCCACTTTAGTTTCATCAGGCGTGGTCATGGCTGCTTAATCCATAGGATCAAGTAACCAACCAACTGATTAACTTCCGTGGCAATTCAATTCTGAAGAGAATATGCCAACTAATTAGGTGTCCTGTTACCATGGACATAAACGCTCAAATCCTACCATTACATATCTCATTAGAACTACGTTACGCTACTATTCACTGAAATTATAGCATCCGTTCTCATTTTATTTTCACGCGAAATAAACTCTTCCAGCTCCTAGTCCTAGTAGGACATTCGATAGCTGAACTAACCCAAAACGACGGGAAAATGAGAAAAAAAATATAGAGGCCAGAGAGGAGAATATCTCTAAATTCGACCTAATGAAGAAGAATGATTTAGTCCTCCCATCATACCGAAATTTCTCGTGTCGAGAAAAAAGTCATCGGCCAACCAACTTATATCCATGGCCTTACTGTACTTGCAGAGTATTTCGGTACCAGTTCATCGTGTTGGCGCACTAATTAACGTCCAGATCCTGCCATGGCATATACACTGTACAAAACTCTCAAGTTTATCGGAACGCGTATATATAATTTTTCCTTGGTGATGTGTGTCCACTTCCAACAAAACAGAGGGAAGGGAAGAAAAAACCTGCCGTGAGGTGGGGGATATGGATAGACGAATCAACAACCGGGAAGGCAGGAGGAAGCCGAGGTGGCGCCCAAAACGTTCGAACCAACCTGGTCCGTACCGTTCACCGTTTCCGCCTTGCAGAAAAGCAGGCGGCAGCGCCGGGGACCGATGCAAAAGCGAGGCGAGCAGGGCCCGCGGAGAGAGACGGCGACCTCCGAGCTAACACCGTTCAAATCAACGAACCCACCGCCACCATCTCCTTCTCCTCCTCTTACAAATAGCGCCACCACTGTGACGCCGCCCTGTGCTGCGCCCCGTCCAAACCCACCGGCAACGAGCGCCAGAGGAAAGGCCAGGCGAAGCACTCTGCTCGTGCTCTGAGGTACCGTTTCGTGCTTCTGAAGTCTGAATTCTGATGCAGTCTGCTCGTGCCCAGCAGAGTGCATTTCACCACTTACCTGGGACTAGATTGTGGGTACTCGGGCTTACTAAATTCCTTTCATCTGTGCATTTGTGCCTGCATTTCGGTATTAGCTTGTGTGAGCTGACAGAGAATTCGGTTTTTTCTTTTTCTTTTTCCTTTTTTTGCGCTCCACGGTGTGGGGAAAACTGCAGCTAAATTTACAGGATGCGTGATCGGTGAGGGTTGAACCTTCTGATCTCTGCACCTTATTAGGAGTTGACGCTTTTGTTGATTTGCTTGTCATAATAATCTGAGATGGAAGGGGTTAATAACTGTTCACAGTAACAGGCAGTGTCCTGATTAGTCATTGACACAGAATTTATCAGTTTTAAAAGTATCAAACGACAAGCCTGCACTATTTTAGCGTTGCGATTGTATGTTTAGTTCAGGTATGGCTATCAGGATGGCCCTGCGCTTGCTATATCCGTAGTCAGTTGTCTGGAGATGATAATGTATAATATTGTTAAGAAGCTTCAGACAACTTCCTTTCGGTAAAACCAAATTCTCTTGAGGAAGTATAAAAAATCATTTCAGGAGGTGGTTATCATGTTGCGGTTAAAAGCTGCAGGGGAGATGCTGACAGATTCTGAACTGTAGCAAGGGTCATTGAAAATCATAAACTAATGGAAGTAGTATAGCTCTCACAGCCATTCTCTTCTGGAACTAAATAAAATCCTGGCGTGCCAAAAAAAAATCATTTGTCGAGCCTATGATATATGTATGTCTACTTCAAGCTTCTCACGTCTTTCGCCATTTGATTCTTTCAATTATTTAGTTATTATAGTATGCAGTAGGCACAGGTCAATTCTTCATAATATTCTTTATTAATTATGCAATCTGTTCGATTGTCCTGTCTTTTGCTTGTGCCTTTTCCTCTTATGGAAATAATAATATTCGAGCAATTTTATAATACCATCAAATACGTCCATAGCAGATAATGCCATACCGACAAACAGGATCTCAATATACAATTATAACTGAATCATTGCCAGTTCTGATGGCAGATAGCTTGTCAAACCACGCGAGTCATTCTGTCCAGGTCAGCACTGCGTGTCGTCGTATTCCCGGTAGGTCGTAAGGAAATCAAAGGACATAAGGTTTTCATACAGTTGGCTTGTCGATTTCAGTCCTTTGGAAGATTGGAACATCATGTTATCCTAATTTGTGGTCACACTTTTGCCTGACTGCCATGTCATTGTTGTTTCGTGAAAATGATCTGGTTTATCGTAGCATTTAAGATTGGCACTTTCAAGGTTATTATCAAATATTTCTTGCAGTATTACCATTTTTGGGGAAACCTTATGGATTTTGAGATTATGGTTTTTTGTTTTCAATAGGACGACTCTGCCATTAGCCCAACTGCTATAGGATATTATGGATGTATCTGAAGATAAGTGTGCTCATCTGTTGGACTTGCCTGGCGTTGTTCATGTCAGGCAACCTGACAGTGGCATCTTTGAACCACTAGGTTCTGCTGGTGTCGATGGTTCCGTTGGAAATGAAAGTTCTTCAACCATCGATTGTTTTGAGCAGTCTGATGGTGGTAAGCTTCTGTCAAATTTTATATTAAAAAAATTAGCTGTTGACCTTGCTTTTTCCTTCAGTAAATTTCATAAGAAATCTACTGACTAAGTTCTGTAAATTCAGAGCATGCTGCTGATGAAGACTTGCTCGGTAATGCTGAAAAAGGACAGCACGGTGATGAAAACAAGACTGATAAACAGGAGAATCAAGAAATACCTGCGATGAGTGATAGCACCTCAATGACATCTATGGAAGATACTCAGGATCAAAAGAGTGATGATCTTACATCAGAGACTGAAGATATTAACAGTCGCACTCCTGATCTGTCAAATGCCAAGGAATACAAAGCAAATGGGAATGTTTTAATAAGTGCAAAGAGCGCGTTGACAGCTAAGAAGGCGAAGGTAACTATATTTCCTTCACTGGTTTACTTATATACTTGAATTTTAACTACTTAGTATAAATAATGCATCATACCTACTTCTGAATGTGAAATTATAATCCCAGTCTGTAGAAACCTTTTAGTACTTGTACTCTATTTATTCGCACAATTTTTTCTTTGAACTTATGTTTTCTGTTAGTCCACTTGCATTTCTTGATTTAAAACATCTAGTCATAATTATCTGATTCAGTATATTTTTCTTACAGAGAAATTCATCTGCCAGTACAAGGAAGCCACTGCAATCTACTAATAGAAGTAATCAGGATGTTGGAAATTCTTCCAACCTCACTAACCAGTATGCTTCAACACTCAAACCTCCCGTGGTTAGACAATGTACTTCTCTTCACAGATGTTTAATTCAGGCTCTGGCATGCAGGAAATCGTCTAGTGGAAAGACTACCATTCCATCCGGTCCAGTTTTTCGTTGTACTGAGCGTGCCGAGAAGCGCAGAGAAGTATGTACTTTTTTCATTTTTAGAAATCATGTGAACCTTTTGTGGAGGAAAATGTGCTGAATTTTGTAGCTGTCATGTTTTTCTTGCAGTTTTATCTGAAGTTGGAGGAGAAGCATCAAGCTATGGAGGAAGAAAAGACTCAATTGGAAGCCAAGTTGAAGGTATGATTCATCTTTCTATCATTAATTCCCCATTGAACTGCATTTGCATCCTCCTGTGCTTCTTCTGGCAGCTTCCCTTTGTGATGTTCAGATAGTCCTGTTGAGCTGACTCTTAGTTCTTATTTAGGAATGCCTAATGTTTAATCATTACTCTTGAATCTTGATCATGGTTCAGTTCCAAAGACACCAAAATACTCCACAGATTTTGATACTTTTTTCACTCAGAAAAAACTGAATTCTGAACATGTTCTATCATGCAGCTGCAGTGTCATGTTTCTGGTCTGCTTGCACTGTTTATACAGCTGCAGTGTCAAATTTAGTTCGAATGACTATTTTCTATGACTGTAACATGCTTCCATCTGAAAACAAATAGACGTACCAACTGCCTAATCATGAGGTTCTAGTTCATAATGACCACAAAAATAATTTATTTGTCACATCTGCATAAGCTAAAACATCATAATTCGTTAATTGTTCTTCACGGTACACATCTAGAAGTCCATCAGGGCAGACCAAATAATGTTTCAGAAAACTAATTATTGGTTTGGTTTTCATGCATTTCGTAACCTGCAGAAAGAACAAGAGGAGGCTCTGAAACTGCTGAGGAAGAGCCTGACATTCAAGGCCAACCCGATGCCAAGCTTCTACCACGAGGCGCCGTCCCCCAAGGCAGAGTACAAGAAGCTGCCCACGACCCGGCCCAAGTCGCCGAAGCTTGGCCGGAGGAAGAAGACGACGACCGCCATGGAGACCTCCAACTCCTCGTCGGAGAGCGACGGCGCCATGAGCGCGTCACGGCCTTGCTGCCGCCCCAGCCTCGACAGCAACTGCAAATGCAGCGGCGGCAAGTCGCAGGCCGGGAACGCCAAGCTGACCGCGGCCAGGAAGAAGCACCAGCAGCAGCAGCAACCGAAGCACCGCGTCCACGAGAGTGCCATCAACATCGCGGTGCACTAGCTGCTGCTCCAAGTTGCCTTGCAGGAAGATGACAGCAATGGCGTCAGGGAATTTTTTTCGTCCACCTTAAGTTATGAGAGTGTTTGACATCTGCTTGACGACTTGTGATTTTGGTGTACATAATAAGTTATGGTGGTCATCATGGTGATGCACAAGGTTCTGCTGCCATGTCAGTCGGCGAGAGGTGGTGTTTATTTATGCTAATCTCACTATTTATTTTAAGTTGGGATGTCAGATGTGAGGCTGGCCTGCACCCTGTTTCTATGAAAAGGGCCGTTTGTCTGTTAATTATGTATTTATGTATGGCATGTGGTAAGCTTGAGTTTTGGATGTAAGACTTAAAACGAAAGAGAGGGTTTGTGGTGGTGTGGCAATGAACTATTTATAGTTGCAACGAATCCCAATGTCACAAGACACAAGAAACGTGACTCACCAGAGATTCTGGCCATGCTTCTTTCTTGGAGCCCCCAAACCTGCTCCGTTTTGTCTATGCAAAGTGGTGGTTCTTCAGTCAGTGTTCGTCCTCTTTTAATTCTGTCATTTTTCATGCTGCAATAATCTGATTATTGTAATCGATTAACAGAAAGAGAAACTACACACGATACCGTAAAAGAAAAGGGAGTCCACATAATATCTGTACTACAGAGTCCACTTTTTGCGCAAACAACATGAATCAGAGCAGGATTGAACTAGTGCAACGTCTTTCTATTCTGACGGTGCTTAGTACTCCAGGAGGACGACCAGTTCATGTGAGTTATTCCTCATCTCTCACTACTATAAAAAAAGCTAGCAATATCAGGGGTTATTTTCCAGTAATAGCGGGCATCACAAAACGCTATTGCAGTGCCACATTGCTGACATCATCGAGGTGCAACGCTATTATAGGAGTCACTATAATATCGGGCGTCAATGACATCAGCAATATCCGATATTAAAAATAGACTGTAATATCGGGCACAGATGATGTCATCACAGGATGAAATTACAAATGGTACAACAATATCGGGCCCAATAACGTCATCGGGCGCCCGATATCTGTTATCCTTGTGGCCCATTACATATCCAGCCCAGTTCACAACATATATATATATATATATATAAAGAACCCTAGCAGCCCTCTGCTCAGCCCTCTCACCACACTTCTCCCTCTCGCGCCGCCCCTTCTCTCTCTCTTTCTCTCTGCGCCGCCCCTTCTCCCTCTCGTCTCTCTGCGCCGAGCACCAACGACGACCACGCGCCCCTCGCTCTCACCGGCCGACCGCGTTTCCGGCGACCCTCCCCGACCGGCCATGCCGTCGCACCCTCCCCTTCCCGACGCGGCGTTCGCTTCAACTCACGAGGCCAACCGCGCTCACACCTTCCCCACCGGCATCCGGCGAAGCGACGGATGGATCCGGCGAGGCGGGCGAGGACTCGACCGGATCCACTGCGACCTCTCCCGGCCCCATGCTCCGCACCTCCCCGACGCTCGTCACCGGTCTTCATCGCGCCGCCGCCTCCATCGGCCACCGCGCGCCGCCGGATCCGGGAGCTGCGGTTCGGATCTAGCAGCTCGTCGCGCCTTCGTCGGCCCCCGTGCACCGCCCCTCCCCGGCCGTCGGCATCTCCGTTGCGCCGCCGCCCCTCCCCATGCACCGCCCCTCCCGGATCCAGGAGCAGCCGGCGGCTGGGTCCGGGAGCAGGCAACCGGGTCAGCGCCTTAGGGCAGGCCCTAGGACGGCTCGGGCCTAGCCCAGCCCGCCCTATTTTCTTTTTTTTTTTGTTTTCCCCGAACGACGGTAGTGTCGGGCGTTTTGACCGATATTATTGCTACTTGATCTATAATAACGTTCACGTAGTATCGGTCGAGATGCCCGATACTACAGTTCCATTTTGCCCGTTATTGAAGGCCGTGATTCTAGTAGTGTCTGCTAAAATTGAATTAACTTAAGTTATAAATGTTGTTATACCTTCCAAGTAGAACCATACAGATTTCTAAACAGATGCAAAAGAGTCACTAAGTAGATTTCTAAATGGGTGCTGAGAGGTAGTGAACTGTTTGTAACGAATGATGTGTTGAATGTTTGACCATGCAATGCAATAGGCCCGGTGCAGGTTTCTGCATCCTCAAACTCAAAAATAAAAAAACAGATGCAAAAGGCACATGACAATTTGAGCTCCATGATCCTACACGGCTTGACGTGGAAAAGTTGGTCATGCCCTTAACTAGAGAGTTTCGTGTGTGCCTTTTATAATTGCATGTTTAACGGGCGATCCGGGAAATCATCGAGTATATTGGACGATAAACAAGTTTCGTTTATCGTGAGGGGAGCCCGCGTCCAACTCTCGGGCGACGGGCGGAACCCTAACCCACCACCCCCGCCGTCCCGGTTCTCCCTCGCCTCCTCCCCGGCATGCCGCCACCCGAGCGGGCTATGAGCCAAAGCTACGCGAGTCGTGAGGAAGGCGACGGTGGGGCCTCTTTGTCTCCACCACCCAAAATGGCGGCGACGAGCTCCACCTCGCCGGATCCGGGGCCAAGGCGCCCGAATCCGAGTGCGTCCGGTGGCGGCGAACCCTGGATAGCGGCACCGGCGAGCCGAGCGACGCGGCGGTGGCAGCGGCTTGCTAAGGCAATGCGGCGGTGGCTTGGGCGGCACCCCGAGCAAGGCGAGGCAGCACCGGTGACGGAGACCCCAACGCCGGGTGACGTGGCGGTGGTGCCGACAAGCCGGAGGGCTGGGGACGTGGCATCGGCGATGGCGAGCTGGGCATTGGCGCCTTGTCCTTCATGATGCCAACCATGGCGGCATTGGACATGAAGCCTCGGGACGGGGTTGGGAGCTGGTTCGGAGATGGCGAAGCTGAACCGGGAGAAATCCTTCATGATGCCAACCATGGCGGCATTGGGCATGCCTTAGGGACTCCTTTGTTGAAGGCGTTGTCGAGGTTCTAGCCATCACCGAGGCTTCATGGGCGAAAGTTCGGATCCGGCTTATCGAACCAGATGTGGCGTCCGAGCATGATGACCTTCTTGAAGGCGCCATTCTGAAGCAACTCCTTTTCTCGGTGGTGTCCATGTCTTATATGGTTGTGTGTGTGTTGTGTGCTTTGTGTTCGTGTGTGGTGTGTTCTGTGTAATTGTGGGATCACACAAGTTCTTATCCCATTTTCTCTTCTTAATATAATGAGCGAACTCTCATGCCTTTTTTTAAAATTACTACATGTTTAGTCGCCACATGAAAGAAGAATTCTCATTTCCATTCCTACGGCACTCTTAAATCACTCCTTCAAATATTTGTTGATTTTTAGACACACCACTCGTTTTATTTAAAACATTTATAAAAATATTTTTTTACACTAAAAATATATTTAATAATGAAATAATAATATATAAAATTTTTAAATAAATCGAGTGGTTATATGTGATGTGAAAGTCAACAAATACTAATATTTTTTAACAAAAGGAATGTCATGGTTCTCAAGATCTATAGGACCCTTCCGGTGATTGGTCCAAGAAGAGTGGACAAGACCACAACAGCACCCTCGTTCCTCATGTCTGCAAAGATGAAATCTTGTTCTTGAGATACAATGATTTTAAAGAAGATGAGCTTCCTTATCAAAAAGAAATGAAAAATGAGGTAGCTGCTTTTATAGAAGCATATCTAATGAGCATCAAAATTGCTTGTGGAACTTGGATAAGGAACGTCAAAGGACAAAAGATCACCATGTGACAAGAGGGAAGACGGTAGTAAAATTTCACGGTAGTCACTCCTAGTTAATTATTTCTTTCTTAAATTATTGATACTGTTGAGTTTTTCTCTTATGTTTTATCGTTTGTCTTATTCAAATATGTAAAATTGTAAGTCATGTTCTAATTTTATGTGGTGATAAAATAAATTATAATAAAATATTTAATAATTTTTAATTTTTAAAATAAGATGAATAATCAAATACAATAAAACAATTAACAATGTCAATAATTTTAGAAGACAGAGAGTAATACATTTCGGCATCACGGAACCTTTAAGCTAAAGTGGTAATTGTTCGAGACACGTTTTGAAGCATCGATTATTGTAGAAATATCTAAAATACAATGTAAAACTAAGACATTGACTTGCCAAGATTTTTTCCATGCCATTGCTTCGTATTCGTGCACCCTAGCACCAACGGCAAAAATGAGCCGACGTCATCACCCGCATCTGCTTCCTCGTCTATCCACACTGCCGTTGGCACGAACAGAGCCATCCCCGCGCGGAACAGAACAGAGCAGAACAAAACGGAAGCCTCGCGCTGCGCCATGAGAGCCACCCTCTGCCTCTTCGCTGCCGCCGCCTCCCTCCCGCTCCCCTCCACATCCGCCCCGAACTCCACGTCATGCTCGCACAGCCGCCGGGCTCCGGCGACCCTCCTCCGCTGCTCCCCTCCTCGCCGTCGCCGCCACCGCGGCGGCGTGGTCCAGGCGCTCGACGAGCAGCTGCTCGAGGCCACGCTGGCGGAGACTGAAGCGTTGGAGGCGCCCGGTTCTGCGGCCGATGGAGGCGAGGAAGCGGAGGGCGATGTAGCGGGGACGCTGCTGGTGGAGGAGGAGCAGCGGCCGCCGGCGAAGGCTTTCGTGAAGAGCAGGCGCCAGCGGATGCAGGAGGAGGAGGACGCGGCGGGCGGGAGCGACCGGTTCAAGCTCATCAACGGCAAGGAGGTAGCTTCTTGAGCAGAAATTAGACTCAGCTACTTGCTTTGGTTGAGCTTGTTCTTTCCTAATTGACTCGGAGCGACCCCTGTGAAATTCGGTTGCTTGCAATCATCAAATTCACCAGACCTGACTTGCGCCATTGCTCTTAATTTCTCTTTGATGCCGAAAATTTAACCTTTTTTGTGGTTCTTAGAGTATCACCGAATGAACATTTGTGGTGCGTGGCAGTTGCAATTTCTCTGATATCTGAAATTGTGTACCTGCAGATATTCCAGGAGAAGGCTTATCTAGTTGGAGTTGAGTGTAAGAAAGCCGGAGGAAACCTATTTGGCATAGAGGAATCTCTCAAGGAGCTGGAGCAGCTAGCTGATACTGCTGGGCTAGTGGTCGTCGGCTCCACCTATCAGAAGTAAAGCTTCTATTTTCCAAGATCATTTCTACTGAACTTGGCTTGTGCCTTGGACCAGTTTGTTTTACCTTCTAATAAAAGAAATGCTACTGTTACTTTGCAAATGTGTGTTATATACTGCCACATTTTCATGACTATATTTATCAAATTTCTGTATTATTATCTAAGGCTATGTCATAGCGTGCTCTTTCATATCTTAAGAGGATCAGTTGTCCTCACTCTTTCTGTTTTCCATTAGGCTTTCGAACCCGAATCCAAGGACATACATTGGTTCGGGTAAAGTTTCTGAAATCAGAAGTTCAATCCAAGCCCTTGACATCGAAACTGTAATTTTCGATGATGAGCTATCCCCTGGGTAAGGTTCTCATTTGTTTCTCTGCTACAAGGTCTCAGTATGTTTGCCGTATTTACCACAGCTACTTCATTAAAACTATGCATATGTGATATGTGGACCTAGCAAAAGGAACCTGCTATAGGATCTTAACCTGTGAGAGTTATTATGTTCAAAATACAGGTTACATTTTAATGCTCGTCCTCCCTATTACATAGTGTCAGTCTGTTAGACTACCATCTATCTGGTTGTATGTTGTGCTGTGCGCCGGCCTAGTGTCAGTCTGTTAGACTACCATCTATCTGGTTGTATGTTGTGCTGTGCGCCGGCCCTGTTGGCCCGTGCGCGTGGCACCCTTAGGGATGTCCAGCCTCACTATATATATGTAACCATTGTGATCAATGATAATAAATCTAGTATTGCAAACGATCTTTGCTTACACATAGAACCAGCTGATAGTGTTATTTGCCAAACTTGTCAGATTATAACCAGCTGAAAGCGTTGTCCTGAACATTGGTTATTGCCAAACCTGTCAGATTATATCCATATCTGTGGCCCTTATGAACCTATGATTGCTGTTCTTATTTGCTTTTTAGGAATTCAATAGCCACAATTGTTGATGGTAATCAACCTTGTGTCTATCGTATATTGTCCTAATAATCATATCTTCCCTAATTAATAATACTTACCATTCTGATTTCAGACAACTACGTAACTTAGAGAAGTCATTTGGTGGGAATGTTCGAGTTTGCGACCGTACTGCTCTTATTCTGGATATTTTTAATCAAAGGGCAGCAACACATGAAGCTGCTTTGCAGGTAAACAAATAAATAACACGTCTTCTTGGCTTTACAGAAATATTTTCCAATGTCATTTCTTGGCATTTTAGAAGTATTTAGTAGAATAAACATCTGCATTGTTAGTACTCTTTATTCAATAGGGACACACCTTGGTTGGTGCATTTTTTTCTTTTCTGCATGGGGACCTAACAAATATGCATCTAGATAAACAATAATTTGGGATCATTTCTCATATATTACAGTGTATAATCACCTCTATTAGCTTCTAGCCAAGCAGTGGTAAACTGTTACTTAAATGACCACATTAGTTTTGTCGCTGTTTTAATTTTTCTTTGGTGAGGGACTGAATAAAGATTACTCCCTCCGTCCAAGAATATAAGGATTTATTGACTTTCTGACTTCTTGTTTGACCATTCGTCTTATTCAAAATATTTATGCAAATGTAAAAATTAAGAAGACGTACTTAAAACATATATAGGAATAAAAATAAATTCTAGCAAAATAAACAAAATTTTAACAAATATTTTGAATAAGACGAGTGGTCAAACATAACCTCTGAAAGTCAACAAATGCTTATATTTCTGGATGGAGGTAGTATGTTGGAGTTCACAAGGTGGATGTCTTGATTTATGGTTGTTAACATGAAAATATAATCCACTTTGATCTCACATCCGAAATTGATCTGTCTATTCTATCTTTCATTTTAGGTTAGCCTAGCGCAGATGGAATATCAACTTCCAAGGTTGACAAAGTTGTGGAGTCATCTTGAACGTCAGGCTGGAGGGCAAGTTAAGGGAATGGGTGAGAAACAAATTGAAGTTGATAAGCGCATCTTGAGAACTCAAGTAATGTCCTGTTCTGGTTGTAGCCAAATGTCATTTTCTATTTGCATATTGGCCATTGACTAGGCACCTTAATCTTTTGTACTGAAATAAATGTTATGGCATGATCCTTTCATATGTGTTCAGAAAACATTTGTATTTGTTCCTCGTCATTTCTTATATTGCTTAGTTTGTACCGATTATGTTATCCAAATCGATGATTCACAATCTAGATGTCACTCACAGATAAGTGCATTGAAGAAAGAATTGGAATCTGTCCGAAAACATAGAAAGCTGTATCGCAACCGTCGTCAATCAGTTCCTATTCCTGTTGTTTCTCTGGTACGAACATGAACATTTTCTTCAGAATAATATTCTCGTTTTCTATTATCAATATTCGATTGATTCATTTTCAAAACTTTTCAGGTAGGATATACAAATGCCGGAAAGAGTACACTCTTGAATCGCTTAACTGGAGCTGATGTGCTTGCGGAGGATAAGTTGTTTGCCACATTAGATCCAACAACAAGGAGAGTTTTGGTATGTTATTAACCAGCATATTCTCGTGTCCAGTGATAAATGTATATATAGGTTTCCATATGAGTTACATTAGCTGGACTTGAAGAACTTCGATTTTTGGCATCAATGGCATGCCTTTAAAAAATATACAGTGGTCTTTCTGCAAGAATACTTCATCCAGAACATCCTTAAGTCCATGGCATAAAATAGGTGTTCATTTCTTGGCAGATGAAGAATGGGACTGAGTTTCTTCTAACTGATACCGTCGGATTCATTCAGAAGTTACCCACCATGCTGGTATGTAGAGGAAATGCATATTGTTGTCGCGTATATATAGAGCTGTAGTATGCTTTTGATTTTATTTCAGTTATGCAACCTGCTAAAAATCATTCATTCATCCTTGGACAGGTGGCAGCATTTAGAGCAACACTGGAGGAGATAGCAGAATCGTCAGTTATAGTTCATCTTGTGGATATCAGGTACGCAACTGATGTAATTGATACTGTATCTCTATTGTCAATTCAATTCAATTCATTTGGACAGTCCTAATTTCGTGTCATATGTGTTCCAGCCATCCGTTAGCTCAACAACAAATAGATGCTGTTGATAAAGTATTGAAGGAACTGGATATAGAGTCAATTCCCAAATTGGTTGTGTGGAATAAGGTGTGTTTGTTCTTCAGCGTTTTGTTCTTTGCTTCAGTTAGAATCATTATTATTTGTTTGATAATTCGGGATAACAGTGCATGAAAAGCATGGATATTTTCTTAATTCTTAAGAGTACTTGATTGTGCAATTTTGAACTGAGGAGCACAAGTTGCATTTCATGTAGATTGACAATACTGATGAGCCATTAAGAGTGAAAGAGGAAGCTGAGAAACAAGGGATAATCTGCATATCTGCCATGAACGGTGATGGCCTGGAAGAATTCTGTAATGCAATCCAGGAGAAGTTGAAAGTATGTTTCTTCCTCTTTTAGGCAAAGGACTTATTTTCAGACACGTCTTTCTGAAGATGTCACACCTCTCAACTTAAACGAAACATGGGTATTTGTATTCCATAGGACTCGCTGGTGCCCATTGAAGCTTTTGTTCCATATGACAAAGGCGATCTCCTAAACGACATACATAAGGTTGGAATGGTTGAAAAAACGGTGAGTATCCTATTTTATCTTTGACATATTTTTTTACTAGTGGCATTTCAAGAACATTAAGCCCTAGTTTTTATACCTTGTTATGCTCAAAATTTAAACCCTATGAGCTTTTTCGACCATCTAGTGCCAAGTCATATGCATCACGTAATGCTGGTTACCAATGATATCTATTGAGGTAATTAAGCATTCTTGTTTGGGGCTAACTGCCCTACCACAATCTGTAATGCAGGAATACAAGGAAAATGGAACATTTGTAAAAGCGCATGTGCCTCTACCTCTTGCAAGGCTTCTGACGCCTCTACGGCAGCAGGTGGTGGCTGCTCTTTGATGCACAGGTCCTTCTGCATGCCACCAATGAGGCAATGACACTTACATAGTTGCTCATCTTGTACAGAAATTAGTTAATAGATGAACTCCATTCTTTTTTTTATCTGTGTAGAGCATCGAACACACGTGTGTTAAACAGATAGCTGTATATATCCAGGAAAAGATGTAAATATTTTTGGCAGATTTGATATTTTCCTATTCTGATAATCATTGTGGCTTACAGGTGCCACATAGCTTACTATCAATAGAGGGAAAAATGTCAAAGAGTAGATGTATCCTGATGAACAATGAACAGAAATTGGTAACCCTCAGGTCGGATTTGGACATATAACCATTATATTATTGTACAAGGACATTGTTCCCTATTAACGAAACATTTGAAGAAGCAAGTTGCACTAGCAAGCAGAACTCTGTCAACATTTCCTGGTTTTTACATGACAATGCAATCTTCAACACAGGTAGTAATTCACAAGACAAGCTGAAACTTCCAAAAGGTTCTTCAGCTGCTATGGCCTCACCAAAACTGAACAACAAGGGTTCCAAAGCCCTAAAGCATTGCACCATGGCCTCACCAAAAATGCACCTGCCAGTTAAACTGCTCTAGACGATTTGTATCTGTTGAAAGATCAGTAACTACAAGGCTTCCAGAGCTGCAGCACAGTTAAGCATTTATGCAGCCAGAGCATGAGCTTCAGAGGCAGCATTTTTGTAAAATGCAGTCAAACTCGTGCGTGCAATAGGCTCTCCAAACAACGTTGCTGTTGACGACTTGAGAATCTTCACCTCAACAAAGTCACCAACCATTGGCTTACGTGCTTCACCACTTTCAAATGTATGTGGTACAGGAACACTGGTGAATGAGACCCTGTGCCCTCTATCAGTTTTTCCCATCATCTCAGTTTCGGGAGCCCGCTTGTTGGGTCCCTCAACAAGGACGAGTTGAACCGAACTAACCTGTGAATCATAGTTCTTTTTAGTAGTTTCACGGAAGGTGTTGATCAATTCAGTAAGTCTTCTTTGCTTAACATCTTCAGGGACATCATCTGTGTAGTTCCGGTGAGCATGAGTCTTTTCTCTCATGCTATATGCAAACATGTAAGCCATATCAAATCCAACCTCCCTTACAAGGCTGAGAGTGTCAGCATGATCATCTTCTGTCTCTCCACAAAAGCCTGTAGTACATCAGAGACATGCTTACCAAATTAA
Organism: Chloris gayana; assembly: GCA_031894775.1. NCBI lineage: Eukaryota > Viridiplantae > Streptophyta > Magnoliopsida > Poales > Poaceae > Chloris > Chloris gayana. The sequence goes on from JAUNZO010001285.1 coordinate 431,987, forward strand.
AATACAATATAATTGTTACGTGAGGGAAACATCAGCAGGTACCAGGATGAACCCAAGACATATAACGACAGAAACTTAATGACAGCATAGATAATAAAAGAGACAAGAAGAAATCTTAGTTGCATGGCATTCAAAAGCACAAAGGTCCTTTGTCACTAACAGCTTCGAGTGTAATGGTAAAATCATTATTCTCATATTTGCAGCTTATCACTTCAGCTTCAGCTAATGACTAATGAGTGAACAGTTTTAAGAAAGAGAAAAAGAAACAATGGTCAATATGGGTTCAATTAAGCTAAACATGGGATATGGTCTGCATTGAGCCTAAATCTAAACTATAAATATATCATTGCAGAGAAAGGTAATCTAATATTAATCACAGGACGAAATTGCTTACCACATATGAAATCACTACTTAGTCCAACATCTGGAATGACATTACGAATTTTGTGCACCAGCTCTAAGTATGCTTCTCGAGTATAACCCCTCCGCATTCTTTCCAGCACTGCTGTACTGCCTGTTTGTGCTGGCATGTGAATAAGTTTGCAGATATTGTGCCTATCCCGCATCAAATATAGTAGCTCATCTGGGAAATCCTTAGGATGTGGAGAGGTAAACCTGAACCGCATCTCAGGGTATTCCAGAGATAACCTATCCAGAAGATCAGCAAAACGCAATCCCATATTCTTCACCTTGCACATGCTGGAAAATCCTTCACTAAGTTGCCAATTTTTGCCAGGCTCCAATTCTTCTACTTCAGAAGTGTCATTATAGCTGTTTACATTCTGACCAAGAAGCATTACTTCCTTAACACCCGCTTTCCACAGCTCACCAACCTCTCGGACAATTGAAGACACTGGACGCGACCTTTCTCTACCTCTAGTGAAGGGAACAATGCAGAACGAGCACATATTATTGCAACCTCTCATAATTGAGACAAATGCTGTAACTGAATTTTCAGAGATCCTAACAGGTGTGATATCAGCATAAGTCTCCTCAAGCGAAAGAAGTGTGTTCATACCCTTATGCCCATAATCAACTTCCTGGAGCAACCGAGGCAAGTCCCTATATGCATCAGGTCCACAGACAACATCAACCATCTTATCAGAATCGAGAATCTTCTCCTTCAGTCGCTCTGCCATGCAGCCAAGGACCGCAATCTTGGGAGGCCGCAGAGACTTTGATCTCCCTTCAGCAACGTTTGTTTTCCATTGCCTTTTCAGGAACCAAAAGTAGTTGAGGCGCTGCCAGACTTTCTGTTCTGCATTGTCACGGATGGCACATGTGTTGATAAATATTATCTCTGCGCTCTCGGGGTCAGGGACAATTTCATCATAACCTTCTTTCTTCATGATAGAAAGCACAATCTCCATGTCATTTACATTCATCTGGCATCCGTATGTCTCGTGGTAGATGCGTCCCTTGCTTAATGTTGTTGTATCAGACACCAAACTAGACAAACACGATAAAAAAGCACGGTTCAATTTCATGTTAGTACTGGTTATTGCAGGATCCAGAAATGAGAAAGAGAAGCAACTGTTAGAACACTGCATGCTGGAATAACATTTTTTTGTTAAAAAGAACAAGGATTTCAGTTTCTCAAATTTCAGTGCTAGAAGAAGCCAAACTGTCTATGACCCAGAAAGTAGAATATCTTGGAACTGATGCATAGTTACTAGTATCAAAATTCCAATTAGTCAAGCTAAAACCTATAACACCGATGACAACAAACTCAACACTGATGGAGAAACATAAGCTAAAGAATAATGATATAGCTAATATTTTAATAGGACTCATGTTAATTCATTGTAATTCGTACAGTCGTTTGATTGCAGCTCTAAAATGCAGCCATTTGACTACAAATTCCCATCAGCCTACGAGAATTTGAGACTATAAAACACAAACAGCGTGAATTTGACCCGCACATACAGAAACGCTGCTCCACTTCTGCGCGCACGGAACACCAACTACCGCAATTCGTAATGGCAAGCACATCGACACGCACTACAGTACCAGAACGCCTTTTTATGACACTGTAATTTCGAAGTGAAGAGCAGAGCAGACGGTATTGAATAGAAGCCGAATTTAGAGCGGGCATACAGACACTTACTCGTTCTGGGCGTCGGAGAGCGCCGTAGCAGCGGAGGCAGCGAGCGGGCGGGCGTGGCGTCGCGGAGGCGGCAGCGGCGGCGGGTGAGGGAGGCGCCGAGCGGCGGGGATGCCAGGAGGGCAGGGAGTGGGAGGAGCCGAGTAGGGGCGGAGCGAGGCGAGGAGGAGGAGGCGCGGGCGGTGGCCGCGCCCGACGCGGAGCGCGGCGGCGGCGGTGAGGGGGCGAGCGGCGCCGCCATCGCGTTTGGGTGTGGGCGGTGTGGTGTGGTGGAGAGGAGAAGGGGTGACGGCCTGACGGGAGCGGCGGCGCGTGGCAGGGCATTCTCACTCGGATAACCGTTCGGGGTCACGGCGTCCGTCCAATTGATAATCAACGGCTGAGGATACCTCTGTTTCATCCAACGTTCGCGTCCACGGCATTTCATCGTCGCATCACAAATGTAATCCAAAGCAAAGGCGAATCCCCACGGCTGCCGGCCGGCGACCATGGAATCTAGCGCGGGGAACTCGGGTGAGGTCCGTGTAACACCTGGTGGTGTCACGATATGAGAGAGGGGTGTGTTGTTCCTAGGAAGGCGTATTTGTCTATATTGCGCTCCAGGTGTAATGGAGTGCATGAGTTGTAGCTCACCGGGCCTAGTATCAAGTATTGGGCCGAAGGCCGTATTGTAACGGATATAAAGTTCGCGAACTCGCCGGGAGAGGCATCAGAAAAATTATTAGCAAACCAATTCCCCTTCTTCTTCTTGCGTCGCAAGTTGAGCCGAGCTAAGCCGTCGCCTTGCCTCACGCCTCCGGTTCGCCGCCGGCCGGCCACGGGAGTGACAGGTGGTATCGAGCCTCGTCGATCCTTGGGTTGCGTGGTTCCGGATCCGATCACCACGGCGCCCAAATCCGGAGCCCCTTGTAAGCCTTCCCAACAAACACAACTCCTTCTAGAGACCATGGGTGAGGAATCAAAGAGTGCGGAGGATCGGTTCATGAAGATGCAGGAGAGCCCGGATCCGCTCTTCGCCCGGTGACTACCATGGATAGCTCGCAGCAGCAATTGATGGCCCGGATGGAGCTCACGGCCAAAGCGAGTGCATCAATCCACCCAAGACCGGCTTGCTTCGGCCAAGCAACCGTCGGCTACCGGAGAAGCGGTGTCGTGCCTTCTTCTCCATTCGAGCACGCCGAACAGCTCGGACGATCCGGGCGGATCTCGGGAAGATCGTCATCGGCATCGAACCATCAACACAGATCCAAATCCTACCATGTTCCCCAATCGCTCTACGTCGGGTCCCACCGCGGAGCTCATTCGCAAAGGGGATCGGGTACCATCATTTCGCCCCCCCCCTCCCTCCCTAAGTCGTTCCGAAGTTTGATGGGGCCAACCCCAGAATTTGGATGGATAAGTGCTGTGATTACTTCAAAATTTTCAATATACCCGAATGTATGTGGACTATCGTCGCATCCCCGCACATGGAGGAAAATGCTCGCGAAATGGTTGCAGTGTCTATAAGCTGAAACATGGTCTCGGTAGTTGGTCTGATTTTGCATCTCGTTGTTCAGCAAAAATTTGGGGCATATGAGTATAGGCATGTCTGTAGAGGATTTGCTCACTCGAGACAAGAAGGTTCGATGGAGGAATACACCAAAGCTTTTGAAGCAGCTCGGCTTTAGGTCTCTATGCATAACACCGCATATGACGATACTTTCTTTGTGTCCCAATATGTATTAGGCCTCAAGGAAGAGATTAAAGGGATAGTGCAGGGTCAAGTCCCCGAGATCGTGGATAGAGCGAGTCCGTTGGCCAAGATTCAACAACAAACCGCAGAATTGAGTAGACCCGGACCTCGGAGAACCTCTACACAGCCCAAATCAGCTCATGGCCAACAAAAGCAAGATACTACCACATCCCAGAGCCCACTGTGGAAAGAGAGACAATTGCGAGATTACGTAAGAGCCAATAACCTCTCGTTATTTCGTGGGGAGAAGTTTGACAAAGAGCATTTGCAGAAATGCACCAAAAGAACCAAGCCACAACTCAATGCTCTTATAGTTAATGATCCGGATGTTTCGTTATCCGAAGACACACTCGAATAAGCTGGAAATTGAGGATGTATTGGCCGCCGAGATGTGCCAACTATCTCTATATGCTATATCGGGCACGGAATCCGAGGACTCCATGCGCATCGGGGCCTTGGTGGACAACAAAGTCATGCTTATACCGATTGACTCGGTAGTTCTCACAGCTTTGTGGACCAGTCATTCCTGGATGTGGTAGGCATTCAACCAGCTTTGCTCTCCAACACCTGCAGAAGTTAGAGTGGCCAATGGAGACACTTTGCTCTCCACCCAAGTGGTACCTAGGCTGCAATGGTGGGCCCAGGGATATACATTTCATACCGAGATGAAAGTGCTCCAGCTGGGAGCGTACGATGCAATATTGGGCTATGATCGGCTCAAACAAAGCACAGCCCCATGGTCTCGCCACTCGGGAGGAAAAACCATGGAATTCATGGAATGCGGGCGGAAGGTACATCTCCAAGGACTCAAGAAAGACCAACCATCTATGTCGAGTTACCAGCTGACCAGTTCATGAAGTGGTACAAGGGCAATGACATCTCGGGCAATGGCCGTGGTGGAAAACACACAAAGCATAAAACCCACTCGAGACCCCATCCGAGCCGACAATGATCTTGCAGGAATTTCGGGATGTGTTTGATTGCCCCACCGACTTGCCTCCACACGGATCTTATGATCATTCTATACCATTACCGCCTAATGTAGCTCCTGTGAATGCAAGACCTTACAAATACTCTCCTCAACATAAAGATGAGATTGAAAGACAGGTCAAAGAGTTATTAGAAGTTGGATTTATTGTTCACGAGTACAAGCCCGTTTGCCTCTCCAAGTATTGCTGGTTCTTAAGAAGGATGGATCATGGAGATTCTGCATTAATTACAGGAAGCTCAACTCTCTCACGATGAAGAATAAATTTCCAATGCCACCGATTGATGAAATCCTAGATGAGCTTGGTGGCTCACAATATTTCTCGAGGCTAGATTTCAAGTCCGGGTTCCATCGGATAAGGATGCAGCCTCGAAGATGAGTATAAAACTGCATTCAAGACACATCATGGTCACTACCAATTCAAAGTCATGCCATTTGGTCTTACTAATGCCCCTGCTACATTCCAAGTACACCATGAACTCTATCCTTGAACTATTTTTACGCAAGTTTGTTATTGTCTTTATGGATGATATCTTAATCTATAGCAAGTCCTTGGTTGAGCATATTTCCCATATTAGGCAAGTGTTTACCTTACTTAGGCAACACAAGTTCTATGTCAAAAGGTCTAAGTGTGCTTTTGCTCAGATCGCTTTAGAATATCTAGGCCACATTATTTCCGGTGATGGTGTGTCTACTCATCCTCGGAAAACACAGGCTATGTTACGGTGGCCTACTCCCACTTCATTCACAGAATTGAGGGGTTTCTTAGGCTCGACAGGGTATTATAGGAAATTTGTCAAACATTATGGCATTGTGGCTAAACCCTTGACTAATCTGCTTAAGAAGAAGCAGTTTGAGTGGAACCCCGAGGCCCGAATGCTTTTGATACACTAAAAATCTCTATGACTTCTACTCCGAGCACTTGCTCGCGGACTTTAACAAACCCTTTGTGGTTGAGACCGATGCTTCGATATGGGTCTTGGAGCTGTTTTAATGCAGGGCAACAGACCTCTAGCATTCCTCAGCAAGCCTCCGAGCAGCACAAATAAATTTTTATCTATCTATGAGAAAGAGTTCTTAGCCCCGATCATGGCTGTAGAAAAGTGGAGACCATACTTGCAGAGACAAGAGTTCATTATCAAGACTGATCACAAGAGTTTATCTTACTTAAATGACCAACGAGTTACAATCTGATCCGCAACGCAAGGCAATGACAAGATTGATGGGATTACAATTCAGAATTGAGTACAAGCAAGGTAAAGAAAATGCAGCTGCCGATGCATTGTCTCGCGTCCCACATCTCATGGTCATACGAGCTGTGTCCTCGGTCAAGCCTCTATGGATTCAGGAGGTAACAAACTCATATGCTACCGACAATGATGCCCGGGAGTTACTCGGGCAGTTAGCTATCAAAAGCCCCAATGAACATGGCTTCTCTGTTCAGCAAGGCATCATAAGATTGGGAGATCAAGTGCTCGGTGGGTGCTAACTCTGCTCTGCGAACAAAACTCATAGCCGCTTTTCATTCCAGAGTGCGGTTGGGGGACACTCGGGATACAGTGCTACTTACTTGAGAATCAAAAAGGCATTTTATCGGAAAGGGCTGAAAGTGGATGTAGAGAACTTTGTCAAACAATGTGCAGTGTGTCGGCAGGCAAAGCATGAGAAGCTACACCCTGTCGGGTTATTACAACCTCTCCCTATTCCTGCGGGAGCATGGCAGGACATCACAATGGACTTCATTGAGGGTTTACCCAAGTCCGATGGATATAATCGCATATTAGTGATAGTGGACAGATTCTCCAAATATGCTCACTTCATCGCATTAAAGCACCCCTTCACCGCCAAGTTCATTGCTCAGAGTTGTATTGGATACGAGTGGTCGGATTACACGGCATGCCCAAGTCCATTGTATCGAGACAGAGACAAGATCTTTACTAGCAATTTGTGGCGAGAGCTCTTTGGGTTGCTCAAAGTTACCCTCTCTCTTAGCACTCGCTTACCATCCACAAACCGATGGCCAAAGTGAAAGAGTGAATCGGTGCCTAGAAATGTATTTGAGGTGTGCTTGTCCATAATACACCTACCAAGTGGAAGAGCCGGCTTCCTCTTGCTGAATTCTGGTACAATACTTCATATCATACTTCTTTGGGTTGCACTCCGTTTAAAGCCTTGTATGGATATGATCCACGGATCACAGACACTTCCTAATGTGGAAGAGCAAGTGGATCTATCGATGCGAGAACTGTTAGCAAATAGGCATGCACACATGGAATTCTTAAAAAACACTCGGCAGCAGACCTGCAACGGAATCAAACACCAGGTCGATAAACACAGAACCGATAGAGAGTTCCAAGTGGGAGACCAAGTGTTACTCAAGCTTCAACCTTATGCCCAATCCTCGGTGGTAAATCGGCCTTACCCTAAACTCTCCTTCAAGTACTTCGGTCCATACAAGATTTTGGAACGCATCGGTGCCGCAGACATACCGTTTACTGACTCCCGCAGGGAAGTATGGTCCATCCGAGTCTTTCATGTGTCTCGGTTGAAGCCATTTACACCAGATTTTACCCCAATCTTCGCTGAACTTCCCAAACCGGTGGATCTCTCGGAGCAGGAGCTGGTTCCGGAGGCGATTTTAGAGTGCAGGTTGGTTAAACGAGGTAACTCCGCTACTCCACAAGTTCGTATCAAATGGGCGAATATCCCTGTTGAATCAGCTACATGGGAGGACTGGTATGTGTTGGTGAACAAGTTCCTCGAGGTTGCAGCTTGGGGACAAGCTGATTCTCCAACGGGCGGAGGTGTAACACCCGGTGGTGTCACGACATGAGGGAGGGATGCGTTGTTCCTAGGAAGGCGTATTTGTCTATATTGCACTTCCAGTGTAATGGAGTGCATGAGTTGTAGCCCACTGGGCCTAGTATCAAGTATTGGGCCGAAGGCCGTATTGTAACGGATATAAAGTTCGTGAACTCGCTGGGGAGAGGCATCAGAAAAATTATTAGCAAACCAATTCCCCTTCTTCTTCTTGCGTCGCAAGTTGAGCCAGGCTAAGCCGTCGCCTTGCCTCACGCCTCCGGTTCGCCGCCGGCCGGCCACGGGGAGTGACACTCCGGCACCCACCTCGGCCTGTTTCCGGTAGCTGTCACGCAGACGCAGGCAACACGTTCGACGAAATGCCTGTGAATCACGGAACCCCGTTGAGCGAGTCCTCGAAGGCCATGGATTCCGGCGCAGACACCTCCGGCTCCGGTGTGTTGTTATTTCACTCTTCTCGTGTGCCTTGTTCATTGGCGGCATTGGCCCCAGCGTGAGAAGTAAGTCGTTGGTGGCTTATGCATGCCAGGTCAGGTCAGGCGTTCGACAGAAGGTCGCAGAAGGGATCGAGACCGGCGTTTGACCCGGCGGGTGTACCTCTGTGGGCAGACCCTCACCCGGACATCCTGGGAATCGTTCTCCGTCTACTCCCATGCCTTGCCGATCGTGCCAGTATGCGATCAGTATGTCGCCAGTGGCGTGCTGGCACGGACACGTCCTGCCGCCACCACTGCCCCTACTGGTGCTACCAACATTCAGGTTCTCTAGCTTGTCCATCAAGGGTGCGCTGAAGCTCCTGCGACATGTCCCGATACCTGCAGAGGTAGGAGCTGATCATGTCCGTTTTGTGGGCTCTTCCGATGGACGGCTAGTGGCCGTGACTCCTAGCAAGGATCGCCGTGAGCATTACAAAGATGCTGATGAGGTGCTGAATGTCTTCTCCCATGCCGTGGTTCGTTTACCACGACCTTGCACTCTGCATTATAATTTTTCTGGTTACTCCTGCAAGATGCTCCCTGTCATCAATGGCTCCCATAAGCTCTATTTCAGAATCAATGACTTAAATACCATGTCACTCCGCCAAGTGGTGCTATCTGAATCACCAGAATCAGGATCAAAGTACATCGTTGCTGCTTCCTCTTACCATATGGCTAATCAAATGATTGCTCTCTGGCAGCCAGATCAGCTTAACACAGAACACACAATACGTCAATACCATACAAAAAGGATCTCTAGCAAAGATTATGCAGCATGGAATCACCTGAGTAAAGAAAGTATCAAAGACCCACAGTCTTATGTGAGGACTGAGGAGGCCCAGGTTCCAACATGCTGCACATACAAGGCTACAGTGGCATCACATATCTAAAAGAGAACACGCCAATACATTTGTTAGTTGGAAAAGGCTGCAGCTAAACTTTTCGAGAAACGGGATATGTTTAAGCCAGATTCCTTCGAACAATGGTTGCTACAACCCAAAAGGAAAGAAAAACATTCACTACTTCTATGGCTAGAACAAACTAAAAGATATATTTATACTTAGCTAAAAAATGAGGTATCAACATGATTTGTTTTAATGCTTTCTAAACAAAAAAGCCTCTTGTGAAAAATTGGCTTTGCAGTGAATGATCTTGCTGAAGAATCTGTGGCTTCATGATGGAGGTCCACTGTGGTTCCCTTCCAGCTCAGATTGTTGCTGCATCTTCAGGAGGTGATGGAGACCTGCAATAACGTGCTGCCTGCTGGTTGGTACTCCGGTCTTAGCTAAAGCTCTGCCATGCTTGTCCAGAAGCACAAAGCAAGGGACATATCTGATATCATAATGCAGAAGCTGCAGATGAAAAAAAAAACAGAAGCTGTTGTTAGAATACGTACCACATTGTGCACTTTCAGTATGAAAGAAAACATGCACTCAAATTGTTGGATATTGAAACAAAAATGAAGAAATGTTATAGGAAAAAAATGACAAACTCCAGAAGAAAGAAACAAGCTACACAATTACCAAAGATGCACAAAAAAGGTAAAATAGGAGGACAGAGTGTTAGAATGACTTGTATAGCTGCCATGTGGGGCTAAATATATCTGTACTAGGCGCCTCGTTTCACGGTGCCATGTCATTGAGGACTTTCCGGCATAAGCTGTATATATGTAACCCTTGATCATATTCAATACAAGGCCACTATCCGTGATTTCCAAATCTATAAAAGAAATAAATTCTTCAAGTGTACCAAGGCTTTCACATGCTATTACTGGTTTCGAATCCTTAATGTAACATCACTTCACAATCTCACTTCTTTCAGTTGTCCACAGGATTTCTTGTGAGCCTCAGGAAATAATATAGCAATTATCCAAGACTAAGAGACCCCTGTTAACTCAAATCTGACCAAATGTGATATTAAATGAAGAATCTTTGGATTATTTCCATGAGAATCTATAATAATTGTTATGATTCCTCTAGCTTACATGGGATAGAAGTATAGATGGTATATTTTCAGTTTTGACATTGAAGTTTGCAGCATTATGATCTCCCGAGGCAGATAAAAGTAGAAGGATGTGGCCGAAGGGTAAAGTATAATTCACTGTTTGATTATGCTACTTTTTTATATGGATTTTTAAATCAATTGTTATAAAATAGATAAACTCGTGGTTCTTTTCAAATCCTCAAGGATATAAGTCTAGCTATTCATCTCCATCAACAACAAGAAAACACAAACAAGTTATGAAACCCACAAGAACAAACACAGCAAAATATAAGAACGAAAATGAATACATAAGCAAGTGATAAGAAAAATAAAATGTATAAAAATTAGACAATACTTTATATGTTACTTTTACAGGCAAGAAAGAATTTATAACTAATTTCCTCCAAATGGAGAACTGGTAGTTTTATATTTGCTGTTGTTTCAAAAAGGAATAGACAGCAATGTTTAATTTACTTTTACAGTTAATACCAAAGTTCACAGTAGTCCATGTTTCTGTCTCAAACGCACAGTTGTTCATGTTTCAAATGACTACAGAATTATCAGACAATTCAATATACAAAATTCTAAGGACAGGATTTCTTTCAGCTGTCATGGTGATGCCTGGTTGTAATTGTAAGGTTTCAACTCAAGCACTAGGAGACCATGTATACTAAAGTCTTCCCCAAGTTACAATGAAATATGGAACAAATGCCTATCATCACCAGATGTCACCCCAGTTGAACAGAGATCAGTTCAGATACCATATGTACTTATCTTGGCTACTGTTGATTGTAAAAGGCGACTACGATAAGGAGCCATATCTATGGTACAAAGCTCCACCTCATTTTTTTTCACTCTTCTAATAAGAACATGTACTAACACGGGAATCATAATAATGCAGCCCATGTATCAAAGCAAACCGAGGACTCTGTATGGCACTATGGCTGTGATGTGGGATGGCATTGCCCCTGAACTAGCAGTCACATACATATATACTTGTATAGCTTTCAAGTCTGAATGGTTCAGTAACCTAATTATGTTTATTATTCTTCACAAACATTGCTGATAGTTCCCAAATGGAAGCATGGAACTCAATATATTCTAATCAAAGCTACCCTTTTAAGTTTTATAACCATAGAAGCTACTTATTTTTTCTCGCTTCTACAAAGTAACACATCAATTCAGCACAGAATCAATAGGAACAGAGCTAATCCAATGAAATTATCGTGCTAAGCATTCTCCTCTGTTGGGAACTGAACTATAAATCAGTCTAATTGGCTTGACAGAGCAATTTTAGGAAAGATAAGAGTAGGGGTCTCACCTCAGGAAGCCACCGGTCGTCCTCTGCGTCGGCGAGCACGAAGGCAGCGGATCCACCAGAGCCGTCCTCTATCTCGCGCAAGATCCCCTGCAGCGACGCGCACAGCCGGCACCGCGGCGAGTAGAACTCCAGCACGGTCGCGGGCCTCCCGCTCGCGAGCGCTGCCGCCAGGGCCCGCTGCTCCGCGTCCCCGCGGTCCGCCTCCACCGCTACGGGGCCGTTCTTCCTCCTCAATCCCCTTAACCCTCCGGCACTACCGACGGAGGCGGAGGCGGGGAGGTCGCCGGCGATGAGGAGGCCCTGCGCGAGGGTACGGATGGACTTGAAGAGCCAGGGGAGCTCGAGGTCGCCGCAGGGGCTGGGGTTCTGGCTGGCGCTTGGCTGTTGTGGGTTCGGGCTCCACGGCCATTTGAAGCAGACGAGCGGAGGGGGCTTCGCGGCGGCGCTCATCTCCGGTGGATGGCCCGATGGCCGCCGAGGAGGCGAGGAGGGTGAAGGCGTGACGGGATTCCGTTGCGGGCCTTCGTGAGTTCAGGTCAGGTGTCGCTTGCAGTGGGCCTTTTTTGCGAGGCTTCTACTGGGCCATATAAATGGATGGAGTGGAGCCCATTTATTAGTGTGACGGACTGACGGGATTTGGAGATGGGCTTGTAAAGTTGGGCCGCTGTTTGAATACGAATTCGAGCCCGGAGTATATTACGGGTCCGAATCCGACAGCTGAGCTAGATCAGCCCGTCCCCGTACTCGACGCATCTACGAGAAGACGTCCTCGTCACCGTTCTGGGTGACCTTACCATCGGAGACCCGCGTCTTCGTCCGGGCTGGCGCCGTCTGCACAGTGCACGCCATGGCACGCCGCGACGCCGCCTTCCGGCAACTCCACCTCCGCCACCTCTCGTGTCCCCACGTGAGCCTCCCTGCCTCCTAAACTCGTCCCTCGACGGCGCCGCCGTGGTTTACTTCCCTTCTACGCCGCGCTGTGCATGAAATTTAGATTTTAAGAAAAGCAATTCAATAAGTAAAGCGATAAATACGAAATATTAAGAATCCTAGTGAATAAAATTATTATTTTTTTCAAAAAATAATTACATTATTTGACAAGAAATTATCTTTAATCTATAAACTATTATAGTTGCATATACAAAAAAAGCAATTTACCTTCATATAAACATAGTCAATGATAAAGTTTTGGTGATAAAAATTATATGGAACATCAAGAAAAAGTGACTTCGGTGAAAATTCACCGAAAATTATTCCTAATTCAGGTCCCATGAGACGGAGCTCTCATGTTTCAAAAGTGCAAACAGAGTGGCAGTCGGCCCAGGCGGTGGTGCACTTCCGAATTTCGGTAGCTTCAGCTTGAGCAGATACCGAAAGGGCCATGACGTCTCTTTCATATGACCTACACGTCAAGTTAGGAAAGGGAAAACCATTGACCATTTTATTTATTCAATGTCGACATGTTCCTTCTAGAAAAGTTTGGAACAGAGAACGCCTTGTAATCTTTTTCTTTCTAAATCATGCATTGTTATTTATTACCTTGAGTCTTTTCGCACATGAAAAAACAAAATCTATCAGTTGTGGTTTTTTTGTTATACATATAAGGTTCCTGGCCTAACAGAACAAATAAAGCAAATAAAAACCGGTTTGCAACGGCCATCGTTTGCAACTCATAACCACTGGGAGGGCAGCAAATATGACGGTGCTACGTACTGTACAATTAATGATGCAAGTCACATTGAAACCAGAGAAAGTGTGCATGGCTCGGTTGACTCAGTCTTGATACATTAACAAAAATTAATAGTTGCTTCTTGAAACCAATCAACATTGTAAGTGTTTTTAGAAAATCATCGTGATGTAAATCAATCCACAAGGCAAATGGATTTTAAGACATGCATAGATGCACACTTGGTAGATAAATATAAGCTGCGACACTGTCACGACGCCTATGCTTTGAAGCAGGGGAGGCAACCGCACAGCTTGGAGACCGCGGACGCTGGCTCCGGCGGCGCCGCCGGCTTCGTCGTGGGGACGTACGACTCGTCCATGCCGCACTCCTGGCACCGCTTGCACTCCTCCGTGAACCGGCAGAACGCGTCTTGGCAGTACTCGGCAGCCGCCGCGACGGTCATCCTCTCGACGAGCTTGTCGTTCTCGTAGACCTCCTTGCCGTGGTCACCGTTCAGGACGGCGCCGAGCTGGACCAGCTCCGCCTGGAACTCCGAGATCTCGCGGTGCTCCTCCGCCTCCGTCGACCGCAACCGCACCGGCTCCGGTAGCTTCTCTGCAACGTCATCGAAAACAAATAATGCAGCCATGCCATCGATCAAGGATTCAGCAGGAATTGATTTGAGGCACAAATTGACTATATAGTGATCGTACCCGGGCAATCTGTTCTTGGTGTGGTGCGCGTGAGCACAGTCTCGAACGTGCCGGCCCACGCGTCGCGCTTGGTGAGGAACGCCGGCAGGTTGAAGATCTTCTTCACCGTTGCCGGGATGGACGAGTGCTCGTACTGCGACGTCGGCTCCGGCCCGGACGGCCGGTGAACCACTGCAAAAATCCTTCGTGTCACACAAGGTCGATCTAATCCGCACCAAATGCATGACGACGTTGCAGAAACTGCTCGATTGTTACATACCTGTGCCCTTGTCGATCCACGGCGAGATGAAGATCGCCGGGACGCGGACGCCGAGGCGGTCGAACGCGAAGTTGATGGGCGCGGCGCTGACGATGCCGTCGGGGTTGGGCACGCCGGCGACGGGCGTGGGCACGTGGTCGAAGAAGCCGCCGTGCTCGTCGTAGGTGATCACGAGCAGCGTCTCGTGCCACTGCGGGCTGGAGCGGAGCGCCTCGTACACCTCCTTGACGAAGCGCTGGCCGTTGGCCACGTCGTGCGACGGGTGGTCGTCGTTGCCGGGGAACAGCTTCAGGTCGAAGTAGCGCTGCTCGATCACCACGTAGTTGGGGAGCTTGCCCTGCTCGCAGTGCCGCTTGAACGTGAGGTCGTACGGGTGGAACTTGCCGACGTACTTGAGCTGCCGCAGGTTCCTGTGGATGCAACCCAGCACACACCATTGATTTCCAGATAACAGTACTAGTACATCATTTTTGCAGAAGATTTTGACTGCGCCGTGAACAGTGCTCTACCAACTTGATTTAAATGCATCGAGATTCATGATCGAGCTCGTCAGTACCGAAGTGTAGCAAAATTGATCCCGAATTCGTCAAGAAATTTGAAATTACACGACGGCCGAAGTCTCATCCATAATTTGAGAAAAACTGCAATTTCCTCACCTTTTTTGGACTATTTGCAAGTAAATTTTGGTATATCGGAGTCACTAATAAATACAAAATTTTGAGAATTTTGAAATTTTGTTTGTGAATGAAATTAATTATTTCAAAAATTATTCGGAACATCGAGTATATTTACCTTGTGTTTAAATGTTGTTTGTCTGTCTTATATAGATCCAGGAATTACATTTATTTTCTAGCTCATGCATGTTGCCTGCAAATATTCGATTCCCTGATCTTACCGCACACACACAATGCAATGTCATAATCTGAGACACATGCACATGTCCGACAAATGCAAATAATAAAATTATAGACAGCTTGTCAGATGTACCACGTATAACTACTTCAATATAATACAAACATAATCCTAGTATTGATCATCTAGACATCGTCGGAAAACGGATCATCCTACGGATATCCTTCGGTGCGTCCCATCTGAAACCCAATGTCAACACACGGTCACTGGTCTACCAATAAACGTATTGGTCAGGTTCAGACTATGCGTTTAGCCAGTGGCTACTGGCCAGGTTCAGACTAGGCTACAAAAAAGCAGAACATGCATATATTTTTCTTCGTTCTCAAAACTCACTGTCACACTCTAACTACAACTAGAGACCTAAAAAAAAACTGTCCTGATTGTATTATGTAGTGCAATATGTGTATTCAAGCAAATTTATTAGATGAACAATTGGACATGTCAACTCTCTTTTTGGAAACTCATTATTCTCTTCATAATAACTATTGATGAAAAAAATTGAGCACAGCACAACTTCGTTTGTCAAAATCTGTTCTCTTCGGACCAACTTGTTCGTGAATAACACCAACAACAATGATATGCTGATAAAACAATCCTGACGACACAGAGAACTGAAAAGCTTTCAAGATTAACTTGCGTTATCGCATAGAAAACTTCACCAACTTTGCGATGCGATCTACAATGCAACTAGAGACATTTTTTTCTTCATTGTTATCTTCTGCAACATGTGTATTCGAGCAGTTTACTAATGGAGAAATTTGACATGCCAACTCTCATTTTCGAAACCTATATTCTCTTCACACTAACAGTTGACGAACAATTGGACCTGTCAGCTCTCATTGTCAAAAACTAATAATCTCTTAACCAGACCAGCTTGACCATGAACGACACGAGTAAGACAATGAACCAGACAAACAATGACGATGACACATATAGAACTCAAAAGCTTCCGAGATTAATTTGCATAGAGCGCTTCGGCGAAACAAAACAAAAACGTTAACATCGTGTTAGTTCAAGGACGGACTAACCTGTAGAAGAGGACGGAGGGCGGGAACTGGTAGTAGATCCCAAAGGACTTCCCGGCGTCGTGCAGCGCGTCGAAGATGGTGCGCTGTGGCAGGCCAGCCCGGAGCATCTTCTTGTCGTTGCCGACGAGCCCGTGCGAGGTCGCCGAGTGCACGAACATCCGGTTGGGCTGCGTCGACGTGGGCACGGACGCGAACCACCGGTCGCACACGGCGAACTCCTTCACGAGCTCGCGGTACACGGGCACGGCGTCGGGCCGGAACCCGTTCATCACGGCCTTGCCCGTGCCGGGCTTCTCCTTGGCCGCCTGCTGCGCGAACCCGTTCATGGGCGGGACGGGCACGCCGGGCTTGGTCGCCGGCGAGGATACGCCCCAGGTGAAGGGGTCGCCGTACACCTGCTCGTAGATGGCCATGAACGAGTGGCCCGGGTCCGGGTCCACGTACTCGGAGCCGTCGCCGAAGTGGACGGCCGGGGAGGACGCGTCGTTGGCGACCTCGTGGTTGAGCTCGGCGCCGGTGACGCCGTCGATCTCCGGGTTCAGGGATTTCATCCAGCCCAGCATGTGGTCGAAGGAGCGGTTCTCCTGGATCACCACCACCACCGTCTTGATCTTGTCCGCCATGGTGGGGGATTGGGTGATGGTGGCGAGCTAGCTTGGCGAGGGCCGGGGCGTGATCACGGTGGTTCGGTAGCTGCCGGTGGCCAGAACGCAAGGCTGGCAGAAGCTGGCTCAGCTTGGGTTCAGAGAGAAGGCAAGCTTTAGTAATAAGGTTGGCGAATAAGCGTACTAGCACTTGTGATTGGCTTTTCTTGGCCGGAGTGTTAAATGATATTAACTTGAAGCAAAGCTTGAGGTGACGTGTTAGGTGTAGTAAACGGGAATGTTTTGTTATTGCGACGGCAAGAATCTTCCAAGTTGGCTAGATGCTGCACTGCTGGGTTAGTGGGTCCCATGCGGCTTTGTTTTGAGTAGAAGATATGCTCCATGTGTTTTAGATAAAAAGTGAATACAACACTCGATATGTTGAATATGAACTGATGCTATGTTGTATCTTTTTTTTATTTGTAATGGAACCAAAAGACCCTTGTTAATGACATCTTAGAGGCTTACGTGCAGGCATGGGATGTCCCATGATTGTATGAGTAGAATTTCTCATGACAACTTGACAAGCTTAAATCACAACTGCATTGTTCGTTCCTGTACCAAAACTGTAGTAGTAAACTGAAAACTGTTACGCCATCCCGAAGAATTGTTGAAGATAGGAGTCTGGGAATACAGAGACATCTTGAATTCTTGATGCAGTGCTGATGGAGAAGAATAGGTTGTAAAGTACTACTAGTGAATTCTGGAGAAATTGCTCACTTCTCCCTGTGTATCTTTCTGAAAGTGAAACAGAAATATCGACCTAGTGTCTTGAGTGTCTGGGTCTGGCTGAGCTTATCTGTCGGAAAAACTTTTGGTGCTTAGAACAACACTTGTCTAAATCCTCTTTGATTGAATCGTGTGCGGTTGTAGCAGTTATTAGGGCCTCCACAATGGTGAAATAAAGCTATCTGTTGTCAGATATCTATACCCAATATATAAATTACGGTGGAGTCGTCTACGCCTCTCCTCCAAAACCCGTCGGTTTGTCCCCTCTCGACGCCGACAGGTGGGGTCACCAGCCTTCGTACGCGCCGTGCTCTCCTCTACTTCCTCCGCCTCCGCCTGCCGGTTGCCTCTCCCCGCGTGCGTGCGTCGCCTTCCTCCGCCTCTGCCCGTCGGTCGCCTCCTGCCCACCTCCACTGCGCCCTCCTCTCTGAGCAGCAGCTACCGTTGTGCCCTCCTCCTCCTCCTCCCGGAGAACTAGAACCCTAGCCGACACGAGGAAGGTGACGAGGCAGCGCGTGCTCCCCAAACCCTAGCCGAGCTGAGGCGGTGGCGGGCGGATCCACGAGCCACAGCTTGATTACTGTGCATGGTGACTTCATCAGCCATCTGAATCCTTGCGCTTCCAGGTACGGCGAATCTGTTCAGTTATATTCCCCCTCATGTTTACTGTGCAGAGGATACTTGGATGCTGTTTTGGTAGCTCCGAATGATTCTGCCTAAGATTAGTCTATGGTTGAGTGTAGCGGATACTTGGATGCTGTTTCGGTAGCTCTTAGTGATTCCCACTCAGATTAGTTTATGGTTGACTCTGATTTTCCAGAGAGATTGAGGAGAAATAGTACTGATACGTGCTACGATATATCCAATGTCCCCAGCGGGAAATTTATGTGTGTTGTTATTGCACTTTATTTTCCAGAGAGATTGAGGTGCTCTGTTTATCTATTTGTTTTTCCCCTGAATCCCCTATACTGGATTTATAAGCCCAACTGATTCCCCTGTACTAACTGCACTTTGCCATGAAAAAAAAATGTACGGTGGTAAATAGCTTATGTATACAAGATGCTTTTCTACCATCTATGATTAGGCTGAAGTATATGAAAATCATGGAATCTACCGTGCCGTATTTTATATCAGAGATAATGTTCTATTTCCCTAATAATGAACTAAATTTGAACACTTTTTCCCCTGAAGGAATACCGGCATTCGCATTGTATACATGCACATGGACAACCATGGATGAACACAGGACATGGGGTTATCACATTATAGAGGTAATCTGTTATTTCTCATGTTTCATTTTTTTTAAAAAAAATAGCTTATTTGGTTTATATGTGACCTTTTCCTAATCTCATCTGAATTTGACTGTGCATCTCATCTGAATTTGACTGTGCATTAGACTTAAAATTCACCCAGTATATATGTCATTTCGTCTCCTTTTCCCCTCCACCAGAACACATAGGGCTGTGTTCGGTGCTGCCTAGATTTTAGTATTTCCCTGCATTTTTAGTTGACTTTTCAAAACTTATCATATGAAATTCTTCTTTCATATGTTTTGTTTACATATTAGCCCAATTTTTAGATGCCATCTAAAAACTTATCGTATAAAATTCTTATTTTGTATGTTTTATTTACATGTTGCTGTACTGATTTGACATGGAGGTAGTTTCTCTTTTTCTTTTTTTTTCCGGTGCACACTATTCTTTATTCAATTTCCTGGAGAGGTCATGTTTTTTCTTACCATTTTGCTTCATGGTGTAGTTATATTGTTAAGTTCATGTCTGTTCAGTAACCTTCCCTATTACATGTGACGTACCAGGCAATACTGTTGGAACATATCATGTCATCACCTCATGTGGGAACATACCATCTATGCTTGCTTCTCCAGGTTTGTGTTTAATGAGCTTCCTTTTGTTCAGTGTTCAAGTTATACATAGTTCTTAGACTTCATATCGTGTTTGTCCTGACTTTTTTAAAGGACACGTCTGAAATATTTTTTATGTTGCTACAGCCAGTTCTCATTCTGAAGGTGTGACAAATGTCTCACTTGATCAAGCTTCCACAAGATGTCCTGGAGACGATTTTCACGGTGGTCTGTGCGGCGGCGCCTAGCTGTTCATCCTACTGGTTTAATTTGTCCATTACCTAGACATGCATCCCCTTTATTTGGCACTAGCTTGCCTCATCTGCTCGGTAAACTATAATGTATTTTTTGCTGTTCCATTAGGATTGCTGCGTTTGGATTGTGTTCCTGCAGCTTCTACGCTTGATCAGCCATGCAGAAAGCGGAAAGCACATGAACTGACAGGCTCTCAACAATCTCAACAAGGTTTCCATTTTAATATTGATATAATTCTGTTGCTATTTTTTACATATTATGTTCTATATGCATGTCTGATGGGGATTGTTTTTTTACCTTGCCCTCCACTAGAACAAAACAAAGTACCTTCCATTTCAATGCAAAATGATCCAGGTGCTTTGGATGTAACTCCAGTGATATCTAACGAACTTGCAAGTGGCCAAAACTAAGTTTAAATAAATTTTTTCTCTCAAATACTTGATGCTTATTATTGAATTCCTCCTGAAGTTGCACTTATGATTGAGTTTTCCCTGAAATTGATACCTTTTTTAATGCAGCTAAAATGCTCAGAAGGCAGGCTGTACATATGGTTGAGTGACTCCCTGTTGCGATTATGATATTAATGTATTATTGTTTGTTGAACTACAGACGAGTGTTAATGGGAATCAGAACGCTGAGCTACGGCTATCAGGTTCACCACTTTTCGTACATTCTTAAAAACTAATCCCTGTATTTGATGCTTCAGGTTCTTTTTCTTAAAAGACTAAATTAAAAATCCCTAATACATGCTTCAGATATTAAAACACCAAAATATCTATTGATACATGTTTGCTCTAATCTCCTACTTTGCTTATTAAGAATTTCACTGACACAAGCGCACACCTTCCAATAGGTGAAGGTCAAACAATTAAAAGGTCATGTATTCCTTGTCTGTTTAATTTTCTCTCAACTAACCATATGGTGTTATGGGATTATGGCATTGAGAACCCTATGGTTCTCTTAATCGCTCTGTTAAGTATGCAGTTCTGAAACAACATATATGGTTCATTTGCAATAGATGAAGGTGCTAATTATGGTATAGACATCACTATTGGTGGAATTGTTGAGTCCTTTGCTAACGGGAACCTATTGTTATTAAGGTACTTGTCCATTTGCTCTGTTTTCAGTTGCTTGCATCTAAATCAAAGTGATGCTTGCATTTTTCCTAGGTAGTTGTGTTTTTTCCTATAAAATTTATTATGTATCCTACATTGGCATGTCAAATGAACTTAAAGGTCATCTTCTTTTATAGTAACTATTCAGTGCTCGTGAGAGTTGTGGAGGCTGTTAGATTTGGAACATATACGCACTCAATTGGAGGCCTGTAGCTCAGGCAAGGAGGTTATTGAAACAATCTGGAAGCAAGAAAGAAGCACCCAACTGAAATCATTTATCCTTCTATGGAAATGGTGGGCTGCCAGAAATAAGAAGAATGCGGGAGAACAAATGCCATCTCCTCAACAGACTGGAAGGTTGATCCTCCTGAATGTCGTTGAATTTGAAGCCTTGTTCAAACACAGCAAGCCACCGTCAGGCAAGAGACAGGCCCATTGGAGTCCCCCACCAGCAGGAGTGTACAAAGTGA
This sequence comes from Chloris gayana, assembly GCA_031894775.1. Taxonomy (NCBI): domain Eukaryota; kingdom Viridiplantae; phylum Streptophyta; class Magnoliopsida; order Poales; family Poaceae; genus Chloris; species Chloris gayana. Next base: position 453,066 of record JAUNZO010001285.1, read on the forward strand.
ATACTGATGCAACGTTTTCTCTGACAACAGGGCACGGTGGATGGGGATTTGTAGCTCGGGATGATCGGGGATCCTTCCTGGAGGGAGGTGCAGGGTCGTTGGAGTTTGCCTCGTCGGTGTTGCACGCTGAAGCTCTAGCAGTCCTGAGATGCCTGGAAAGAGTTGCGTTCCTGGGAATGCCACGGATCATTGTCGAAACTGATGCTGCACAACCGGGTCATGCACTCTGGACGGATGACATGGATAGAACCATTCATGGCTGTTTGCTCCGCCAAATTAAAAGCTTAATGTATTCTCAGTTTGAGAGTTGTGTGATTTCAATTTGTCCTAGAACATGTTATAGGGTCGCAGACTCGTTGGCTTCTTTCCGGGAGCGTTTGTCGGTCCATGACTCAGTGTACATCAGCATGGCCCCTGAGTTTGTAACTGCTCTGGTCTCCAGCGATTTGCCTAGAGCCACTGTTTAATGGAATGCCCAGTTCCATATATATATATATATATATATAACTATTCAGTCTTTACTAGATGGTCTATTGGATTTGGGATTCTGTTTTTGTTGAGCTGACTTTTAAAAAAATAAGAATGTCCCTAAGCTTCTTGTTTGGGGCCACTTATAAATCACACTGAAATTCCCTAAGCTTCTTGTTTCACATTGCAGGAATGCTAAGTTGGATTTTGGCAAAACTTCATATGCTCATATCATCCAAGAATGTCCTCTGCTCGTGCCCATTAAGTTTATGCCTGCTTATAACTATAACTGAACACATACACATTTTTTACCTTGTCCAAGAGACAAAGTCAGCCAATGCCTTATTCTATAAACAAATACATCTTTTTAGTGTTCCGTAGACAAAAAAAATCCCTATGAATAATATATGTTGTGGCTGTTCATTGTTATGTGAAGAAGATGTTTAATAATATGTCTAAGAATAAGAATGAATGTTATATATTTTAAAGTCTTCCAACTCATGGTTATTCATTTTTTAATACCCGTAGCAACGCACGGGCAAACTGCTAGTAAATGATAAAAGAGTAGGAGAGAGAGGGAAGATAGCTGCATCTGCAGTACCATGTATTGCCAAGCTAAGACTACCTGCACTGGGGAACGGTACACGTCCCTGCAGTCGTCCTCTACACCATCCGCAATCGAAGCGGATGGACTTCCATACGCCAGGGCCAGCGGACATAGTGTACGCACGCTACGCGCCGACGTGGCGTCAGGCCCACACAGCCCAACCGTCGGCAGCCGCTGCTCGCGCCCGGATCTAGCCGGAGGATGGGGTGCCCCGTGGTGGTGCGCGGAGGAGGCGGCCCCGGCAACAGCGGCGCGGGTGGAGGAGGAGGAAGGCCCCGGCGGAGGAGGAGAGGCCCCGCGACGGGCCGGCGGCGGCGGCGCACGACGCAGGAGGAGGCGCCCTGCGGTGGCGGCGGCGGCGCGCGTGGCCAAGGGCAGATCCGCCGTCGTCCGCGCGAAGGGGAGGAGGAGTAGGGCTCGCGCAGGCCGTGGTGGCGACGGCGCGCGGGAGAGGAGCGCGGCAGCGGGGTGAGGTCGAGGGCGGGGAGATGGCGGGTGGCAGCGCGGGGAGAGGCCGAGGGCGGGGAGCGGGGGAGGAGGTTCGGCGGCGGCGGCGCGCGGGGGAGGAGGCTGGGTGGCGGCGTGGGGGAGGAGGAGGAGGTTGGGCGGCGGAGGAGGCTGCGTGTGCGCATGGGGGAGGTGGGGGGAGATGGAGAGAGGAAGGAGAAGAAGAGAAAGGGGAAAAGAAAAAGAGAAATGAAGAAAAATAAAAAAATATTATTTAGTTAAAACATAGGATTACTAAACTATTGTAAAAGGGAATAAGTGAAAAAAGAAAAAGAGGAAGAGAGATGAAGGAAGATGGTAGTTGAAGTTGGTTGAATAAAATATTGGATAGTTGATATAGAGGATGAATATAGAGGATGAACGGGTGCAGCAAAACTGTATATAAAGTAGAGAATCTTGCTGACGAGGACAGAATATTCCTTTTAAAGGATGATTTTAGGGAAAAAATTCCTCGGAGACCGTCCGCAGAACCTACTTTGTGCGAACCGACGCCGGATGTCTGCCGCGTGTTCACGTATGTGAATCAACGTTCCTAGATTGATTAATTCCTACTCGGCTCATGGAGCGGCTCCCAGACACCATCGGCTCTACACGACTCCCTTGCAGCCTTCGGCTCACGTAACTTACGAGTCTGAGAGAAGAGGCGTTCCGCCGCCATGTGTCATCTGCCTCAACCCTATAACAGTTGACATGGAGGCCGACGCCGACCAATCCATCGTCGCAGCAGCCAGCATGGAGGCCAACCTCTCCTTCACCGATCCTACCCAAGCAGTCAGTACGGAGATGGACTATGGAGTTCAAACCCTCCTTCACCGATCCTACCCAAGCAGCCAGCATGGAGTTGGAGGCCAACCCGTCCTTCACTGATCCTGCCCATGCAGCCACCAAGGTATAGCCCCTAATCAATCCTTCAATGGTGCTTCCGTTCTTACTGGTGGCAGTTGCCACGGTAGGAAAACTTGTTGATTCTTCATGTACTGATGATCATGGTGAAGCGCATGTATATGTTGATTATTACTTGGACCCTATAACCTGTGATTTGCGTTATGTTTCATAGTTACCAGAATGTTGATCGTTTTACTTATGCTTGTGCAGGAGAACATCAACACAGTACTGTCCAAGTACAATCATTCACCCTAACTGAGTCTATGCCCACGACTACATCAGCTGAATGGCACGAAGATTTTATTTGCAAAAAAAGAATCATACATTTCAGATTTCAGTTTATTCGAGCACTCTTTTGACACTGCTTGTGCATCCTGTCATTTTTTGCCCAACATACTGTCCAAACTAGTTCTTTTTCAGTTTATAACCAATCCACATTGGAGCAACTAACATTGTGTTTAATACCCTTTTTTTAATACTATGTATTGCTATCAAGCAATGCTACATATTATTTTCAGTATGCAGCAATGAGAGAATATCTGCTTTTTAAACACATCTATATATTTCATAACACTGTACATCACACGTACGTGGTACAATTTCATAGCCACATTATATGACAAGTAAGGAAGCCATTAAAAAGCTTGATATTCTCACGACATCAGCCACAGAACCATTCTTGAGTATCAGCTGCAACAGCTTTGTTCTCTGAAACATACCCACGTTTTGGGACACCCAATAGCCATCTCCTATAATTGTCAAAAGCGCCTAAAAATGAATGCTTCATCAAGCCTTTTAAAAAATAGCATTTGTATTATCAAGACATAACAATAAAATTAAAACAGACTGAAGAACAATGGCAGCTTGTGACACTGAAATTACTCTGGTTGGATCCTTTGTTGCAAGTGTAAAAACAAAGCAAAGAAATGTTTGATCCTTTGTTGCAAATAAAATCCAGGAGTATCACAATCCATAATCTAAAATGTCGAATGAGAATACAATCATTCATTATTTGGCACTCCATCAAAGTGTAATTTTCTAGCAGCAAATGTGGCATCTTGATCAACTCCAAGTAAGAGACTTGTATATCCTCCTTGCACATATGGAGTGTCCGTGGCAGAAGAACTCAGATACACATTATAGTGTGGCATTATGGCATTAGCATACCCGCCTTGGATCTGTGGAGTTGCCATGGTTGAAGATTGCGCATACGGATCAGTTGCAAAGTGTGGCATTGTATTATTAACACCAATGGTATTAGAATTCAGGTCCTATGTCACATAATACAAAATTTATTGTAAGTAAATAAATATCAAATGGTGTACAATGAGCTAAGTTATATGCCTTACCATCATCAATTGTTCTGTATCAACACCTTCATCTACATCTTCTAATGCAATATTTGGATCTTCTCCTACAATTATAAATATAAATGAAAGAAAAAAGAACCACAATTGAAAATGCTAGAATTAGACATACCTTTGTTATTACCACTTTTCTTTTTCTTCCCCTTTCTCTTTTCTAGGCATATGGTTGATCGCTTATTTTTTTTACCTTTTTTCACTTCGGGAACTCTAAATGATATTCTACCTGTCAATGCATCTGAAGCACAATCAACCGAAACTAGAGGGACTTCATTGGATTTTTCTTGCACCTTGCTTATAGAAATATCTGCTTCTGAGTCCAACTTGTCTATGGCTTTCTCCAATTCATCAAGAAGATCTTTTGACAGAGAACACTTTAGTGCAACAGAGATAGCCTTTCGCGAGATACGAGCAGCTTGACTTTTTGCATTTTCCTTCTCAGTTCCTTGCTTCTGAATATAAAATCCTCTTTTTGCATATTTTGTCCATCTATTAAGTATATATTGTGATGGCAGAACAAAAACATCCCTTATGTTGAAGACTTTGAGGGCATGCTTGCATAATATTCCTAACATATATGGATCCCATTATTCATCAATTTGTAATATAAAATATAATAAATTCAGAATTTGTATACGTACTGACAGATTCATACTTTCTGCAAGAACATGTAATGGTCATATCTTCTATGTTGAATAAAACTGTTGCTCCATGATCAGATTCCATATGCCTAACCACATATGTTAAGATTGACCCTTCTGTTTGTAGCAATGTACCAATGAACAAAAACTGGCTTTTAAATTCAGCCTCAAACTCTAAGTACATCCGCATTGTATATGATTCAGCAGCAGTTTTTAACATAGGTAAATTTTGGATATATGTAATCCGACCCTTTCGACGTGAATGAAAATCTGCATTAACCTCATTTTCACGAAGACTAGCAGAAACCTTATCACATTCAACAAGAAGCTGTGAAAGACTGAGTTTTCTACGAAATCTTTTCTTGAAAACATTATTCATTCCTTCACTCCTTTGAGTCGAGGTCATATCAGTTGTGAAAGAGTCACGGTAGATAATAGCCCACTTTGCCCTCAAATTATATAGATTCTTCATCCATTCATTGTCCTCAAGGTTGTAGTCCCTCAACAAGTCATTCCACTTCTTGTTAAAATAAAATTCAGATCTATCTTCATAGACACAACTCTTAAAAGCAAGCATAAACTTCTTAGGATGCTCGTGAATTACATGTCCAAGATGTTTAGCAGCATTAACATAAATGTGCCATAAACAAAGACGATGACTTGTATTTAGAAATACATAAGCAATTGCACCTGCCACGGCTGCATCTTGATCTGTGAAAATTGTGCTTGGATATTTTCCTGACATTGCTATTAGAAAGGTTTCAAATAGCCAAATAAATGATGGAATAGATTCATCAAATAACAATGCAGCTCCAAAAATTATTGTTTGCTTGTGATGGTTGGTTCCAAGGATTGGAGCAAATGGCATTTCAAACTTATTAGTTCGAAACGTGGTGTCAAATGCCACGGCATCACCGAAACATGCATAATCCATTATAGACTCGACCATCTGCCCGAAGAAATTAACTATACGACCAGTTTCCTCATCTATATCAACTGCATAAAAGAATGTAGGGTCCTCTAGCTGTTTATTCTTCAAATAGTTACATAGTATTTGTGAATCTTTAGACTCTAAGTACTTTTTACGCTCACGACCAATCTCATTATTGCAATCCATCCTTGTGTATGGAACTTTATCAGCCCCTCCATAGAATTCCTTCATGAACTCATACACCGGGCAGGTTTCATCCCTCGCTTCTCTTATCCGACCAATTAGTTGCTTGTCCGCTTCGTGACACGTCATTGGGATCTCAAATTTTTCATCTTATTTGGACTAGCAAGATAATGGTTGTGCTCAAGTATAACTTTTTGCACTGTCCAAACCCCCTATTTGCTGACACTAAACTAAACGCGAGCCTTACATCCTGTTCTTGTTGTGCCCTTTGATGGTTCGGTTTCACCAAATCCTTCACAACTGCATACTATATATTTCTGATATATACTCTTATCGGCTCGATGCTTTGTCGTGCTCTTTCTAATACTAAATCCAATCTTACCAGCATAGGTATTGTACATCTCATAAGCATCATCCATCGAATCAAAAGCCATTCCAACTTTAGGAACAATAATTGAAACCTGTTGTACAATGCATACATGCGTTAATTAAATACATGTGTAACCATGAAACAGAATAATAAAATTTTAAACCCGCATGATATTGGATCAACTCCACATACCTGACCAAGTAGTTCTTGTTGTTCTATGTCCTCAGAGCGATTCAACTGACATAGTAGTGGGCAATGTAGACGTAGACTCAATTTGGATGGATGATTGCACTTGCACTTGGGGTATGGTATGTGCATCGACGTTCTCCTGCACAAGCAAATGATCAATGTTCCGATAACTAAAAATATAACGTAAATAAAAGTTTATGGGGCCCAATTAATCAACGTACATGTGTCTCACCATGATCACTAGTATTGTCGCCACCAACAAGAACGAAAGCTTCTTCGGTGACCACCTTGCCAACTGCTTTGGCTGGATCGATGAAGGAAGGGTCGTCGGCCTTGCTGGCTGCAATGGCGGACGGTTCAATCTCCATGCTGGTTGCGATGACGGACGGGTCGGCATCCATGTCAACTGTTAGGGTTGAGGAACGGCAGAACGATTGACTTTTGGCGGCGGCAGAACAATCGGACTTTTAGCGGCGGCAGAACGATCGATCGAAGGGTTGTGGCTTTCGGACTCGTAAGTTACATGAGCCGAAGGCTGCAAGGAACTCGTGTAGAGCCGATGGTGTCCGGGAGCCACTCCATGAGCCAAGTAGGAATTAGTCAATCTACGAACGTTGATTCACGTACGTGGACAAACGGCAAACATCCGACGTCGGTTCGCACTGCAGTAGGATCTGCGAACGGTCTCTAGGGAATTTTTTTCCGATTTTAGAATATAACGAGTGCAGATAGTCTAAAAGCTAAATAAAGTCGAACTTGACACCTCATGACGTAGTTTGTTGGCCATGCACACTTCTCTCGTCGAGTCGTTTCACTTCTTCTCGTGACCTCGAAATATATTTACTCCTCCGTCCCATTGAAAGTATCGCTTTAGCACTTTTACACATCGTCCTTTGATCGTTCGTCTTATTCATAAAATTTTTATAAATACTATATATTTTTTTCTAACTTAATTTATCATTAATAATACTTTAATAATAATGTATTTATTTTTGCATTCTTATAAAATTTTTGAATAAGATAAACTGATCAAACGTAAAATCCGAAAAGTCAAAAACGACACTTTTAATGAGATAGTATGTGGGATCTATACGTGTGTTGGGCAGTGTGCTACAGCTATCAAATTTGTGACATATCACTGTGTAAGCGGATTGAGCGCCTGCAGGTTGGACTCCTCGTCGGCGGCGATGATCCAGCCGTGGCCCGAGCCGAACACGTAGCGGCTGCGGAACTCAGGCCCCGGCAGGCGGACCTTGAACGTCGCGCCGGAGGAGGGGCTGTAGATGGTCGCAGTGTTAGCATCGTCGGTGCCGCACGAGTAGAGGAGGCACGGGGACGGGTCCGTGATCGGGAAGCGGATGCGGCGGATCGGGGAGGCGGCGGTGCGCCACGAGGCGCAGACGGACCCCGCGCGGAGCAAGTCGGAGATGTCGAGGACGCGCATCACCAGCGCTATCAGATCTTCGGGGACGGCCGACCAGTCCGGATAGACAGAAGCCGGCTCCATGGATGCCGGCTGTCGACGGCGACGGCGGCGGCGGCGGCGATTCGGTGGCGCTGGAAGCAAACGGATAGGATGTTGGGGAATTTTCGCCGGCGGAGACGTCTCTATAGGCTGGCTTCTAACGGGCCGAGTTCGTTTGGGCTTTATGAGGCTGCTGTGTTCTGCTAGGAAACCATTGGCAAGAGCCCAGACTGGCCCAGAATGCAGCAGGCCAAAATCTAGGTGCCGGATAATGTAACCGAATTCAACACAGAAGGTAATTTTCTGTTGTAAACATGGAGAACCGAATTACGTCTCACGCGTATATCTCTACGCACGCGATGTGATTTTTGGTGTAGAGGATGATATAAATTAGTAAAACATCCATATATTTTCTCGGAGAGAAGCAAGGAATTGAGAAGACAGAAGATGTTTCAGAACAACACTAACATGCTACTAGGTTAACACAACACCTGATCAAATAAACTTTTAGTAGTTCATTCAAATAGAACAAAGCATAGCACAATCAGAAACACCATATCACTATGCAAATAAATCGGAATAACCACCAGCTTCAACCAACAATGGTTTTCCTGCCCGCCAAAGGTGTTGTTCAATAAGAAATAACACCTACATCATATTAAGAGATTTACAATATGAGTATCCCTAACATGATTAGAGGAGTAAGCAACTATGTTTGATGACAGCAAGTCCTACTGAACTTCTGAATCAACCAGAAGGCTACATCAAAAATCAAGGAAACTAAGAAAAAACTCTAGTTGCTAACGGTTTTCATATCACTCACTCTCTGATAAACAGATCTTAGCACCTGAGCGCACCTGAAATTTCTCCAGTGTTACCTCAATCAAGAAAGCTCTTCCTTTTTTTTCTCTTGAACACGCAAGAGAGCTATGTATCATTCCATTAATAGAAGAGGAGAGTACAACACACACCACACACCCCCAAATAAATAAGGTTACATACATGCCTGTTCCTCGAATGCCTTCCAGATAAGTAGATAACCATCTTCACCTTAAAGAGAGGGATGATGTGATCCAAACCGGAGGTGACCAATCGAGGCAAGGATGGAAAAGATTGCATATCTCCAAGGTTATCCAGTGTCTCCGTTATGAAATTCAAGATTCCCACTTCACCGTTTCACAAATAATGTTTGCAAATGAAGGGCCCAGTAATAAATATATACGAAGTATGTCCAAACAAATAATCAAATTTTATATTTTTCCTAAAATGACCCAATATTTAAACAAAAATGAATGACCTGAAGCATTAGTTCCTCTTTCTCTAGGGATACAAAAAATAACATTACACGTACTTACAGTGAAATTTGAATCTGCTGTACTTTTATACTGTAGGCTCCTTCAAAACACAATAGACACTACCACAAATTGGGTTCTTACCGGCGCAGGCCGAAATCAAGTAACGACGGGCCATATATCACCCGCCGCTATTCAGCCCATACAGGCTTTAGCAGCGGATCAGCCCATCAACCGCTGCTATGCGGCACAACAGGCCCATCTGTCCCCTCCTCTCTTGCGGCCCTATAAAACTTACTAACCCTAAGACTATCGCCTCCCCGCTCGGCTCCTCCCTCCCCCGCCTATCGCCCCCACCGACTCTCTCCCTCTCTCTCCAACTTTCTCCTCCGGCGGCTCCTCCACCGTGCCGCCCACCCCCTCCCCTCTCGCCGGCCATGGCGCGCGTTGCTCTCCGACAACGAGGCGCGAAGGAGGAGCCGACTCTCCGACAATGAGGCGCGGGGAGGCGCCTCCATCTTCCGTCGGCTCCTCCTCCGCGCCGCACCTGCCGCCACCCCCCCCACCTTGTCGGCCATGGCACGAGCGGATCTTTGCCGGAAGATGAAGGTGCCTCCCTCCTCCTCGCCAGGGTCCCGCTCCGTCGGATCCGGTCCCCATCCTCGCGGCGACGACGACGTGGCATGCGAGGGCCGCGGATCTAGCCCCTATCCTCGCAGCGACGGCGGGGTGGATCCGCGGCCAACATCCTCATGGTAGTGGCGGGGTGGATCCGCGGCCCCCATCCTCGCGGCGTCGACGGCGTGCAGGGCGGCCCCCATCCTCACGACGGCGACGGCGTGTAGGGCTGCCTCCATCCTCGCGGCGTCGACGGAGTTGTAACGACTCGAGAATTTGATTTGAAATTTTCAAATTTCAATGTCATCAAATTTGGATTTAATAGTCAATTGGAGTGCAACTTTCACATCTCGTGATGCTACCAAGTTCTTCCTTTCGATATAATCTATTTGGATTAGGATTATTGAAAGAGAAAAATTTTAAATTCGGAAAAGTATTTGGGTTTGAATCGATTTGACCTCAAGGCAATATAAACTTGGAGCAAAGAGAGCAGCGTACGACTTGCAGTATTGGGCCATTTTATTCTCTTTTTCCGAGCGTAGCCCAACTCAACTCCCTTCTCCAGCCCATAGCACACACGACCCAACCTAGAGATAGCCCAAGAAGCCAAAGTCTACAGCTTGTCGTCTAGCTCACGTCAATCTCCACGAGTCTTTCACTATTATAGCCACGAAATCGATGGACTTCGCCCAAATAGCCACTAAATATTGGATTTCTCTAAAATAGCCACAAAATTGGTGATGCCCTGCTAAAATAGCCATGGTTGTATTTTTATTTCTTTTAACCATTTTCCACGAAATAAAAAACACAGGGGACGAAATTGCCCTTGGGCGTTTTGCATCGGATCGAATCAATTTGATCCAGGAGACTCTCGATCCGGACACCGCTCTCTTCTCCACGAAGGCAGCCATGGAGGAAGCTAGCAGCAGCGCTCCGCCGTCATCCCTAGCCGCCGCAGATCCGGCAAAGGGCCGTGGACCGCCGTCCCATCCGCCTCCGGCCGCTGCCCCAAGCTCCGCCTCCGCCTGCCGCCCGAAGATTCGATCCAGCCGCCGCCGTCCCGTTCGCGTGGAATGAAGAACGAGAGGAAGGGCGCGCCGCCGTCGTCCCCAACCACCACGGATCCTGCAAAGGGCCACGAGCCGATGCCTCTTGCGCCTCCGGCGCCGCCCGAAGCCCACCGACAGCCGCCGCCCCAAGTCCGCCCCAAGCCCGAAGCCCTGGTCTCCCTATGTCCGCCCCGATTGAGCCCACCCAAACCCTAGGGTTTCGCAATTCGACATGGGCGCGCGGCGAGGGTAGTTCAAGTAGTCGGCTCGTCCTCGGTGCGTCGATGCAAGGTGAGCTACTATCCCTAGGATCGGGCTTCAACATTTTAAGTTTGGCATGCATGTGGCTCAATTAGTTATAATTTTGCTTTGAAGGTGATGATTATTTGTTGGAACTTGATGGCCAATACCCACTCGTCGGCAATAGAAAGTGCCTGCAAAGGGCTAGAAAGTGATGCTTGCAAAGGGCTAGAAAGTGTCTGTGAAGTATGCTTTTTCAATGGCTGAACAAAGAGAGTGTTTTAGACACCTTGTTAACAACTATATTAAGAGATTTTCTGGTGTAGAACATATGTATCCAGCAGCAAGGGCATATAGAAGAGAAGTGTATGACAACCACATTGCTGAAGTCGGGTCTATTCTAGAAGTGCAGATTTGGTTGGATACACACCACAAATTGAAATGGATGAGAAGTGCATTCAATCCAGCTATCAAGTGCGACTATACCACTAATAATATAGCTGAGGTCTTTAACAACTGGATCAAAGACATCAAGGGCAAGCCTGTTTGTGAGCTTGCTGATCTGATTAGGGAGCAAATAATGGTTCTATGGCACAAGAGGAGAAGAATTGGACAAAGGATGCAAGGTAACATACTTCCAACTATCATACATGTCCTAAAGTCACAAACTAGGGGGCTTGGTCACTTGTATGTTACGCATTGTGATACAACTATTGCACAAGTGAATGACATTTCTAGCACACATACACGACATGTTGTGAAAGCACCTCTACATGAGTGTTCATGCGAAGAGTGGCAGCACACCGGCAAGCCTTGTTATCATGCATTGGCTGTGATAACTTCACAACCATTTAGGGATGTCAAGATGGACGAGTATGTCAATGAGTACTACTCCATTGAAAGGTTCAAGAATGCTTACAAGAGACTAATAGAACCACTTTCCGACGGATCACAATGGCCAAAAGTTGATTTGGCAAGTGTGCTAGGTGCTCCACTTGGTAAGAGAGGTGTTGGCCACCGAAGGAAAAATAGAATAAATGGTGCCCTTGAAGGTGGTGGTAGTACTAGTAAGAAGAAATCTGAAGAAAAGGAAAAGAAAAGGATTAAAGGCCCCCGCAAGTGTCCGAATTGTGGGCTGTTAGGCCATAGACCAACTAGCTACAAATGTCCTTTGAATGGAACAAAAAAGAGGCAAGTGGTTGAAATATGCTTCCTTTTGTTTTTCCCTAAACCTCTATAATTATTTACTTACTCATGTCTTGTTGCAGGGTGAGGAAACAAAGGAAGAACACCACCAAAAATTGGTTTCCGCTGAAGTTTCAACACCAACAGTGAACACCAACACTAACACAAAGAAAAGGAAGGCGACTTGAGTTGAAATGGCTATTTGTACAATTATGTTAGGCCATAGACCAACTAGCTATTTGACTATGTGTATGGTTGTAACATGCATCCGGATGTCACATGCATGTTTTTTACATTTGTTTTAGTTGTATGGTCATGGTGAAAATCGTCATGAGGTTGCATCTGTACCATGCAAAGTCATGGTAAAAATGTCCGGTCATGCAAAGTGCCAAAGCGAGGTTCTTTTCTTTTTTTTTTTCAAATTTTAGCCTTGCTGGGAGCTTGCTGGTCACGGATCCAAGCAGGCGTTGTGTTTTTTTATGAGGCAGGGGTAGTTTCGTCCATCCAGGTGATTTCGTAGAGGAAAAGAGAAGAAAACTGTCTATTTTACAGACCATGGCTATTTTAGCAAAGAATCGCTGGTTTCGTGGCTATTTTAGAGAAGCCCAATGTCTGATGGCTATTTGGGGAAAGCCCACCATTTCTTAGCTATAATAGTGAAAGACTCAATCTCCACCGCCAGCGCTCGACACGGACGCCAAAACGGATACGTGGCCGCATCCCCGGTTGCCGCCCCCGAACCCTCGTCCAACCACCCCAAACCGCGAGTACAAGAGCCCGCAGAGCCGCCGCCCCCGTCTGTTCAGTCCCCTTGCGCCGTCATGCCACGAACCCAAGCAAGCTGAGCCGCCTCGTCTACCTAGATGCCGAGGCTGCGCAAGTTGGTCGCCGCCGCCGATTGCCGTTGCCTAGCACGCTTGCCTTTCTCTGCTGTTGATCATGGAGCTGACCTCATCGCATCTCGTGCCAAGAAGGGACGAGCACGTGAAGCTAGCGCCTGATGCCGCAGCCCGTCGAGTTGCGTTGTTGCCGTGGTTCGTCTCCCAGTCCATCCTTTTCGGTGAGTCTCTCGTCGAATCTTCTTGCGTTCCTTAGTCACCCATTCCGTTATTCCTTGTGGGCTTGATCCTGATTGAATCCCTCTGTCGTGTTTCAAGGAACGCCTGGAGCGCCACAGTCCTGGTCACCGAGTGGCAAGCAGGTGCAGATCGTGAGCTGAAGGCGATTTGAGGCGAAGTCACAATCGTTCATCCTTTTTCCGGTGAGCTACCACCAAAGTTTTCCCCGTTCGTTAATCTTCATCTAGCTCTGCCTAGTCGTGCCTAAGAACCAGACCTTGATTTGTCCTAGGAGATCAAGAACGCTGCTCATGCCATCGAATGCACCTCCAGGTTTGCAAGCTGAAGCCACTTGATCCTGTGCGTCAATTTGGTGGGCACTGAGTACAAGCTAGTGTTGTGCTTGTGTGCATCGCAAGCCCCAGCAGTGAAGCCGTTCCTCGTGCACCATTTTCTCCGCATCGGTGAGCTACTCTGTCCGTTGACCTGCGTCCTTTACTCTCCTCCTTTCGTCTTTCGTCCTATCCTTGAACTTGACTCGGTTCCTCTCTTTAGCACAAGGACGAACTTGACTCGGTTCCTCTCTTCAGCACGAGAACGACGTGAACGCCAACAATGTCCGTCGTCTGGTCACTGCAAGCCGAGTAGAAGTGGGTTCGCGAGCTGAAGCTAAGTCTTTGTCATTCGTCAATTTCTGGTGAGCTTCATCCAACGCCATTGTCCGTCCATTATCCGCCTTTGTGTGCTGCCTCTAGTACCTAAGTTTTGGCCCCGGATCTTGCTCAGGAGTATTGGAACACCGCTGATGCCACCCGCTGTAATTCCAAGTTCTAGAGCAGAAGTCGTTCTGGCTGCTGCGATAAGAACCGCCATCGTTCATCGTTCTCTGGTGAGGAACGCCAAGTTATCTTTTCCGTTTCTTGATCTTCACGTTGGTTTGGCTCTAGAGAATTTTATCTGGACGTGATTCTGGTGCAGAAACCCAGCAGACGTGGTCCTTGCCACCAGTGTGTTGCCGTGCACGAGCTGATGAGCACTATGAACCCAAACCTCACTGCCCATTGTCTGCAGTCGCCGCCCCGCCAAGCTGCAAGCTGCTACTTTGTATTCTTTGGCAACAACATTGCGTCAATGTAACTCGCGGTGAGCCCTGCATTCCGCTCCTCTGTCCTCACTTTGCTTCTCTGCTAGGACGTGTTACCGGAATGCCTATAACCTGCTCGATGATTTGCTGCTTCCAGTGCTAGTATGTGGTTGGACTATGTGCAGGCTGCTTCGTCACTTGTTAGGCAACGTACATCATGTTTTGCATTCCTTTGGATTCCAAAGTTGTTTCAAATAATTGTTTCCTGGGATCAGAGGTCACTAGAGATTTCACACTCGTAATCAAGGACTGCAAGTAATGAATGGTTATGTCTGAGAGAATTTCTGGAGAATATTTGTACTTGTCTATTTCTATTACTTTGGTCAGCTTTTACTTAGATCGTGTGCACTAGTTTGCTTTGAGAGATTGCAGAACAGTGTGGCCTCCTTTTATCTCTTTGCCTTGTAGCTGCATGCACCTAGGTCTGCGTGACTAAAACCAGCAAATCAAGGTCCAGTTTTCCTTGATCCTTAATCAATTCTTATTTCATCTCTAGAAGATCCTTTATCCATCTTTTAATTCTAATGAATTCCTTGTCCATTGGAAAATTATGAGACCAGCTACGTTCGACTCGTTACAACGTTCTCTATGTGTTAGTACTATCCATGCTCCAATTTCTTCGTCGTTTAATTTTACAACCTTCGGAAATTTCTAATAAATCTTCCGGACCTCCGATTAATACGTGGTCGGTTGCTTTGGATTCGTCTCGTCGCTCTCTATGCGTTAGTATTGTTAATGTCTATGTTCTAGCTTTGACCAAATCTGTTCTTGCGATCCGATTTCCAATCTTTCTCGTAATTTGTGTCGCTTTCTCGATTTGCGTGTCACTTACCTGATCTGCCTAAAATTTGGATGACAAGTGGGATCGGTTAGTCGAAGCTCTGGAGTATCCGTCGAAGCCTTGCAAGGACACCGATCTATTCTTGGACCGTATTTAAGGCAAGCCGCAATCCTTGATCACTCTTGCTTCTATATTAGCAATTGCATAATATGAACTCATACATATGAAATGGTTACTACTGCTTAGCATTATATCCTATGCCATATCATGCTATCCTTGCCACTCGTTACCATAGGATGCTCTACTCGTTACTACTTGCATGCTTAGAATTGCTTAGATGCTTAATTGAACCCCCACATGATGATATACATGTTTTTGTGTTAAATAAATTGTAGGTGCTTCTTAAGTGTTGTGTTTCGTATTAGCAACCCACTAGGTGATTTGGGGGCGAGTGTAGGTGATTAGGTGCTGGGGAACTTTTGGGGAGTTTCCACTTGGATGGTGCCTGTTGCGGGCACAATGAGTAGGGAATTTGGGTTATGGAGTCCCTGTTATGGTGGTACTTGTTGTTGAGACTTTGGTTTGAGGAGAGGGATTGGTGACTCGCCCCGGCAGCTCAAGGACCGGTTCTTGTACGTATGCCTCTCTTGGTCTTACATACACACCACACGTCCTTGTATGGGCGGGCGCTAGAACATGATCTAGCGGAGGACCGGCTGGCCCGCCGTGGTGTAGAGATAGTGTTAGTGGGTTCTAGAGCGTTGTCTTGACCCATGAGTAGAGGATATCCCACCTGGCTAGTGGTACGCCTTTCACACCTTCGGGACCCTTTGCCGTTTCTTAGGGGGATCCTAGACCTGGAGGACGGGCGCCACCGGCCGATGCAATTTGAGTGATCTAGTGCGGGCTTGGTGTTCGGGTCGTCGCCACGATCCGAATGTCAACCCCGCCACGTGTGGGTACAAGTGTATATACTCTGCAGAGATTATAATCTATACGTATAGCCTAGCCCAAGGATAAGGGCACTACTAGGAGAAATCCACTTGATTAGCATTTACTACTTCTCCCTCTCGATAGGTGTTTTACTTCCGGCTTCGAGATGTGGTTCCAGTGGAGGTGTGCTGGACATAAAATTTGACCCTTGCAGGATTGTATTGTTTCTTGCAAGGCCACTTATAAAATTTGAATAATAATTAAAACTCGACTCACATAGACTTTAGTAATAATTGCTTTAGGTGCTTAACCCCTTGCCTATCTTTGAAATATCCAAGCATGCATACATTGTTGCTAGGTAGTTGCGGCTTGTCGAGTACTCTATGTACTCACGGCTTTACCACTTTGTTTTTCAGCCAACTAGTAGATCAAGCCTCAACTCCAAGACTTCGTCCACCTAACTAGAATGAGATTGAAGATGGTTAAGGAGGGTTTTGCCTACACTCAAGTTGCTCGTGGATTTGGATTCACTACGAAGACTTCCGCTACGCTCAAGTTGAAGATCTATTTCCGTCGTCTACGACGTTTAGTGTTTCGCTTCCGCTAGTAGTCTTGTGTTAATTCCTTGGCCTGCGTGCCAAGTCCTTGTACTCGGTTGTTGTAGATGTTATTCTCCCTAGACGAATGTCTTATCTTGTATTCCTGTCATAATTTGTATTCCTTTATGGTTTTATGATATTCAACTCGTATTGGTTGTACAAGTCATCCTCCCGGGAGTGACTAAGAGGTACAAAGGCACGATTTTCACCCTATGGTGGAAATCGGGCTGTCACGAGCGTGAAGGAGGGCGGCCACGGATCCGCCCTCTCCGGTGGCACTCGGTCGTCGGATCCGCCGCATCTCCGGTGTTGCGATGTAGGCCCGACGAGGGCCCATTTTTTTTTGTTTTGCTATTTTGGTTGTAGCGATGGGTGGTTTTCGAATCTCGGACACCCGCCGCTGCAGCCATTTCTTTGTAGCTGCGCACACGTAGCCACCCCCCCCCGCCACGGTGCGTGATCACATCGCTTTCCCAATCACGTTGCATTATTTCCTGCTCGTGCAAATTAAAAGTATTTACTCCACAAAACATTTTCATAAATCATTCCTATAAAATAGATTATCTGCATAAATGAAATATATTTATTAAGTAAAGCATTTTCATAAATCGAAGGCTTTTAATTCAATGAAGTATTATCATAAAATAAAAATATATTTATTAAAGAAAATATTTTCATAACCATAACCAAGTCAAATAAATGGTTAACTCACTCGAATTCAATAAATCATTTTGAATGATTTTTAAAAATCCATTGTTTTTTTAGGAAAGCGGTCCACATTCCAAAATTGAATTTTTGGGAAGTGACATCTATTCATCTCAAGACTGGAATCGGGGGTCTTCCGTTGTTCGGACTCGCTCAATAAGCGGGACAAATTTCAGTGGACGGATGAAGCACAGGTTGTGTTTGACCAGCTCAAGAGTTATCCGAGGAGTCCACCGGTCCTTGTATCGCCGGAGCCGGATGAAATCATCCAGTTATATATTTCCGCGACCACTCATGTGGTGAGTACAGTTCTAGCGGTCGATCGGTGGGAAGAAGGCCATCTTTAGCTAGTACGGCACCCGGTCTATTTCATCGGTGAGGTCCTGACGGAGTCTCGGGTACATTATTTTCATATTCAAAAGTTGATTTACACTATTGTTATTACTTCGAGAAAGCTCGAGCACTATTTCCAAGTGCATCCAATCGAGATTAAGAATGGTTTTGCAATTGGAGATGTGGTGCGGAGTCGTGAAGCGGTCGGTCAAATTGCCAAGTGGACAATCGAGCTACGCCAGTTTGAGATTACTTTTTCCCCTGGGATGACGATCAAAGGCCAATCATTGGCAGATTTCTTTCACAAAGTGGCTGGAAGCACAAGTTCCGCCAACTATTTGGAACCTGGAGTATTGGAAGATGTACTTCGGCGGTTCCTTGTAGCTTTCAGGCGTGGGGGTTGGAGTATTACTATTAACTCCTTAGAAATATTCGATGTGATATGTGCTTCGGATGCACTTCGAGCATCAAACAATGCGAGAGAAATACGAAGCTCTCCTTCACGGGCTTCGGGTGACAATTTCGCTCGAGGTCAAGCGATCGGATGTTTATGGTGATTCTGCGCTCATCATCAATCGGACCAATAAGGAGTGGGATTCGCTTGATGATAGTATGGCAACATACCACCAAGAAGTCCGGAAGCTTGAGAATAAATTTGACGATCTATGTTTCACTCATGTCTTGCGTGAAAAGAATTCTGTTGTGGATGAGTTGCCTAGGCTTGGTTTTTCAAGACAGGCAGTCCCACCGGGTGTATTTCTTCAAGTCTTGGAGAAACCATCGATCAAAATTGCTAAGAAGACCGTTGTTCCAGAAATTCAGACCGATGGAACAGGTTGAAGATGCAACTAGGCCCCCTAGTGGGTTTTGGTGATAAATGACAAATAATTAAAATATCTACTGTTTCATTGAGCTAATGTGCAGGATATTGAAGTCAACTAACCCACGTTATAAGATTGATAGCCCCTCATACAAAAGTCAAAAGATGGACTCAAAAAGAAGCTTAAATTAGATTTTATAGTTCTTTGAGTCTAGGATTGCCAAACTATAAAGAGGGGTGAATTAGTCTTTGTTGCAGGGAATATGTGCTCCTTGTTGCATACACAAGCTTGGATAAAATCAAATCCACCAAAAGTTCAAAAGAAGCCAAACCACAAAAACCAGAACTCACGGAAGTTCCGTAACCGCTCACGGAACTTCCGTCACCACCCGAGTGGTTCCAGAGAGTGTAGGACGGAACTTGCAAGTTCCGTCCCCGGAAGGTGTGAACCAGCCAAGTCTCCACGGAAGTTCCGTGAAGCCCACGGAAGTTCCGTCGCCTACTTCCAGAGAGTGTAGGACGGAACTTCTATGTTCCGTCCAGGCTGTTGGTGCCCTAGGTCAAGTCTCACGGAAGTTCCGTCATGTTCACGGAAGTTCCGTCAAACCACCTTTTCACACTTCCCAACGGCTCTTTTTGGCCTTTTCCTATTTATAGCTTTGACCAACCCGTGAGCAAGTTTGCTTGGTGCTTTTTGAACACTCCCATCTCACTCAAGCTCTTGCTCTCATCTCTCTTCCATCTCCCTTGTGATTCCAAACCATTTGTGAGAGCCCATAATCAAATCCAAGCTTGACAAGCATCATCCAAAACCTTGAGCACATCTTCCCTTAGCAAGCAAACCCTACTTCACTTGTTACTCTTGGAGATTTGGTCTCCTAGATGGGCTAGGTGTCATCTTTGAGCTCCCAAGATTGTGGTGAGTCAAAGAAAGTTTGTGAAGGTTGTGATTCGCCTCCGAAAGGAAAGGAATCAACCAAGAAGAAGAAGGAAACCAAGTTTGACCTTTGTGGTTGCTTGGGAGGATTAGGGTTGAAAGAAACCCGACTCTTTGTGAGCTCCTCAACGGAGACGTAGGAACCTCTTTGTGAGGGGTCCGAACTTCGGTCAACAAATCTTGTGTCTCTCTTGTGTTGTTCTTGTTTGTGTTTTCTTGTTCTTGCCTCTCTCGAGAAAGCTTGTGGCCGATCTACGTGTGTGGTGTGTGGATTCACTTTTCCTGTAGGAGGAACACTTGTCATCGATCAAGATCAAGGAAGGATTGCATTCAACCACATTTGTGAGATTTCCATCTCATCTCTTTAGATTCCTTGTTTACCCTAGAAGGAACGGAAGTTCCGTGACCATCACGGAAGTTCCGTCGCTGACGGAAGTTGCGTGTGCGACGGAAGTTCCGTTCTCTCCGGTTTGATCGCTTGTTTAGTGTTGTGTTTTTCAGGAATTATTTTAAATTGCCTATTCACCCCTCCTCTAGGCAACTTTCAACAGTCCTAGAACTAGATCGGACCGATGAAGCGATCCCAGGAGCCTAAGTTATGATGGTGGATACAGATCGGCGCACTCTATACATTGAGTATTTGCGATATTATGTAGTGTCGGAGGATAAAGTTAAAAGGCAGCGATTGGAAATTAGAGCATGGAAGTATTTGCTAGTTGAAGATGAACTTTATCAGCGTGGAGGTGATAACATAATGATTGTCGTATACTTGCCTTATGGGTATACAGATGATGAAGAAATGGATACGCAAAGACATGGTAGCAAATCGGAGAAGATACGGATAAGGGCGATAGGCAACAGATCGGTCTGCGACCAGTCCGGGATAATAGAAGAACCTCGTAGACCGGTATGGAAACAGGACGGATACTAAGCCGGTATACAATGACGTGAGAAGCAAGTTATAGAACAATTTATAGTCCGATTAGGACTCGGATCAATAAAGAAAGTTAGAGATAGGATCCCATATATGTAATTCATGTAATCGGCTAGGACTCGATTGTAACCCTAGCTCCCCCGGACATATAAGGCGGAGCAGGGACCCCCGAAAAGGATCCGAGACTTCGTAATTAGCAAATCGCTAAAGGCAATACATAACATACAGGACGTAGGGTATTACTCTCGATTCGAGGGGCCCGAACCTGTCTAAAATCGTGTGTTCCCGTGTGTTCCGTGTGTTGCACCATCGAATTCCACGCTCGTGAGGGACCGGGTAGTCTTAGTGCCGAGTTTAAGACTCGACATTTGGCGAGCCAGGTAGGGGTCCCGGCGAGTTCCTAGCGAGTTCGATGACCACTTCGTTTGTCGTCGACTTCGAGCCCGGCTTCAAGATTCGCTTCGGGTCCCTCGACTTTGAAGCCGACTCGGACGGGAAATTGTCGTTGATGAATCCGACTCGTTGCCGGGCCGCTGCTTCTAAAGCGCGATCACCTGCCACCGTTGATACCTCCGATTCGGAGCTTAGCGGGTCCGACGCAGCTTTAGCGCGAGACATCAGGCTCCCTACGCTTACGCCTCGTAACGGTGCCCGGGCTGCAGTGCAAAGCTGTTCTCCCGAACCGGATACCGATTCCGAGGAAGACGCTCCAGTCTTCTTCCAAGTGTTCATGACAGGACCCGTGATACGCCAACTCACTCTCGAGGAAGCTGCTGAAGAAGCAAGCAAGGATGGCGAGAGCTGAAACCGAACGCAGTCGTCGTGAAGCGTAACAGGAAAACGGAGATGAACAACCTTCGCCACCTTCAGCCGCGGATCCGCGCACAAGTGCTACTGCCTTAGCTGGAGGAAGCGCCCTTGCGACCGCTCCCCGGCTACGGGCCCGCTACCGGACCAGTCGGGAGACGCAGATGAATCCCCAGGATACAACAATCGACGAGGATCTCGCGGCGGAAGACGCCATCGATCTTCCAGCAAAGCTTTGGATTTAAGTTCTATGGAAGTAGAGATGAATGGCGCTCGGGTCTTCACATCGCCCGTCCACAATATTGTGGGAGTGAAACAGATTCTTGAAACAATACCGGAAGAAGTCCTCAACGCTACGCCAGGATTGCGCCGTGCGCTGAATTTAGTTGATGCGGCGGCTCGCAAACAAACCAGCCGTCCATGATCGAGCGGAATCTTCCGGTCGCTCGCATTCCCATTCGGAACGACCGACAAGGGCCCGGTCCGACGGAGCTTCTTCCGGAGGAAGGCTAGCACCCCGGCGTACCCCGATCACGGATGCACATGCACAAGCTTCCAATCAAGATTTGCGGGTACCGCTCAATGATAACCGGGATGTTCGGAACGTGATGATTGATCGTCATGCAGAAAGAGTGGAGGAGCGAACGAGACATGAGGAAGACGAGAGGCGACGGACCGGTCATGTGGATGATCGTCCTCGGGATCTTGCCCCACCTCGGCGCAACGGGCCGGCAGCTTCGGCGCCACCCACCAACGCAAATTATCCGCGCAACGATCATCGAGGGCATGGTAGTAGGCATGCTCATCGAGATGGACGACGCCGTGACAATAGAGACCGGGGAGGGCGAGACAACCGGGACAGAGATGCTGAACCTCGGCGTGCGGATAATGATCGTCGAGCTGCACCTCCGCCTCCGCCTCCATCGCGACATGCAGAACCAATGAACAATGATCGTCAAGCAGCGCCACCACCTCCGCCTCCGCCTCCTTCACGGGACGCGGAGCCGGCGAACAATGATGGACAAGGCGGTTCGGGAGAAAGATATCAGGACGACCGTTACTACGACTATTCCGACGATGACAGGGATTGCAATTACCGGCATCGTCCTAGCCGTCAATCTCCGTCACCGGTCTGGACTGGTCCGGAAGATGATGAATATTCTGTAATTCCCGCTTTTACGCGAGATTTACGCATCTGCAAATACCCCGGGGATTTAAGCCCGGGGCCATTGACAAGTATGATGGCAAAGCGCCTCCGGCCGAATGGCTCCGCATGTATACCACGGCTATCCGATCGGCAGGAGGAGACACGTTCGTGCTAGCCAATTATCTACCGATGTGCATGGAGCAGGCTGGACGCTTATGGTTGCTATCCCTGCCCGAGAAATCTATTTCTTCGTGGGGAGACCTCACCAAAAAGTTCGTAGAAAACTTCCGGGCGACTTGTGAGAAGCCAGGAAACTACTTCGACCTCAATAGGCTGAAGCGTAAGCCCGACGAGACCCTCACCGATTTCATCAGGCGATTCTGCAATAAGAAAGCCTTAATCCCCAATGTTCCCGATCAGCAAGTGATTGCTGCATTTCAAGTCGGCGTCCGGAGTGAAGCGCTGGTTCACAAGATTGGGAGACGTAATCGAAACCTCACCATGACGGCGTCGAGTGCTTCAAGATAGCAGATGATTACGCTGCTGGAGAATCAAATGTAGTCAATCTGCGCGGGAACAAAGGGAAGGAGCCGAAGCACGACCAAGGCAACCAGTCTGGATCCAGGAATGACAAGAAGCGTAAGGCTGATCACCTTGTTGCAGCTGTTGACCAGTCTCATGGAGGAGACCGGCCAGCACTCCCTAAGAGAGATCCCGGAGAACGATTGTCGTTTGAAACACTTCCGGACGGCCCTTGTATGATCCACAATGGGAATCATAAAGCTAAAGAGTGCTTCCTGTTAAGGCCATTTGCTCAATTTGCCTTAAAGGTTGCACCTCGACCTGCTTACAGGAATCGGAAGGATGACAAGGGCAAGGATAAGGACCGTGAAAACAATGAGGATGGCGAGGGCTTTGAGGAACCAGCCCGAGAGGTGAACATGATTTATGGAGGCCCGGACGCATACGAGTCAAAGCGGAAGCAAAAACTATTGTTAAGGGAGGTTAATGCTGTTGCTCCCGCAACTCCCGAATATCTTCGGTGGTCCGAGGTCCCCATCACATTTAGCAGGGTAGACCACCCGGAGGTATTACCGAAAGCTGGAAAATATCCACTCATCCTCGCTCCTATTGTTCGGAAGGTGCGGTTGAAGAGAACTTTCATTGATGGGGGAAGCTGTTTGGATATCTTGTTCGCTAAGACTCGCCTGAGCTTGGCCTCGACGGTCGCTGAATTAGAGCGCAGTGTTTCTCCGTTCCATGGTATAATACCCGGGCGGAATAGTTACCCTTTGGGGCTGATTTCTCTGCCGGTGACTTTTGGGACGAAGGAAAATTATAGAAGGGATTACTTTTGATGTTGAAGATGCCTGGGCCAAACGGGGTCCTGTCGTTCCGGGGTGATATCAAGACCGCTTATGCTTGTGAGGTGCATAGCACAGAGTTGGCGTCCCGGATCAATTCAGAAGTTGAACGCCAAGAAATCAGGGAAGCGGCTGAAGCTTTGGAAGTTCATACAAGGATAGAGGATGAAATACCGGTCAAGAAGATTGCTAAGGAGAAATTGAAGGCTGATACGGTGGTTTCCAAGACTGTTCAGCTTGATGAATCGGATCCCTCTAAGGTCACCCATATAGGGGCTGACTTGGGGGATAAATAGGAAAGCGCGCTCATTCTTTTCCTCCAGGAAAATAGGGATATCTTCGCATGGCAGCCCTCCGACATGCCGGGTGTTCCTAGGGAGAAGATTGAGCACGCACTGTTGGTGCGTCCCGATGCGAAGCCGTGAAACAGAAGCTCCGGAGGTTTGCCCAAGACCGCAAGGAAGCTATCAAGAAAGAGATAACTAGGTTGTTAGCAGCTAAGTTCATTAGGAAGGTGTATCATCCAGATTGGCTTGCCAATCCAGTGCTTGTACCAAAAAAGAATACTAAAGAATTAAGGATGTGCGTTGATTATACTGATCTCAACAAAGCTTGTCCCAAAGACCGTTTCGCGCTGCCTCGAATCGACCAAGTTGTTGATTCGATCGCTGGCTGCGAACGTCTTAGTTTCCTTGATGCTTATTCAGGGTATCATCAAATACCGTTAAGAGTTGAGGATCAGATAAAAACCGCGTTTATCACCCCCTTCGGAGCATACTTGCTACACGACTATGCCGTTTGGATTAAAAAATGCTGGAGCTACGTATCAGCGTGGTATGCAACGCTGTTTGGATTCGCAATTGGGAAGAAACGCAGAAGCTTATGTTGATGATATAGTGGTCAAGTCTCGAAAACCGAAGATCTCCTCTCCGACCTGGCAGAGACCTTCGATAATCTGCGGAACTTTTCCATGAAGTTAAACCCAGGAAAATGTGTATTCGGAGTTCGTTCGGGAAGTTACTAGGTTATTTGGTATCATGGAGAGGTATTGAAGCCAATCCGGAAAAAATTCAGACAATTGTGAACATGCAACCCCGAGTTGTTTGAAGGATGTTCAGAAGTTGACGGGCAGTATGGCAGCTCTTAGTCGTTTTATCTCAAGACTGGGAGTTCGAGGACTTCCGTTCTTCAAATTACTTAAAAAGCAAGACAAGTTTGAGTGGACCAGTGAAGCACAAGCAGCGCTTGATCAGCTTAAAGAGTATCTCAGTAATCCTCCGGTTTTGGTCCCGCCGAGCCTGATGAGGTTATTCAGTTATATATCTCCGCAACAACCCACGTGGTAAGCACGGTTCGGCGGTTGATCGGAAGGAAGAAGGACATCTGCAATTGGTGCAACACCCGGTCTATTTTGTAAGTGAAGTTCTTACTGAGTCTAAGATAAGGTATCTCCAATTGCAGAAGTTAATTTATGCTGTAGTGATAACTTCTCGAAAATTGAAGCATTATTTCCAAGCGCATCCTATTGAAGTTAAGACTGGGTTTGCTATCGGAGATATTGTTCGCAATCGAGAAGCAATTGGTCAAGTTGCTAAGTGGGCTATAGAACTTGGCCAATATGAGATTACGTTCTCTTCGCGGACAGCTATTAAGGGACAAGCATTAGCTGATTTCATAACAGAGTGGTTAGAAACACAAGTGCCGCGGGAGATTCAAGCATTGGAGTATTGGGAGATGTTCTTTGATGGGTCCCTGCAGCTTTCGAGCGCGGGGCTGGTGTGGTCCTTTTCACTCCACAAAAGGAACCACTCGGATACGTGTTGCAAATGCATTTTCGAGCTTCTAACAATACAGCGAGTATGAAGCTTTGCTTCATGGGCTCGGAGTAGCTGTTTCGTTGGGTGTTCGACGATTGGATATATATGGTGATTCGATGTTAGTGATCAGCCAAGTGAATAAGGTATGGGATGCTCATGATGAACATATGATTGCCTATCGACAAGAGGTTCGGAAACTTGAAGACAAGTTTGATGGTTTGCGCTTTTCTCATATACTACGCGGAAATAACTCTGCTGCGGATGAGTTGGCTAGGCTGGGATCTTCGCGACAGGTGGTTCCCCTGGCGTTTTTCTTCAGGTGTTGGATAAACCGTCTATAAAGGTGGAGCCTAAGGTTATTATTACAGAAATTGAAGATAAGGCGGTCTCGAGAAAGTCGGGAGGAAAAAGCGGTCTTGAAGAACCGGTCGATAGTACGGGTTTGCCGGGAAAGCCTGAAGGCGGATTCAATATTGGTGATATTCAGCCATTGGATGTTATGATTATTGATTCCGATTGGCGTACTCCGTATCTTGACTATTTGCAATCCGGCAAAACACCGGAAGATAAGGTGGAAAAGCAAAGATTAGAAGTTCGAGCCCGCGAGTTATTTAATTCTCGAAGGAGAATTGTATAAGCGTGGGGCTAATATTACGATGAAATGTGTGTCGGTTTCGATGGCATTCAATTGCTTGAAGACATACACAAAGGAATTTGTGGAAACCATGCTTCTTCGAAGACATTGGTTGGGAAGATATTCCGACAGGGATTTTATTGGCCAACAGACAACGGATGATGCGCATAGAGTGGTTAAAAGTTGTCAAGGATGCCGGTTTTTTGCAAGACAACCTCATACTCCGGCTCGGGAGTTGCAATTGATTCCAATGACTTGGCCTTTCTCTACTTGGGGGCTGGATATAGTGGGACCTTTTAAACGGGCACCGGGAGGATTCACGCATATTTTTGTGGCAGTAGATAAGTTTTCCAAGTGGATCGAGGCTGAAGCGAGTTACTAGTACAACTACGGCACGCGCAATCAAGTTTTTGCGGAACATTTTTGTACGTTTTGGGATTCCATACAGTATTATTACTGATAATGGGCCTCAATTTACTTCAGAGTTCTTCAAAGATTATGCTTGAGAGTTTAGGGATCAAGGTGCAATATGCGTCGGTGGCGCATCCGCAGAGCAATGGACAAGTAGAACGAGCTAATGGGATGATTTTGACCGGTCTTATACCAAGAATTTTTGATCGATTGAAGCCTTATGCGGGAAAATGGGTTAAGGAATTGCCCTGGGTGCTGCGGGGTTTGCGCACTAATGTTAGCGAGCTACGGGACGAGTCTCCTTTTTCTTTGGTATATGGATCGGAAGCCATGTTACCTACTGAAGTGAATATGGTGTCGGCCGGGTTCGAGTATTATGATGAAGGAAAATATGATGATCGACGTCGAGGTTGAATTGATTGCTGCGGAAGAATTGAGAGATCAAGCTCTGATTCAAGCCGCCAAATATCAACAAGGATTGCGTCGATATCATGATCGTAATGTTCGCACGCGGGAATTTCAAATCGGAGATTTGGTTTTGCGGAAGATTCAATCTAACAAGAACAGGCATAAGTTGTCACCGGTCCGGAAAGGACCTTTTTTGGTGAAATCGAGTATCCAGACCAGGGGCCTATAGGCTTATGACCTTGAAAGAGGAAGAAATTCCAAATTCTTGGAATATTGATCAACTTCAGTCGTTTTTATACTTAATTAAAGAGTATTTATTGTAAAGTTTTTCTTATTATAACAAAGTAATTTTATCTGATAATAACATGTTTGTTTTTTGTGTCTCCATACTTTAATTTTGAATTAAATTATTGAGCCAGGGGCCTACTATGATAAAGAGTAGTCTGTGATATTTTGTTATTCTGCTATGATAAGAGCAGATCTGTGATATGCCGCTATTCTTGAAAAATAAGACCAGTCATTTAGTTAATGGATTGCTGTGATAAGAGCAGATCTGCTGAAATGATAAGCCTGTGTTTAAGACTGGTATATTCAGGAAAGGATAGAGTATAAGTTTTCTTTTTTATGAATACTTGTTGGTAAACTGTTGTATTAAGAACAGTTTGGGAAATCTTACAAACTAGCTTTTTTGCTCATGTTATATCTAAAAGTCGCCTAGAGGGGGGTGAATAGGCGAACCTAAAAATTTCTGCGAAACAACACTAAGACAAAAACGTCAAATACCGGAACTTCCGGTAGGGTACCGGAACTTCCGGTGCGAGGGTGATAAATGCGGAATTAAACCCTACACAATTCTAGTGTTTGCAAGAACGGAAGGAACAACCCTATGCAATTCTAGGAATTTAAAGGCACAACGGAAAACTAACAAGCAACCTAGTAAATAAACAACAACGCGTAAGTAAAAGAGGGAGAGCACAAGAGACACGGATTTTTCACCGAAGTTCAAGCCCACCAAGGACTCTACGTCTCCGTTGAGAAAGTCCACCAAGGACCGGGTTTCTCTCAACCCTATTTCTCCCTCAAGTCACCATCAAGGTTGAGCTTGAGTTTTTCCACTATCAATGTCCCTTCCGGGACGGGCAATACAAACTTCTCGGGCGTCACCACACAAGTTGGGAGCTCACGAGCACGCCTAGCCGTCTAGGAGCTCAAAGCTCCAAGAGTAACAAATCCAAATCACAAGCTTGACGGGAGTGAAGATGCTCAAGAATGGAATTAAGTCTCTCAAACACTTGCTTGAAGTCTCTCACTCAAATCCTAGCTCAAGGATGGAATTTTTGCCTTTGGAGAGGATTTGGAGCAAGTGGAGTGAAGCACAAGTGTGTTTTGGCTCGGAATATTGCAAGAGAGTGAATGGAGAGAGGGGGTGTGGCTTATATACCACAGCCCAAAAAGAGTCGTTGGCACTGTCTGAAAACCCCGCACCGGAACTTCCGATAGCGTATCGGAACTTCCGGTATGGTTCGAATTAGGGTTAGATCCGGACTTCGGCCCGCACCGGAACTTCGGTGGGGTACCGGAGCTTCCGGTACGTGGGTTTAGGGTTGGAAAAGCTGGACCGCACCGGAGCTTCCGGTGCCGTATCGGAACTTCCGGTATGGCATTCCGGAGAGCTCACAGCTCTCTGTTAGCCTACCGGAACTTCCGGTACCGGGGACCGGAACTTCCGGTATGGCCTTACCCGAGAGCAAAACTCTCCGTAAGCCTACCGGAACTTCGGTACCAGGGACCGGAACTTCCGGTATGGCCTTACCCGAGAGCAAAACTCTCTGTAAGCCTACAGGAACTTCCGGTACCGGGGACCGGAACTTCCGGTAAGGCCTTACCCGAGAGCAAAACTCTCTGTAGGCCTACCGGAAGTTCCGGTACCACACCGGAGCTTCCGATGGGTTCGGAAAGAATGGGTTTGGAGGGGATTTCTTGAGTTTGTGAGCATCTCCATTCTTAGCCACGTTTGTGATTTGCATCCCTCTTTATAGTACGGCATCCCTATGACTCAAAGCAAAGAAATAAAGCGAGGCACAAGCTTTGAGATAGGTCTTTTCCAAATTCTCCATTTATTCCATTTTGTAATTCTTTTCTCCTTTTTGATTGTGCTTGCTAGACTTTCATGTGCTTTGGATATTCACTACACACATTCTCGTGAAAGC
This sequence comes from Chloris gayana, assembly GCA_031894775.1. Lineage (NCBI taxonomy): Eukaryota > Viridiplantae > Streptophyta > Magnoliopsida > Poales > Poaceae > Chloris > Chloris gayana. The sequence continues at coordinate 482,102 of JAUNZO010001285.1, forward strand.
ATTAGTTACAAATTTAATTGTATTGATATCAATCATCCAAAATAAAATGAGGGGCCTAGATGCATTCAATATCATATCTTGAGTAAATAAGTTAGTAAGCATAATGGTGAAACCAGTATTCATAAAACAAGAAAAAGTGACTAATATTCATAAAGCAAACAGTATAATCGACAAAGATATTCAGATTCAAAATGGCCCTATTACATAATCTACTCAGCAGGACCGCTGGAGGCACCGGTATCGACGATCCGGGGATTTCCTTCGAGCCTATCATCTAGAGTTTCTTCAGAATCGGAAGAAGATACGGTTAAATCTCTGTCAAGATCTTCGAAGGCAGCTTCTACTGTCTGTCCGGCGGCGATCGCAGCATCTTGAGCATCTTGATCTAGGGCAAAAGCTGCTTGCGCTACATTCGAGAGGGACACCGACGGATCGATTGGAACATCTTCCACCAGCTCAAAAACAGTACCAATGAGCGAGTTCCTTAGCTCATTGAACCGGTCTTCGGTGGTATCGGGGTGGGCACCATCCCGGATAAAATTGAAATCGCAAACATCAACCGGAGTCCACGATTGGATAATGGCAGCAATATGTCCTCCTCCTGAAGCAGCAACCAGCCTTGAGTGCTCTTTGATTCTTCTCGGGATTGCCCGGATGGCGGACTCGATGTCCATTTCATTGGGATCAATAGTTTGTCCGCCATTGAGGTATTCCGAGTGCGAACGGTGCCCGCGAGTAAGTTCTGAAACAACAAATGTAAATTTAAAGACTGGGTATTGCTGAAGATCGATATGTTCAAGAGATAACATAAGAGTAATAAAGAAAAACGGGACTTACGCTCGTGCCTGATTTCAGCCGCTCCGAATCTGCCCTTGATGTTTACATTGGATTCTTTCAATTTCGGGCGGTCTTCAAGGCTTTCTCTTTCTCTGCTTGAGCTGATTTCACTGCTTCTAATGCTTCCGTCGGTTCAGCCTTCAAGCGAGCGTTTTCGGTCTCTAGCATCTTGTTGGAGCGAAGTGCTTGAGCAAGTATGCTATCTTTCGCAGTGAGCTCTCCTTCAAGTTCTCCAATCCGTGCCGCTTGTTGCTCTTCAATACGAGAGCCTTCTTCTAATGCTTTTTCTTGAGCTGCCGTTTTTTCCATAAGAACTTCTTCAGCTTTCTTATGGGCAGCAACAAGGTTCTCAAGCGCTGAAATCAAATATAGGATCAATCGAGAAAAGGAGATGGTGGGAAAAATTTAAAATGTATAAAAGCAATTGTGGTCCAGTGGTGAAGCTTCTAGCTATCAATCAACAGATTCAAGATTCAAGGCAAATTGAAAATGTTACTTTGATTAATTTGGCGGAGCTTGATGATTTCTTGTCGGCGTTCTTCCATCATGCGATGGGTGTCCTGCAGACCGGCCTCTCTCCTCTCGGAGGTCGTTTTCCTTGGCCTTCGAGTCGGCCGTCCGAATTTCGAGCTCACCCAATCGTTCTTGATTGGTGTTGAGTTCTTCCTGCAAGCGGGCGATAATTGCAGTCTTGGCTTCGAGCTTTTCGGAAGAACCTAAAAGAGAAAAAGAGAGTAAGAAATTTGAAGATTGAAGGGAAGTTGCTTGGAGAAACTATTAAATGGTAGAGATATACTTGGCCGGACTCGAGAGAAATTCTTTAAAGCCTCTTCCTCTTGGAGAGCGTCCCATTGAGCTGTTGCGGTAAAAGTCCTTGCTCCACTGGAACTATCCACCTTCACTTCTCCAACCACCATTTTGGCCGGTCCGGGTTCTCCGGAAGGCTTACGAGTTGTCCTAACCCGGCGAGGAATTTCTTCCGTCCAGATCGGTCCCGGTGAGAGCTCCGGAGGGATTTGAAATAAGGTGGCTTGGGGAAGAGGGCTGTCGGAAGAAGAGCTCTCAACATTGGAGGTTTGTTTTTCAGCTCCTGAGCTTGAGGCGACAGGGAGTTCCTTTGTGAGAGTCGCACTTTGAGCTTCCGTAGTTGGAGTGGCAATAGTGGTGGAGGCGCCAAGAGTGGAACCGGTCCGAAGCATATCCGGGAAGAAGCAAGAACAGGGCTAGGAGGAGCCTGTGAGGGAAATTTGGTTCTTAAAAAGCCAGCTATGCTGGCTTGGAAGCTAGAGGGAACTCTGTAAGAAAAAGCGACCTTAATTAGACTAGAGCGAGGAGTTTTGGGACCTAAGGAGTTTTTTGACAGATTGAATAATTCGAGAAAACTTACGTGGAAGCTTTTTAAAGCCGGTGGAGGTTTTGACCTTTTTCGACGGGCCTTGAGAAACTCCACCACTGCTATCTGCGGCTCTTTTCTCCGCTGGATTGGCTTGCGGAGTTGGAGCTCGATCCCGGCATCAACGGGACCGGTCCGGAGACCATACCGGGATCGTTTGGGGACATTCGACGAGAGGATCGGTCGAGGCGAAGTGCCTTGAGTTTTCCCCGGTGAAGCTTCGAGGATGGCCGGAGCTGCTTGGCGATCCCTTTCGACGGCGTCTTCTTCCCGCCGACGCTCTTCAAGTTTTTGTGCCTCCGAGCGGGTATCGCCGGAGGCAGCGAGGAGAGGCGGCGAGGTTTACCGATGGTCGAAGCGAGTAGTACGTCTTCTTGTACTAGGAGCTTGAACCACGGTCCCAGATTTTGTGATTTTTGGGGCTAGGCTTGGAGGAAGAGGGAAAGACCGGTCCGTGGATTTTTGAGCCAGACCGGCTTGAACAGCAAGTGGAGCGGCGTTATTGGCGTAATCCTCTCCCCAAGTGTCATTAGGAGGAAGAGGAGGATGACTCCTGTAGTTGTCCATTTTCTGCGATTACAAAGATTAAGTCTTTATAAGTAAATGATGGCGATAAATGATAAAGATTTGAAAAACAGGAGGAAGTACTTACGGCATCACGAGGATTGCATGAGCTGAAAGCTAATGCCACTCTTGTACATCCGGACAGGTCCGGATTTGGCTGCAGCATCTGTCTAATGCGAACTTCTAGCCGATCTTTGTTGGGGAGGGAAGTTCCGTCCGGAGGCATGGCGGTGTCCTCGTTGAAAAGCCAAGCAGGGTGTTCTTGCCTCTTGAGTGGTTGGACGCCTCGCACTATGAAGCTCCGGAGAATTGTCTCGGCGATTACGCCTTTGACATCTTTCAAGTATCCGATGCGGGCGAGGAGTGCAAGAACTTCATCGTCCTCTTTGAGTTTTTTCCTGGTTTCAGCGGTGGGGAAATTCTTGGCTACCTTCGCATTGAAGGCAGGGAGAGATGGTTGAGGATTGTCACAGAAAAACCACCCTTTTTTCCGAGTGAGCTATGCTATTGTTCAAGGATAAAGAGAAATATTCATCCGCACTCCAGCACTGGATTCCCACACCACCAAGCTGCAGCTCGGCGGTCCGATGATGGAAGCGGGCGAACTTGGAACAGATATTGGAACAGTTTAAAGTAGGGGAGAACTCCAAGGAAAGCCTCGCATAAATGAATAAAGAAGGCAATCCGAAGGATGGAGTTAGGGTTAAGGTTCACTAACTCCCATCCATAGAAGAAAAGAAGTCCTCCGAAGAAGGAACGAGCATGGGAGATCGAGGCCACGGAGGAAAAAAGCTTTGAAGACTAGTTGTTGAGATTCATCTATACCCCGGGGAACTTGGGTCGGGGAAGGAACACTCCGGTTTAAAATGGGTTGGGGAGGAAGATACCCATCTTTAACCGCTTCATTTAAAGAGGATTCCGTGACCTTGCTCGGGACCAAGGTCTTGGACTCCAAACGGAAGCCGATCGCGAGGAACAGAGGAAGAAGATGAGGGAACGGCGGCGGATTTCTTCTTGCCCATCTTGAGAGATGAAAAAAGAAAGCTTCGAAGTGGTTGATGAAGAAGGAGAGCGTAACGAGAATGAAAGCGAATGGCGGGCGTGTATGAGCTTCGGGAGCGGGGTTGACCTAGGTCGACTTTTCGTTTTCTTTTATAGACACCTGGGATGGGCCCGGGGCTGAAAAGTTATTGGGCCTTTTTAAGAGGCCCGAGGGATGTCGTGATCGTGCAATTATGACCTAACGGCCATAAGGAAGTTAATGATCTGTTATCTACGTTAATTATGACTTAACGGTCATAAGGATAAGCCGTTGTGCTTTTATGAAAGAAAAAAGCGGTCTGAAAAATAGAAATTTTTCAGATAAAAGTTAAAGCCATGCTGAATTAGTGATTGAGTATGAAGAGTTAGATTTTACATCACTCGGTGATAATGGATGCCTTAGGCTATGGGTGTTAATCATCCGGCTGATTATAGGCTTTGGAGACTCGAGTCGTTGTGAGAATATAAGGGATAGACTGGTCCGATCAACCAGAATTATGGTTTTTAGTGAAATTTTGATAAGTAAATTACAAGTCTAGACTGATTTAGTCGGTCTATTATGTGAAATTGGTAAAAACATACAGAGGATAAGAAATTATAGCCGGTATGACCGGTCCGGAAAATATGTTCTTAGCAAAAAATTGCTTGAGAGGGATGTGATTTAGTGGAAAATAACCAAGTGTCTCTCAGGAAAGACTCTTGTATTATTTATGATCCTCAAATGATACAAGAGTCGGGGCTATACCTAATTAGGTGCACCTGAGCGGTGCACCGTATTCAAGAGCGGTCTGCGAAAATCTCGGGAAGTGGAAAATGATGGAATTTAAAAGAAGCAATCTATAGCAATTGGATATTGAAGGAAATAATGAAGAATCAGCTAGTGGACTCTTGCATTATTTGAAAGGAGTTCAAATGATCCAAGAGTCGGGGGCTATACCCAATTGGGTGCGCCTAGCCGGCGCACCGTAAGAAAGATAAGCTTCGACTACCTAATTAGGTGATATAAAAGGTGAAAAACAATAATTTTTTCGGGCTTCTTGTTAAAGCACTTATGAAGAAAAAGAACGAGTTTGCAGCAGATTGGAGTTCTTTTTAATTTTACCATGAATAAAGACCAACAGGCAGAAGACTGGTTAGTTTTATTCAAGGTCAAATCAAAAATTACTCGGGGGCTGCTGTCGTATACTTGCCTTATGGGTATACGAGATGATGAAGAAATGGATACGCAAAGACATGGTAGCAAATCGGAGAAGATACGAGATAAGAGCGATAGGCAACGGATCGGTGCTGCGACCGATGCAGGATAATAGAAGAACTCTGTAGACCGGTATGGAAACAGGACGGATACTAAGACCGGTATACAATGACGTGAGAAGCAAGTTATAGAACAATTTGTAGTCTGATTAGGACTCGGATCAATAAAGAAAGTTAGAGATAGAATCCCATATATGTGATTCATGTAATCGGCTAGGACTACGATTGTAACCCTAGCTCCCCGGACATATAAGGCGGAGCAGGGACCCCCGAAAAGGATCTGAGACTTCGTAATTAGCAAATCGCTAAAGGCAATACATAACATACAGGACGTAGGGTATTACTCTCGATTCGAGGGCCCGAACCTGTCTAAAATCGTGTGTTCCTGTGTGTTCTGTGTGTTGCACCATTAAATTCCACGCTCGTGAGGGACCGGGTAGTCTTAGTGCCGAGTTTAAGACTCGACATTGATGAAGTGTATTTCTACGATCGATGGAATTCAGTTGCAGCAGGAAATTCATAGTGGCATATGTGGGAATCATGCATCTTCAAAGATGTTGGTTGCCAAGGTGTTCACACAATGATTTTATTGGCCGACTACAGTTGATGATGTGCATCATGTGGTTAAGGTTTGTGAGGGCTGCCAGTTTTTTGCGCGCCAATCTCATGATGATACCTATGACATGGTCGTTTGCTACTTGGGGGCTCGACATTGTTGGACCATTCAAGAAGGCGCCCGAGGGCTTCACCAACCTATTTGTTGCAATTGATAAGTTCTACAAGTGGATTGAAGCGGAAGCAATAACACATATGACAACGCAGAGAGCAATCAAGTTTTTGCATAATATCTTTGTTCGCTTTGGCATACCGCAGTGTATCATTACGGATAACGAACCGCAGTTCATTCGGAAATTTTCAGGCAGTGTGCAGAAGGATTGGGCATTAGATCGGTTATGCATCGGTCTCGCATCCATAGAGTAATGGGCAGGTGGAACGAGCAAATGGCATGTTTTTGACCGGACTTAAGACGAGGATTTATGACCACTTGAAGCCTTACGCTGGAAAGTGGATTAAGGAGTTGCCATGTGTCCTGTGGGGGCTTCATACGAATACCGGTCGTGCTATAGGACAATCTCTATTTTCCCTTGTTTATGGGTCGGAAGCGATGCTACCTACGGAGGTTATATGGTTTCTTCCAGAGTGCAGTTTTATGATGAAGAAAAGTATGATGATCGGCGCCAGATGGAGCTCATTGCTGCAGAAGGATTGCGCGAACATGCTCTTATTCGACCGGCTAAGTATTATCAAGGGTTGCGGAGGTATCACGACCGCAATGTTCGATCAAGAGAATTTGGGTGATTTGGTACTTAGGAAGATACGGTCTACTAAGAATCGGCACAAGTGTCACCAGTCTTGGAGGTACCGTTCATTGTCAAATCGGTTTCCACACCGGGTGCCTACAAGCTTATGATTGAGGATGAAGATAAAATTTCAAATTTGTGGAACATTGATCAGCTACGTCACTTTTATACTTAAGTTTTTGTATTTCATCATTATGTACTGCTATGCTCATGATAGCTCTTTGATACTATGAATTATAACAATTTTTATCTATCTGCATAGTTTTGAATGTCTCGGAATATTAATTTTGCATTAATTTATTGAGCCAGGGGGCTACTATTTGACAGTGGTCGATAAATAATTTGTAATACTGAATTCTAAGACTGATCAAATTTTCCATGTGGCACGACTTCGTTAAGTAACCAGCGGTCATGTCATGGTTTGGTTGTGTTGAATTAACTGTCGTTGTTTGGTTATGGATTCGACTGGTTGATGCAGGATGATTTTTAAAAGTTAAAATGACCATATATGAAAGTTGAACTAGTAAAAGCAAAACATGAAAGCGTAAACACCAACGAACTCAGTATTGAGAGGGAAACAGGATGGGGTAAGCACGGCTCACCGGCGTTGCTCTCTTCTCCGGTGGTGGCGGAAGGGAGGGCGGCTGCGTGGCTAGGGTTTTCACGGTTTGCAGCCGCCAGTCCGTGCGAGATGGTGCGAGATGTGGCGGAGGTCTTAAGGGGGTTTTGCTAGCGATAGGTGGGGATTGGGCGGCAGCACTGGATGGCGCCACGTTGTGTGTTTGTGTCTGTGCTGCGGGATCATGTGGCTGAGCGCAAGCGGGCAGGTAGATGAAGCACTGTTCACACGGGCTGGGCCGGTTCGGTGCTGATGGGCCGCGCAAAAGGAAAAAAGGGGGTGGGCTCCGGACGAATTCGCTCCAAAACGTAGCAACTCAAATGAAAAGATTTGAATAATTCTTGATTTCCAATAGATTTGATCCCATTCACAATACGCACACATTGGGTACAATGATTCTGGCTGTTACACCGTCACTCCGGGCCGGGTCCGCTTACACCTGACAACTTAATAGTCCCTCGAGACTTTTCCCATGGATCAACACTAGTCTGTTTTGTGCACTTTTATCTTCATTCGTGCACACCCAGAAGAGACTTTCCTATCGGTCACCTATCCCTAAATTGCTCTAAACCAAGCATGTTTAACCTCAGAGTTCTTTAGGGATGAGCTTCTGGAAAAAAGAAGAAGTTATAACTTGTTGATATGAGTATTCTATCAATCGTATTAAGCCCTAGACCCGAATGTTACAATCAAATTCTTTATCATCATGCAGTTTACTAGTTAAATCGGTTTGCCACTGTCTGAGTACGGATTTTTGATTGCCGATCCTTTCTGTAGCCTACATTGGCCAGTTTGAGTGTGTTGACGACCACCGAGCTGATAAGATTTTGGTCGAATTGAATTGCAGGCTCAACAAGCGTATGTGATTGGCCCTCATTTGGACATTGGCGTAAAGGAGATCGACGGCTGGACAGCTAGGCTGCTTCCATCCCATCAGTTTGGTACCTTCAACATTCTAATTTTTTGCAACAAAAATTAAGTTCCTGGATGGTGCAATTTGATCCTGTAATTTAATTGTTTTTCTTTTCCTATTCAGTTTGGGTACACTCCTGACAACCTCTGCTGCTACCATGGACAATGAGGAAGCTCACAGGAAGAACATAGGTCAAAGTTCTTGCTTCTTTTACTGATGAACAGCAGTTTCGTGAAAGAAATATAATTTCTGTAGTAGGTTATTTTTATCTTATGTTGAATGCAGTCCACTCCTAGTTAATTACGGGGATGCTCGAGTCTTTTTGGTAGTTCTGCTGAATTATGTTTGTGATTTTGAATGCTTATCATGTGGCAGCAGGTGGATCGCTCTTTCATGTGTACTGGCTGTTGTCCGAGTTGTCTGATTGCTATACGCCCCATTTGATGCAGATACACAAATGAATTACTGTTCATGAGTATCTTTCCAGTGACATGTCGGTGGCGAAGTAGTTGCCTTCTTTTACTGAGTGAAAGTTTTGTGAATGGAACCTGAATTGCTGTAGTATGCTATTTATCATATGTTGGAACTTTGGGGGATCTTGAGCCTTTAAGCTCTTGCAACATTCTGTGATGTGCCATCAGGCCAATCTTTTTCTCATATATTTGTCGTTGTCAAGTTGCCTTATTGGTATGAGACTGAGGTCCATTTGGGGTGCAGACAGACATTGCATGATGTTCTTGAGCACGACTATGACAGATCCGCCTCACGAAGAAGCGGTTTCATCACCAGGATCACCTTGGATGACATCACGCGCTGTGATGCCCGATAATTACAACATACAAACATATGCATGATACAATGAACATAAGATACAAACCTCTTACATTCATCCTGATAAAAATATTACATAGAGTCTCATCAGTTCAGAAGCAAATAAGTTTGGAATACGAACTAATACAGCGGAAGCAAATAAGATATAATCACTCTCACGACGATACACCACGGGTCATCTGGCACAGATAGGTGTTTTTTCCTAAACACCTTGCCGACACATCAACGGCTCTACTCCTCCGGGCCTCACCACTCCCAAGTGTAGTAGCCTCCGTCCGCGGACTGAACCTGTCAGTCACCATCTCCACCAACGTCATCCTGGTTCTCTAAAAACTACATAGAGCAAAGCTCTGAGCAACTAAAGCTCAGCAATACTGACCCATCAAAGCGGCCATCTACAGCCGACTCCTAGACATGCAAAGGACGAGGGGTAGGATAATTAAGCACTAAGCCAGCCTATAAATGGGTCCTTACTTAAATGATTTAGCAGTTCATTAAGTTGTAACAAAGATTAAATTTAATTTACACTGAGCTAAAGCATTTCATGTTTCCAAAACAATGTAATAAGCAAAACAACAATTAAGCATCATCATCAATTACATTTCTCTTCTTACTACGTTCCGACGCAGGGACAAGTGGTACTCGTTCATTGTGAGGGGCAGCGATTTAAATCGATTTATATCCTACAGGAGAAACATGTATGCAAGTCACATACGCGCTTCTCGGAAGCCGCATGAGACAACCTTTCTCAGCCGACACTGTAGTTTTAGTAGGGCCTAGCTCCCCCAAGAAGGATCTCTCATGCGAAGCCATCCCGAGCGATCCATGAGTAGAGTGTTCCCTTCTCTTCTCCCAAATTCCTGTCTAGTAACCAAGGGAGTAGGGTATCTCTCTAACATACAGCAACCTTCGGTGCGTCGGTTTACTAGGCCCATTAACACCAGCATGCAAACTGTACGTTCAAACTTAATCCACATGGGTCGGACACGACGCGATCCTTGTGTGCATAGACAGGGCTACTATCTTGAAGACTCTTACAGTCCTTCACTTTCCACCTAAATTGCTCGTCCGGCCTCCAATTTCCATTCTCATCACAAATACTCAGCATCGTGTCCAAAAGTGATTGTCCTATACTACGAGTGGTCTCTGTACCACTCGATGGATCATCGTCCTAATTAAGCAAGCATATAACATAGGGCTATCGAACATGGATAAATTGTGTCCTACTGCATGCTAGGGTTTTCATCACAACTCCTATAAAACTTAATGCATAGTATAAGCATACAATCATAATGATGAAAATAAAAGACTTAAATAATTAAGTTGTGCACCGGAGCTTGCCTTGAGGTTCAGCCTGGTCAGCTGGGTCACTAGCAGCAACTTCGCCTCCTCCTCGCCGGTCACCGCGTTCACCACCGCAGCTACATGATGCAAGAGTGATGTTTAAATTTGATGAAAACATGATTTAAATACATTATGAAATATGTACGAATTTCATTAAAAACAAGTAGCTACTGAGTATAAAATATCTCGGGGTCCAACGAGTGTTGATTGTTTAATTGGAATTAACAAACTAATTTAATTCATCAACTCCCACGAAGCATTTAAATCATCATCGTATGTGCATGAAAATAATTCCATAAACCTTGCAAAAGCTAAGTAAATTAGCAATTTAATTGCATTTGGTCACCATGCACATATTAAGGATGATAATTGAATTAAACTTCAAGATTAATGGCAATCCAATAATTAATTAAGTAATAAACTTGAATCTCCAAAAAGGAACTTAACTTAATTAATTTACCTCCAATCATGCTAATATAATTGCACCATTAAATAGTACATGTTACAAGGAGTCCAACAATATTTAGTTTGCAATTTTTTAAGGTCTAGATCAAAAGATATGCATTATTTAAGTTTAAACTAATGTCCGGGTAATTTACTAAAATGCCATCGCCTAATTTAAAATAATCCTCGCGTGCTGCGCCACTCGTGAGAGCCACAGAGTTTCGGATCTGGTGTGGCTGTGACCACTCTGGATCCGGTCCTTGTGGGCTCGCGTGTGGCCCTGTCGGCGGCTGGTCGGAGGCGGGCGACGCGCCTCGCCGGAGCGGCGCTAGGCCGGGTGCTGCTGGTCAGCAAGGGGACTAGTAGGGGCGACACGAGCCGAGGAGTCCAACGGTGGTGTCACGGAGGGGGCTCCTCATCGGACTTCGGCCGGTGGCGAGCTAGGATGGTGGCGGCACTTCGGCGGTGTCGTGCGGGCGAATAGAGCGGCGACGAGGTCGGGGGCTTGGTCTGGTAGGTTCACGAGTGCGTGGACATGACCGTCCTCGAGATTGTTGTCCCGAGGAAGCACCGGAAGTAGGGCTGTCGACGGTGGCTCACGGCGGCGGTGGGACCGGGTTGGGGAAAAGTGGTAATGCCGGCGAGGTCCTTGTACATTAGGTAAAGAGAATGGGTCGGGAACAACAGAAAACTCTTACACACCGGTTGGTAGAGTAAGAAAGGGAAATGGCTGCCGGTGGTCAATCGACGGCGATTCGACGGTTAGGCCATTTGGGAAAAGACGCTAAATCCACGTGAACTTGGCCGGATCTTGCGAGGGTGATAGCTCCGGTGCTTAGATTTCCTCCTGGCGCTGCTTCGGAGGTCGCGCTCGAGCGGAGGAGCAGCGAGGCGGCCGGCGCGGTGAGCAGACCGAGGCAGCCAAAATGGAGTCCGATGGAGCTAGGGTTAGGGTTCCGTGGCTAGGGGAGGGAGAAATGGGAGAGAGGGGCGTAGGGGTCGGCCGGCCGGGGTGGTCGTGGCCGACCGACGTGGGGCGCTAGCGGTGTACGGCCACCACGCGGCGAAATGGCGTCGCCCATTTCGTCGCTAGCAGCACGATGAGAGAGAGAGAGTTGACGGGTGGGGCTCGGGGTTTTTTGAATTTTGGTTGGTTTTCCAAACTGGCTCCACTTAGAAGTTCCAAATAAAATTTTTCCCTAGCTCGATTATTCCGGAACAAAATATCCTTGTGACCCTCACAATTGGCTCTAATGTCTGAAGGGTCAAGCTCCTCAAAAACTTCCCCAGGAAAATCAATTAAAATCGGCAAACAGCCTGTTTTCTGGGTTTATCCGATTTATTTGGGGCATTGAACATTTGAGAAAAGGAATGGGGTTTGGCCTGGATTTTTCTCTTGACATGACCCACAGCATATATTTTTGGTAGGCCCCTATTCTATGGTGAAAATTTGGGTTGTAGTTCAAACTAAACTGTGGTTTTTTGAATTTTGGTTGGTTTTCCAAACTGGCTCCACTTAGAAGTTCCAAATAAAATTTTTCCCTAGCTCGATTATTCCGGAACAAAATATCCTTGTGACCCTCACAATTGGCTCTAATGTCTGAAGGGTCAAGCTCCTCAAAAACTTCCCCAGGAAAATCAATTAAAATCGGCAAACAGCCTGTTTTCTGGGTTTATCCGATTTATTTGGGGCATTGAACATTTGAGAAAAGGAATGGGGTTTGGCCTGGATTTTTCTCTTGACATGACCCACAGCATATATTTTTGGTAGGTCCCTATTCTATGGTGAAAATTTGGGTTGTAGTTCAAACTAAACTGAATTTGATTTAATTCACCCCACAAATCATTATGCGTGTGGCTGAAATTTCTTGGGGACCCTTAACCGGACCTGAGGAACAGTTTAAAATTACAAGTTCGCAGAAAGCTTGTGACACGACGACGTAGCATTTTAAGTGTTGGGGACTCTGGGTAAATTGAACTAACTTCTTGGGTTGAATTAATTAAAAAAGTTGATTACTATAGTCACTACAGCTAAATAAATTTGTCTGCACTTAAATATACAGCCTCAGGACAATTATACCTTGCACATCAAAATCTATGCTACCTTACTGGATACAAGAATAATATATGTCTCTTCTCTTCATAATTTGATCTGTCAGAGAAATACACACTCCAACAATAAAGTTAAATTTGTCCACATCTTAAATTGAAAGAGACAGAAGACGTTCACGCCACTGGGCTTTTCTTTGCAGAGTCTGCCACGTGCCCCGCTGATCAATGGCAGGAATTTCGTCGAACAATAGAACAAACCCCCGCCATGGTCGCCGTCAAGCGATTCAAGCTCCTAGTAGCTAGCCTTCGTCCTCATCGCACCCCTTCGCCATCGCACGAGCCTCAGCTTTGCCCAGAAGAGAACAGCCACGGAGCCACCTCCCCTCACGCTCCTTCCAGCCGATCCCGCTGCCAGGTGCCGCGGGTCCGTGCGCGAGTGCCTGGCGGGCAATGAGCTGGGACTCCAAGGAGGAGGCCTCTGGATCCACCATGGCCGCGTCCTTTGCCGGTACGGATAGATCAGGCGCGGCGCGCAGAGGGGTCGAGCTATCAGCCACTGAACAAGGTGAACTCAGATTGGATGCTTGCCGCTCAATTCCCCGGCAGTGGCAGCGCGCAACCTCGCCGCGAGCAATGGCAGGCAGCGGAAATATTTGCGGGGAGCACCCTTGTCGCCATCCAAATATTTACAAAAAGACTATCGGGATCCGAATCAGGATGTACGGACAGTGCAGATCATTTTCAGAAACACCCTTAGTCCGGTAGGTCGCCGTCGGCCGGCTCCTCTCCATCGCTATCCTCCTCGCGCCGTCCTACCCGCCTGACTCACACCCCCGCCGCCGTCCTCCCCCGCTGGGATTGCTAAGGCTCATCTCACCCGCGCAGGTTGAAGCCCAAGCGCTCACAATCTGATCAAGAACAGGACTTCTGGAATGTAAACAGAACATTTTGACAGGAACAAGAACTGTAATGTAATGGTGGCAAAGTTATAAATGAAATACTCTATCATCTACCAAATGGTTTGGTTGCATTGGTGCACTGTGAAGCTCTGAACAATGTAACTACTTTCATCTTTCCTAGCTTCTCAAATGTGAGATTAGCTAGCATGCCAATTTACCTTGATCCACCAGGTAAACTTCGCTGCAGTATTAACAATTTACTTTCATTTTTCTCACATAGTAATTTCAAGAGACCACACAGGGCGATATGCCATATGAAATGCTGCCAAATGGGAAAAGCAAAGAACCAGACTGTAAATGACATGAGAAATGATTGTGGGCAATAGCACGAAGCAGGCAAAGGCAAACAGAAAACACAAAAACCATGGACATTTACTCCACAAGGCACTGTAAACTGAACTTTAACATATTTAATTTCTCCAACAACAGGAACAGCACCACCAATGGCCAAAAACATTAACCTCTGTGTTAGCTTGTCACTACTACTAATTGTCCTGCTGATAAGATGAGTGCTAGGAATTAAGTAGCAAGTAGCCACCAGTATCATCCAATCACACGTTTACTGGGCATCATGCTTCTTGACCTTCTGATGGGACTCAAGAGCTGCTTCACTTTTGGAAGTCCTGAATGAAGAGCACTAAGTCAGCAACGTTTCATGATGCATAAGAATCAAATGATATCAAAGCTTTCAAGCTGTGCTCGTACTTGCTGTATAACTTGCAGGAATGGCTCCCTGATTTTGGGGACTTCTCCTTTGCCTTGCTCTCAGCTGTAGTCTTTGGGGCCTTCTCCTTCCACTTCCATCTGCAGGTGTCTTGCTGGCCTTCTTTGCAGGATGAGGAGTATCGACATGAACAATTTTCTTGTCACCTAAGATAAAAGGGCATTTTGTTAAAAAGATACAAGTACAAAACTTCACTAGTAAGGTTTCATAGGAATAAAAAAAGGTATCAACCTACCTGTCTTATCTGAAGCAAGTGTTGAAATCTTAGCCTTCTTATCTGAAGCAGGTGTCTTCAAGGCAGTTGCAACAGCTCTTTTCTTGCCAACTTCAGGCTGCAATCCAGAAAAATAGGGACCAGGTAAGATTGTAGAAGCAAAAAAGGCAAAGGCAATAAACAGATTGTACATGCAAAAGAAACAAGGGTAACTTTCTGGTGCATACCTTCACAGAAGTTCCTTCATCTTCTGAATCATCAGATTCACTGGACATGCCATATTCATCACTGGAATCATCCTCAGATGACAGTCTACCATCTGTGCCAGTTGAGGTTTCAGAATCATCACTCTCATCTGTTCCAGTGCAGGTTTCAGAATCCTCACTATCATCAGTTCCACTGGAGGTTTCAGAATCATCACTCTCATCAGTTGCACTTGAGGTTTCAGAATCATCACTCTCATTGTCACCGTCTTGTTTGTCGTTTTTACCACCCTTAGCAGGAGCCTTTGCAGCAGATTTTTCTTGAAACAAACTTTTAATCAAAACTTATGCAACAAACATACTTTCTGCAACTCTGCATCAATGTAATTCAAAATGAAGCTCAAGGAAGTTTACATACCACTTTCATTGTTCTTCACAGGGATTTCATCAGTTTCTATCTCTTCATCTGAGATGAAAAAAAAATAATTGGGTTTTGTGATTCTTATAATAATAATGGCTGAAGCAACATGAAATATTTGGGCTTTACCTTCATCTTCGCTAGAATCAGACGTAAATAAAGCAAAATGTTGGTTAAGGAAAAGAACATTATTCAAATGATATGATGAACTTTAAAACAATGAGTAAACCGGAAATAACAAAGACTGAACATATCAAAAGGATATTCGAACATATCAGGCATCTTAGCCTTGTAACCAATCAAGAAGACACTGGTAGTCTTTGAATTGTGAGAAAGCTCAAAAGTTTCACGAAAAATCAGATCACACGCAATGTGAGGGTGTTTGTCAGCAGACAGAGTTCCAATAGCCAATTTCTTATCACCAACTTTGACAGATGCAACTACATTCTCAGACCCTTTCTTTGATTCCCCAAGTGCAACCTATATAAAAACATAGCGAAAACACTTATAAGGGCCTCTGATCATGAGAGATAATATGGACAACAAATAACAAAACTGATGGGGAGGGAAATGCATAAACCTGTGAGAGGTGGATAACGTAACCATCATCAACTTCGAACGAAACTGAAGTTTGTAGCCTGATTCGGTGACCTATTACATAGTTCAATTAGTGAATGCTTCTCTGAAAATTAAACTGTTAAATGCTTTTCTGGGAAGGTGTAAATTTTAGATGATTAATTCATTTATTCTACATGTGAGAATTTGAGAAAAGGACACCAAAAGACAATGGTATATTGAACACTTCAGAATATCAATACAAATAAGAGTAACGATTAAACCACAAACAACTGTCATGTATAGCTCTCTATCCATCAAGAATCTATTTGCTGTGACACCAGATACAAGGGACAAACAATTCGGCTAGTCAGTACTCAGTAGTCACACGCAGAACAGTGAGAACATTCATGGCAGAAATGGAATACACTGGGCAACAAAAACTAGTCATAAATGAATGCCAATCGTTTTATTGTCAAATAGTAACAACTACTGGGGATACAGTTATCACTGGGAGATCGAATATAGCCATCAAAAGATGAATTACGTGTCACATAAATGTAGGCGGAGTACTCCAAAAATGACGCCGATCAATTAAACCACTCTTCATCCTCAGCCTTAACACAGAGAACGGCTCTAATATGCGAAATCCCTAGAAACGCGTGCAACTACGACAAGGGAGCCGGACAATTCGAACGATCGTCATAAGTCATAACTACATCGAGCAGAAATCAGAAACCCACACCATTCCTGGAGCTACAGGGAACCGAAGCGGGAGATGCATTCTGCTGAGTGGAGACATGAGGGGAATCGGAAAAGAGGGGGAAGGGAGAGGTTACCCCCGAACTCCATGGCACCCCGGCTCGAGCTGGAGGAAGGGGTGACGTGCTTGCGGCCCTCCGCGGTGCCACTCTGCCTGGCGGCGCCCAGCACCCGCTCCACGGCGAGCGGGACGAGCTCCTCGGCCGTCATGCGCGCGGACGCGAGGCGGGCGCAGTCCCTGGCCTCCTCCACCCTTCCGGCCGCGGTGGTCACCGCCTCCCCCGCGTTGTTCTCGGCGGGGTCGACGCGGCACGAGATGCTCTGCGCGTGGCCGAACATCTTCGAGGCGCAGAAGACGTCGGCGAGCGCGGCGATGTCGACGCGGTCGCGGGCGAGACGCCGCGCCTCCAGGAGCGCGTCGCGCAGGTACACACCCGTGGCCAGCTGCCGGGTGTTGTCGCCTCTCGCTCCGTGGAAGGTGGCCCTGGCCCCGTGGCAGAGGTCGCCGAAGAGGCGGTGCGCGCCCGCGAACTCGTAGCAGCAGGCGAAGATGGCTCCCTCGTCGTAGAGTAGTAGGATCGGCCGGGCCGCCGAGCGGAAGTCGGCGTCGGCCATCGGAGCGGGCTGGGCACGGGAGGTGTTCGAGGAAATGCCGCCGCGCCGGTGGGAGGAGGTGGCGGTCTTACTTGCACAGCTCGTCATGCCACCGTCGCTCTTCACCAGTGCTGCCGATGGGGTTGCCACACCTTCCGCAGTTATGCACGGCGCCGTGATGGTCGGCCATGAACTGCCGATGCACTTGCTTGTAGTGGCTCGGCATTCCTCCGATTGTGAAGGAGCGGGAGTTGAAGCACCGGTCCCCCAAACTTCGGAAAAAGCACAGCAAGCAGGGGAAGAGGGCGGATCGGCGGTTGCGGCGCCTCCCTTCGATGCCGGCGTCGTACATGGCTCGGAGGCGGGCCTTGGCGGCGTCAGCGTCGTCTTCTCCGACGGCGGGGGCCTGCTCGCCGACCACGTGGTGACAGAGCTCGGCGTCTCCATCCATGAACAGCTTGATGGGGACGGAGGAGGAGGAGGAGGTTCGGGTTGGGGTGGTCGGGCTCGGGCGGTTTGGGGTGGTCGGGCTCGGGCGTGGGGGACGGATGAGGAATTCGGGATCGGGTGGCTCTGGCCAACGCCTTTTAAGTTGTGATGAAACCGAAACGTCCGGGTCGGTGCACGAAGCTGAGTTGCGGGTGCGCGTGCAGCGTGACCAGACACGACAGGTCAGAGGCGCGACATTGCGCGGACCGGGCGCGGGTGCGGCGAGTTCGCGCTGTTGCTTCCTGTGACAGCTGGCCTGTGCCGATCTGTGTTCCGAGGACATCCTACGGTCCAGCCAGTTTGTCTTCCCATCCAATTTGTCTTCTCAGTTTGCCACCTCCGTGAAGGATGCTGGGAATTTGTCTTCCTGGCCACCATCCTCGATCGAAGAGTTCGTTGATGGTGGTTTGGGATTTGTGCTTCCCCTGGCCGGAGATGGAGAGTTGCCGCTCCACTTCTCCAGGTTGATGTTGTTTGCTGTCCCTGGAAAGCTGTGAGGTGGATCCTGTCCTGTATTTGCCGTTTTCCTTCTGCGAATGGAGATTCAGTGATGGCTTTAGGTTTCCACTGGCGGCGTTCAGATGGAGGTGGCGGTGTCTGCTATGGAATAAGGTCTTCTGAGCTCTGCTCCGTCTCGGTGGGGTGCTCCTCCGTCCGACGAGCTCGTGGAGTCTGGGTTCCGCATGTTCATTCGGCCCTTACATGGAGGAGTTCGAGAAGCTCTTTTAGAGTTTCTCTTTTTTCAGTCAGGTACCCTCTCACTCGTGGAACCACAATGGGAGGGCGACGATTCTGGTGATCTCTTATAGGTTGTGTATGTCCTTATGTACATGAACAGATGCTACATCTATTCAGTTTTGAGAGGGTTAAACAGTAGCTGACGTTGAAAAAAAAAAAACAATCTAAACGGTGAAGTCGCTCACTATCGTCTCTCTCTAAAGCGCTCCTGTCGATGCTCCATTATCTTGCAAAAAATCAATCCAATAGGAGATATTTGAGCGACACTAAAGTCTAACCCTGCAGAGCCGAAAGTGATTTGCGCCGTTGTGGAGAGATGAATCGTGGCGGACTGGGCTGCAACAGCTGGAGAGGAACGGCCCTCCTTCTCTGAATCTATTATCACAGTTAGTAACAACACAAGTGTAAACTTAGAGCCAAGCTTTTCCAAGGTAAACTCAACACAACCATAGGCCAAAGGCAACCTTGTCAAACTTACAACCAATATTTCAAAGTAGCAAATTTATTATCATTTTCAACCACTATCCACATCATACACAAGACATTCATTTCCATCATTGTACGCCAGCCAACTAGCCTCATAGCTACAATTTAGCAATCAAACCACTACTGAACAACATGCTTCGGACCTTGACCTCATCTCCTTGAGCCTGCCTTTCAAGCTTCACACCAACATTTCATTGTAATCACCATTGACCTAGGAGTCATTAGAAGAGTTAGAATGACATATCATAGAAAGCAAATTCTTGCATAAACCACATGTGTGCAGTAATTATCACCATCAGCTTAGCCAAGTCATTGATTTCTTTTTGCTAACTAGTGTTTCCTCTTTCACTTGCCATAATAAATAGAGAAGTGCTATTAGGATGTGTACAGGTCATGTCAAGCTATAAGACATAGAAATACAGCAATATTGTGCTAGCTACAAATCATCAAGGAACTGAGCAATAATCTCAGGCTGAACTAAGCTATAACTGAAGGCTTGATTAACCACAAAGGTTCAGCCAACTGGTGTTTATGCAGGGCTACAGCCAAATCATTCTTTTGCTTGTGATATTAAACTATTCTGCAGAACCAGACAAAAGAACAAAAACGATCAATGATTGATAGGAAAAGAAGATATTGATGTCCACCCAGTAATCTTTTTTTTAAAAGATTATGAAATTTGATCAAAATTCAGAAAAGACAGCAATACTAAAGCATACAAGCACTAAAAGCAAACAAGTACTTCATCCATACAAGTGCAAGCAATATATACTCCAAGAACTAGAACGGCATGAATAGTTTGATTACTAATCATCGCTGCACAATTGGTCAACAGTGGTTGCATGGACATGACCACAAGGTAGTAAATCAAAAAGATTCATATGAACTTTGTGACAGCCCGATTTCCACCGGAGGATGAAAACCGTGCCTCTGTACCTCGTAGTCACTCCCAGGAGGATGACTCGTACAACCAATACAGTTGAATATCATAAAACCATAAAAGATTACAAAAATATGATCAGAATACAAGATAAGACATTATTCTAAGAAGAATAACGTCTACAACATTTGAGTATAAGGACTTGGCACGCAGGCCAAGGAAACAACACAAGACTACTAGCGGAAACGAAACACTAAGCATCGCAGATGACGAAAGCAAATCTTCAACTTGAGCGTAGTGGAAGTCTTTGTAGTGAAACCAAATCCGCAAGCAACTTGAGTGTAGGCGAAACCCTCCTTAATCATCTTCAGTCTTAATCTTGTTGGGTTGTCGAAGTCTTGACGTTGAAGCTTGATCTACTAGTTGGCTGAAAAACAAAGAGGTAAAGTCGTAAGTACATAGAGTACTCAACAAACCGCAACTACCTAGCAACAATGTATGCATGCTTGGATATTTTAAGGATAGTCAGGAGGCTAAGCACCTAAAGCAATTATTCCTGAAGTCTATGTGAGTCAAGTTTTATTATTATTTAAGTTTTATAAGTGGTCTCACAGGAATCAACACCTTCTTGCAAGGGTCAAATTTTAAGTCCAGCACACCTCCACTGGAATCACAGCTCGAAGCCGGAAGTAAAACACCTATCGGAGGGGAGAAGAAGTAAATTAATCAAGTATGTCGCTCAATGGTATTGCCCCCTTACCCGAGGGCTAGGCTATACGTATAGATTATATATATCTCTGCAGAGAGTAAGCAACTGTACCCACGTGAAGAGGTACTATAACATAGGACTGCAGTAGACTATGCACAACAACACTCACAAGATCAATCAACAAAGCATCGACTGGCAGGCGCCCGTCCTCCGAGGCTGGGATCCCCAACCACAACGCGGAAAAGGGTCCTGAAGGTGTGAAAGGTCTACCACGGGTCAGGTGGGGTATCCTCTACTCATGGATCGAGACAAAGCTCCAAAAACCCACTAACACTAACTCTACACCACGGCAGGCCCACCAATCCTCCGCTAAGCGTCCTCATCCAGCGCGCCCATACAGGTCACGTGGTAAGCTAGTAGGCCAAAGAGCGAGCAACCAAGAACCAGTCCTCAAGCTGCCGGGGCGAGTCACCAATCCCTGTCCTCAACCACAGTCTCAACAACAGTGTCACCATAACAGGAACCCCATAACCCAAGGTCCCTACACAAGCTGTGCCCGCCACGAGCACTCTCCAAATAGAGACTCCCCAAAAGTCTCCCAGCACCTAATCACCTACACTTGCCCTCGCAAAGTCCTACAGGGTATCTAGTACGAAACTCGACACCTAAGAAACACTACCTTTTATTTAACACAAAAACATGTATAATCATCATGTGGGATTCAATTAAGCATCTAAGCAACTTTATGCATGCAGGTAGCAACAGTAGAGCATCCTATGGTAAACAGTGACAAGGTAAGCATAGTATGGCATAGGAATACTACAAGTGCAAGTAACAGTTCATATGTATGAGTCAATTTATGCAATTGCTAATATAGGACCAAGAGTGATCAAGGATTACGGCTTGCCTTCAATACGGTCCAAGAATAGATCGGTGTCCTCACTTTGCTTCAACAGATACTCCACAAGCTTCGACTAGCTGATCCCACTGTCATCCAATTTTCAGGCAGAAAGAGTAAGCGACACGCAAATCGAGAGAGCGACACGAATTACAAGGAAGATTGGAAAATCGAATCATTAGAACAGATTAGATCGCCGCGAGGATATGGACACTAACAACACTAACACGTAGAGAACGACGAAACGAGTCCAACGCAACTGACCGCATAATTTTCTGAGGTCCTGGGAAAAAGATATGAATTTCCGAAGACGATTAGATTAACGTCACACTTACAAAAGTTGGTCCAATGGTTTAGTTCGGCTCATCACCTAAGGGTGCACACAGGCAGGGAATTGAGTCAAACATTAGCACAAACGGCTAGGGAGAAGGCAGGAAATAAACCTGTATCCTTTTTGAGGTTGCGCACAACGTACAGGATAAAAGTCCATGGCTTCCTAGCGTGAGCTACCATCCATGGTAATTATACTTCGCTCACGGCGAGGACCAAGAAAAACAGGCTTCATTCAGCTACCAAGCAAAATACCAAGTTGCACTGACCTAGAACCTTAAATAAACTTGCAGCACCATGCTAGCAACTTGGTAACACGCTAGCCTCTCCAAGATGGCATAAAACAGCTCACAAGAATAGACACCAGCGACTCTTAATCCATCAACAAGCCAAGTCGGGACTTAACGAAACACAAGAGTTTGCACGCATGGAATCAGAATACGGTACACAGCTGCGGCATACAGACCAAAAGCTCAAGTCCTTCACCGTGAGCCTCCATCTAAGGCAGCTCATACTTTGCTCACGACACGGTTTCTACCCAACAGTAACCAGCGTGCTAAACCATTTTCAGCTGCTGCTAAACAAAGTGACTTCGACGGTAACTGCAGCAAGGTAGTAGCTTTCACAGGGCACGGACCGGTTTGTAAGAAACTCTTACCGGCAATCAACGAACAAACAAGCAAGGTACCAAGACTGAACTAACAATTAAGATCCAAACTTTATACTGTTCTTAACCAAGAGTAAGATAGGATTAAACTTCTCCAAACAACAGTCAAGAATAATCCTTCCAACAAACTCCGTGATCCTTTAAATGGGACAGCTACTCGTAGTGCACCCTGATGCACAAACAGGTTGCTAGAGCATCCACTGATGTTCTATGGCGGAGTACACTCGACTTGGTGTTTTCTACCTTCAGCCCAACCATCGGAGCAGTTAACTAGGCAACGGAGTAGGGGTTAAGGCTGTTATGCAAGGTTCAGGTGTTTGCGCACAACGGCTCCAGCTCCTTCACAACACACAGGGTAAGGGTGATCTACAGAGTACAACAGCGACGTACGACAACCGAAACACAACAGACATGGGCTGCGGCAATTCATCGAACAGATGGGGTGCATCTAGGCTACACGTTCTAGGGAAAGAAGCAGGAGCGTGGTGAGGATAGCTCACCACAACGGAAAGAAAGAAGTATCGAACGCGACGCAGCTGCTGGAGAAGAGGAACTCAGAGTGCCGTTGCTTGACAGTAGCCTTGTGCTTGACTCGACCAGCGAGCGTCCCAAGTGACAGCAGCCTCGTTCTGCACGAGCACAAACTGATCAGTTACCAAAGCCGAATCCGAGGAATCGAAATGAGGCACTAAACCACAAGGATCGAATAGAGCCAGGTTCGGCTGAAGCTCACCATATGCACGATGGCCAAAAGCAGAAACACAGCGCCGGGTCCGTGCACTGCTACCACCCGCACTTGCTAACGCCAAGAGTGGCATGAATGGCGTTCACGACACTCTGCACAAGATACAGGCCGAAAATTAGCCTGAAAAAGCAGGGAATGATGAAGTTTACGGAACGCTCAACAGATCTGGACGAAACTCACCAGAATTGAATGAACAACGACCTTGGAAGGTCCAGCTCAAGGACGTGCTTCACCGGCTCTGCGGTGACCACGAGGTTGGTGCTCCCGCACGGAGAGGCAGAAATAACGCTGCAGGAAGCACCAGCAGGTGAGGTACTTGACGGAGAGTACAGAACAGCGGACAGCCTAGGAAAATCCTCACCGTGCTGGACGAGCGGCGGCGAGGTGGTCGACGGCCGAGACCTTCAACCGGTTGGCTCGTCGTTGTCCCTGCACGATCTACGGTGCGGTGAGCGGTGCCGGGCTCAGCGATGGATGGGGAACACGCTTGCGCTCTTCACGGACACGAGCAGGAACCTTCTCTCGGCGGCCATGGCGAACGCGGCGTGCGGCGGCTAGGGTTTGGCGCCCAGAGCGGCGCGGATGGGGTTCGAACGGGTGCTGGGGGCGGCGGCAGTTCTTGTAGGCGCTACAAAACCGGAGGGGGCAGTTGGGAGTGGGGTCTGGGGCTGGGGAAAACGACGCGTGCTCGAAAGCTCGGTCACGGGCGGTCGGTGCTGCGTCCGTGCGAGGATGACGACGACTGTAGCGACTTCGGCTGGGCCAGATTGCGCTGGGCCGTGGAAGAGAGAGAAGAGGGTTGGGCTGCGACCATAATTCGGCCCACGACGCCAAAAATCAAATCAAAACGCTTCTGATTTTTAACACGCGAATTCTCATCCAATTTCTATTTTCAAACTTCCCCAAATTCACATTTGGATTTCATTACACTATGGGAAAAGTACAGGCTGTTACAAACTTCAAAATGAAATGTCAACACGACACCAATTGTACAGTTTTTGGAACATGGACCGGAAATCTAAGATCACGAAAAGATTAGTATGTTCACTCAGAAAAACAAACTGGCCTAGAGCTAACAATACAGGAGCACAACTGTCAGAAAACATAGGCATCATGTCCGCTCGCCTTCCCATGGCGGGCAGGGGGCCACTGGCAGGAACGGCAACAGCGGCCGCTGCCGCCGCCGTGGCGGTCACAATGGCTCCAATCCGCCCTCTGTCTACGACCCTTGGACCGGGACCATCAGCATGTGGCCCGGCCCTGGAGCACAGCGCTCCCGCGACCCTCTTCTCGACGCCCCGCAGCATGTGTTGTTCGCCGATGCACCGCAGTTCATGCTGCCTGCGCCCTATGGCCCAACGCCGCAGCACCTCACATGCCGCTGATAACCGGTCCTCCACAACTCCGAGGCACCACCGACGGCTTAGTACCCGCCCATGGTGCCACAGCCATCACAGGCTCCGGCCCCGACCTGGTGTCCTTAGCACCGGCACACCCTCGCCAGTGCGTTCAACAGTGTCCCTCACTCAGCCACCAAGCCCACTGGTGGTTTTTCGATTCTGGTGCCTCCTCCCACATGTCCTTCAACCCTGGTATGGTCATGACTACCTACTCCAGTCCTATTCCTTCATCTATCGTTGTCAGTAATGGCTCCACTTTACCCCCGTTAATGGGTCGGGCCACATTGTTCTTCCTGGTAGGTTCTTTCTTAATAACATTTCTGTAAGAATCTCCTATCGGTTCATTAGTTCACCACCAATAATCTTGTTTCCATCGAGTTTAACCCTCTTGGTTTTTCTATGAAGGACCTGCGCACCAGGACTGTGATAGCATCGGGCCGCTCTACACTTGGTGCATCCTAGCCACTGCGTCCTTTCTCATCCATGCACCTTTCTTATTGCTCCATCATCACCCTGGCATCGTCGCCTTGATCACCCCAGGCAAGAGGCTCTTACTAGATTAGCTCGCTCAAGGCCCCTGTGATACCCTTTGCCATGCTTGTCAATTGAGCTGTCACTTACGCCTTCCATTTACTTTACTAGTTCATCCTCCAGGGCACTCAATAAATTTAATTTAATACATTGCGATATTTGGACTTCACCTACTATCTAGTCATTCTTATTCTCATTACCTATGATTCCTCTTCGTTTCAAGTCTGAGACTTTTTCCACGCTCTCTAACTTTAGTGCTTTTGTTGCTACAGAGTTTGGTTGCACCATCGAGAACGTGCAGTGTAACAACGACAAGGAGTTCGACAATTCCTCCTCCCGCTCGTTCTTCCTCACCAAAGGAATCCACTTGTGCATGTCATGGTCATACAATTCCCCACAATGGCAAAGCTGAGCATGCCCTCCGCACCATCAACAATGTCGTTGGTACTCTCCATGCCTGGGTCGACGATCTTCACACAGCCACACAAATCATTAACCTCCTACCAACTAAGACCCTCCGCGAGGTCTCCCCATACTTCACTCTTCATGGCCAAAACCCATCCTACGCCGACCTTCGCGTGTTTGGCTGCGCGTGCTACCCCAACACCTTTGCTATCGCTCCACACAAACTCGCCCCCGGTCCACTTTGTGTATCTTCATCGGCTACTTACCCGAACGCAAAGGCTATCGTGCTTTGATCGATCCTCCAACAAAGTCATCATCTCCCGCCACGTTGTGTATATGTATTCTTGTAGTTCCCCTGTTGTATAAGAGCCTTTGTGCACATTTACCCATATACGTATATGTATATATTTTGATCTAGTACCCTCGTAATAAATAAATACAGGATAAATTCCTTATTTGCCATTAGAAATTCTACTGTTCCCTTATTTGCCATAGAAAATTTTCAATTCCCTTATTTGCCATCGGATAAAAATTTGTTCCTTTATCTACCACTCTAGTCTTTTTAGTTGATAGAAATATTTGCTCCTATTGCTAGAATGTTTATGATACGGTAGTAAATAGGATTGTCTTAGTATATACTTTATGTCAAAAAAGTTTCAAATTTTTTGGATGAATATTAGTGCTAAATATCGTTTTTCCTTGAAATTACCTTTAATTTTCATCCGAAAATTTTGATTTTTTTACATATCGTACACACCGAGACGGACCTATTTTGCTACTATAGTACGGACATTATAGCAATAGAAGCAAAATTTTCCATCATACAAAGTTACTGGAGTGGTAAATAAGGAATTCAAATTTGAATCCAATGGCAAATAAGGAATTTACCCATGAATACAAGTGTTATTCATAACAAATGCCATATAATATTGTGTAACAGCACAAAGATGTGGGAATTATAGTATCTTATAATTTTTAAATGTAGAAATAAAATGTAAAAGTGATATATAATTTATAATTTAAATCAGCCAATGTGTTTGCTTCAACTAATTAATACAAAACGAAGTGCACAAACAGCAGGCACAAGTACAGCCAAATTCGGCATATATATTTTTGTTTATAAATCTATTCAGATAGAAAATATGCATCCAACACAGAGAAATTTAACCACATGAAGGAATTAAAGCCTTAGATTTTCACTGAACTCCACTGCACAAACTCAGAAAATGTCAAAAAAAAACTCACATAAGTATGTGGCCACAATAATTGCCCTAAGTGAAAATTGCTTAAACCGCATGTACTTGACAAACTGACGCATGTTGGATGACATAGATATGTCAATAAGGATCTCGGATGCTTCTCTGCCTTCTGTGACCCATGGATGCGCTAAACGTGTAGGGAATAACATTAGTTAACAAAAAGCACATGTTGACAAATAATATGTGTAATGCACTACTTCCAGCGTTTTTTCATGATCTGTAATACTGATGAATGAAACAAAGGAACAAAATGTGAGGAATGGAAGGCAAATGGTAGAAGACCGATTTGGACATGGAAGTGCCACAAAAAGCTAAGTACAAGTGATACAAATATTTGGCATGGATAACTATATCTGATAACTTGACAATGAGGCATACCATTTCAAACAGAAACACCATAGATAGTGCTGCTACAATGTATAATCCGGCGCCAGATGCAGTATAACCCAGAGACAGATTAAATCTAAAGTGCTCTAGAAATATATACCTCTGAAGCATAAATTTGGGAAAGGAAGAGAGGATCTGCTGAATAATATTCAAGCCAAATATAGAAGATTTTCAGCCCAAGATTGTTGTTTGTGCCTACTACTAGGAATTTTGCAGCTTAAACTGTCATGGCCAGTGTTCTCAATCAAATCCTCTTGCTTATAAGGGTAGCTAAATGAACAGTGAATTTGTAGAAACTGCAGGCGAACCAACCATTTTACCCTACCACCACTAGGCAGGCCTTTCATCTCTCCTTGCTTATCAGAGGCATATACTGCAAATATGGAGCACCCGAGAGTTTAATTTCCAGAATAAGCGTACACGACAAAATAATGCAGCTTGGAAAAAACATCTCCAAAAACAAAACTCTAAATCTGTTCCTAGCCAATGTATGCTTCTTCATATACACCCAAACCACAGTAGACTATCATCCATCACTTGCTACAGCCAAAGATCAAAAATCACTAAAATAAAATGCAACAAATAATATGGATGGAAGCAAAATTGATAATTTCAGTGCTCATAACAAAGGTCCCAGATTACCCTAAATGCCATGTCAGAGTTAACAAAATATCTGAAATGTCATGTCAGCACATGAGTTGACAACCTGAAATTGCATAGCATATTGCCACCTAAGGAAACTCTAAATCGTTGTTCCATACTCCCACAAGCAAAAAATCAGTCTGAATTCTGAAACACCAATTGTAAGTCTATAAATGTTTCCAGGTTAGTGTCAATCTGTAGAAACAAAAACTACTAAAACTAAAGGCTACTACAAAAGACCAATTCCTCTCAAACTGCCATAATCAGTTATCAGATCAATGCATGGTTGACAACATCTATTGAGTTGGATTCTTATGTTAGAAAATGCAAAGTGCATCAGGAATTAGTACTCAAATCTTAAAACTCTAGATCTCATCTTTCAGGGTCAGGCAAAATATTGAACAGCCCCTCATGGCTCGACCCAGAGTGAGGTGGTGCAGATTGTAAGGGGGGCTGACTCTTTCTCTCTCTTAATACAAAGATACAAAGCTCTCCTTTGTATTCGAGAAAAATAAAACATTGAACAGCATTAGCCTAAATTCCTGATTTCCCTCATCAATTGGCTAAAAGGTAGCCAAAAACATTGAATGACCTGCACTGCAAATAATTACGGTATACTCCCTCAATTATACCAACCTAGTGTTAGCCTTCAAATGACACACCCTAAATTCCTGATTTCCCGTCAATCCAACTGGAGCAAAACTCACCTTGCGTAGAAAGCAACCCCCACCCCCGCCAAGCTTCCCATGAAAGGGTGTTTACCCAACGCCCATGCTGTTCGTCGTGTCCAGTCCAGCCCCACCCCACTTTGTGTCAGGAAGTTGAAGTCGCCATCCAAGTCAAGTGCCACAGTCGACAGAGCCGCTACCAACAACCCACCGCCTACTCAGTTCGACTGACGTGGCAACGCTAGCTAGGCTTAGAGAGTGCGGCGGGATGGGCGTCATTCAGAGGGATATGGAGGCTGGGTTCTCAGATAGGATTGAGAAAACCTGTCAGCGTTCCAGGGTGACACCACCACATAGCATGCAGCACGAAGTGTCTCCTGTAGGTTGAAGACGTACGTGTTGATGGAAGGCTTCACACCTAAACTATTCGGGAGTAGAGAGAAGGCAGCAAGTAAGGAAAAGGGAAAGTAAGGGGAGAGAACAAGATAAGAACTAGGTTTTCATCACATGCCCAGGAGGGAGTCGGGAGACTCTACTACACAGTACATCATCGGAAATCAATAGTTATTCTGGAAAAAGCAACAGCAATAGGTAAAAGCATAACTAGTTGTCCCAGTGCTCGACAACCACCTGATCTTCATTACTGAATTGATAACCGTTGACGTGTTTCCAGCTTAGCCACTTCCTAGGACCCGATGCAGGTGCTCAAAAGCTGCCAATGCAATGCCACTTTATTTTATTACGTATTAACCATGTGCAGTTTGTAGATCGCAATACTTCAATGGACATGGAACTGTATTTTGGCTCCCTACTTATGCATTTCTGTGTATGAAGACCTTGACTTACGTGAAGAATTTTAAACAGCTTCAGTACATTCTAGATATTCAGTATACTCACAATTGAAGACCACACAATAGTTCCACAAATCATGTTGATCCAGCACTAATTCCTCTTTCTCAAGGGATATGAAAAGTCAAATTAGACGTGCTGACAACGCAATTTAAATTGCCATTTTGAACTGCATGTTCCTTCAAAACACAATAGCTGTAGCACTGCTGCATACAAAGTATTTAGAGATTAATTTGTTGCTTGTTTAGACAGTGATGCGCTAGACAAACATAACTTATGAAAATTTAGGTGATCATTATACATCTGTCCCACTATTAAACTATTGGGAAAAGAAGATTGATTGAATTAGCCTACAGTAATCTAGTAACATTCTTTGGCACATGCTGTTTTCTTGATCTAAAATTGGTCTGCCATGGCCAAAAAATATATGTAGCACATCTGAATCCACAAAGTTGCAAACCTTATACTACAACAGGAGCCCTGACTATCAATATTTTTTAAAACCTAATTGTTGGGAAAATCAGCATCCCTAGACTGACACCGAATTCTGAGAAGTGATACCAAATGGTGTGATACCACTCTTCTATGGACCTAAACCCAACCTTCTATCTATATTGAGGAGACCTTCATCTTACTCTACTAACTCGGGAGACCAAACTATCTACAAAAGAATTCAACCTTTGTTCATAACATAAACTTGACACAAGAGACAAGATTCTCATAGCTACACACCACTACTATCAATCTAGGACTTACCATAACACTCTTAGACTCTAAGACACATCATGGCAACCTTTACCATGCCTTTAGATATAGTGGCACCTATGACTCCATGGCATGGTACCTTAGGAGAGAGAGGCACCCCTATTTATACTTGTGCATGGTCTTTAGGATTGTTGCCACATGGTAACATTCCACACTCTTCTAACCAAAACATCTAGCTCTAGAATATTCTCATCCTTATCCTAAGATATAGATATTTCTTGCCATACATAAATATCTATTCTAGACTATTCTTTACTTTGCCATGAAGAAATAGTTATAGAATCTTTCATGGCATATATCTTCTCTCTTGTGCTTTCCCTAATATTCTAGAATGTTCCAAGTATGCATTGTCATAACTCAACACTAACTTTCATGAAAGGATCTAAACTTACCACACTGCTGCATCCAGAATCGAGATTTCCGATATTGCAAGTGTTTTGACCAAACAAATGATAGAACTCCACCAACCTGTGATCACTTTATGTTCCCTGATCACCTTCCATATCCTGATGTGCAACCTCAGCACCTGCCTCCCTCAGTTTGATGTTCATCACCCTGCCTATTTCAATGTTTAGTGTTGGACGAATATTGAACTATTAGAGAAGACAGCACACGGGTCAAACAAATGAATATGAGGATACTGAAAAGTGCCATTAGTAAAGGGCTATCCATCTTCAAGATAGAAATTCCAAATATTTATTCAATTTGTTTGAGAGAGATATTCTTGCTCCAATAAAAAAATCCATTTTTCAAGGATGAAAGGATCCAACGATGTGGCCCAGAGATTTACTATAACAGTATTTCTAAATTCTCTAGGTAGCAACTGATTATGTTCGAACATATCAACACCCATAGAACTCCAAGATTAATTTAGTACTTAAAAATTTCTGGTTTGAACAGAGGGCTACAACAGAACCAAAGAAGCAGAAACCACTCCAAGATAGTTTCTAAATCACTACTCCTTTGTTTATTTAAAGCATCAATATAGCAACAGTGTGTGCTTGAAATTCCTCTATTGTTCTCTCAACCAACAAAATTCTTCTCATGCACCTGCACCATATTAAGAAAGGGATGGTGTGATCCAAATTGGAGGCGGCCAATTGAGCCATGGATGAGAAGATTGCACATCTCCTAGGCTCTCTAGTGTCTCTGTTACTAAGTTCCAAATACCCACATCACGACAACCATACATGTTGCCACATATTTCCTCCCAGTTGTCATCTGCCAGATATGCACAATTCGGCTTCAACATTGGAAAATCCTTTGTCGAAACCAGCATGGTCGAATTGAAACCAAGAAAAAGAGTGTGGTCTTGCAAATCTGAGCAGCTCATCTTAACTAGCTTTTTATCAGGAACATCAACCTTGTAGATCTCAATTCCATTTGTGTACGAGTCTAAGTACTGATCAATGACCTCTTCTGAATCCTCAGGGGGGACTTGTTCAGGAGTATCTAGCCAGCGCTCTTCCCTGTATCTACGCATTTGCAATATATCACCCCATGGGGCCAAGACAATGGATTTAGTAGAATTCTCCAGCTGCAGAACTCCTGGTATAATCTTCTTTACCACACGTGAAGGGCCGTTGAGATCGAACACAAACATGGAATCATCTCCAAACAAAACATAGAATACACCGTCCTTCTTGCTGTAGGCTGCTGCTCGGCACCCGATATTCGGAAACAAATCATTTGATTCCTTCCTGGCAATTCGAGTCCAGGTGTCATCCCCAACACGGGCATAGGACATCTCCCCGCAGTGCCTGTGCAGGAGCAGGACGATGCATTGGGCACCCGCGGAAGGGCTGCAGGAGAGGTAGACCCGGTGGTAGAGGTAAATCCGCAGCTCGAGACGGGTGTAGATGTCCTTGGCACCAGGTGCCATCACGTCGTCACGGAGGTTGTACGCGGGCCGGCCCTGATCGTCGCAGCAGTTCTCGACGAGGTGGAGCCCCGTTACTGGCGGGAGGTCCACCTGAGCGCCGGTGAGCGGATTGAGCGCCTGCAGGTTGGACTCCTCGTCGGCGGCGACGATCCAGCCGTGGCCCGAGCCGAACACGTAGCGGCTGCGGAACGAAGGCCCCGGCAGGCGGACCTTGAACGTCGCGCCGGAGGAGGGGCTGTAAATGGTCGCAGTGTGAGCATCGTCGGCGCCGCACGAGTAGAGGAGGCACGGGGACGGGTCCGTGATCGGGAAGCGGATGCAGCGTATCGGGGAGGCGGCGGTGCGCCACGAGGCGCAGACGGACCCCGCGTGGAGCAGGTCGGGGATGTCGAGGACGCGCATCACCAGCGCTATCAGATCTTCGGGGAGGGCCGACCAGTCGGGGTGATAGGAATCCTCCTCCATGGGTGCCGGTCGTCGTCGTCCACAGCGGCGGCGACGATTTGGTGGCGCTGCAAGCAGGCGTCGAGTTGGGGAATTTTTGCTCTCTTGGCGGAGATGTATGTAGGCCGGCCACCAGGATAGCCGAACCCTATTGGGCTTTGACGGGCCCATCCAGGGAAGACTGGCCCTGAGTGTTGCTAGCTGGCCGAAATCTCGCGGGCACAGCGTTGAGGCCCTCTTTGTTTCAGTTTTAGGCTCCCTTTGTTTCAGCTTTGGATTAGATGAATTTTATAATCTAAAAGCTGAAACAAAGGGGTAGATTATAGAATCTGGTTCTTACAATCTGAGTTTTCAGATTTTTACAATCCAACAATCTGGCTACACCCATCTATTGCTAGATTTTGACATAAATATTTACTTCTTTGTCACGGTCTTTACCCCACTACCACAGACTATAAGCTGGATTGTAGAATCCACACACACAAACATCTACCAGATTTTGACTCACATATTCTTACAATCTCAAATTCCACTGTCCACAATTTGAGGTCCCTTTTTTGAGCTAGAGATTATGGATTGTATATTTTAGAATATGAGATTATAAGAATCTAAGGTCTGAAATTTGAGGATTGTTAGTTTGTTTGGTTCCACAATCCAGCTACAGTTATTTACAGTGGACCATAATGGCAACGCAATAAATATTCATGTCATAATTCAGCAAAAGTTGGGTGTCATTGCTAGATTATAGAATCTGAAGACTCGAATTGTGGAATCTACAATCACAATCCAACTCATTGATTCGGCTTTTGGATTATGGAATCTGGATTCCACAATCCATGGGGCAAATAAAGGGAGTCCGAGTCCCTTCGGACTCCATTCCTTTTCCAGCCGGCACTCGCTGTCGGTTTGGATGCGACGAGGAACACGAGTGCTGGCATCTCCAACCTCCCTAAAGGAGGTTTCTAAATTGAAATTTAGGATATGATTAGCAAAATCATTGTTCAACTGTTCCCTAAATGAGGTTGCTAAATTTATCAACTCCTAATCCATAATCTAGAGGTTGCTACATTTGACCACATAATTCTTACTCCCGAAAAGTATATTTAAATTATGGGGCAATTGCATCACAGGACCTCTTTTTGAGTCCAATGTCAAAAACGGACCTCTTTTCTCATGTTTGCAAGATTGGACCTCTTTTTTCAAACTGAACCAGCCGTTAGCCCCTCTTTTCCACTTCCGTTTGCATGGGTTGTTTATTGGAATAAAAAGAATAGAAAAGAAATGGAGAGTGACCCAAATACCCTCACCTTCCCAAATGAACTCATCTCGGAAATCAGCCGAGTCATGCGATGCCGGACACCGGACCCTAACCCTAGCCACCTACGGACGCGAGCGCAGGCGGCTGGGGCAGAGCGAGGACGGCGCAAGACGACTAGGCAGGAGCGAGGGCGGTGCGTGGCTATAGGCACGGGCGCGCGCACGGCTCGTGAGCGCGCAGCCCAGCCTCGCGCGAGTGGTCGGGCTACAGCGGGCGGCTTGCAGCTACGGGCGAGGAGGGCGGGTTCCGTGCGCGGACGGGGAGGGCCGCACGGCTTCCGTGCGCGGGCGGGAGCGGGCGGACAGGGAGGGCGTCGCGCGGCTTCCGTGCGCGGGTGGGCTAGGCCAGCGTGAGGGCGTCACGCGGCTCCGTGCGCGGGTGGGC
This sequence comes from Chloris gayana, assembly GCA_031894775.1. Lineage (NCBI taxonomy): Eukaryota > Viridiplantae > Streptophyta > Magnoliopsida > Poales > Poaceae > Chloris > Chloris gayana. The sequence goes on from JAUNZO010001285.1 coordinate 516,060, forward strand.
TGGGCTAGAGGGCGTCGCGTGGCTCCGTGCGTGGCGGGAGGTAGCGTGCTCGAGACAGGACGGCATGAGGCATGGGCACACAATGGATCAGAACTCTTCAATTGTTCGGTATAAATCGATCTGAAATCTTTTCTTCTTCACTGCTTGTTGAGTTGGATATGGTTAGAGTTTTGAAACCTAGTTGATTTAGAGTTTTTAACAACAATGCCATAGAATTTGTTCATGATTTGTTTGTATATCAATGTGCGAGAGAACGAGTGTTGTTGTTAAAATGGGTTCCTTTTTCAGCCTTCCGGATGGAGGGCCTAAGGCATACTCAAGAAGAAAAACACTATCACCTATTGTTGTTGATGCAACTAATTATGGATTGATGCAATTAATCAACTATATAGGAGAGCACTTTATGTGGGGTTCTAAACAATATATCTCTCTGTTTCGTGCATCCGCATCCGATGATAGTGATGATACTTGTGTTTCAATTAAAAGTGATGAACAATTGCTTGAATGGTTTCATCTGAATGTAGAGAGTGGAGTTGCAATTATTGATGCTCAAATCAATAACTTTGAGGGTCCACTTCAATTTTCACCCATCAAACGCAGATTGCATCCTACTGCTAGAGAGAAGGTGAGAAAGAAAATAATAGCGAGTGCTACAACCACAAAAGAGGGAGATGAGAGTGCTACACCCACAAAGAGGGAGATGAGAATGCTACACCCACCATAAATGAGAATGCTACACCCACCATAAATGAGAGTGATACATCCACCAAAAAAAAAGAAAAAAAAAGCTAAACGAAAAACATGTGATGAGGAGGCGGTTGGGGTTGATGAGGAGGACATGTACCTCGACACCGATTCTCTTGTTGCATTGAGTGATAGTAGCTATGATACTGACTTGGCAGCTTCATCCGACTCTGATTTTGAATATGATCCCGATGATGAAATATTGGCCGATGATGATGAGGAAATCCCTCCATTCTCATATGATGTAGATGATCCATGCATTAATGTTGGTAGAGTGTTTTCAGATGTGAAGCAATGCAAGGAGGCAATTATACAACATGCTATACTCAATGATCATGCCATTAGATCCAAAAAACTGATAAAGACAGGTTTAGAGCAGTGTGTTTGAGAGCAAATCAGGGTTGTCGGTGGCATTTTTTGCTTCTACAAGCAAGAAAAAATATTCTGGGTGCAAGGTATAGTGCATTTGAGTTGTGATTGTGTAATTTTGTTGCTGCCATGTATTGTTAACTGTGATTGTGTAATTGTTGCAGGTGAAGATGAATGGGCCGATGCATTCTTGTGGTTTAGTCAATAATTGTGGTGACACCATGGCCACAAGTGCATGGGTTGCTGCTGGGCTGTAGATTTTTTAAAGGAAAAACCTTATATGGGACCAAACGAGCTACAACAAGAGCTAAAAAGAAGTACAATTTTGAGGGACCATATGGACGGGTTTTCAGAGGCAAAGAGAAGGCTCTTGACGTCATATATGGAAAGTGGGATGATAGTTATGACATTGTGCCAACATATCAAGCTAAACTTCACAAATCAATGCTCGGGAGTGTTCATGAGTATGACACGAGAAGAACATAAAGGGGTTGTATGCTTCAGGAGATTTTTTGTTGCTCTTAAACCATGCATCGATGGTTTCTTGCAAGGTTGTAGACCTTACATAGCTATGGATGCCACACACTTGACAAGAAGGTCAAGAGGTTAGTTAGCCGCTGTTGTTGCCGTTGATGGCCATAATTGGCTATATCCGGTTGTATATGGAGTGATTGAAACTGAGTCCAAGGATAGTTGGATATGGTTCATTCAAAAATTGAAGGAAGCTATTGGTCATCCTACGAGATTGGTCAAAAGCACAGATGCAGGTATAAGTACATGTCAGTTTAATCTGAATGTGACTTGGTTTTGTATCAAATTATTATGTACTCATACTCATAATGCTACTTTGTTGATGCAGGAAAAGGGCTAGAGACTGTTGTACATGTTGTCTTTCCGGGAGTGGAACACAGAGAATGCATGAGACACTTGTGGAGGAATATGAAGAAACATTATCGGGAGTCTTTATTTTCTCAACACATGTGGGCAGCAGTGAAGAGTTTCACAATTGACAAGTACAACTACCATATGGGTAAGATAGAAGAGAAGAATTCAGACGCATTGGACTAGTTTGATGAGAACCATCCACACATGTGGAGTAGAAGTAAATTTTCAGAGGAGTGCAAGGTAGATTACATCAACAACAACCTATCTCGAGAGTTTTAGTAGTTGGGTGTCAAAAACCAAAGACATGCATATTGTGCAAATGTTGGACCAGATTCGACAAATGATCATAAAAAAGTTTGCAATTAGGCGGAAGATTGGTAGGAATGGTGGGAAGAATCATTCCACACTTTACAAGAACTCTCAATGCACAAAGCAAGAATAAGAAGGGCCATGAAGTTCTAATATGTGGAAATAGTACAACTGAAGTAAGTGTGGGTGTCGTTAGGCATGCTCGTCAACTTGAGAGAAAAAACATGTAGTTGCGGAAGATTGGTATGTGGAAAGCCCGGCAACCATGGTTTAGCTGCGATTGTGAAGATTAGCTCCGAGGTTAATATGGAAGATTTTGTACATGACTACTTCTCTGTTGAAAGATTCAAAAAGGCGTATGAAGGTACTTTCAAACCAATGACATCACAAGAACAATGGCCACGGGTTGATCTTGGTTACAAGTTAATGAAGCCTAAATTGAGGAGAAAACCTGGGAGACCGAGAGTGTCTAGAATCAAAGCATCCGATGAACTTGTAAACAAGAAGAAGAGAAGGGGCACTGAGTGCAATGAGCTAGGTCATACAGCCAAATATTGCCACGGGGACCTACAGCTAGTCTTTGAAAATGCATCTGGAGAGGGAACTAGTGCAACCAAGTGTCATATAGATCAATTGAATTCTGATTTAGCTACAAATTTTCCTTTATGAAATTTATTCTTTCTAACCTATTTCAATTCTACTTTCCTAGTGCAAATGAGGTTGTAAATGAAATTGAACCTGCAAGTTCTATGGGTGGTGGGAGAGGAATGACAAGAGGAAGGGGAAGAAGTGGAGCTACTGGAGGAAGACTTAGTGAATGGTTTGGTGTTTGAATGTGTTGTTTCAGTATTCAGTTCAATATGTAATGGCGACCTATTATTTTGTGCTTTTGGAAGACTTGTAATGTGATGACATGGTTATGACATCTATGCTTGAGACTTACACAGTAAGTCTATTTATGTGTGAGCCTTTAGCTTGCATGTACCTATATAATTTATAGAATTGTTGCTTTCAATTTTGGTCAAAATAGAGATGAAATGTTGTCAACATAAATATGGAGTTTTGTTGACATGCTATAAAAAATGAAGCAAAATTATTTTAGATTTTTTAAACCATGCATATTCAAATTTGTTCAAATTGTAAGATAATTTATTTGAAATGAGAGGAGAACATTTTCAAAAAATAGAGAATTCAATGTTGTCCAAAAAACTAGGGTAAATTTGCAAAGCCATTAACAAATCATGTCTATTCTTGTAAGGGCATAATCATCTTTTTGCGTTGGATTTAACACCGTTAAAGCCTCCAAACGGAACGAGGGCTGATGGTTGGTTCAGTTTGAAAAAAGAGGTCCAATCTTGCAAACTTGAGAAACGAGGTCCATTTTTGACATTGGACTCAAAAAGAGGTCCTCCGATGCAATTGCCCCTTAAATTATTTAAGAAACTATTTATCGGGAACTCTGGAAGTGCATGTCTCATTTTTATTCCCAGTGGATATAGCAACTCTATAAAACCAGTCTTTTGGGAGTAAAATTATGGGACTATTGTGTTTTTATCCTCACTCTCAAATCTAGTTGTGATTTTATCCTCGCATTTCTAATTAACTTTGTGCTTTTGCCCTCACTTTTTTTCAAAACAAAGCCTAAGTTAAGTGGGCAGGGGGGGGGGAGGTAAATGACAATTAGAATTGAGAGCAGGGTAAGAACACAATTGTCCTAAAATTATTAGGAACTGCTGGAGATGCTACAGGATCAAACGAATGAAACATGGTATGCATTTTTATGTTATGCATGTAGAAACGCTAGTACTGAAAATGGGTCATCTCCAACAAGGGCTAAAAAAGACTCCCTAAAACAAATAATAGGGGATTAGTAAAAAAATCACCCTCCAACGAGTGTCCCAAAATCACCCTTATATTCTCTTAAAATCTCTTCATTTGTAGCTAGAAACAGAGAGGAAATTGTGGAACCCAATCCTTCTATTTTGAAGAGAATTAATGTTTTTATGACCTAAATGCTGATGTGGGCCAATTAAAGTACTCTTGATCCATTTGTAGGGGGAAAGTGTTGAAGAAGAGAAAAAAGTTATCGCTAACAATTTTTGAGATGCTAAAGAAAAACAGGTTTTTAGATATCAATTTTTTTAGAAGCTCTCGGAGATGCTCTTAAGAGCATCCATCTTAATGTCAGTTATTTTTTGTGTAAAAGGATCAATATAAAATAGTAAAATAGGTGATTTTCATATATGAAAAGAATGTGTCACAAGGCCGATGATGTTTCAAGTGCAACAATTTTTAGTATAATACTGGTCATCAAACGAACAAGCTAATCAAATGAACTTTTAATTCACACAATATAAGGCTTACATACACTACTACAAATCCTCTCTATAGCGGCGGCATGAAAAAGAGCGTAGCGGCGCCAGTGCAATGTCATCCGTCGTTAAAAATCGTCATAATTTTTAGCGGCGGGCCGTAATGTGGCCCGCGAGTAAACAACAGCCCAGCCCAACCGTCAAAAACCCTAGGTGCATTGAAATATAAAATGACCCCCCACTCCAACCCAACCCTCGCCCGCCGCACCCACCCTCTCTCTCTCTCTCTCTCTCCCCCTCTCTCTCTCTCTCAACCCTCGGCCGCCGCCCCCACCCTCTCTCTCTCTCTCTCTCTCTCTCTCTCTCTCTCTCTCTCCACCAACCGACCGCATGCACGAGGTGGCGGATCCGCCGCTCCCCCTCCTTCGACCAGGCGGCCCACGGGCGACGGCGGCCGTCTCCCCTTCCTCCGGCGACGTGGCGCACGGGGTGGCGGCCGCCGCCTCTCCCTCCTCCGGCGACGCGCGACGCACGGGGCGGCGGACCCGCTGCTCCCCTCCTTCGGCGACGCGGCGCACGGGGTGGCGGCCGCAGCCTCTCCCTCCTCCGGCGACGTGCGGCGCACGAGGCGGCGGACCTGCCACTCTCCCTCCTCCGACCGGGCGGCGCACGGGGCGGTGGATCCGCCGCCTCCCCCACCTCCGACGAGGCCCACAAGCGACGGATCCGGGCGTGGTGGAGGCAGCGGATCTGGCCGGTACGGAGCAGGCCCACGTGGGCCTGCTTTTTTTGTTTCTCAGTTTTGCTGTAGCGGCGGGTGGTATCAGTTTTGTGGAACCCGCCGCTACAGCTCTTTATTTTTAGCTGCGTTTGAGTAGCGGCGGGCCACTATACCCGCCGCTATAGCGGGTTTCGGCTGGCCGCTACAGAGCTTTTTTGTAGTAGTGATAATAGAGAAGTGCTCCGGTGCACCTTTTTTTTAAAAAATAGCATCAATCTCAAAGCAAATAATATAACCAAATTGTTAATTTACTTTCCATAAAATTTACCCATACGGCCGCCCAGCCTTAAGTCCATAGTCCAAAGTAGATTCAGGAACTCATAGCAGGATGGAGAGCATTTTGACCTACACGTCACTTTTTATAGGCATGGCCTTTCTCCGGTGCAATAGCGTGGCAACCTTAGAGCCACACCTTCTACTATACGGCGTACCGTGGGGAAATTTTTATGTGCTTGTTGTTCATCCCGTCAGATGCCCTGCCAAATCACGTATGTGGAAAAATAATATGATGAACCCGGTCGGTCTAGGTTCCGGCCGGTTTACGACCTGCTGGTTCGGTGCTCCATATCGGCACTTCATCAGATCTCTACGGTCGCCGGCGCGTCCTCGATCCCTCGCGCAGGTCACGCCTGCGGCACTCCAGCGATTCCAACCACGGCCACGTTAAACTGATGGTCACGTGTTCAGGCAAGGGGAGGCCGGTCCCCACTCGCCGATGCCCCCATGATCTGCCGCGACGCCCGCGCCAGCGGCCCCTGCAGTCGCCACGGAGCCTAGAGCGCGAGCGCAGCGTGACCATGGAGATGGCGTGCCACTGCCCTTCACGCTGGCCTTGCCGATTCAACTCCTTGGGCGAGCACTGGTCGGCGGGTTCCAACCAGTCCCCGCGCCCGCGACGGTGGTGCACTTACACGGAACATCCGCCCTTGAGGCTGCGCGACGTATGGAGTGGCGGGGTCGGAGGCCGGACAGGTGGCTCGCACAGCGGAGATCTGTAACAGCCCTAGTGTAAAAGACTTGTAATTCAAATTTCAAATAAATCAAACGAGTTTATTTCAAATTCGATTGAGTTTGCGAGGTTAAATCGCGAAGCAAATTGATTAAAGTTTCTGCGTCTTGGGCCAATTTTTTCACAAGGCCCAACCCCTCCTTCCCCCTTGCGCCGGCCCACCTAGCCCAGCCTGCCAGCTACAGTAGCGTCTCCTACTTGCCTCCACCACGAGCGCGCATCCGTGACCCTATCCAGCGCCCTTTCCACGTGTCGCCGCACCAGCTTGCCGCCCAGCCTCTTACCTACTCCCTCCACCTTTTTCCGCCTACAAGAGCCGTCCCCGATAGCGCTGCCTCCCTTTCATCCCTCCTCACGCCGCCAGGGCGCTAGAAACCCTAACCCGAACCACCGTCGTTCGTCCGTCGCCGCGTCGCCATCACAGGAGTTTCTAGCTGGTAATTTCCGTCACCACCGGATCGCTCGGCGTGCGAAGCTGCGTCGTTTGGTGCTGACCTCTTCGACATTCGTGTAGGGTAGCGCGCATGCGAGACAATCGAAAGTTTCCACCGTCAACATCGTCGCCGTCACGCGTCCCCTCCGGTGAGTCCCCGTGGAGTTCATCCTCCGTTCGTGACTCGCCTTGGTGTGCTCTCCCTCCTAACATCACGCTCTTCTTTGCTTGGCTCTTGGGACGCTAGAACGGAGCGGACGTGATCACCATTCGTACGCCAAGACCGTGTTCGCCGGTCGCCACCGCCTCCGTAGCAAGCTTGACGCCGTCCGAGCCTCCCGGCCAAGTCAAGCTCCGTCTAGCCTTACCGGTGAGTGCGCGCACGTCTCCCCGTTCTTCTCCCTCGAGATTATCCCTGTTTTCCTTGCCCTCGACGAGCTCCGATCGCCGCACGCCATGGCCGCCGGTGGACTGCTTGCTTTAGGGTAGCTCATGCTCCTCCGAAGGGTTGGGAAGCTTCATGGAGTCGAGTAGATTCTCGTGCGCACGCTAGTTCGGGCAAAGGAGCAAGTTTGGTGGAGAATCGCCATGTCCATTCCTTCCGCCACCGCGGTAATCGCTGCCGCCGATGTTCCGGTCATCGCCGTGCCTCACGACCGCGTACGGTAGGTTCGCATAGTTCAGGGCTTCATTTGGGAGTGCTCGGATCTGAGTTTGGTGAACTGATGGGGTTTTCCCTTTTCTCTTCCGCCGCCGCGCATCTCCGGCGAGGTCGCGCCGCCGTTGAGATGGGGGCTAGTGCTCGTGGAAGGCACTCGGGTGGTGCACAAGACTCGCGGTGAGTCCTCCGGTGGTCGTCGCATGGTCACCGGCGAGCTGTAGCGTCGGGGCGGCGAAATTCTGGCATGGGCCGTGGCGGAGCAGAGCGGCGCCGCCCCTCTCGGTACCATGACGTCACACCGACGTCAGCCGTGGGCCCCGCCACGATGGGGTTGGTCCACGAGATCTATTTTTTAACTCTAGATAGACCCGGTCCATGTAGATCGTAGAGAGGGAGGAGAGAAAAGAGCCCATGGGCCCGGTCCATGGAACGAGTGCTTGACCAAAGGAATATTCCTAGGGAATATTCGAGGGAATATTCTTCCGAATTTCTAGAATTTCCAATAATCCATTTTTCTTTGAAAATTCATATATTTTCCTGGAGTGTCGGAAAAATACGCGGTCGGTTGTGTTGGACTCGTAGCGACATACTCTACGCGTTAGTTTAGTTTTTAGTCATGTTCGGTAGCATAATTTCCGTTGTTCGGTTCGTCCTGTTCTTAATTGCCTCGATTTGCGTGCCTAACCCTTTTTACGCGATCCGTGTGTCGAGAGTGCTCGAGGAGTTTCCGCCGGAGCAGCAGTTTGAGGAGTTTTTGCCGGAGCAGTTGTACGAGTACCCCGACCTTGTCCTGGGACTAGCGTTTCCAAAACAAGCCGCAATCCTTGACCACTCTTGTACCTATTTAGCAACTTGCATTAATTAACTCATGCATATGAACTGTTACTTGCACTAGTAGTATTCCTATGCCATGTCATGCCTTCCTTGCCACCGATTGCCATAAGTTATTCTACTCGTTACTACTCGCATGCTTAGTGATTGCTTAGTTGCTTAATTGAAGCCCACATGATGATTATACATGTTTTTGTGTTAAATAAATGGCAAATTTGTCCGGAGCACATTAAGAAAGCGTGGAATCGTCCAAGACACACCGCAGATTTTGATTTCGGCCGAGGCACATTACAATTTTGTGGCGCGTTGTCCGGAACACACCGCAGCCATTATTTTACTATTTCCGGCCAAAATGGAGAGAGAAACTTTGACAAAAGACACCGGTGCCCCTGGCACATGAGCTGGTCGAGTCGGACCCGTTCACCTGAGCCACCCTACCCAACCCTAGATGCCTTATCTTCCATCTCCCGTCTCGGCTCTCGTCGCCGCCGCCGCCTCTCTCTTGCATCGCTGCTCGTCGCGCCGCCGCCGCCTCTCTCTTGCATCGCTGCTCGTCGCGCCGCCGTAGTGAGGGAAGGAGATGGTTGGGCCTCCTTCGTGGGCAAGCTCATCGTCGGTACAACCCCGAGTTGCTTCCGCAGGTCACCCGCTCCGCGCTTTGCCGCTGATTGACCGCCCGCACCACCCAGGCCGAAGTTGCGCCTATTGACGGCAAGGACGGATCGAAATCCAGGGAGAAGGTTCTACCGCTGCATGTATGATGTCCGGGTATGAATCTAGTTTGACTCCGTGGTGTTTCTTGGCTTGATTTTACTTGATGTTGCTTGATTCCATTAATGATGCGTTTTTTGTTTGGATTTTAGATGACCACGGCATGCAACTTCTTCATCCGGGAAGATGAATACCCGACCTATCCGATTAACAACGGCTTCATCGACGAGTTTGAGTTTGATCCGGCTGCTATTCGTGACATGGTGCTTGCCGTTGTGGACATGCAGAGCAAGGTTCGTCAACCGCAAAACGAAATTGCAGGGCTGCGAGCTGGGAAGAAGCATGGTTGGATCATAGGTGTAGTTATGAGTGTAGTCATCGGTGTTGTTGCCACTCTAGTTGCAGTGGTGTTGGCTCTCAAGTGAGATGCAATGTAAGCAGCTTGGATGAATGTAAGCAACAATGGGTAGTAGACTCGTAATCCGTAACTTGAAATGGCAATGGATATTTGACCTCGGCTCGTTGAGAAACATGGTGAAAAATAGTATCCAAAGTGCATTTGTCATTCAAGTAACGAAACAGAACAATACATGGTGCGTTTGTCAAACATGACAAAGTTCGATAACGAATGAACACGATACATAGTTTAGTACATCACATAGTTCAAGTAGAAAAGCATGAAGTAGTTTGATACATGCACACATACATAGTTCAAGTACAAAAGCAATGTTATCAAGACATTACATAGCAAATGACACACTACTTCGACTTATGATTCTTAGCCCTTTTGCCATCTCGCATGCTGCCTTTCAGCTTGAGTTACAAGAACTTGGACTACCTATCTCCAGGAGTGCCTTTGTGCGGCTGTGAAACAACACATGGGAAGTATTAGAGAAATGAATTTGAATAACATGTGTCTTGAACTTGAATAACAACTTGTAAAATAATTGAACTTTTACCTTCTAGTGAGTGGCCCAGGGCTACGACCATCAACAAGTAGGGTCTACGACCACCAACAATGCAGTCGAAGGGGTTGATGGTTCTTCTTGTCCGACCACTTCCTTCTTCTTCTTGGTCCTAATCCTTTTAGGCTTAGGTGCAGCTGGTGGTGGTGCATCCGAGTCATATACAGGCTCGTCACGAGTTTTTTGCTCGATGTCCAAACTCGTCCACACCTCTTGCATCTCGTATCTCTTCTTCCCTGCCCCTCCTTCCTCCACTCCAACAATCCTTCTTGTCCTCGGCCTGCCACCGACCTCTTCAGAACAGGTGGCCATATCTTGTAGCCCAAGTCCACTTGTTGCCATTGACTCTTATCACTCATAGTTGGGATAGTTCCAAAGATAGGCAGCCTTAAATTTCGACACGTAGTAATAGGGATCCACAAAATCAGCCAAGTCTAGATTCCTATAGCCTCCTATAGTGCCGAGTGCATGAGTACAAGGCAAACCCGTCATCCGCCATTTCCTGCAACTACACAACTTACCTCTCGAGGTCAACCGTGTGTCTCCATGGTGTCAAATTCTTGTGAACCCCACTTACTTCTGCTGTCAGGTCAGGCCCCTTCGCACTACATACCCAACTAACCCCTACCAAGCAGCATGGAGTTGCTTCATTACGGATGGAAGCACTTTACCACTCAATTTATCTGCAAGGTTCCTTCTCACATAGAACTTGTCCAAGATCTTTTGCCCGATAGCATCAAGTACCTCCATGGGTGGCAAAGACTTCTCTTCTCCGATCCAACTGTTGAAAGTTTCTGCAATATTGTTTGTTACATAGTCACATTTGCTTGTTGTAGCAAAGTATGCTCCAGCCCACAAATGTTTGTGATTAGTTTCTATCCAGCTTAATGGCAGCAGAGCACTGCAGTCTTCATTTCATTGTAGTGCTTCTCATGAACCGACCTCCTATATGCCCTTGATGCCGGCCACGAGGTTCCTCTCAAAGACCTCTCCATGCCATCTCTTTTGAAAATTTTTGAAGAGATGCCTCATACATTCTCTATGCTCCACCCCATTGCTGAATACCTTAGTCAAAGCAGTGTCAATGCCTTTCCCAAGCATCGGTTGATATGACTAAACCAGGAGGTGATCCAATTGCCATATGTAGCTTATCCATGAACCATTTCCAGTTGTCCTTACTTTCAGATTCAAACAATCCATAGGCTACTGGAAACATCTAGTTATGGCCATCTATAGCCACTGCAGCAGCTAATTGACCCTTCCATCTTCCTCGTCAAGCACAGCTTGAATCAATTCCTAAGTATGGCCTCGCATCCATTCAAGAAGCCATCAATACATGCCTTGAAAGCAATGAACATCTTAGAAAATCTGATCTTCTTTCCTTTCTTTTGGGTTTCAATCTCTACAATGCTGCCAGGAGATCTCCTTTCTATCTCTTCCTTGAATGCATATATATACTGGAAGTTGTCATCCCACCTTCCCATCAACTCATCAAGTGCTAACTTTCTCCCTTTCCAAGCAACGAGTGTATGAAACTTTAATCAAGTACTTCTCTTGTATCTTCTTCATAAGAGCTGCAGCACCAAGTGTGGGGTCATCTGCAAGCATTGGAACCACTTTGTCTCCGACCCAATACTGATTTGCCATGCAGTTCCTATCAAGCTTGGCTGTGCTCCTGCAGTAGTGCTTCTTTGACATCTTCTTGATCTGCATGACAGTTAAGAGGCATGGCAATTATTATACAAACTGAATTAGAAATACAAACTAAATTAGAATACAAACTGCATGGAAATTAAAAGGCATTACCTGCCAAGTTCTACCATCAGGCAACCGAGATGCATGTATCCTCCACTTGCACTTCTTTGCCTTGCAGTAGCCTCCGTAACGAGTTGATTCATTGTAGTGAGCACCAATTTCAAACTCGTTTAGAATAGCATGTTGCCTAATAGCCTTTTTGAAGGTTATGTCATCCTCAAAGTTAACACCAACATCAATCCTAGGATTTTCTAAATCTGTAGCACATAGAAGAACATGGCTTCCTGCATCATCATCTACTCGCACAATCATCCCGATCTTCGTCACCGCAGTCGGGTATGTAGTCATCGTCACTCTCCACATCGGACACCGGATCCTTGTAGGTGGTCTTCTCATCATCAGCACCAACATACTCTACTTCATCATGCTCCCCCAAACATCAGTAGGTGGAGCAGCAAGTTCTTTTATGTTAGTAGGGTCAATAGCAACTTCTTCCGTGTTAGCAGTGGTCAACAAGCAAGTTCTTCCGTGTTAGCAGTGGTCAACAACTGGATCTTCCGTGTTGTTACATATAGAAGGAGCACATGTTGCCAACTGATCATCAATAGACATGACTACACCTCCACTCATTTGAATGGAAGGCTCAACTACTGCACTTTCTACTTCGGATTGTTGTGTCCGATTGCATGGGTCATCAATAACAGAAACAATCAATGGCACTTTTCTAATATCCCAAGTACATGGCAAATGCATCAAGCAAAATAGAATCAGAATCCATTTCCTTGTACCTAAGCTCCTTCTTGTCCCAAAAAGTGACAGACAACTTCTGCTCATTTTCTAACTTAACAAGCTCACACAAATCACCAAATAAATCCATCCAACTAATCGTGTCCCCGTCCCGTATCCAGTGCACATCCCTGCTAACATGGAACTCATACCTAGATTTCTCCCAGTAACTACCAATCCTAATCGAGATCCTGCAAGCACTCGCTATGGTCCATTCTAACCAAATCAACAAAAACAAGAAAAATGAATGAAGAGTTAACACGAGCGTGCAATACGACGGGGAACCAATCGGAAAAACAAATAATTAAAAACTACATCTAGTCTTACCCATCGGGAACCCATGAAAGATTGAGCTCCTTCCGTGGAGAGCCCAAGCTCGTCGACCGCCTCGCTGGCCTTGTCCTCTTTACGAACCATTGGATCCTCTTCACCCGTCATTCAATACTTGGATTGGAGATTGAGAGGCGACAGCGGCCCGGCAAGCAGCGATGCAAGACAAGCGGCGGCTCCGGCGACCGAGAGATGCAAGAGACGAGCGGCGGCCGGCGCGACGAGCAGCGATGCAAGAGAGAGGCGGCGGCGGCGACAGAGAGCTGAGACGGGAGATGGAAGATAAGGCATCTAGGGTTGGGTAGGGTGGCTCAGGTGAACGGGTCCGACTCGACCAGCTCATGTGCCGGGGCACCGGTGTCTTTTGTCAAAGTTTCTCTCTCCATTTTGGCCGGAAATAGTAAAATAATGGCTGCGCTGTGTTCCGGACAACGCGCCACAAAATTGTAATGTGCCTCGGCCGAAATCAAAATCTGCGGTGTGTACTCGGGCGATTCCACGCTTTCTTAATGTGCTCCGGACAAATTTGCCTAAATAAATTGTAGGTGCTTCTTAGGTGTCAAGTTTCTGTATTAGATACCCTGTAGGACTTTGCGGGGGCGAGTGTAGGTGATTAGGTGCTGGGAGACTTTTGGGGAGTCCCTATTTGGAGAGTGCTCGTTGCGGGCACAATTGTGTAGGGACTTTAGGTTATGGAGTCCCCGTTGTTGTGGTACTTGTTGTTGTTGAGTTTGAGGTTTGAGGAGAGGGATTGGTGACTCGCCCCGGCAGCTTGAGGACCAGTTCTTGTGCTTGCTTGCTCTTTGGTTAACTAGCATACCACGTGACCCGTATGGGCGAGCTGGATCTAGATACTTAGCAGAGGACTGGATGGCCCACCGTGGTGCAGAGTTAGTGTTAGTGGGTTTTTGGAGCGTTTGTCTCGACCCATGAGTAGAGGATATCCCACCTAGCCCGTGGTACGTCTTTCACACCTGCAGGACCTTTCTTTCCTTGTTGTGGTTAGAGGATCCTATACCCGAGGGACGGGCGCCTACCAGTCGATGCTTTATTGAATGATCTTGTGAGTGTTGTCTGTGCTTAGGCCACGACGGTGGTCTTATGTTTTAATACCTCTTCACGTGGGTACAGATGCTTACTCTCCGGAGAGATATATAATCTATACATATAGCGTAGCCCAAGGTATTGGGCATTACCTCCGAGCGACCCACTTGATTAGTTTACTTCTTCTCCCCTCCGATAGGTGTTTTACTTCCTGCTTCGAGCTGTGGTCCAGTGGAGGTGTGCTGGACATAAAATTTGACCCTTGCAGGATTGTGTTGTTTCTTGCAAGGCCACTTATAAAATTTGACTAATAATAAAACTTGCTTCACATAGACTTGAGGAATAATTGCTTTAGGTGCTAGCCCTTGTCTATCCTTAAAATATCCAAGCATGAATACATTGTTGCTAGATAGTTGCGGCTTGTTGAGTACTTTATGTACTCACGGCTTTCCCACTTTGTTTTTTAGACGTTGGTACAGAGGAGCCCATCGAGCCGACGGGCGGTGCCGCCGGAGAGGAGTGACGGTCTCGCCTACACTCAACTCGCTTGTGGATTTGGAGTCCCATCACCGTTCTTCATGTGAGACGCTTCCGCTAGTTTCCGTTTCATGTTACCTCGTTGGCCTGCATGCCACGGTCTTGTATCCATGATGATGAGATTTGAGATTGAAACTATGGATATTTAAACTATGTTATATTATCTCACCTTGTTTTAATCCTTTCTTATGGTTTGATGATGCTAAATTGTGATGGATGTCCGTGCCACACTCCTGGGAGTGGAATTGAGGTACAAAGTGTTCGGATTTCACTTTGGTGATATTCAGGTCCTCACAAGATCGAGGGGAGAGGTGGCACATCTAGCCGGACTTGCCTCGATCTGCATGACGCATAGCGAGAGGAGGGAGCTCGGACGCCTCACAGCAATGGTGCTTTCAGAGCGCACGATTGAGCGCGTGGGGCATGGCAAGGCGAGGTCGGAGTCTCCATGGTATAGCTTTTTTTTTACTCGAACCTCCATGCCAATGGCATATATATGAGAGAGAGAGAGGAGCAATCCACTGAGGAAGACAAGAATGTCGGCTAGATAAGGACAATACGATGGATGTGATCAGGAGCAGTCCACGTGGTTATGTCCATTTTGCATAGAACTCCTTCCTTTTATTCATATTTAAACTCCGTAGCAACCAATTCAAATGGCCATTATACAATGAGGAGCGGGGGCATTGGATTTAGAGGGTAACCTGGCAAGTCAAAATTCACAGTAGTGTGATAGACACCGTATCGAACCGTGTTCCCGTTGTTTTCTGTCGCATACTGTGCCCTAGCCTCACGTTTCTTTCCTATTTTTGTCTATAAAAATTCTCACAACGTACTGCTGAGACCTCACAGGCGTGGCGGAACGCACCAGCTTCCCTAGTATGAAATATTGATCAACATTGTGCTGCGCCGAGGACATACTCTTGCTGGCTGGGAACAGCGGCGGGTAGCTGATCATGACAGAGGAGATATTGGCTTTGATTGATGTGTTAGTCTCCGTAATTTGATGAATATGTCGCTAGCTACAATCTCGATTAAATGAGAAATGATGCCTCATCGGCCCCAATCTCAATCAAACGAGAATAATTCCTCATCCATGAACAGAGTCATGTTCCAAGCAGTCGTTGATTCAATGAGTTGTATGTCGTCGGCAGATTCGATCAGCGGGCAGGCATGGATTGGGCCTGGCCGGGCGGGATGTACGGATATAATTAATCTAATTATTGATTTAATTAATATACCTTATTTGATATTTGTGTATATTTTAAAAAGACAACGTATCCTATGAGAACCGGTTTCGTGTAAGAACTCTAATTTAGACCACATGATCTTAATCCAAGGGGCGTATAAATTCTGGTAGGAGGGGAATTTGCAAAATCATCGTCCACTTAATCATACTTTTCAAAATTCCTTCTCCCACCTCCTCCCATGGATTAGGATCATGTGGACCATAATGAAGTTCTCATAGTTTCACACGAGTTTGATTCTCATAGAATACTTTGTCGTGCATATTTTTAAAAAGGGTGGTGCACTGGAGCACTTCTCTACATAAGGATATAGGAGCGCACACCGACACGCGTTAGATGTCTTAATATTCTTGCAGGTTAAACAAGGATATGGTGAGGGTCGATGTAACATCCCAAACATGTAACCAACGCCATGTAAAAAAAAATCCTTGAATTTATGGAGAAGTTTGATTAAATTTGGAAGAAGTTTGAATGTCCAAATGTGTGAGAGATGAAGCAAATATTTCACAAAGCTTTTTATTCAAATTTCCTGCACATGGGCTGAATCTCTACCACCGGCCCACTCCCCATCTCTCTCGCGCCAGCCTAGCCGCGGCCCGACCCGAGCCCGAGCGCTACAGGAACTTCTTCCACCTCGGACCAACTGCTCCCTCGCCAGCGCACCACGCCGCAGAGGCTGCCACCTCGGACGCGCGTCGCGTAGCGCCCCAAAGCCCACCTGCTCCCGCCGCATCTGCCGCCTACAAATCCCCATGCGCCATCGTCTTCTTCCCCTTCTTCCCCGAACCCTAGCCGCCGCACCGCCGCTGTGGTATTCTCCCTCGCCATGGGCGGAACTCCAAGCTAGGGGTGCTCGTGCTGATATTCGTGCGCGGCTTGCGACGCCGCGTCGGCCGGTGCTGATCTCGACGGCGTTCGAGCTTCACTCGCGCGCAGGCGACCGGCGAGAAGATCTCTCGCTGTTTCCTTCTCCACCGTCGCTCCCCGTCTCCGGTGAGAACCCGCCCTGCTCATGCTTCGTTCTCGTGCTTCCTTCATGCGCTCCGTCTTCCGGCACTAACTGCTCGCCCGTCGCTCCGTGGTAGCCCTGGAACGGTCGTCCGCGTGGTCACCGTCTCTTCCCGTCGCGGCCGCGTCGTCCGCCATTGTCAAGCTTCGTCGCCCGCCGTCATCATCGCCTCCCCGTCCTCCCGTTGGCCGTCAAAACATCGCTGGTGAGCTCCCGTACCTTTTCCCCTTCTTCCTCCGTTGATTCTTCGCAAATTGGCGGACATCGTCGTTCTCCGCCGCCGCGTCACCATGGACGCCGGCGAGCTCATGCCTAGAGACGGACCCATGCTCTTTCCTCGGGACCGTTAGCTTCGTCTTGATCTCGCAGAGCTTGTGCGCGTGTTAATTTGGGAAAAAGGGTGGAGTTTTGCTGGCTTCCGTGGAACACCGTTGAGCCGCAGCCCGCGGGTCTCGCCGCCGGCGATGCTTCGGCCGTACTCGGGGTTTAACTTGGTTCCGTTGGAATCGCGGGGACATGAGCCTCATCCGGGTGTGGTTGTTTGGGGGTCTTTGCGAGCTTCGAGGCTCCCCGTGTTGCGCCGCCGTCGGGGCTAACTCCGGCGAGCTCCCGAGCCTCCGTCGAGGGGAACAGTGCCTGCGAGACCTCCTCGCAGTGCGCGGTAGTCTTGCGAAGAATCCGGTGGGGTCGGGGCGCCGGCGCGAGCTGTAGCGCCGGAGCGCGCGCGTTCCGGCCACGAGCGCGGTGGCGCTCGGCGGCGCCGCCCCTTCCGACGGGCCGACGTCATGGTGACGTCACCACGGGCCCACCTGGTCAGCCTTGGTCCACAGGAGTTGAGTTTGAATCTTGCATAGGCTTGGTCTTCGTGGACTGGAGAGAGAAAGAGGAGAGGGGCACGCTGGTAGACCCGGTCTACGAAATAGTGTTGGGTCGTGGAATGTTATGAGGAGAATATTCCCCGGAATTTCTTTTTATTGGATTTTCCTGAATTTCCATAATTCATTTATCTTTAGAAATTCATATCTATTTCTCGTCGTCCGTTTCATACTTTTTCCTATTGCCTCGTTATGCGTGCCTAACCCCTCGTTTCACGATCCGTCCGTCGGAGGGTGCCGAGGAGTTCCCGTCCGAGCCGCAGTTTGAGGAGTTTTCGCCAGAGCAGCCGTACGAGTACCCCGACCCGGCTCGGGAGCAGCCCTATCCAGGCAAGCCGCAATCCTTGACCACTCTTGCTCCTATATAGTATTTGCATTAAATTGGACCATGCATGATTAATGGTTACTTGCACTTGTAGTTTACCTATGCCATACTATGCCATTCTTGCCACTGTTTGTCATAGGTTGTTCTCATCGTTACTCGCATGCTTAGTACCGCTTAGTTGCTTAATTGAACCCCATGATGACTATACATGTTTTTGTGTAAAATAAATTATAGGTGTTTCTTAGGTGTCGAGTTTCGTACTAGATACCCTGTAGGACTTTTGCGGTGGCGAGTGTAGGTGGTTAGGTGTCTGGGAGACTTCCGGGGAGTCTCTATTTGGAGAGTACCTGTTGCGGGTACAGCTTGTATAGGGGCCTTGGGTTTATGGGGCCCCTGTTGTGGTGACACCGTTGTTGAGACTCGTTGTTTTGAGGAGAGGGATGGTGACTCGCCCCGGCAGCTTAAGGACCGGTTCTTGTGCGTATACCTCTCTTGGCTTTACTAGCATACCACGTGACTTGTATGGGCGGGCTGGATCATGATCCTTAGCGGAGGACCGGGTGGCCCGCCGTGGAGTAGAGAATAGTGGTAGTGGGTGTTGGAGCTGTTGTCTCGACCCACGAGCGAGAGGATATCCCACCTGGCCCGTGGTACGCCTTGTCACACCCTTCAGGACCTTCTTTTCCTATGTTGTGGTTAGAGGATCCCGGACTCGAGGGACGGGCGCCTATCGACCGATGCTTTGTGGAGAGATCTTGTGAGTGTTGCTTTGCTTGGGCCACGACGGTGGTCTTTTATTTGAGTACCTCTTCACGTGGGTACATTTGCTTACTCTCTCGCAGAGATATATAAATCTATACGTATAGTCTAGCCCAAAGTATGGGCACTACCGAGAGAAATCCACTTGATTAGCATTTACTACTTCTCCTCTCGATAGGTGTTTTACTTCCGGCTTCGAGCTATGGTCCAGTGGAGGTGTGCTCGGACATAAAACTTGACCCTTGCGGGATTGTGTTGTTTCCTGCAAGGCCACTTATAAAATTTGACTAATAATAAAATATGATTCGGATAGACTTGAGGAATAATGCTTTAGGTGCTAGCCCTTGCCTTTCCTTGAACTATCCCAACATGCATACATTGTTGCTAGGTAGTTTGCGGCTTGCCGAGTACGTTATGTACTCACAGCTTTATTACTTTGTTTTTCGTACGCCGTTGTCGAGGAGCCGGCCGAGCCGCTTGAGGGAGCCGACGGAGAGGAGTGACGGTCTCTCCTACACTCGAGTCGCTTGTGGGTATGGTCTTCACCACCGTTCTTCATCGGAGATGCTTCCGCTTCGCTCCGCTAGATTTCTACTCTGATTTCGTGATGGCCTACGTGCCACGCTCTTGTACTCTTGAGATTGAGACTTATGCATAATAATAATGTACTTGGAGATTCTACTATCTTGCCTTGATTACTCTCTTTATTTATGGTTTTTCTGTACTAACATGTATTGGATGTACGTGCCACACTCCCGGAAGTGGCATAGAGGTCCAAAGGGTCCGGGTTTCACGTTGGTGAAATTCGGATCCTCACGATCAAGCATCCTTAACAATTAGTTAAATTATAATGCGGAGAAGTGCGGGAAGAGGTAAGTCATGATCTGGTGCTCTTAATGTGATCTTCAAGTTCCTTATCATTGTGCAGTGCCACCGTTAGCTTCTGTTTAGACTATCCGTACTCGTCGTACTCTATCTTCATCCTCTAAAAAGAATATTCCGTCCTAGTCAGCAAGTTTCTCTTCTCTACATCCAGCTTTGCTGCACTCGTTCATACTCTATATTCATCCTCTATATCAACTACCTAATATTTTATTCATTCATCTCCAACTACCATATCATTTCATCTCTCATCCTTTTTTCTTTTTCATCTCTTTCTCTTGTACAATAGTTTACCGATCCAATTTTTAATTAAATAAAAATCCTTTTTCTTTTTTTTTCTTTTTTTCTCACATTTTCTCTCCTTTTCCCCACCTTTTTCTCTCGCTTTCCACCTGCTTCTCTCCTCTCTCCCGCAGCCTCACCTCGAAGCCCATCTTCCTCTCGCTCCGCCCCGACCGCCGCCGGGAGCCCCGCCTCGCCTAGCCCGCCCGCCACCTCCCGCTCCGCCACGCTCCCATTCGGCGCCGCCGGCCCCGCCTCGCCTCGCAGTCGGCGCCCGTCCTCCTCCCCCAACACTCTGCCGTCGAGGCCGGCCACACGCGCGTGCTTCCACCGCCGGGCTCGCCTCCACCGCGCCCCACGCGCCTCGCCGCCGGGGACCCTCTCTCTCTCTCTCTCTCTCTCTCTCTCTCTCTCTCTCTCTCTCTCTCTCTCTCTCTCCAGCATGGATCTGGCCTCGCCCGCCACCGACGCGCGCCGCCGCCCGGCTGCCGGGGCGCGGATCTCGGCGGCTGGCCTCGCCCGCCGCGTCCTCGCCACCACGGGCGACGGATCCGTCCTCCGGCGACAGCGGCGCGGCTGCGGGCGACGGCCGCTGGCTCCGCCGCGGCTGCCGACGACGTCCGCGGGCTCCGGCGCGGTCGCGACGGGCCACGGGCGCGGGTGCGGGCGCCGCCGCGAGCTCCGACTGCGGGCGAGGAGCGAGGAGCAACGAGGAAGGAGCGCGCGAGGGAACCGCCAGTTGCTAACCTGGCCTTGTGCAGCGTTTCCTGGAAGACGCCAGAACTACCGGATGGATTGTTGGTCCGGTTGTTTACAGGCCCGATCCAGTATGCCGGTGCAGGTCAAAAAACGGTAAAACCATACTGCAGACCGCTGTCCCGGACGGCCTTGCGTAGCCAGTGCACATAGTCTTAGTAGTAAGATCAGTTTCGCACTGTCTGCGTATGTATTTGTCATCGCTGATCCTTTCTGTAGGCTACATCGCCAAATTGAGAGTGTTGAAGACCACCGAGCTGGTAAGATTTTGATCAAATTGAACGACAGGCTCAACAAGTGGCATGAAGAAGATGAGGGCTGGATTGCAAGGCTGCTTGATTATTTAGGAACTAAAATTTAATTGTTTCAGATCCGTATCTTCACCATTTGGATCCCATAATTTAATTGTTTTTCTTTTCCTCATTATTCAGTTTGGGTACATCTACTTGTAACGATGAGGAAGCTCACAGGAAGAATATAGGTGGCAGAGTTTCTTTTTTTTGAAGATCGTGCTTTCCACGTGTCGTGTTAAGAAAGAGGAGAGAGCTTACAGGCAACCCGAGGAGGTTGTATACAGAAAAGAGCACACACACCGAAATAAACAGCAGCGAGCTGGAGATCAGACTCGCGCGACACCAAAGTTCTACTGCTTCACTATAACAAAAACTCGCTATAGCTACGCCACCCAAAATGAAGTAGCCACGGCAAAGAAAATAAACCGTGGCTACAGTAGGTGGCGAGGCTGGCGGCCTTCGAACCATGGCTATAGAAACCACTATAGCCACGGTTGGCTTTGTGAACCGTGACTATAGTGGCCTGCACTAATAGCCACGGTCCATGTCACCAACCGTGGTTATAGTTTCTTTTATAGTCACGGTTGAAGAAGTGGACCGCGACTATTGTTTTGCACGAGTATAAAAGCCGCGTTCGGACAGAACAGTATGATGAAGTTCCATTATTCGTGGATCCGAAAAAATTTAAAGTCATTGAAGCAAAACTATCGTATCAATGAATGCCATACCTACGCACGATTGCGAAGGAAAAATCGTTCAAGGATAATGTACCTTTATTATTCCATTGCGATGTACCTATGATATACTCGGATATATATGTTTCAAGCAACTCGTAATTAATTTAATAATATTTTAGTGAATTTTGAGCAAAATAAATGAATTTAATAACCTTTCCATTTTTTCTGTCACTTTTCACAATTTAACAAGTTTTAAATAACTTTTCATCTACTTTACTTAATTTAATAATATTCTATTTATTTTCAGCAACTTTAATGGATTTAATAAATTGTTAATTATTTTTCTGCCACTTGAATCAATTAACATCTTTTAAATAATGACGTTTAACAATTATCTAAAAGTTGCTTATAAATATTTAATAAGTCTACCTGTTAATAATTTTCAGCCACATAAATTAAATTATCAACAATTAAATAATTTCACAACCATCGCTATAGCTACGGTTGACTTCTTCAACCGTGACTATTGTAAACCGTAACAATAACCACGGTTAAAGAAGTCAACCGTGGCTATAGCAGTCAGTGCGCGACGGCGTGGGTTTAGTACCACCTCGTCCGCCCAAAGTCGCCCGTGCCGACTTATAAGCTCCACTCCGCACATGGTGTTGAAGTTATCGATACATTACGGGCATGCTCGCCATGTGGGCCGTCTGTTTGTGTTGGGCCTTGATCTTGAACTACCCCGTGGGCCTTGTGCCTTGATCGTGTTCTAATGCGTTGGTCAATGTGGTCGGGCCCGTGGGCCAAAATTTTTAGAATTTATTTATACATTTAGTTTTAAATTTTAAAATTTGTATATATACTGATTTAAAATATTGAATAAATAATGTTTAGGTTCAATTTTTATTTGATATCCTAAAAATAACAAGGTATAATTTAAAATTTTAAAAAACATTTACTCTTTAGATTTAAATTTTAAAATTTATTTATACATTTAGATTTAAATTTCAAAATAAATATATATATATATACTTGAGTTAAAATATTGAATAAATAATGTTTAGATTCAATTTTTATTTGAAATCAAAAAAATAACAAGGTATAATTTCAAATTTTAAAAAACATTTACTCTTTAGATATAAATTTTAAAATTTATTTATACATTTAGGTTTAAATTTTAAAATTTGTATATATACATTTTTAAGTGTAAGATAGTAATTTAATTATTTTTAGACAATTTAAATCAATTAAATAATATTTTTTAAAATAACAATAGTGTTTGGGCCTCACTCTTAATATGAGGCCCATTAGTAGTTCATCCACTAGTTCATTTAGGTTGTGTTTTTTTTTATTTCTATTTAAATTTTGAAACATGTATATAGAATTCAAATATTGTCCAAATTTATTGATTCTTGTTTCTAAATTTGTATAAAATTCCAATCTATCCATTTCCACTTTGTTTTGTTAGAATCTCCAAACTATTTTATTGAATTTTCTTCAAATTTATTTAGGGTACGTTTTGACATTTATTTAATCATTTTTATTTCATAAACGTATCGATTTTGACCTCAACATTCGGTCGGTATGCATGCCATTAATAAACACACACGTGGAATTTTTGGTTCAATTTTTCAAAACATATAAATATATTTGGTACCAAACAACATGAGTTTCAAGTATAAAACTCCACTCACTCGAGACGCATAGTCCCATTTGAACTACCTTTTTTGTAAAAATCTTTAAAAAAAATTATAAAAAATATAAGTGAGTTTGAATGCTCGGGAAACAAGTGGCATGCCAAAATGTAGGTCAAACGGGCTTATAGTTTGCAAATGATAAATGTGCAAAATAATAGAAAAAGCATGGTGTCATTTGATTTTTTTTTATCTCGCACAATTTTTATTATTTTTGAATTGAAAATTGGCACACACATCTGTTATACAAATTAAAATCTACTGTAATTTTGTTAAATTTTTTGAAATATTTGAGTCATGTAAAAGTGAAGAAAAACAATTGTATAGACTGAAATATTATATTAAAAAGTAATGGAGTAGAAAAAACAAAAAATACATATGTGTTCGTAAACAACTAAAAAAGTGACATGCAAAAAATTAGGTGCAAAGTCATTATAGTTTTTAGAATAAAAATTGAAGAAGTAAAAGAAAAATTACACAAGAAAAAAATAAACACTCAATGACAAGTGGGGCCGGAGGAAACAATAGCCACGGTTGGTTTCGGGACCAGCCGTGGCTATTGGTTGTGTCACCGACATGCGGGCCCCGCGTGTCGGTGGGTGTTCAATAGCCACGGTTGGAATTGACTTCAGCCGTGGGTATTGTTGTTTGTCCCATCGACATGTGGGACCCACCCACAAATCTCCAACCGTGGCTAATGCGGGCGTAAAAAGGGGCAGGCGGGCGGTCCCCAAACCCTAACCCTTGGCGCTGCAAACCGACGTCGCCGAGCCGCCCGACTGCGCCGCCCTCGTGCTCCTCCCCGCTCGAGCTTCTCTCGCCCGCCCGAGCTCCTCCGCGCCCGAGCTCCTCCCCGCCCGATCGCGCCGCCCACTGCGCCGCCCTTGTGCTCCTCCCCGCCCCGCCCGAGCTCCTCCCCGCGCGCCGGATCTCCTCCCCGCCCCGCCCGAGCTCCTCCCCGCGCGCCGGATCTTCTCCCCGCCCGCCCGAGCTCCTCCACGCCCGAGCTCCTCCCCGCGCGCCGGATCTCCTCCCTGCCCCGCCCGAGCTCCTCCACGCCCGAGCTCCTCCCCGCGCGCCGGATCTCCTCCCCTTCCGCCCGAGCTCCTCCACGCCCGAGCTCCTCCCCGCGCGCCGGATCTCCTCCCCTTCGCGCCGGCCCTCCCGCTCGTCGGCCCTAACGCCGGCCCTCCTCCTCGCCGGTCCTCCCCGACGCCGGCCCTCCTCCGTGCCGGCTTTGACGCCGGGCCTCCACCTCGCTAGCACGAGCTCCCCTTCCCCGCCGCCCGAGCTCCTCTCGCTGGTATGCCCTCTCCTTTTCCCCCTCTCGTTTCCCCCTCACCCAATGGTGAGCCCTCCCGTACGCCCTGCCCGCTCTCCCCTTCCACCCCTCCCCTCATCCGATTTCGGTGTTGCATCGAACATGTTCGATAACTATCACTTAATTTATGCATTAAAAATGTTTATTTATCTCATGCTTATTTATCTCATTCTAGTGCTTGCTTCAATGCTGGTTCGGTGCTTATTTTAATGCTTATTCAGTGCTCATGTTCGATAACTATGTGCTATGTGCTTATTCGGTGTTGTGTGCTGCGATGCTCATGCTCGATAACTATGTTCTGTGATGCTCACGTGCTCATGTTCGATAACTTTGTTCCGTGATGCTCATGTGCTCATGTTCGATAACTCGTTCCGAGATGCTGAAATGTTGGCATTTCCTTTATCGAAATGATGGCTTTGGCTTTGCAAAATTGTTGGCTTTGTCATATGAAATGCTTAGGCTTTAATGGAATGCTTGTCACACCCGGTTTTAACGATCAAAACCGAATGCATCCGTATGCGTGCCCGGGAACAAGTTTTCACGCACACAGGACAAATAATGTGATAAAAGAACAATGTCTTTAATAAATCGAATACTTACATCGATATAGTCTCAAAGGACTAAATACAATATACGCTAGCGGAAGACTCCATAACACCACGGGCAATCGACCAGGGGTTTCGCACGCCTAGACCTTTCTCATCGGTGGTCTTCTCCATCTTCCGAGCAGCAATTGATTGTAGCAAAAAGGGAAATAGCAAGAATGAGTACATGTCGTACTCAGCAAGTGTGGAAATATATGACATGTAAGCTGAATGAAAGGAAGGCTAACACATGGTTTGCATCGGAAAGCACCTACACTAGTCAAGTTATTTTAAGCAACCTATTTACTAAGTGAATATGAACCAACGAGGCTACCCCACTGTCAACCACTGCAAGCTACCCTACTTGCAGCAAACCACACCTACAGGTTACCCCGCCTGTAGCAAAACAAACTACAGAGTTACCCCGCTCGTAGCCAACCACACTACAGGTTACCACGCCCGTAGCAACCTACGAGTTACTCCACCCGTCCATACCCTCTAGTTCTCGTGAGGATCCGGGCCGTTCGTGACCGTGAACACGGCTGTTATAACAGTTCTACACTCTGCAGAGGTGGCACAACTTTACCCACAGGTCGGTGATTCCATCACCCGTCGGTGACTAAAACTTCCATTATACCGAGCACACTTCCTTAGGTGTGAGGCCAAGAGATCACCGCAAGGTCTTTCGAAGGACTTCCCGGCTTGCAAAGCGCCCATGCTAAGGTTTCACCGCCGTAAAAGTGACGCATCACCCGGAGGCCCCCTCTTGCACCGTGGCTTCAAGTACTCGCCTTTCCTCGCCCGAATCCGGAAGACACCTTCTTCCTTCATCCTTCCTCGACGCCCGCAAAGCCGGAAAGTTACCTTGGTACTAAACCTTACCTACCCATTATTAGCCCCGTGCTTTGTGCGGAAGTCCTGTGTTGCCGCTCCAAGAACCGGCCCTTACGATCCCAAACGGTACCACCACACCCAACAGGTGTGCACCGGCACCATCATCGACAATCCTCCTGTCGGGATCACCTAAGTTCCATGTTGCTAAACAGACATTACCGGTTCATTGATCATTATGTTCAAGTGGACAATTAGTCAAGATTAGCATTTAGTTCAAGTTGAATCCCATTAATAGCAATCTAAGCAATGACATACCCAGGACTATAACACTACACCCAAAACTAAGGCGACAAGGTAAAAGTATGGAACAGGGTATGACACAATAGGATTCAAATTGAATGCAATGCATAAAAGTAAATTCAGATAGTAAGAAGTAGGCGCAATATGCATCAAGGACACTTGCTCGTTTCCCTTTGCTGCTGCTCATGTCTTCAACTCTTTTTCTTGAGGTCTTTGAAAAGTACGTTCTTCTATTTAACGTCGCATCGATACAAGACATGCAAGAAACAAGCATACAAGCAAAACTAAGAAACACTACACCAAACAATACCTAATGACTATGAAAACAGTACTATTAAATAGTACTCATTCGCTACGATCGCGCGAGCGCAAGAATCGGCTTAATCGGAGTTACGAGTGAAAAGTTACGAAGGTTTCAAGATGTAGGGTTTAAACATGAAAACAACAAATTAAGGACCATTTTGTAAATATGGAAAAATTCAATGGCTAGAGTGTAAAAAGGTTAAGGTCTAAAAATATAGGTTAATAAAACACCAAGGTTCATTTTGCAAAGGAACATGATTTAATGCGGTTTGAGAAAACAGAGGTGAAACGTAATTTGATAAAAGGTTAGGGGTGTTTTCGTAAAAAGGCCATAATTAAAACATTGAAATAAATATGGCTTAAGGGCTCAAAAATTAGTTTAACAATTAGCTAAAAGTCTTAACGGAAAAGATTAGGTCGAAAACAGAACTAAAACGAAGGTTAGGGTGGCTTTTATAAAATAAAGGGCATAAACGTAATTAACTATAGACTTAGGGGACTAGCATGTAAATTTACCTAGTCACAAAATATACTTCGTAAAATTACAAGTACTAATTCACAAATTTTATATTCCTAACGTGCGACAGGGATTAATACGGAATTAAAATAAAGCTTAGGGTTGGATTTTATAAATAGAAGAACCTAAACATAAAATAGTAAAACTATGGGGGCTTATCTGCAAAATAGCCAAGTCTAGGGACCTATTCATAGTTTTTAGAAAGTATAGGGACTAATATGTAAAAGTTCTGGACTGAAATATATTTTATGAAAACCCTAGGGGCGTTTAAGTCAAATTTCGGGACCTAAACATAATTATAAAATTACCCAGGGGTTAAAGCACAAAATTTCCACTCATCGCGCCCTAACAGGACTAAAACATTAATATGATTAAACCTAGTTGAATATGTAAAACAGGGAGGGGCTCTTTATTTGTTATCTAAAACGACGGGGACTTATTTGCAAATTGCCAATAACGGTTAGAGAGGTCTAATCTGGACCATCGATCGCAGATCGGGCGGCCCGGAATGCTTCCGACAGGCCGACGGCGAGAGAGGAACTCCGGTGAGCGGCGGCACCATGGGTGCTCGCCGGAAACCGGCCGTCCGGGTCTCTGGTGCCCTAAGCTTAGTGCGGGAGGGCCCTACGCGGAGCGGGAAGGCGGCGCATCTTACCGGCGGGTCAAACGGTGGCGGGGAGCGACGGTGGCGGCTAGCGACGACGAGGCGGATGCGGGGGACTTCGGTTGAGTCGCGTGTGCAGCTCCGACGACGGCTCGGCTTCGGTTCTTGCGAGGCGAGGCGGTAGGTCGACGGGAAGGCCGGCACGGGGTCGACGGGGCCGAGGGTCGCTCCCGGTGCCGACGCGTCGAGCTTGGGCCGGGCGGCGACAATGGAGGTGGAGTTGGCAACGATACGGGGAGGCGCTAGGCGGTGGGGTGCGGGGAAATCGGAGCAAGGGTCGCGCCCGAGGGAGTAGGGCTAGCTAAATAGGGGAGGGATGCCTTGACGCGCACGCCGAGGTTGCTCGGATCGGGGTCGGAGGCGGTTAGGGTTGGGGAGGGCTGCGCCCGGCCCGAGCGGGTTGGGGTCGGGCCGGCGGAGGCTGGGGTGAGGCAGGCCGGGCAAAGGAGAGAAGGGAGCTAGGCTAGGGGAATTCGGCCCATGTAGCCTAGGGGAGGGTTTCTTCTTTTCTTTTCTTCTTTTATTTCTTTCCCATTCTATTTCTAATAGTTAACTAAATACAAATAATTCTATTTGAATTTTCAAATGAAATATTCATACAATAAAGACCAAATGTAACAAATCAACATGCATGCATTTCAGCCAAACTATAGTCTATATTAATTAATTAAATTTAGAAAATAAATGGCTTTTGCATAAAAGGGTTTATAAATTGTCTTTTTAAAGCCAATCTTTAATCAACTAAAGACAACCATTTTAATTGTTTGGAAATACCTTGGAGCCAAAACAAAATAAAAATACTTTAAACAAAAATAAATATTATTTCATAAATTCTTTTATAAACCCCATGTATTGTTAAAAGAAACTATTTTTCATAGCTTTATTACATTTATTAAGTAAACCCTTGCATAAATCAAATACATTTATTTGATGAGCCTTTTTCACCCATTTTAGAGTATTTAGCTATAAATCAAAATAAATTATTTCTCAAATCAAAATCTTTTATAAATCCAACTTTAATTAGTTTTGGAAATAACTCCTTTTCTCACATGAAATGATAAGGCTCTCATTTTGTTTTCAAAGTGAAATACCTCGTATAAAATAATGGTTGTAGAGATAAACTTGTTTTCATAAATCAAATATAATTGTTTATTAATTTGTTTTCGTAAATCATTTCTTAAAATAGATTATCTCCATAAATCAAAAGTGTTTCTTAAATAAATGTTTCTCTTTTTCCTACAAAGGGAAAATACCCCGTTTAAAACATTGTGTTCCAAAATAATATAAATTCGTAAATCAAAGATGTATTTTTCGATAAGTCGTTTTCATAATCCAAAACAAAACATATGTTCTTTTGGGAAAATTCATTATTGAAACTTTATAATCAAAATAAGTGTTTGAGTTTAAAAGATAACTCTTCCTCTTACAGAAGGAAGAAAGATAAATATCTTTATAATATTATCCTTTAGATAATATTTAAATATGCTTTAAAAAGTTTTAAAATTTTGTGAATTTCATGCACATCCCGAATTCGAAATTCCGGGGTGTTACAATGCTGAAATGCTAAAATGCTTGCTTTGGCTTTGCTGAAATGCTGGCATTTCCTTTACTGAAATGATGGCTTTCGCTTTGCAAAATTGCTGGCTTTAATGGAAAATTGTTGGCTTTGTCATATGAAATGCTTAGGCTTTAATGGAATGCTGAAATGCTAAAATGCTTGCTTTGGCTTTGCTGAAATGCTGGCATTTCCTATATTTGCACATATTTGATACCCTATTATTAATTCTATAATCATTTTGCATCAAACAAATAAACTAAAATTTCTATAGGCTGACATCATGCTGTTATTATGCTTAGCAAATCATACTAGCATGAGGCTAGTGAATGCTGTCATCTAGTCTACTTGACTTTAAAAGCTGCATGTTCTAAATAAATGAAATAATGTGCTGATTACAAAATCTGCATGTTTATGCATAGGATATATTGTAACGCTATTTTGAGATGATTTAGTGCTGATTTATTGCTGATTTCAGTGCTTATTTACTGCTGATTTCAGTGCTGATTTTAGTGCTGATTTCAGTGCTTATTTAGTGTGGCATTTTGGAGCCTTTGAGCATGTTAATATTGTTACATTGAAATTGGCCACCTATCTATCGTGGCTATCTGAATTGTACATTAGCCACCTATTTTCTCATCTCTTTCCTCTCTTACTCTCTTTTCTCCTCTCTTTCTTGGCTAGACCATTTTTTTTGAAATAAAAACTATTTTCTCCTCGCTTTCTCTCTTTCTCCTTTCTTCCTCTATTTCCTCTCTTTTCTCCTCTCTTCCTCTCTTTTCTCCTCTCTTTCATGGCTAGACCATTGTTTTTAAATAAAAACTATTTCATCCTATCTGTTCTATTTTTTTACCTCTCTTTAATCTCTTCCTCTCTTTCCTCTCTTTTTATGGTTTAGCCATGCTCGATGATGAAAGCGGGCAAAGTGAGATGAGTGTGGCAGCATGGACCGCATCCTCGGATGTTGAAAACATGTTGACATACGAGTCGATGACCTTAACGATAGCGTTGGATGGCCGTTGATTCGGCAACCCGCACCGAGAGCAAAAAATCCAATCTTTTTGGCAGATGATGATTGTTGATAGAAGAGGAGGTAGTCGGGGGGATCAATATAGAATGTAGGGTGTCTTTCATTAGAAAGGTTGGTCAAACAATATGCAAGACATACCACAACTCGTACGACACTGGGGTAGACATGGTCGGATGCTTGGGTATTCCCGGATCATCTTTGTGATGTGTATGCCACATTATATTTGATTTTCCGGGGATACCCAAGTATCCTGACCTATTTACCTCCAGGTCGTATAAATTGTGATATGCATTGCATAGTGTGCACCTGCCTTTCTTATGAAAGTGTTCTACATTGTATGTCCCTCCTCCTCAGCTGCATCCTCTTCTTCCCCGTTCCGATGCCATGGAATATACTCATTTTCTTGGAAAAATATATTTTCAACTAAGTCTTCAAAAAATTCTAACTTTTTGGCGGATGACGATGACTCTTGATAAGCATATGCATATTTAGGAGAACGGGAAGATAGGGTAGAAGAATGTAGAATGTAGGGTGTCTTTCATTAGGAAGGTTGGTACAATAAAATGCAAGACATACCGCAACTCGTACGACCTTAGGTAGACATGGTCGGATGCTTGGGTATTCTCCGGATCATCTTTGTGATGTGTATGGCACATTATATTTGATTTTCCGGAGGATACCCAAGTATCCTGACCTATTTACCTCGGAGGTCGTATAAATTGTGGTATGCATTGCATAGTGTGCACCTGCCTTTCTTATGAAAGTGTTCTACATTGTATGTTCTTCTATCTCGTCTTCCTCTTCTTCTATTTGATTCTGATGCTATTCATGTTACGATGTCAATGCTAAATAATCCTTTTCTGTCATCTTTTCTCTATTTTTACTCTTTCCTCTAATTATTTCCTACTAAATCTTTTCATTGTTACGCTAAAGGTATCAAATCCTATAATGGCGGACAGCCCCCGATCCAAGTATACACAGGAGGATGTTGTGAATATGAACCATGAAAGCTCCTCATCAAGTGGAGAATGGGAAGAACCGAGAGGATCCTCACCCCCCAGTGTCGTGAACCTAGGGGTATTAATGAGGACCCAGATTACGTGCCCTCGGAAGAGGTATCACGTGAAATGTCATTCTTTCTTTAAATATTTCAAGTTTCCCGTATTAGCATATTCCTTCAATGATTCTTTATATGGTAGGTTCCTCGACGAAGTGTTCGTCGTGGCTTGGCCGCACAAGCGACACATTCCATGGCTTGCGAAGACACACCTCATGAGGAGCAAACGGAAAACATACCGACCCATGAGTCCCCGAAAAGCGCAAGCGTGGGGATAAACGGTCCGCGAACAAGGCTGAGGGCACATATGAGGTGACAACACTGGACCCCGCCGATCGGGAGCCTGTTGAACCAATGGGTGTCCATGCAAAATGGCGGAATCGTTGTGGTGTTGTTGTCGGGGAGAAATGCAAAATAACCTGGACCGAATGGAAGCTGGTTCCTCAAGAGCGTAAAGAGGAAATGTGGAATGCCGTTAGATCACACATCCTCGTTCCCACCAGCGGACCTCAAGAAAGCCAAGAAGGCAACGCTGACCGCAATGTCACATATCTTTCGAGAATGGAGGTCCCGACTAAACTGTCGTTATGTGAAACGTGGCATAACACCCTTTGACGATTATGGTCAAATAAGTCCACAGGACTGGGAAGAATTTGTTCAGCAGAAGACAGCTGGGCCTACCAAGGACCTTAGTGCAAAGATGTTAGAGCTGAATAGGAAAAATAATTACAAGCCACACTTGGGCCCGGCGGCTACAAGAAAAAGATTCCGGAGTGGAAGGCGATGGAAGAAAAGCTCCGTGCTCGAAGGGAAGCCTGATCCACTAGAGAGCCTCGAGCCGCGTGCTAAAAATTGGGTCCGTGCACACTCTAAGATGGATGAAAATGGGGAGATTATTCCGATGGACGCGGAATCGGCACAAGTTATCCAGCAATTGACGGGTGACATCAAGTCGCAGACGCGATCCGGTGTTATTCAATCCGAATATCACAGAGACCAACTCTCTCTTGCTGTAGGGACCAAAGAGCATGGCGGGCGGGTGCGAGCGGTGTCCTCCAAGGCAACTTGGAAAGAGGGTTTCTCCTCTAGCTCTTCCGCCTCGTTGTACAAAAAACATAAATTTCACAAGAAAGATAAGGAGGAGAGGGACAAGGAAGAGTGGAGGAGACAGATGGAGATGTACCAAGCTGACTGCGAAGTGGAAGTATCCCCGATACGACTCGCTACTGTCCCAACCACTTCGCCTAGCTTTACCTCCCGTTAGAAGGGGAAGTGATAACGCAAGAATGTCCTTGTGAGCTGCATGTGCCGTTTGGTTACAAGGGAAAGACTATGAAAGTTGCAACCGGTAGAGCACTTCCAGGACGAACACTCCACAACATGGATATTCCATCCGGGTACGTCCGTGTTACCGTCGAGGAGGTCAACCAAGGATGTGAGGAGCACGAGATTGAGTGCCCCATACCCGACGCGGGGATTATAACTCTATATGATGCTATCGGTTCGTTCATTATGTGGAAACGTCGTGAGGTTGTGCTCTCGGAACCACGAGTTTCCCCTCCCCCTTGTCCGGACACGGATCGGTTCATGAGAGTCAACAATTCACGGGGGATGAAGCTGGAGCAGAAGAACCGTCTCCTTTGTCGGGTGCTGCTTCAGCCGCTAAGGAACAAGATGAACAAGGACATGAAGCGGTTATGAGTCCTATACTCGCGGACAGCCTGCAGCAAGAAACCGCCACGAGTACACGGCTATGAGAACCCTCGAGCAACAAATAGTGCCCCTTATCGAGCCGGAAGGGCAATGTATCTCCTCTGTCGAGCCGGAAGGTGAAACCCTAGCCTTGGATGAAGAGCCTCGGTTTATCGAGCCTCTTCGGAAGGAGTTTACTCCTGTAATTCCTAGGATGATTACGCTCGCGAGGGTGGATCCGTCAAAGCCGCAACTCTGAACATGTCACGAAATACTTGGAGCGAATGAGGAAGGGACCCGTGCAGCCAATCACGGAACCTCGTCAATTGGTACATTACGATGATGACATATTTGAGGGTCGTGACGAGAATGAGGACTTCCCAAATTTCATCTTTGGCAAACCCCTCGTATTTAAAAACATGTTGTCAAACCTACAGTGGGAGATGCGGAAGCTGCATGACCGGTACGTAGCGGCAGCGAAAGAAGGAGTGGATGTGATCATCCGTAAGCTTCCGAGGGACGTGTTCAACGACACCGGTGATTTGGTCCTTGGACTATATTTCAATGATATCCACACTATGTTTCGCCTCGGCGAGATGGACACGACCTTCGTAACCTTGTGGTGCATGTAAGTGCCTCCATCCATCTTTTTCTTGTCTCATACTTTTTGCAGTACATGTTACACACTCCCTTTTGCTTTTAATGTAGCTTGAATTTAGCATTTCAAAAGAAGAGATACGACAGACCCGATTGGAAGGTTGGGTATCTCAATCCGAGCTTGATCAATCAAAGTTCGATCAACCTCCGGATAAATAAGAAAGACAAGATATATAAGGATAAGACACCACAAGAGTTACAAGAACCGAAGGACAACATGAGGACAAAAGCTAGAAGTCAAGCTGCAGGTTATATTTAGAGGTGCTTCAGGGAATGGCAGGATTGTCACGCCATTTACGCGTCTTACCACTTCGAGTAAGTTCGACCACTACATTCCTCTCGTCGATCGTAAAGATAGATGACATACTAACAAATACGATCTTTTGTTGCAGTGGTCATTGGATTTGTTTCCTGATTATGCCAAAAATTGGATATTTATAAGTCTTGGATAGCCTTGACTACGACTCCAATCGCTACGTAGATATCGTGAGCGTTATAAATTGGTAAGTACAGACGTACAATTAAATAGCGATAATTTCATGCAATAATACCCTTTTCTCAATACTGTAGTGCTTATTTGAACTACGTAAAGAACCCGAAGGTGGCACGTTATAGAATTCGGAAACTAATATACTTTCGTCATAAATTTCCGGTAAGACACACGTCACATCTAATTTTTTTATGCTGCTATCATTGAAATAGAGTGATATTTTTTACTTCACTCTATTTAACGAGTGCATTAAGCAAGTAAAAGGCAGTACAAGAAAAATAGCCTCTAGACACGTTTATGTTGTTACGTTTTTGTAAGCGTGTCTACATCAGTAGCTAGAGACACTTTTTGACACGATTTTGAAAATGTGTCAACATGACATGATCTTAGAGACGCTTTAATGTTAATAATATGATAAACACGTTTTTTGACATCCTTTCTAAAACATGACAAAGTGTTACGACTTTAGACATGCTTTAAACCATTGGTATCCAACATAAAGACCCTTGTTGACATGTTTTTGAGGGCATCTCAAAATGATAGGATATTTAGAGATGTTTTAACCGTATCCAATGACATAATACATGTTTGTTGACATGTTATTGAAACCGTATAAAAAGTAAAATGATATTAGACACGTTTTAATCGTATCTACCCTCATTTAGAAACAGCTTTGACACGCTATTAAAAATCCTAGAGACGTTAAAGCACTAAGAGAACATGAGTATAAAAGAATATGTGATCAAAGAAAAACAACTTTGTTTCCTAGGTGAGATGGTTAGATGAGCTTGTAGAAAACAAAGAGGTCGTAGGTTCAATTCTTACTAATTGCATGAATAAGTCAATCGCTTAGAAGAAGTTTTACAATAATATTTTTGAAACATTATATACAACGTGCCTATAATGGTAGAAACGCAGATCCAAACGTGTCAATAAAATCGTGTCTACTCCAATACATACAACACATTCATGAAAGCGTATCTATAAACATATCTATGCTTTATAGCATCTCTACTAAACGTCTTTTATTTCAATAGACATGTTTTCAAAAATCGTATTTACCAAGCTTTGACACGGCACGTTCGGAGACGCCTCGGACATGATTTATGAAAACGTCTCTATATTTTGATTGAGACAAAATAAACGTATCTAGATCTTAAATAAAGCGTATCTACGGGGGTGTTTTCTAGTAGTGAGGTAGTGTGCACTCGTGGATACTACGCATGTGCGTATTCGAGCTCCGCTGCATCCTACTTGAATGTCATCACCCATGAGACCACCGAGGAGGTACGCTAAGATTGCATCTGTTTAATTTACATTCTTTCTGTTTTTTTGTCTATCATGTACCAACTTTTATGTATTTATTGACAACGAACAAAAAGTCTAGAAAAGGCAATGATAACGGACAGAAAGATATTGAATGAAATCTCCAAGACAGGATTCTCAATGGTGCAAAAGCATCTAAGTACAAACGACATGTACTACATTGTCGCTAGGATGTGCCGTTTCTTGCTTAGGGAGGTCATCGGTCCTCGTGGTCGGTTCTTTGACGAGCAAAGTGAAGTGACGAAGGAGCATCGGGCACTTTTCGAGTGGTGCGGCTCGAAACGACCGTACAAGCCCGATGTTGTTGAAGATTCGTATAGTGTAGACTTAGTTTGAAAAAACATTGTGATGTTCACATTATTAAACCTTTGATGAATTTTGTAAATATTTGTAAATATTAATGTGATGTAATACTTTAATGTTAATGTGATGTAATTATGGTTAATGTTATGTAATTGTAATTTATTATTTCTAATGCGTATTTATTTTTTTATTGTTAAAAAAGTAAATAGCCACGATTCACTTTGGCAACCGTGGCTATAGTGGTGTCCACTATAGCCACGGTTGGTTTATCGAACCGTGGCTATAGTATTCCACTATAGCCACGGTTTACATGTCGAACCGTGGCTATAGTGTCCTTCTATAGCCACGGTTGGCTATGTCAACCGTGGCTATAGTACGCCACTATAGCCACGGTTGACATAGTGAACCGTGGCTATAGTGGCGTACTATAGCCACGGGTGTTCTGTTTTCCGAGGCTGCGGATGGTTTTCTCGTAGTCTCGGAAACATAGCCACGGTTGGGGCTGACCGTGGTTGTAGAGCCCTCCCAACCGTGGCTATAGTGAGTTTTTGCTATAGTGCTTGCTCTATCCGTTTGAGGAGAGCTTCGGGAGTGGCTGCCCGACTACGGAAGTCTCGTGCATTCCTTTCACACCAAATGTGCCAGGCGACAAGCGGAATGTAGGTGTCGAAGGCCTTGCGACGCGGTTGCCGGATCGTGCTCCTTGCGTTTAGCCACTAGTGGACGAAGGCGTCGGCATTGGACGGTGCTACCCGCTGCCGGCCGCGAGTGACGAAGGGCTTTGAACCAAATTTCGTGGATGAAGACGCAGGCCGGGAGTTGGTGGTCCAGCTCTTCCGCTTCTTGCTCACATAGAGCGCATGGCCCGTGGTTGCGCATGCCATGTCTTTGAAGCCTCACCGACGTCCACAAGGGCCCATGGATGACTAGCCGGAGGAAGAAACGACATTTGTTGGCGCTTTCGTGTTCCGGAGCTCTCGTGCGTCGGCAATCCCGGACTGTCCAATGAAGAGCGCCGTGCACGCCAAGTCTGGGGAGTATTGCCCGGATGCCGTCCAATGTCATTTGATGGAGTTGGGAGTGTCCGGATGGAGTATGATACCGTCGGTCTTGAGTTGGAGGCGCATATAGTCCATGAGCACCGGCACCGTGAGGGCACCTTTATGTCGCGCATCCGACGTCCGTTTGGCAAACCATCCGCCACTCGTTCGCGTTGCTTTCGCCCTGGCGGGAACAGCCGCTGCTAGATTAGGTGCGAAGTCCTGGACTGTCCGCCCGCCAAGCCAGGGGTCCGACCAAAAGAGGGTTTGCTTGCCGTTACCATGGGTGATGGTGATGGAGGTTCCGAGGAAGCTCAACAAGGTTTCCTCGGCCTGCAGCGACAGATTGGCCCGGACGCAATTGGGGTCGGTTTTCTTCTTCCATAACCATCGTAAGCGAAGAGCATAGCCAAAGAGTTCCAGGTTGAGTACTCCGAGGCCACCCAGCTGGCGCGGTCTCTAGACGCTCCGCCGGGCCACAAGGTAACGACCACCATTAACAATCTCCGTTCTCGTCCGGAGGAAAGGCTTCATTATTTTCACCAAAGCTCGATGTGCCTAGGGTGGAAGTTTGGTGCAGATCATGGTGTGAATGGGGATGGCAGTGAGGGTGGATTTGATGAGAGCCGGACGCCCACTGCGGTTCATGAGGCGGCCTTTCCAAGTTGGGAGTCTATCAGCAACCCGATCAATCGGTGGTTGCGGTGCCGATTTGGGGAGCTTGGAGGTGGACAAAGGAATGCCAAGGTATTTCATTAGGAAACCCGAGATTTGGCACGGGAAAAACTGTGCGGCACGATCTCGTTTTGTTGACGAGCGGATGGGCACGAGCTGGCATTTATGTAGGTTGCAAGCCAGTCCGGATGCTCCTTCGAACAAGGTGAGGATGAGTCGTGCCATTGTGAGGTCCTGTTCTAGCGGGGCGATGAAGATTACCAGGTCGTCTCCATAGAGTGATGCCCTTTGAATGATTGCCGGGGCACCCAATGGCTCAAAGAGGACCCAACTATCAGCCTTGTGGATTAAGGAGTTTAGGATTTCCATGACCAACAAAAACAGCATCGGAGATAGGGGATCACCTTGCCGAAGGCCCTTGCGTGGAAAATTCGAGCTCCGGGCACGCCGTTCATGGCGACACGAGTGCTTGCTGTAGAGAGGAGGATGGAGATCCACCGTAGCCAAGCGTGAGGAAACCCCATGTGGCGCAGAACGTCTAGCAGGTCGGGCCATGCAACCGAATCGAAGGCTTTGGCAATATCAATCTTGAGGAGCAGGCTTGGACATTTCCTTGCATGTAATAGCCGAGCAGTGGCCTGTACCAGGCAGAAGTTGTCGTGTGTACTTCGGCCTTTGATGAACGCGCTCGGCTTGGGTGCACAAGCTCGGGCAGTCTTAGTGCGAGTCGGTTTGCCAAAACCTTGGAGAAGAGTTTCCCAATGCTATGGATGAGGGAGATTGGACGATAGTCTTTTAGTGATGCTGCCTCGCTGTTTTAGGGTAGCTGTACCATGATCGCGTAGTTAACCCCCTGAAATCTCCTTGAGTCCATATGCCGAGAAGGCATCGAAGGCCCGCATTAAGTCCGGACGGATGATCTCCCACGCTACCCGCAAGAAACGGGCGATGAAGCCGTCCGGTCCCGGGGCCTTATCTGGGTGTAGTGATCTGATTACTTCCCACACCTCTGCTTCTGTGAAGCGACTGTCCGAGCCTTCCATATCCACTAAGGGGACACCAAGTCGCTCCGGAGGTTGAAGGCGCAAGCACGGGATGGAGGCATCCCCAGGATCCGTTGAAAGTGTTGCAGCGCCAGGGCCGCTTTGCTGTAACACCCTGGATTTTCAAACTTTGCAATAAAATAAAATTTAATCTTATTTTATTAAGATGCTAGTATTTATCCTAGGATAAGCAATTAATTTCTATTAAAATT
Organism: Chloris gayana; assembly: GCA_031894775.1. Classification (NCBI taxonomy): domain Eukaryota; kingdom Viridiplantae; phylum Streptophyta; class Magnoliopsida; order Poales; family Poaceae; genus Chloris; species Chloris gayana. The sequence continues at coordinate 554,924 of JAUNZO010001285.1, forward strand.
ATTTTATTATTTACAAAATAATGTTTGTTGCATTCATGCTGCTAGTTGTATTAGGTTTTTGTTTGTTGCAAATTTAATTTTGAAAACCAAGTAGAATTCGTTTGAATTTAAATCACAAACTAGATTACAAGTTAGAAAAGAAGAAAGAAAGAAAAGAAAAAGAAGAAAAATCGAATCCCGGGCCATGGGCCAAAACCTCCCGGCCCAACCCCCTCTTCCCTCTCCCCTTTCTTCTTCCTCACTCCCGGCCCGACTCAACCTGCCAGCCCATCCCCAAGCCCGCGTGGGCGCAACCAAAACCCGACGTGGATCGGAGCTCGATCTCGCGTCCGATCCGGCCGTCCTTGGCGTGCGTGCCGCTTTCGCACCCCTATTTAAGCCTCGCAACCTCGCGCCTTGGATTTCCCCGGAAAACCCGCAAAAACCCGTGCCCTAGCTCGCCATAATCGCCGCCATTGGCCCATCTCTCGTCGCGCCGCCGTCCGGAGCCTCCGCAAGGCCTCGTGGACCCCGTGACGAGCTTCCCGACGATCGGCCGCCACCGCCCGTGAAGCAGCACGCCTTCTCGTCGACAAAGGAGCTCCCGCGACGCCACCGCACCGCTCCGCCCGCCGTTCGTTGTCGCGAGACCGACTCCGCCCTTTTCCGTCGCCGCGCGACCCTCTTGGTGAGTTCGCCGCCTTCCCCGCAACGCGTAGGTGCTCTCCACGTCGAGAACAGGGCGCCGTAGCCCCTGTCCACTCAACTGCGATGATCCTCTAATGGCGCTGCCGCCCGTCGGCGTTGCCTCGCCGCCGCCACACCGCCGGAGCATCCCGGCCGTCCGATCCGGCACGGACGGTACAGATTAGATTAAACGAACCGTTACCGGCATTTTCACAAAAACACCCCCGCCGTTTTAGATAATTAATAAAGAGGAGACAGGCAAGTGTCCTTGATGCACATTGCACCTACTTTCTTACTTTCCGAATTTACATTTCAGGCATTACTCGTTTAATTTGGATCCTATTTGTGTCATACCCTGTTCCCTATTCTACCTTGTCGCCTTGGTTATGGTGTAGTATGCTAGGATGGGTACGTCACTGCTAGTTGCTATTAATGGGGTTCAAACTGAACTAAATGCTAAGCTTGATTAATGATTCACTTGAACATAATAATCATGAATTGGGGGATGCTTTTTAGCAACATGGAACTTAGGTGATCCCGACAGGAGGATGTGGAAGATGGTGCGGGAATGCACAGGTACTCGTAGTAGTACTATTGGGTCGCGGTAATACCTGTTGGGGATCATAAGGATCGGTTCTTGGAGCGGCAACCCGGGACTTCCGCACAAAGCATAGGGCGGATAATGGGTAGGTAAGGTTTAGTACCGAGGTAGCTTCCCGCTTCTGCAAGCGTCGAGGAAGGATGAAGGAAGAGGGTCTTCTGGATTCGGGCGAGGAAAGGCAGAGAACTTGAAGCCACGGTGCAAGAGGGGGCCTCCGGGTGATGCGTCACTTTTACGACGGTGAAACCTTAGCATGGACGTTTTGCAAACCGGGAAGTCCTTAGAAAAGACCTTGCGGTGATCTCTTGGCCTCATACCTTAGGAAGTGTGGTGGCATAATAGAGGTTTTAGTCACTAAATAGTGATGGAATCACCGACTTGTGGGTAAAGTTGTGCAACCTCTGCAGAGTGTAAAAACTGTTATTAACAGTCGTGTTCATGGTCATGAACGGCCCGGATCCTCACGGAAACTAGAGGGATGGTTTGGGTGGAGTAACCCTTAGGTAGCTACAAGTGGGGTAACTTGTAGTGAGGTGGGCTGCAGGTGGGGTAATCTGTAGTGTGGTTTCTGCAAGTAGGGTAGCTTGCGGTGGTTAACAGGTGGGGTAACCTGTTGGTTCTTTTATCACATAGTAAATAGGTTGTTTAATTAAATTGACTAGTATAGGTGCTTCTATTGCAAACCCCGTGTCGGCTTTCCTTTTATATAGCTTGCATGTCATTTATTTCCCATACTTGCTGAGTACTACATGTACTCACTCTTGCTATTTCCTGTTGCTATACACTATTGCTGCTCGGAAGCCGAGAGGAAGTATATCGATGAAGACTACTACTAGGCGCGCGTTTCCCCGGTTGATTGTCCGTGGCGTATGGAGTCTTCCGCTGAGTTTAGTTTAGTCATTTGAGACATTTAAATAGGTTATGTAATAAAGATACGTTTGAGACGATGTAATAAATTATACTATGGCATTGGTTATACTGTTATTTCACTATTGTCTCTATATGTGTGATTAACTGATCCTGGCACACATATAGCTATGCATTCGGTCTTGGCTTTAAGACTGGATGTGACATTTGCTGTCCTCGTCAAAGACCACAGAGCCATCATGCTTGGCTCTAATGCTCTGATGAACTTCTTGCGGCTCCGGTTATTAGCGTGGAGGTGGCAGAGTTGTTGGTTTCTTTTACTGAATGGCAGTTTCGTGAAAGAACTATGAAATTATAGTAGGCTATTTATCTTATGTTGAATCTTTTCCACTCCTACTTTATAACCGGATGCACATGGGGAGAACGAGTCCTTTTGGTAGTTCTGCTGAATTATGCTTGTGATTTTGAATGCTATCATGTGCCAGCAGGTGGATCTCTCTTTCATATACTGGCTGTTGTCGGAGTCGCCTGATTTGTGTGCTTCTGAAGTTTTTATTTTCTTTTGGTTAAAGTAGAGAAAATAATAGTCACTTCGGCTAAATAAATTTGCCTGCAGTGAAAAATGGAGTAGTAGGTGTTCGGATAACAAGTTCCATGTCAATATTATGATGACAACTATGTTGCTGTTTGACCCCATAATTGAATTGGAAAAAGCTATAGGTCCAACCCAATTGTACGATCAGTGTGTCCAACCAAGACACAAGGGATGTTTTTAGGCCTATTTACTGTGATATCTTTTGTATTGGTTGGACGTTGGTTGGACAATCGAGTTGGACCTATAGCAGCACTCGATTTAATTGTTGTTTATTTTAAGAAAACTGGAGGAGCCCGGCTCCTACAGTGCTTAATTAATTATAACTAAACCAAGTACAGGAAAACACAAAACAGGAGAAACAAAAAAACAACAATCCCATAACTGAGAAATCAGATGTTTAGATCTATCCATGCTTGCAATCCTTCTAGATGTTTTGGCTTCACTCTATGAAGAACCATTTGAAGCTCCTTGATGAACTTGACCCTCACTGTCATGACCATTGGGTCTACTCCATTAAAAATCCAGTTATTTCTTGTAGTCCAGATACTCCATGCCATAATGATTATGATGTCCATGAGAATGGTACTGCTAGCTTAGACTTAAGCCACTGAATTGTTTGGTAAATTGGCATGTGTCTTGGTATGTGTTGATTCCAATAGATTCCCAGCATCTTTGGGCAAAAGTGCATCTTATAAACAGATGTCTTAAAGTTTCTTCTCTTTGTATGATACATAGATCACAGGTATATGATTCCAACGCCATATTTTTCCTTTTTAAGAGACCTCTTGTATTAAGTCTGTCATGCAAGAGAAGCCGAGAAGAACACCTTATGTTTGGGTTGACAGGAAGAATTCCATAGCCATTTGAATGATGAATGAACTGGCATGTGACCCATAAGATTTTTGTATATGATAGAAGAAGAGAACCTTGTTTTTTGTCCCATATGTTTCTAAACATCCTTACCCTGTCCAAGATTAAGACCTTGCATGATATTTTCTAAAATTTGCAATTGTTCATATGCTTCTTGGCTGAGGGGCAAGTTGAACATTGTGGCTAAATTGTCAATGTTTCTGACTTCTGACATGAGAATATTTTGTTTCTTTGCATATGAGAATAAATGCGGCATTTGGATTTGAAGGGGTGCACCATTGAAACCATATAGCCAGAATAGAATTGTGCTTCCATCTCCTGGTTGAACTGTGACTAGGCCCTTGTAGGATGAGATAAGTTTTGTGATGCTTTTCCACCAAAGGGAACCCTTTCTGCTGTTATCTGGCATTTTCCCATTATGGTAGTAGTTATTCCAGAGCAATTGAACCCATGGGATTAATTGTTGTTCTTATTGTTGACTAGTTATTCAGTTTGGGTATATTGTCATGACAACCTCCGCTGGCATCGTGTAGATCATGAGGAAGCGCATAGGAAAGTTCTTGCCTTCTTTTAGACCGAATTTATTAAGTTTTGTGAATGGAACCTGAATTTCTAAAGTAGGCTATTTGTCAAATGTTGGATCTTGAATCTGTTCATTAATTACTGGATGCACTTTGGGGGATCTTGATCCTTTTTCTCCTGAGTAAAGCTTTTGCAACGTTGAGTGCTATGATGTCCCATCAGGCGAATCTTTTTTTCTTTCATATATTTTTTGGGGAATTGCTCTAGAGCCAACCTGAATGTTCAACTCTGTTCCGACTAGATGAATATATAACAATTAAGTGTTTTAAATTTTCAAATGATGATATCTAGTTTCTATAATAGTTTGAATTATACGTGAGTAGGACAATCGGGTTGGATCTGTAGCAGTACTTTTTTCTTTTGTCATGTTGCCTGATTGGCATGAGCTACGTTTGGTGCAAACAAGCGTTGCCTGTTGCTCTGGGGTAGATTGAATTAGTTTCGTGGATTGTCCATTTGTGAACATTAGTTAATTAAAAGTAGCTCCTGAAGTCAGAGCAAAGGTTGGGTACAAGTCACCACGGCTAAAAAATTTTGTCTGCACTGACAACTATACCATGCACACACAATAAATCCATACTGTCTTCCTGATGAATAAAAATATACCTTTTTAGTTCACTTCATAATTTGACCTATCTGAGAAATACTTAAAAGTAACACTACGGGTCCATTTGGAATGAAGGAATGAAAAGTAAAGGAACAGGAAAAATGCAGGAACGAAGAAAACGCAGGAATTGAAAAGTGACAAAACTACAGGAAGAAATTGAGAACGTAGGAATGGAAAAAAAATAGTGTTTGGAGTGCAGGAATAGAAATGAAGGAATAAAATGTTAGTGCAACTATTAGTGGGCTATATTATCAATATTTAATGCACAGAAATTGATGTAATAGCCTCCTATCAGTGAATTAGCCATTTACTATACATTAACTCACGGATTGCATGTAGATCATCAGATTGTCTTAAACTATTTTTTATCTATAATATGAGCTGATGGGTGGGTAGACGATTCAACAAGAGTATTGTACTATAGTTTATATCCTATAGTCTTCTCTCTCCCGCCAAATTATACTCCACTAGTCCATCAACCCGTGCACATGCACGGGATAGCAATGTATAAATTTTCAAATTCACATGATGTACAGTTCAACTGTTAGAAAATTTAAATTGATGCTTAATTCAGAATCATATAGCATTCAAATTTGAAGTGTCTAATACAGTTAGGTATATTTCAGAAATAAATACATGGTGTGATATTAAAAATATTTAACTGCATGATAAAGTTGCTACAGTTTTGAGTTTTCCTGTCTTCAAAAGTTATTTGAAATCATTCTAAATAGAATCTGATTCACCTCCTTCTATTTTCCAAAGCTAAATGCAGTAGAAACATATAAATATATGGAAAAAGGAAAAATACATGGCAGCAAGAAAGTGTCACCAGCTCAAAGTTTACATCTCCCAAATACATTTGTCCTTGTATGGTCAGACAACCCTTATCCTAATGCTCAGTATATAAAACTACCGTAGTCTTTCACCAATATTAACAGTAGAGGAGAAATAGTAGTTGGCTCATTAGAGATATTGTTATAAAGAAAACATCTTAATATAGTATTAGGTAGGAGTGCACCATCCTTTGCTGGACTACTCCTGATACTTCTTGTGAATGCTACTGAAAATGCTACCTAATATATACCTCTCTGCAATCATAGTATCCTTCGAGGTAATTGATAGCTTTTTATCATAATACATTCATAACTATAATTTTTATTCCCCACGTGAGAAAGTCTATACGATTTTAATGGATACAAAGGTATATCATATTTTCTTTGTGGATATTACCATCAACATACTTCACAGTTCATTTGTACGTATGATGTGTATTCTGGCAATAAATATAATATGCCAAGATTCATAAATAAATCAAATTAAAGAATGTTCTATAGTGTGGGAAATTAATTCTTGTAGAAGGCTTAGCGAATCAGTTAAAAGAGCTTACCGTGTGCTCCGTTGAGCTGTATTGTATATTTGTAGCACTAAGCAATGTAAAGTTACCGACATAAATATGGGCACTACTCTTGAGAGATGCTATGACTAACAATGAGTCCATGACTTGATTCCTGTTACTGCACATATATATAGTAGTAAAAATGTCAATTATTCACTTCTGTAAAATCACCGGTTTACATGAATGTGACAGCCCGATTTCCACCGGAGGGTGAAAACCGTGTCTTTGTACCTCATAGTCACTCCCAGGAGGATGACTCGTACAACCATTACGAGTTGAATATCATAAAATCATAAAAGATTACAAAATATGACAAGAATCAAGATAAGATATTATTCTAAGAAGAATAACATCTACAACAATTGAGTACAAGAACTTGGCACGCAGGCCAAGGAAACAACACAAGACTACTAGCGGAAGCAAAACATCAAGCGTCGATGACGACAAAAGCAAATCTTCAACTTGAGCGTAGCGGAAGTCTTCGTAGCGAATCCAAATCCACGAGGCAACTTGAGTGTAGGCGAAACCCTCCTTAACCATCTTCAATCTTATTATAGTTGGGTTGACGGAGTCTTGACGTTGAGGCTTGATCTACTAGTTGGCTGAAAAACAAAGTGGTAAAGCCGTGAGTACATAGAGTACTCAGCAAGCCGCAACTACCTAGCAACAATGTATGCATGCTTGGATATTTCAAGGATAGGCAAAGGGCTAGCACCTAAAGCAATTATTCCTCAAGTCTATGTGAGGCATATTTTATTATTAGTCAAATTTTATAAGTGGCCTTGTAGGAAACAACACAATCCTGCAAGGGTCAAATTTTATGTCCAGCACACCTCCACTGGACCACGGCTCGAAGCCGGAAGTAAAACACCTATTTGAGGGGAGAAGTAGTAAATGCTAATCAAGTGAATTTCTATATCTCTGCAGAGAGTAAGCATCCGTACCCACGTGAAGAGGTACCATAACATAGAACTCCTGCAGAAGCCTATGCACAGAAACACTCACAAGATCATTCAACAAAGCATCGACTGGTAGGCGCCCGTCCCTCGGGTCCGGGATCCTCCAACCACAACATAGGGAAAGAAGGTCCTGAAGGGTGTGACAAGGCGTACCACGGGCCAGGTGGGATATCCTCTCGCTCGTGGGTCGAGACAAATGCTCCAAAAACCCACTACCACTAATCTCTACACCACGGCGAGCCACCCGAGTCCTCCGCTAAGTATCCTGATCCAGCCCGTCCATACAAGTCACGTGGTATGCTAGTAAGACCAAGAGAGGCATACGCACAAGAACCGGTCTTTAAGCTGCCGGGGCGAGTCACCATCCCTATCCTAAAAACAACGAGTCTCAACAACGGTGTCACCACAACAGGGGCCCCATAACCCAAGGCCCCTACACCACTATACCCGCAACAGGTACTCTCCAAATAGAGACTCCCCGAAGTCTCCCAGCACCTAACCACCTACACTCGCCCCGCAAAAGGTCCTACAGGGTATCTAGTACAGAAACTCGACACCTAAGAAACACCTACAATTTATTTTACACAAAAACATTATAGTCATCATGAGGTTCAATTAAGCACTAAGCAAATACTAAGCATGCGAGTAACGAGTAGAACAATCTATGGCAAACGATGGCGAGAGATGGCATAGTATGGCATAGGTAAACTACAAGTGCAAGTAACCATTAATCATGCATGGTCCAATTTAATGTAAGTACTAAATAGGAGCAAGAGTGGTCAAGGATTGCGGCTTGCCTTAAATACGGTCCAAGAATAGATCGGTGTCCTCGCAAGGCTTCAATAGGTACTTCACGAGCTTCGACCATCCGACCCTCCTGCCACCCTAGATCCAAGCAGGACGGGTAAGTGACACGCATAAAGAGAAAGCGACACGGATTACGAGGAATATTGGAAAGAACAAAACGCACGAAAGGATTAAATCGTCGCTAGAACATGGGCATTAACAATACTAACGCGTAGGTAACGTTGTCACGATTCTAGCGTAACTTGTCTCATATAAATCCGACGCCTAGAGGATCGTCTACTAAATTCCGAAGATTAAGGAATGAATAACGGAGCTTACGGGAGAGGGCGGAAATAAATAACGATGGAGCAAGATACGACGAATTTTGAGATAACTGCAGAACTGAACGGTGCGATGATTGGAACTTGGATAACACTAACGTAACACGACAAACCTAACGCAATTGACCGCACAATTTTCCAAGGTCCAGAGAGAAGGATATGATCTTCCGAAGATTAAAGGAATTATCGGAAAGTCTGAGAAAGAAGGAAAAGAATTACACAGAAGAATATTCTAGGGAGTATTCTCTATCGGTGCACCACTGTACCATGGATCGGATCCAACCAAAAACCAACAATAGACTCATGGACCATCAGCCATGCCACAGGACATGTCAACGGCACGCAATTTAAGATGGGTCAGAGAATGAATCGTCAGAACCTAATTAGTCGTTGCTAGAACATGGAGACAACAACACTGACACGTAGAGCTCGACGCGAGGAATCCAACGCAACTGACCGCGTGATTTTCTAAGACCTAGAGAATAATTTACAAATTTCCAAAGGTGACTGGATTAACTATATTTTATGCAACAGGAAGGCTAGTCCTTTGGTTCGGTTTGAAGGCAAGGACTAAGAGAGACAAGCTTGATTCAAGTACCAAATAATAAACTAATCCAACGTCTCCAAGTTCTGCACTAAGCTTTAAGAAAACTAGTACCGTACTGAAACTGCAAGCTTGATAGTGCACAAGATGCCCCAAAGAGGTTCAGATCGACTTAAACAAAATAGGTAACAGCAGCCATCGATGCAACAAGCCAAGCACTAGACGGCGGACTAAAGTAGTAACTGCAAAGCTACGAACCGAATGAAGAACACATAACAAAGCACCTTCCGTACTTAAACTGATCCATGAGCTGCACTAGAGATTTCCAAGTGACAGACCACCAAACCTTCTCCATAAATTCCAATAGCTACTAACTTCCAACACGTGCACAAATAGGTTAATAGCACTCCCTCCTATAGCTGTACTCTCACTATACACGTCTTGGATTCCAAAACAAAGCACAACCTGTTTTTCATAGCCAGAGCATAGATGATACCTAGAAGAATCAAGGGTAGCAGCAGCGCACTGATGGGAGCACAAACTCTGAAGCCTGAACAGCAATAGGGACTCAGCTATCCTTGCCGGCCACCAAGGCAGAACGCACAGCAAGGGCGCACGCACTAGCTCACGAAGCACTAGACACGGTTTGGCTCTAGGAAGGAAAGGAGTGGTTCGAGGCGTGTGCTCACCGTGCTGAACGTCATGGCGTGCGCGGAGGCTGGAGGTAGAAGAACGGCCACGACTCCATTGCTCAGCAACAACTTGAACACGAATACACCTCCAGCGGCACGTGCGGCGTTCCCGGAAAGACAGATGACACAAAGCTCTGAGATTCAGTAACTCCAAGGTATCCGAAGGAAGAAAGAGTCCAAGGTTTGATTGAGAACAGCTCACGGGAGTTTAAGTTGTGGTGGTCGGAATTGAGCACGTCGAGGATGGTGGCGCCCATGGCTAATTAGCACAATTTCTCAACTTGCACTTGTCCATGCTTCTAACGGCATGAGCTGCGTTCCCAGGGTTCTACACGAAATACCGATCGAAAATTTAGCCACAAGATAAGGGAAACATTGGAGATCAATGAACGAAGGTTAAATCTGCACGAAGCTCACCAAAACAAGATGAATGACGAAGACTTGGCTTCAGCTCGACCTTGGTTCATGAGTGCTTGCGTAGCTACAGCGGAGACCAGACTGATTAACATCCCCATCGTTCACCCACTCCTACCAAAGGAATCCAGACCTGGTCAAGCCAGAGAGAAGGGAGTACTAAGAGAACAAGGGAACGTAGATCGAATTGTTGAGAAGCTCACCAAGGCAGACAAAATCAATAATGAGCACTTGGTCATGGTTTGGCTCTTGCGGCTTGTGCTCGCACGCATGGAGGTGCATCCAATCAGCAGCGGCCCACGCTCCAGAGTCGCACAAGGTTGGCATGACACAACCGCATCTTGTACGCGCTCACAACGAGAGTGGCAAGGGTGCCGTTCATGGAATTCTGCAAGGAGATAAGATCCGGTTCTAAGCTTAAAGAAGCAACATGACATGAACAATAACGAACGAGGATTGCATCTGAGTGAATCCCACCAGAAGCGCACGAACATCGACGACTTAAGCTCCAGCTCACGCACTGCCCCTTAGCTCGCCTTGCAGTGACCAGACGGCTGGCATCGTTGTCGTACCCGGCAAAACAAACAACGAATTGGTCTGAGATTCGGCATGGAAGTAAGGGATACAACGGGGAATAGGGCTTTAGGATCAAACCAGCGAAACTCTCACCGGAGACGAAGCACGGTGGTGGGGAAGGTTGCAGCAGAATTCTTTTGATGGCTTGCTCGACTTCGACTTGACTTGATTCTCCACACAGACAACACCACCGGCTTCAAGACAGGGAGGAGAACACCAGGGAAAGGTCGGAGCTCGCCGGCGCAAAGCTGTGCCACGACGGCCATGACGGTTCAGCCAAGCGGCGGCTAGGGTTTCAGTCGAATGGAGTTGTGGCGGCGCAAGGGAGGAGGGCAGATGGGTGCGGCAGCTCCAAGGGGATCATATGCTCTCGGTGGTAGGGCTGGAGAGGGTCGGGAGCGTGGAGATGCTGCCACGTGTTTTCGGCGTCCGTGCAGCAACACGGCGCTCGGCTGGGATCGATTTGGAGAAGACGACAAACAGGAGTAGGCCCGGGTGGGCTGGCTACTGGGCTGGTTGGAGGGTGGTGAGGTGGGCTGCTGGCTGGAGGGGAAACAAATTAGGCCCAAGGCGCAGAAATCAAAGGAAAATTATTTGGTTTTTGATTTGAATTCAAACGCCTATTTTTAATTAAGAAAAATTTCAGACTGTTACAATGAATATATAGAAAAGAACATGCAAATATTTATTTTTGAGAGAAGATGGCAAAAGATCTTGCACGATTAAGCTCACCTTTTCTACCCCATTTAGCCTTCATCAGTTGGTTGTATGTTTTGAGTACAATGTGGCACACAGGTCTTCCATGCATGTCACCAGTTTACATTAGGTAATTAACCTTGACATTGTTGCTTCAATGAAATGGTCATCATCCTTCAGAAAATCGCAAATTTGTTTTCCTTTGTCTTTCTTCTTTTGTCTCTCCTTAGCCTGTATGTTATCAATGACTGGTCAAATAATACAATATTAGAAATTGTATTATGCAATAGTAATACAATATTAGAAATTGTATTATGCAATAGTGTGCTATGTTGAGTGATTTGTTTTGCATAAATGTTTTATGGCAATATCGATCATGTCAAGTTTATTTTAGATATATTGTGGTTAATATGGTGTATCCTATAGTAGAGGCTATTATGGTCTGTTTTCCAGGAATCTTTTCCATGGATAAAGGTTAGCACATTGGCAAAAAATAGAAGTAAAGTCATTTTCACTAAGAAATTCTATTAGCACATTGGCAAAATGGATTTTTTCCATGGATAATTCTATGAACGCTTCTAGCAGTTCAGATGCAGATCGAGTTCTACATCTGTGAAAAAGAAAAATCTCAAGGACCACAATTGGTTTCTTACCTGACACATGAATCCTTGTTCGAAAAAATTACGAATCATTGTTGGATCATTGATTTTCTTTTCTACCTTACGTATATCCATGATGGGAGCAGCTTGGATCAACCGCCTCTTGCCACAGATGTGCATCATTCATCTTATTTCTGACTGCCAAGGGACGGTGTCAGCATAAGTATGCAATGCAGGGAACAGATTGGTTTAGGGATGAGATGCATGCTCACCAGAACCTTAACGTTGGCCTGGAGTCTACCCATATTTTCCATGTGGTGACATTGTTCTTTGTATTTGTCCATTAATTATCACCAATCACCACCAGATCGTAGTAGAAGCTTGACACAATAGAACATAGATGCATCTCTGTCTGGCTATCATGGCTGGCGGATCTTCTTAGGACTGAAAGCGCCTGGTTGTTCGGTAAGCTCGGATTTGGAACATCTGTTTCCATCGACGGCAAATACGTACACCGGTACATCGAGGCATCTTGTGTGGCTATCATGGCTAGCTGACCTCTAATGACTGAAAGCACCTGGTTGTACAATATGCTTCTTGTCGCCACACACGTTTCCAGCGTCGGCAAGTACGACGTGTTCCCCCTACCCTCGGAGCTGAAGGAAGACACAACACAAAAGGAGTCTGTCTCTCTGCTCATAGCCCGGCGGTCTGCGTGGACAATGAAATCACAATGAATCTTGACAATTGGTCATAATGACCATCAAGGAATCATGTCACTCGGCAAGATAGAAAATCTTGGCTTTCATACTGTCCATGTGTACGCAAGAATATTTCCCTACCTATTTTAACAGGACTGAGGCAAGTTGGATTCACCTATTTTATTTTTTTCCATATATGGCCAGGAATAATTTTTTAGACGAAATATGTGGCTAGGACTTCTTAAATTATGTGTGTCGTCGTAAGTCTCCAGGCCAGGGAAAAGTGTCGCCATAATTAAAAGATTGAGCTACTCACGTAACCATTTTTTGTTATACTAAACGTGGATTGCACCGTAGATGCCGTGGAGTTGGAATGTATTCAAGATTTAGTTTTGGAAACCATGAGCCGGAGATAAGATTACAAAGATCTAATGGCTATGCTTTGATAAGAATTGGAATCGATGGCTAGATGTTTTGCTTTTTTGTGAGAATTTCTAGGATTTTCTCCGATTAACGTGGAGGCCTCAAAAGGAGCCTCCAATTAGTAAATATAAGATATAAGATGCCTGCCGGCAGGTTACCGTTTGCAGGCTGAGCAACAACCATCCGCTTCGAGGAGGCCTACTCTATGTATTTTCATCTACGCGAAGGTGAAAATACAGGCTCACGACAGTAGCGCTTAGCGAAGCTCGAGCAGCTGGGACTGGGACCAGAACGACGGCGAGAGCTAGGAAAGAATCATTCCATTGGTTTTGAGTGGATTGTTTCATCCTGTAAAACGCACGTACATTGCTTCCTTTCTAGAGGAAATGAACCAAGCCTTCCTTCATGCCAAACATGTCGCACCGTTCCTTTCCAGAGGAACACTTTCCTACGAAAATTCCTTTACGCATCCTGTGTCCCAAACGGGGCCTACAACAACAAAGTTAAAAGTATCCACATGTCAAATTGAAAGAAATAGAGCTATAGAAGGCTCGGCAACAATTCACACTGAAGGGCTTTTCAAGCCTTTTGCTTGTGCCTTGCTTGTCACTGGCGGGCATTTCGTAGAACAGAACACACCCTGCCATGCCCACCGTCAAGCCCCTAGTGGCCTTCCTCCTCGTCGCATGACTTCGTCATCGCAGGCATCTCAGCTTTGGCCGGAAGAGAAGAATCATCTCCCCTTCACGCTCCTTCCGTCTAACTCCGTCGTCGGGCATCGTGGACCCATTCACAGGTGTCGGGTAGGGATGGCAGCGGGTACAATACCCGTAGGTGCAGCAGTCCCATCCCCGCACCCGAGAGGGTCAATATGTACCTGCCCCCATACCCATACGTGCTGTCAGGTAATGATTCATTCCCATACTCGATCCTGAACGGGTAACGGATACCCACGTGTATCCCATACCCACCAAATTTTGAACAACTTCCCGGCAGCCTAGGCGTAGATGCCGCAGGTGCCGTCACCCACGCCCATGGCTGAGGCCCGACTCGCGGACTCCGGCAGCCTAGGCATAGCCATGGTGGCGGCTCGTGAACGACGGCGGCTGGCGGGGATGGTCACTGCGTGGCGTGCGGTGCTCGGACGGGCTGGGGCGATGGGCAGCAGCGCGCGATGGCCGGTGGGTTGGGCGGCTACAGGTGGCGCACGCTGCTTCGCGGGATGGGCGGCGGCGTGTGGTGGGCGTAGGCTGAGCGGCGACAGGATGTGCACGGAGCCACGAACCGGCGGACACGGGGCACGAACGCGCGGTGGCTAGGGGTGGTGGAGTCATAGTGGTGGCTGGGGACTGGTGGTGTGGTGAACCGGTGAGGGTTCTAGAATTAGGGTCTGTAGCTTTATATCTATTTCATTTTTAGGCTAGGTTGGATAAGGAAAAGCTAGGCCGTGATGGGCTATATTCGGGTATGCGGGTGCTACGGGTACGGGTAAAGTCTGCCCATACCTGCACCCGCCATACACGATGGGTACAATGTTTTACCTGTTTCTTTACCTTGGGAACGTTTTTAATCCCATATGCGTCCCTAAATACGGTATTTACCCATCGGGTATCGGGTACCCATTGCCATCCCTAGTGTCGGGTTGGCGACGAGCTAGGGCTCGAAGAAGGAGGTGGCCTCTAAATCCACCATGGTCGCGTCCTTTGCCGATACAGATACGTCAAGCACCGCCCGCTCTGTCCACCACCACTCGCTACTACACAAATAACTAGCAATATCGGGGACCATTTTCCAGTAATAGCGACATCCAAAAAACATTATTTGGGCATTGTTGCTGACGTCATCTCGAGTGCAACGCTACTGCAAGGGCCACTGCAATAGCAGGCACTGCTAACGTCGGCGGAGGAAACACTATTGAAAATAGGGCCGACCCAGTAGTTTCGGGCGGTGGTGACACCACCCCACGACTGCTATTATAGGCTCATCCTGTAATATCGGGCGCCTGATGATGTCACTATGACCAATATTATGTGACATCATAGTTATTACAGGATCCATGTAATATTGATGTCTCTGTGATGTCATGTTGTCCAATATTGTAGGAAACAATATAAATACCCTTCTCCTTCCTCCCGACACCGTGTCCTTACTATGGATAGAAAAATCCAAAACATAAGGAGAAAAGGTTTTGAATCTGTTTTTTATGCTAGGAGGTAAATCCAAGTCGTTCGATGTTTCTTTTTGGTGTTTAACCATAGTTTTAGCCTCTTATTTGGTGGTAAACTTCTCTATGGTTAGTGCTCCCCATGCCTCTCATAAGTTGTTTATTACTTATAATTATCCTCTCCATGTCTCTTGTAGGTTCATTTAGGCTTTTAGATATAGGGATCTAGTTTTGGATTTAGGTTTTATTCATAAAGATAGTTTTTTAATAAATAAATAAATATGTAATATAGAAATTAGCTTTTAATAGTAGATACTCCATACTTGTACCAAATGTATGTAATATAGAATTTAGCTTTTAATTATTATTCTTTTGTTTAGATTTTATTATTAGCATTTAATTTAGGTTTTTAGCATATAATTATTTTTGCAGAAAGCATCAAAGGAGTTTACGGATGAGGAATCCAAAGGGTGTCATAAGGATTGCACTTGTCTTGCGGACATTGCTTGAGCTTGTCACGCTTAAAGCTAAGAATGGATTGTGAGACACAAGCTTCAACCAACTTTTAGAGCTCTTAGCCAAAATTTTGCAAACCGAACTCTTTGCCCACCATCACATACCATGCAAAGAAAGTATTATCATTGTTGACCCTAGGCGTATAGAAAATACATGCTTGTTCAAACCACTGCATATTGTACCGTAAAGAGCATTCCAATAAGAACAGATGTCCATCATGCAATGCCCGTCAATACAAAACTAATGATGGAAGTTGTGACACCCCTCCCGAGGAGGAGTACTGTGCATCCTGTAACAATCCCTGGATCGGTAGTTGGTACTCACAAACGAGATAGTCTCAAATCCATACAGTACTAAAATACGAGGAAATACGGGAGACTTACCAAGCAAGGCTAGGTAACAATCTAGAGTATCCGAGTGGAAAGGGCAACAACTTATCACTTCTATCATCTACATGCAACTTGAGCATACGACGAAACTTAATTGTCTCTATCTCTTCGGAGTTTATTCACTAAAAACCACAATGAACAAATCGCGAGTACATAAGGTACTTAGCAAGCTCCAACACTACTCAAAGGATATAACTATGCACGAGAGATTGTAGCAAGGATATAGGCAGGGGGTTTTAATATTTGTGCTAGCAGCTAAGCAATGCGGGGCTCATTAAGAATAGGTATCAAGGAAAGAGGGATCTATCAATATTTTAGTTGGTAGGCCTTGGGGAGAGTATAAATCCTTCTCACCAGTTTCTGAAATTTTAACACGAATGGATCTCCAATATCCACACCAAACACCTTTCCAAAACTCACGTGCGCAAGGCTGCCCACTCACACACATCAAGGATTTCATATTTGTGGCTAATCAACGAGAGCTCAAGATTTGGTGCGTCAATATATCGTTACAACGGACATCCGGATAGTATTAGACACTCTGCAGAGGTTGGTACACTTTATCCACAAAGCTATATGTTCTTAGCTTCAGAACACATAACGCTGCCACCGCAACTAGGCACGCTCACAAGTCCACCCCGAATGCCCGGGGATCCGACGCGTATGACATAAGCATACCGTCCACCATATGTGCCAAGTACTTGAACTTCACTAAATAAACGATCCCTGGACCTCCGTCATCTACTACACCCGGTGGAACTTCTTACTACGTAACCCAAGGTTTGGTGCATAGTCCTGCCCATAACAGATTCTGTGGTTGTATACTAAATCACCAATTTGGGGTCCGAAGAACCGGTCCTTATATGGCAGGGCAAACACTCGTCCATCGCAAATGGATAGCACCTAATCATCAAGTACTCTACACCAATACTAGGAGTTTCACCCACGGCCAGTAACATTTCCCACCCAACTTCACCTTAACAAAGTTGGTCTAATCACCCACCCATCAATACACACCACCAAACGCATTTTAACACATTTTCACAAAATAGATATATGGTATAGTGTGGCGATGGGTATCATTGCAAAGTTCCTAAGCGCTTCTAAGCATAGCTATATTCCGTATATTAGGCATCTAATGTCGGTATAAGTGGAGTTTATGCGAGTGTCGGGGTAAGACAATCAAGGTGGGGTTTTGGAAACAACAACCGAATTACCGATAAGCAATTAGATGATATTTCATGCAAAGCAAACAATAGCACTCAAGAGAGTATGCAATATAGAGTAGGCTCTAAGTTGGTTCTATACTACTCATAGGATAAATATGATCAAAGGATAGTTAGAGCTTGCACTGGCAACGCTATATCCTTAGTTGTCGTGCCTCACGTCGTTACTTGAGACTTGGGCTATCGGGCGTCGTCTCGAGCTTGGGCCTCCTTCGGATTCTCCACCTCTATGATACGCGAAGCTAATACGAAAAAGAAAATAAAATAATTAAGAAAGCAATCAAGCTCCAATTAAAACTTCATTTAGATCAGAAGTTTTAGCATATACCAATGGATGGCAGGGATAGGTTGGGGTTTATGAGACAAGATCAGGATTATGGGGATTAGGTTTGGGTATGCCGGAACTCGGAAGTTCAACGGCGGAAGGATCGGCGCAAACGGAGTTCGAATGGTGGAGATGGGAGATTAAGGGGGGGGGTAAGGAGGGGAATTATTATGATTGGATGAAGTTAAGATGGTTGGCAAAAGATTCCTCGTGTCGGGACGATTGCGTGACGCAAGAATCGCCCAAAACGGAGTTCCGGATCAAAAGTTATGTAGATCGGAAGTTTCAGGGACCTTTCTATAATTACTTTTAAGCTCATAGGGACCAATTTGTAATTATATTGGAGGGATATTTTTGTAAAATGTTAGGGACCTAAAATATAATTTCTAGAAAGTTCGGGGTCTTTTTGTAAAAATCCAGGGACCTAAACATAATACGAGAAAAGGTCGGGAGCTTAAATGCAAAATTGCATTTGCTAGGATTTTCTAGAATTTTCAGAATTATTTTTATTCTGAAAATTCATGGACCAAGTCCATAGGTCTATGGCCGGGCCTATAGGCTTGGTCTATGGTGGACCAAGGGGTTGAGGGACGGGCTAAAGTTCAAAATGGCAATTTCTACCGTTGGGTCATCTTCTACCTCTAGACAACCACCATGGCCAAGCTCATGGAGCTCGGGGCGCGCCTAGGGAGAGGGGGAGGGAAGCGGGGGAGAGGGGGAATGGGTGGAGGAGCTCGTTGTGCATCCGTCCGGAGTGGAAGGAGGAGGGGAGGTGGCTCGGATATTGAGTATTTTCAAGGAACGCATCCATGGCCGTGAGCTCGGGAAGAGAAGAGGAAAACTTGGATTGTGGGCAGCTCGGAGGTGGAGAGAAGGTGGTAATTGTGCCGGTGCGAAGAGGAGAGCGAGAGGCATCCCTTTTATAGGCGCGGAGCGACGGGGCGCACGAAAGCTCGCCGGGGAGGATAAGAACGCCATCTATGGTGGTTCCGTACATGAGCGAGCTATATTCGTGGTCTTTCGTCGGAGAGCGAGGGACGGTGTGGCATGGAGCAGGGGAGGTGGCGCGCAGCGCGAGGCAGCCGAGAGGGGTCCGGTACGGCTAGGCGTGGCGGTGTGCCACGGGCGGATGATGACGCGCAGTCGACGGGAGGAAGAAGACGATGACATCGTCCTTACCCACGCGCACACGTACGGTGCGTCACGCACTGGGCTGGACGCCCCGGTGGGAAGCGCCCTATCTCGGGCCGTGCGCCCTACGATGGGACGCGCCCTGGTGGGCTGCGCGAGGGTAAGAAAGAAAAGGTGGGCTTCGCTGGTTTGGGCTAGAAAGGAGCAAAAGAGAGGATTTTAGCCCGAGAGGAAGAAAAATTGGTTTATTCTTTTCTAGATTTTTGGAATTTAGATTTGAGATTAATTCAAACGCATTTTTGGAGTTTTGAAAATTTGGAGCAACAATCACAAAAAAAATTAAAAGAAATTTAAAACAAGCAATCACTTCTCAAGGTACATTTTATTATGCATAAAATGTCGAATTTTCCTCTCTAGTTTAATTTATTCATGAGGTTTTGTTTTCAAAAAAATTGAATCACAAAATAAATCTTAAAATTTAAATTTAACTCAAATTTTGAATTTGATTTAAGTTTTGAAATCTCGAGGTGTTACGGATATACCCTACTTAAAAGAATCTTGTCCCCGAGATTCGAGGTAGCTGAGGAAGGGGAGAAGAAATCGAGATAATACGTCGGTGCGAGAATCTTAATCCGACGCAATGAGATAATCTTCGAATGAGTGAAATCGGAATAAAATTATCAAAGGTGCGAGGAATCAAGAGGATCAAAGGATTCCAAGGTAGCCCAATTCCCTATTGCCGGATACACTAAGATACCCAGATTACAATCCGCACTGCGGCGGGGATTCACGCAACGAGTACTAGGAGCGGTTGGTTGCAATGCCTCCGCACGAAGTAGGCTACCAGCAGTAGGTACACGACGATGATCCGGATCGGTACTTCGCAGCAAGACTTCATGAGGGTCGCGGCTTGCCGAGCTTCCGTCGGCGGTTGGGCTGAGGAGTTTAGGTTGGATGGAGAGGTTGGATTGGTATTTTTGGTGGATGCGGCGAGGTGGGTGCGGCATAAGGCTGGAAAAAGGAGATGCTTTGGTGCGAGATTGACGGACGTGGTCCGGACGGGATGGCATGCGTGCGCTGCACAAAGAGTGGTGGTTCGGCTTGAGTGGGAGTAGAGTGCGGGCACCGATTTAGGAGTCTGTTCCCGACAAGGTGATGGAGGAGACATAGCTGCTACACCGGGTAGTGTAGGGGCCGGGGGATCGAGCTAGTGGCTTGGACACTTGTTGAGCTAGGGTGGTCGTTGTCGGAGGGCCACTCCGGCGGCGGGGGAAGCATGGTTGTTGTGGTGTGAGGAAGAAGGAGGGGCTTGAGGCTAGGGTTGCGGGGTTGGGTTGGGGAAGGGGTTGATAAGTTGGGTCGATAGGCGGTGACGGGCTCGGGCTGCCTACGAGGAAAGGCTTTGGGCTTCGTAGGGTGTGGGCCGTCGGTGGCTCTTTTTTCTTGAAGAGGTAGGTGGTATTTGGATATGTATCGATGGTACGTATTTAAGTAGGGGGTATACCCTACTTAAAAGGATTTTGGCTGGGGTTTGACACAGGGGTTTGAGTGGAAAGGATATTTTAGTAGGGTGATACCCTACTTAAGGACTCGACTAGGATATGCAAGGAGGGAAGTGGCTTTATTATAACAGAGTGCGGAACAATGCACTCGATATAAAGGTGTTATGTATTTAATTCGAGATGGGTGTCGTGGAGATGTGCCGACGAGCTCTAGCGCTTATGGTTGATATTGGCTAGCTCCGGGGACATCCATAAAGGCTTGGTCCTGGTAGAATATCTGGTCCAAGGCTCTATACGGGTCGGTGCTATTGGCAAGGCTATGAAGGATTCGGTCATTGATCTTGGCTGCCTGGTACGAGAGATTCGCCGGTGGGAAGAGCTGCCATTTTGGTTAGGACCGTGACAGCGGCTCTCAAACTCTTTTTTGCCTTCGTGGCACGAGTGTCAACCTTTTGAGCTGTTAGCTTAAAGCTTCACAGCGTGTTTCGGCTATCTCTTCACGCTGTGAGCGTGCTTCAAGGAGGGTGGCTTGCTGGTCGCAAAGTTCGTCCAGCGTATGAAGGTATTTGGTGGTGATAACAAGGGTTGGGTCTTGCCTCGTGGAGTCGAGCTCGGTGAGAGTCGCTGTTCGGGACTTCTATTGGGGTAGGCTTTTGTTGGAGAAGGGGAGATATCTCATGATCGAATGGACGAGACGGGATTCGTAAAGGTCGCGTAGGAGTTTCGAGCTTTACGGGACACTGCTTGGATGGTGTACGCGAAGTGATTTCCGACAGCGATCACACTAAAGGGTGGTATTGTGGGGAAGTCCGGGCTAGTGTCGATATGGACGGAGACGACACAACTTGAGTGAGCGGTTGTTTGGAATTCCTTGGCAATGTACCGGGGAGGAGTTTAATGCCTACGAGCATCATGGCGGTTCGGAGGAGGTGAGGGAAACTAGGTTCGTCTCGGCAATTGGTGACGATCCATGGGTTCTCTTCGAGGGAGGATGCTTGGGACTATGGCATTGGTGGAAGAGGGACTGGTCTTGTGGGAATCCATGGGTGTTTTGGGGATGTGACGGATGAAGTTTAGGGCTATGAGTTTTGATGGTTGGGTAGATGGGATACTGGTGGTTGAAGTCACTTTATAGGTGAGGATGACTTGAGTCTTGTGGGAGAAGGATCACGGGTCCTGTGGGTTAGGGCCTAAGGGATGTGAGGTGGGTGCTGGTTTGACTTACTCGCACGGTAATCGCAGCACTGTCACTTTGTTGCGACAATCTCTATAGTGGTTGACTCGTGGTTCGAGGGTTTGGTCGGTCTAGTGAGATGTGTTGGGCGATTTGACGACACACGGGTAGTGGAGTGACTAGGGAAAGAGATTTCGACTTTTGGTTCTTCTAGGGCAAGGAAGGGAAAGGATCCAAAGTTTGCTAGAAGTTTGAAGTGGATACGCGATACGAGAGTCCAAGTAGGGGTAGATATGCTTTTCTTAGTTAATAAGTGTGTGATTATTTGTTTGGAGATCGCAACTATTTTGCGACTCATTGTATTAGTGCTCTTTATTAGTCTAAACACACAACAGCACTCAATCAAAGATCCAAACGATCAAACATCAATTCACACACACATGGTTGGATTACACAATTAAGTGCACTAAACGGGATGCAACGAGGAGCTAAGCTACACTAGGGCGTCCGCAAGGTTTGGGCGGCAAGGGGAATCGACTAGCTGGTGATTACAACAAACATGGCTGCTGCGGCTACTACTACTGCTACAACAACAACAACAACAACAACAACAACAACAACTACTACTACTACTACTACTACTACTACTACTACTCCTCCTACTGTTGCTGTCACTACTGCTGCTGCTACTACTACTATCTTCGTACTAGTATCGCTTCTTTCTCACGGGGCCTTCTTGACTTAGTACCGGGTACGGTCGGCCTTCACTCGACGGTGTCCTCGAGTTTCCGAGCTAGCGAATGGTGCGGAGTCGGGAGTCCTTCCTCATCGGGAGCTGGTTGGGTCAAGGGAACCGAGTCGAAAGGTCCTTCGTCGAGCGGGCCTTGGGGCGACTCTTCTCTTCTTACTTCAACGAGATAGGGGCGACACAAATAGTCCTCGTCTCGCACTAACGGATTAGTTGACGGAAAATTGGTTTCTTCTATTCCGGATTTTTGGAACTTGGATTTGAGATGAATTCAAACACATTTTTGGAGTTTTGAAAATTTGGAGCAACAATCACAAAAAAATTAAAAGGAATTTTAAACAAGCAATCACTTCTCAAGGTACATTTTATTATGCATAAAATGTCGAATTTTCCTCTCTAGTTTAATTTATTCATGAGATTTTGTTTTCAAAAATTTGTGAATCGTATAATAAATCTTAAAATTTAAATTTAAGGCAAATTTTGAATTTGATTTAAGTTTTGAAATTTCGCGGTGTTACGAAGTGATGATAGAGAAATTGTGGATAAGAACAAAGGTACAAAGATAGGATAGAAGAGGAAGAAAAGTAATAGTGATCACGTCCCTCATGATGTGCAAGAAGGGGTTGATGAAAGAAAAGTGTCATCCCTTGTGATGTGGTACCTTCCGGTAATCGATCGCTTGAAGCGCCTTTTTTCCAACACTAGAGATGCTAAACCGATGACATGGCACGATGACGATGATGGGCGTAAGAAAGATGGGATGCTTCGTCACCCTACCGACGCTTGATAGTGGAAGAACTTCGACATTAACCATCGTAGCCTTAAGAATGCCACGAGGTACCCGATGGATGACATCACGGAGAATACACCTTGCACACTACACATGACGCTTGGAAAGAGAAGGGAAGACACTCGTCAAGGTAGCGAGAGGGCACCTGTGATCCCTAGACGTACATTTAACGATGTACAAATTCCCGAGAAGTGTGCTAGAGTCCAAATAATCAATAGGGTCCAAATAATCAAGGTTGAAGAAAATTATCTCGCTTGCGACCTTGATTCTCCGGATGAGGATGAGGGGATTGAGACACTTGAGGATGCTATTAATCGTATCATCCTTTGGCCTTCAACATAAGATTGTTATTCATACGAGTGTAGTCTTCACCTGCACCACGACCTCCTCCTACTCAAGAAGAAGAGGTTGATCGTGTGTGACATCCCTTCCGGGACACCCAGGAATCGGTACAGGGGGACACTCGACGAAACGAGTTACTACGAGTGCATCATTTCATACCAGCCGTAATATATACATCATGGAATAATACAACCAGGTTTTCGAAATACAAACATTGTTCAGCGGAAGCATAAACATTGATGAAGTTTAAAACACTACGAATCTTACAGTGGAACTTAGTCTTTGTACAACAAAATACTACTAAAACGTTTGTCGTGAGGTACCGAGCCCGACGTACACCACGGTCCTTCTCCTTCACGGCATCGGGATTCGTTCCCATTGGAGAGAACCTCCCTCGGGACACTGCTCCTCTTCCGGGAAACTACCGTATAAGTCGTGAAAGTACGACTCATGTCCTGAAAAATAACGAACAAACCCCGAGTATTCTAATACTCAGCAAGACCGACCCATCAGCGAGGCACGCTAAGGCCGACGCCTAGTATGCAAAGGCTTTCCGGCTGTTGGTTTGACTCTCTTGCGAAAACAGCACTAATGGTTGATCCTTACTTTCAATGTTTATCTCACATTAAGTTTATTAGAATCCATGTTTGCAGTCTACAACTATTGCAATCAAGTTGGCAAGAAAAGATAAGATTAGTCCAACATTTCTTTCATCTCTCATCCTCATCTTTCAGTTCATTAACTACGGTGTGACGAGCTAAACAAGCAGTACTCATTACTACGAGGGACAGCGATTCGAATCGATTTTCATACCAGCTGGCACAACCCGACTACACGACGTATACGCACCACACTGGTCGTATACGATAACTTTTCCCGCTAGCACCTGGCAGAAGACTAGCTGTTTTCAACTCCCTCGGGAATATGGCGACTCCACGACTTCCTTCGTGGCCGACCCATTTCTCTCCCGTAAGACTCACCTCTCACTAACAGCCTATGACATCCCATGTCACATAATAGCATATAAGCAAAGTCAAAACCTTAATTACAGGAATTGAGCACTAATTAGAGGAGTGAACGCATGAAATGATGAATTAGAATATTTGAAAATTTTAAAATTTAAATCTAGTTTAAACCCAACAATTTAAAACTCAATGATCCTCAACAAAAGTATGCAAATATTTTTGCAGATCCTTGTAGAGGAGATCAAAACATGATTTGAGGACATTTTGGTGTAATTTTTCTCATGGCACAATTCCCTAGAAAATTCAAACTATGTTTTAAAACAGCAGTTGTTGATGAATTTTTGTAAATTTTTGCAAGCACAATTCGAACTTTTGCCTATAACAAAAGTTGCTCATCATAATACACTGAACCCCCACAAATATTGGTTTGCAAAAATACCAAGCGAATTAATTTCTATGGGCAAAAACAGAATCAGTACTCGATGGCAAAATGGTAAATAAGTGGGAACTTCTTTGAATAGCAATGGCACGATGGCTAGGGCCACCGGCCGGAGGCCCTCGCCGTCGGCGCCCATGCCGGTTAGGCACCGCCCCGTCCTCGCACGCTGTGCCACCCCCACGCGTCGACCATCGTCGTCTCCCTTCGTTTGGAAGCCAACGCCCACGACCGTCGATGGCGAAAGCAAATTTTTGCCATGGCCGCCGCCCCTAGGTCTTCCCCGTGCGCCGCCCCTCTCCACTCGCAGCTCTCTCATTCATGCGCACGCGCTCCGCAGAGCCTTTCCGCAACTTCCACTTCGCTCCCCGGCCCTGCCTCTTCCTCTCGCTGACCACAATTTCCCAAGAACCAAAGTGAGCTTCCGGGTCCGCCATTCCTTCCGGCGAGCTCGATTGGCCGTGCTCGGGTAAGCTCATGCATTTTCCCGCCTCCGAAAGGTGCCCAAGGGTCTTGCTAATCTCCTTCTTGCTTCCCGAGTCGAGCCAAGCCCGGTCGGTGACGGATTTCCCCTTCTTTCCCACTCGCCGATCACCGGACCTCGTCACACCGTCGACGCCAGCCGCCTCCGGAGCCTCTCCGCCTGCACCCACCCCACGCCGCGCATCTGCACACGCAGGTGATGCCCTCGGCCACTCCTTCCGTGCTGTGGTGAGCACGAGCCACCACGCCGGAGTCCTCCTTTGCCGACGTCGCCGTCGCGTGGCATGCTCCGTTCTCTCTCACGCCTCGCCACCCCCACCATCGGATGCGCCGTCGAAAACCATGCGCAGGCGGCCAGGCCTGGCCCGTGCGAAGCCCTCTAGCCCGTCGCCGGCGAGCAGCGCCGCCGTCTCCGACGAGCTCCCCTGCGCGCCCAACACTTAGAAAATTTTTGAATCGCGCTGGCCTGTGAAAAATCCGTGAACTTCAAGCATTTTAAAAATTGCACAACTTTATCACTAGATCTCGGATTTGAACAATTCAAGATGTTCCGGAAAGTTTAAAACTTGTTTTTTAAAATGCATCAAATGAATACATATGTTTATATGGTAAAAATGAAAGTTTGAGCAACCTTAAGTTTCTATCACGGCCACGAAGCTTAATTGGATTGCATTTTAGAAATTGCGTAACTTTCATATCGTAGATCCAAAGTACTCGGCCAAGCACTTGTTTGAAAGTATAGAATGTGTACTTTGCCATGGTAGCATAGCCCAAGTACTTTCTGTGAGGAAAATAAAAGATCCGAGTACTTTAAAATGCTAATCCGTTAAGGGCCCGTGACAACTTTGCATTTTACAAATTCCATAACTTTCGCCACACAAATCCAAATGATGGAAATGAATATTCGTTCCACTCCTTGTAGAATGTACTTTACATGACCCTGCTTGGTTCACCCAAGTTCCATAGGAAAAATTCAAATTTTAAGCTCCTTAATTAGGCCTCACGGTAAGGCTGAAACCGACTTGAATAAAGGCAAATTTGTAAAACAAACTTAATCAAAATTTGAACATACTCTTTCATTGGGCATGAATCATCATAGCACACATGTTTCTGGTGCATTTGAGCATGTCATGATAAATTTTAACATTTTCTTAAGTACACTATTTTTGCATTGTAGTTGCATCATAGGAAAGGCTTATGAAAGTTCATAATTGCTTTTGGTGCTCAATCATAAGAAAAGTTATGTTGCATCATGGGGATTTTATTTAGAAGTGTTTTATTGCTTAATTTCTGTCTATAACTTGCTATGCAAAAATATGCATAGAATGACATATAGCCATATTGTAATATTTAACTCATATGCAAGTGCTCTCAATATTGCCTCTAGGTTATTATGCACACACTTAATAAAAAAAATGTTAACATAACCATACCAATATTGTACATAATTATCACGGGTATTCAAAAATAGGAATTTTAGTGATGTTACCATAATTTTTAGTAAAGGTTACATAGCCCTACAAATTCAGTAAAAAGCAGAAAACAGATTCTGGTGTAGGATTTTTATTAATTTTTGTAGGCCGAATCTCAAGAAAAGTTCTATATAAAAGTTGTCCCAAATTTCATTCTACACCACCACAAAAATTGGCAGCCCCAAAAAAAATCTCGTTGATTTTCTCTTGACTGCAACAGTACCAGTGGCAGAATTTTCAACTTTGTGGGACCCACCGTTTCTCTCTTATCCCTTTGTTTCCTTCTCCCCTAAGCCTCCCACCGGTTGTACAGCCCAGGGTCTTCACCTGGACGTCATGGGATCCTCCCACTCTTCTCTATGGTCAAGAGCACAAGTCAAGGTCATTCTCCTCCTTTCTCTTCCACAAAACCAACCACCATTGCCAAGCTCAAGAAATCAGCCTCACCTTTGCCTAACCTTTTTCCCCAGCAGCACAAACTCCACTTAAGGTCTTTAGCAGCTGTACAGGGGAGCCCTAAACCTTCCCCAAGCATCCTCTTCATCCCTCCCACGATGAGCTGCCAGGAATCGAAGTTCTTCTCCAACACCGGTCAAGCAACCCACGATCGGTTCTTCATGAGATTCTTCTCCACGGTCAGTTCTAACCCGAATTCTCATAGAGGCCATTTAAGTCATGGACCATACCATTGAATCACCGAGATTTCCAAAAACCTAGGTGTTCTGGCCGCCATCCCTCTCTCTGTTCTTGGTTACTGTTCACATAAGATTTTCAGAAAACAGGAAAAATTGTTACAAGCTTGCAAAAATCATATCTTCTGAAATAAAAATGAGAAAAATGCAAACTAAAATGTTTTGGAATACTTCGAACATGAACTTTGAAATGGTAAAATGTTTCACCTATGTTTCTGTGTAAGAAAATAAAGTTTTATGCAAAGAGAAATGGCATCTTGTTAAGCTTTTAAAACCCATATTTAAATCTTGAAGAATGTAAAATTTATGAAAATTGACATGAGCACTTTACATAGCATATTGGACCCTCTGGTACATGGCTTTTGTACATTCATACATGTTTTCATCACATTTATCATTATATGCTTAGATAGCACATATGTGCCTATAAAGGTTTAATTAGGAAAAATGCAAACAAAAATATCATAATATTTGTTTCCGGTGCCTATCATGAGCAAATAATGTTCTACCATAGAATTCACGTTTAGGAATGTTAAGTCATAATAATTGCCTCATGTATTGCCATATACCATTATGTGCATAATTCACGTTAAGCTTTGCACTTCATGCATAATCATCATCTACCATGCCCTCTTTCATGTACATGGCAGCAAGGTAGTTCATTTAGGTTTGTCTTCAATACATCATATGCCATGCTCATGTTGCCATATAGTACACTAGCTAAGTCTTATACAAATTACTTGCCATAATCATGTTTCATTTTCAACCTAGAGCACGTGCCTTTATGATACACAGTCAATGTTTCTTTTAATTAGAAGTTTATCCCATTGACATGTAATTATGGTTTATCATCCATATGCAAGCATCATATTTCATACATAAGCATGTTCATTTCATGAACACATTGTCATTTTAAATCATTATTGAGAAAGTTCCATGAACTAAATATTTGTGTATGCATCCATACTTACATCATGCATTGCATACATATAGGGACCCCGACCGGAGAAAGAGATCACGAAGAGGATCCCGCTGAATTGAACTTGATTGAGAGTGCTAACTTGGAGCAAAGCCAAGGAAAGCCCCGGTGCATAATCCCACTTGTTTAGTTTTTGGTTTAAATTCACATCTGTCTATGTTTATGTATTGTGCACTTACGTTTAGGAGTTGATCCTAACCCTAGTTGCATTATGATCCCTATTGCCCATGGTCTTTGGATAGGTATAATCCTTTTTCGATAGAATGGCTATGCTTAAATGAGTCACTGGTAGCAACACCGAGTGGTTTGGAGACCTCTCGGTTTAGGTTTCAAATATTGTTACCTCTCACATGAAATTAATTGGAGACCGTACGGGAAAGAGCATGTGTAGGATGCGGTGACAAGGTTGGCCCTTGTGCGCCATAGCCCCGTATGTGTCGGTTAAGGACCGTTCGTTGTGACTCCGCGAGCAAGTATTGAGTTATGTACCAAATGCATACCTTCGTATGGGAGTTGGTAAACTGATGTAACTTGAGAGCCGTAGTGTTGGACGGTAACTCCACCCTTTGTGCAAAGTGTTGGTCACGGTGGATGCACGGGTTTGTGAGTAGACGGAGGGTGTGTTATTACCCTTGGACCCGACGCTACTGTGGTTGCATGTGGAATGCACACTCGGAGGGCGGACCCGGCTCATATCTATGGTGATCTTGTGAAAGGTGGTCATACGTGTTCTTAAATGATGCGTATGTCGTGCATTTGGGTTTCCCCTACAGGGTGTAAATTGATATATATCGCCGTCCCTCGCGGTGATGAGTACCACTTGTCTCGAGCAGATCGCATCGTAGTAATGACATGGAATATGATGATGAACTTGCTGCTTTTGAAGTATTAAATTCATGTATTGCAACCATGTTTGTTAGTCTTGCTCACTAAATTTATAATTATGTCACAACCCTCTTAATATGGCTAAAACATGAAATTTTAGACATAGCATAGGTGCTGTTTTTGGCTATTTCCATCAAGCCCGGTCAGCGTCCTGCATACTAGGAGTCGGTTTTAGAAACCATTTTTGTCGGGTAAGACTTGCGGAGTATATTAGATACTCGGGGCTTTGTTGTTAACATTTTTGTGCAGGTGAGATTGTCGAGAATAATGGGCACATCTACGGGCTGATGTGTCACATTTTAGGCAACTATCGTCGAGATTATCTTTACGCTTCCGCTCATTGTATATTAATGTATTGAAATCTGAATTTTGAACTCTATGTATAATAATAACTTTAACTTCAGATGTAAAATATGTCACTCATGTAACATAAATATGTATATGGAAATGGTGGATGTATCATTAAAGTATGTGCAATGAACGTTCGCTTTGTCGAATGTCTCCCGATACGGTCCTGTGCGACTATCCCTATTGCAAAAGAGAGTTGGCTACGCTACATCTCCGGGACGGTAGGGTACATCACCTTGCTGGGGCCATGACACCAGCATATAGTACGGTACGTTCAAACTTGTTCAACTAAGCCGACAACGGTACGGTCCTTGACCGACTCGGACGGGGCTACCACCTTGCAAGACCTCACTCTGTCTTGCCCTTTCTCCTACATGGCTCGTCCGGTCTCAAATTCATTAACACTCTCCTCAATTTAACGTCAACAACATCAAACACTTAAAGCCTTCATGCTTTAAGATTCCTAAAACATCTACCGTTGCGACTATCAATTAAGCCTAGCTTCTATTGAGCTACCTGTACCAAGTATAGAAAAAATAACAAGGAACCTATCTCATGCATCTAGGGTGTCAACCATTCCCTATTACCTAATGCACAATCATAACTTAACTATTGTGATAAAAGAAAATATTTTAAAACATAGGTAGGATACACCGGGGCTTGCCTTGATTCACGTCGGCGTTAGTTTCCTCGGTGTTCGGGTCGACTTCGATGTTCCCGTCTCTCGCCTGGACCTCGGACGGAACCTCGATCACGTCACGACCTAGGTCGACCAACAATACGTCGCGAATCACAACCATGCGTGCATGAATGTACATGATATGATGTGCAATGATTTTTATCGACATGTTCATTAATTAACATGTTCATTAATTAACAATTAATAATTCATTAATGATATGCAATAATACATAAAGTAGTAAATTAAGATCATATAAAGTGAGGGTGTTTATGTTTAATTTTGGAAAACATTTTTCATAATTACTTTCGTCTACAGTATCTCCTTCATTTAAATAAATTCTTTTATTAAATTAAATATTTAATTAGCATAATACAATAACTTCTATTAATCAAAGAATGTAATTAATTAATACTTATGAAATTAAAATACTCAAAATAGATATTTTATTTCATAATTAGATAGAGAATATTTTTCTCGAGTCTAACAAAATTAGTTTCACATTTTTCCGATTTTTATTTAATTTTCTACGAATTTTCAACATTTAGAAAAGCTTCAGTGCCACACGCCGGGCCACGTGAGTTGGCCGCAGGGAATCCCCACGTGGCCACACGCGATCCCGCGCGTGTGGCCCGCAGTGTGGCGCCACCGCGACGGCCGAGAGACGGCACATGCGCAACAACGACATAGTCTCGCTATCCCTTGAAGATGGCTGGAGAGTAGTGCTCACCGTGGGTGGTGCGGCGGCGGTGATGAAGCTCCGGGACAAACGGCCAATTCTTGCCGGACCTGAGGAGGGAACGTGAGGGTGAGTTGCCGGGAATGAAGAGCATCCAGTTGCGCATCAACCGAGAGAAAGAAAGAATAAGAACGGCTCACCACAGCTCACCAATTCGGAGATGCGGCGGAGGATCAACGGTGAGGTCGTCCGGAAAGAACTTCGTCGATCACGGAACTAGAGCGCCTCAACTCGATTGGGTGGCGTCGAGACCTTCGGATGGAGATGGTGGAGCGGTTTGCGGTTGGGAGGTGGATGGGGAGCAGCCGGGACGGCTTGCCGTCGTGGAGAACAGAGGTGGCGGTAATGGCGGTGAGAAGAAAGAGAAATGAGAGAGAGATAGAGCTGCGGCCTGGGGGGGTTCTTATCCCGGCCGGGAAGCGAGTGAAGCGGGCAAGCAGCCTTGCTACGTGGCCTACGCGGGCGCGGGACGCGCGGCCGGCCGACGGCGGCGAGCGGCGCCGAGAGCGAGCGCGGAGAGAGAGAGAAGAGAATGACGACCGGGCCCCGTCTCGCACTCGTTGCAAAAACACCCTCTAGCTTTCTCTTAATTGAAAAGCTACTTTCCCGAGCTCAGAAAATTTTGTAAAAATTCAGGGTTGCTAATGAAATTATTTTAAACACTTTTCCTTTTAAGTCCAGGTTCAAAATCCAAATATTTTTTCGGATTAAAAATTCATGTTTAAATTAAAAAGGAAAGCTTTAATTATTTCTTGTAGATATTTTTACAAAGCAAAATAATTTCAGAGCAATTTCATAATTCTTTTATTGTTATGTTTTATCGGTAGAAAATGGTAACACCATAATTTACTTTTATTTAAATTCTTTTTAAGAACTTAATTTAACTTAGTTAAATTTATACTTTATGTGCATTTCTTAACTCAAACTTTAATAGTTTCACAAATGCAACGACATGATGAATGATGATATGAGATGCACTTTTATTATTAGGATTGTTACATCGTGGTATCTCTTTTGAGCCACAACCTTCACCTCGGCCTTCTTTGACGCACGAGGACCAGATCGCTCTCGAACATGGCTTCTCCACTCCGCCTCGCCCGATAGTTGAGAAAGAGACTTCTCTCCTTCGAACACTATCCACCTCAGCTCCAGCGGCACCACATGACAAAGGGGCTAGGGTGATTTGAAGTTCGTGCAATCTACCTAATAACAGTGAACCTTTGATCCAACTTGTTCCACCTCTCGCCTCCGAGAAAGCGGTTATCTAGCTCGAAAATAAGTAAGTACACTTTGTAGTACTCTTTATAATAATTCACGGCTATAGTTATTGATATATTAACGACTTGCAATGCAATTGAAACATAGCATAAAGGCATGGTCTCATCATACAAGCGTTAGAATAAGGAACTGATCCCACATGTTCCTGTTTTGCCCCCTGGTATTTTTTAAGGAGGTTGGGATCT
Organism: Chloris gayana; assembly: GCA_031894775.1. Taxonomy (NCBI): domain Eukaryota; kingdom Viridiplantae; phylum Streptophyta; class Magnoliopsida; order Poales; family Poaceae; genus Chloris; species Chloris gayana. The sequence continues at coordinate 587,287 of JAUNZO010001285.1, forward strand.
TACACAGGACAATTTCCCGACCTATAAGCATGGCATGTCACTCCTGTCGTGAGATGTTTTGAAAAAGAAGTCATGGATATTTAAGTATTTTCATCCTTTGTTACTTAACTGCGTGTAGCTAAGTTGTTCAAATGATCTCAAGCAAAGGTCCCTGGAGAGATTTTTGGACAAGCAGATTTGATTTACATGTGCCACTTGAGGATATTCATGCCCTGTATCGTCTTCACCGAATGGATGCCACCCTCATTACTCGTCTGGTGTCCGTAAGTCCTTGATTATTTATATGCAAGTAAATGACTCATGAATATATCCGACTATCTTTTTCATTGCTCATAATGTGTCATCACTCTAGTGCCTCAAAGGAAGTCGACTATCTAAACACAACCACCATTAGCGAAAGCTCGATGAATCCTAATATTACTGATAAGCATCCCCTATTGGTCGGAAGGTTAACCAAGAACGCAGATAAACAAGTACATATCCAAGTGGTTAAGGATGCAAGGAGTTGTATAACAACCTACATCGAGAGAGACATGTAGGATGTATTATGCCTCCATACAACTTTGTGTAACCTTTCTTGTGCAAATAATTATTTCACTTAGATAATGGCACAATTACATATTTTATAGCGACTATTGGATTTCTTTCTTGATACATCCGAAACTAACGAGAGTTCGGGTGTTTGACTCTTTAGATTATATTCCAAAGAGGTATCAGAATTTTGTGGACATCCTTGAATAGGTAATTCAAATATTCAATGAATTTTCATTTTTTATAGATTTTGCTTGTTGTTTATTTTCTTTTTTTGTATTAGTGCCTATAAATTCTACATCAACCTTTGTGGTCAACCTAATCCTAAACGGAAGGACGTACTTATTTACCGGTGACCCTTGGTCTTCTTTTATAGTCATGGGAAACCACAACTTTACACGACCATCCTACCCGTAGCCGAATGCCCTTGGAACTACCGAGAGGCGGTATTACGAACAATCTTATGTCCACGCAGGAATGGCGGCTTAGCTGTCACCGGGATGGAGGGCACTATGGAGAGACGCTTCGCTTGGAGGTCATCTTGGGGAATGACCGTCATCTTTGCCTTCGGCTGCTCGCTAGCTTCGCACCGCATCGGCCGACGCTGGTGCTTCACACTAGCTCCTGGTCGCTGCAATGCTGGGATGCCTGCACATCTCATCTAAACTAATGTCGACATTGGTGTTAGTAAATTAACGAAGAGCAAAGGATTTAGGCCTACCAAGCGAGGTGGAGGACCACGGAGCGGAGGCATGCACACCGCGTGAAGCGAACTCCGGGCTAGACCCCCAACAATAGCCCCTCGAGGGACGAGCTCACTTCGCATGCGAATCGAGGGACGAGCTCACTTCTCCGGTGCGCATGAGCGAATGAGAGGGAAAATGCCACTCCCCGTGGTCGAAGCCAGGCTTGCCTTCTTCGCTTGCCGGTAAATCTCTATGTTGTCATCGTGGGCCTTGTTTTGCTGTATTGGGTGCTTTACGTCGGCGCCACCTTGGGGCTCGCGTTGCGGTGTTGGCGGTGATGCTGTTGGTTGCTCTCCGCGCTTCTTAGGTTTTACTACTGTCTATAAAAGCCTGCTAGTGGTGAAAATTTTTCCACCCCCTTGCGAATGTTAGCTTTAACCTAGCTTTCTCGTGAGCTCTTTACGCCCTCGCGCTTTCGCCCGCTTCGCTTGGCTTTTTTATACTTGTCTTTCCTTCTGGCTCCTCAGGTTATCTATGCTGCTTTTTAACTCTTACTTCGCGTTTTTCATGGGCTGCTTTTCATTTGCCGATACTTCATAGCTCTCTATTTTTTGATGGCTCGTATCTAGAGGACCGCTCGACCGATTGTCAATTTTGTTCTTGCGCAACCTGCGCTGGATTCCGGCATTCAGGGCCAGCTTCGCATTTCTGATTTGCCTGCGGAAGTCGCTCATATCAAGAACCACTCTGCTGAACTAGTGGGCGCCGGCAAAGCTAATGTCCGTTCTAGCGACTTCGAGTCTCATGAAGCCCGGGACGAGGGTGACTGCGAAGATGAGTATATTGACATTGAGGGCTCAGGCAAAGAACCCGTTGTTGGAGTGAGCGGTGCTGGTCCCGCTCTGTAGCTTGTCGTTTGGCAGATTTAGTGAACAATTACGGGCTGTCTAAAACCAAAAAGGTGTCGAATCCACGCACGTTTGCCATCAAGCCCTCAACCATGACTGAAGAGGATGCAGAGATGTTGGTCGAGCGGAAGCTTATCTCGGGATACCGGCTACCTAGTGGGGACACAGACTTCCGTTGTGACGCAGACGAGGCTGTTGGCTTTCTCGACTATTTTTCCATAGGCCTCATGGTCCCGTGCCACGACTTCGTCCACTGTCTTGGAGTGCTATTGGGTTCAGTTGCACGAACTCACTCCGACCGCTTTTGCACACCACAGCAAGTTTGTTTGGGCAATGGTTAGCTATAGGAGCTCTCCTGACATTGAGGTTTTTACCCGCCACTTCGCCTTGCACTATCAACCTAGGCGCCGGATGGCGTCGAACACAACTATAATTATGGGTTGTACAGCTTCAGACCACGCTGTGGTGAGAACTGCAACATTATGCACTGCAACAAGAACAAGTGGAGCCATGGGTGGGTAGCGAACCGGTTTTACTACAAGGTTCCAAGTGTCGAAGTTACTATGAACAATGAATCGAAGATGGTTTACCCACTGGTTTTGCGGCTTGTCGACCCGGACCCAGTCACTCACCCAGAATTCAGCAGGCGAGGCAGTAAGGTGAACGAGAGAGTATTGTGATGCCTACTTTTACTCGAGCAGTCACGATCTCATTGAGGCTGCGCTGCCAACATCTAGCCACTGTCCAAGGACTTTGCGATCCCGCGGAGCAAGCTGCTTAACGTTACTTTTGACGTCAAAGGGATCTCGGCAGGGGCGATGCCAGGACACAAGCTCATCGGGGTCAGCAGGCTTCGGCGACGGGTCAGCAAGATGAATGAGTGGCACTAAACAGTGTTTTGTACTATTTTTTTGAAAATCATTGGGGTCGGCCGATCCCGATACCTCCATGTAGCTTCGCCCCTGGATCTCGGCCCGATTCTTTATCCTTCTGTGGATTTGGCGGTCAGGAGAAAAAGCGGGAGGAAGATCGAGTGGTCCGTCCGTCGTGTCCAAGAAAATGGCGAGTACTACTGCGAGAGTTACTCTTTCGCCAAGCACAAGCAGGTTCTCGAAAGGACGCCCTTTGCGAGACCTTCGCGCGGGCTCCGCGTGCAAATCTCATTTGGGGGCAAAGGTGGTGGGCGGTGGTTCCTCTGGGACTGTTGCTGCTCCTGGTAAAGCGTGCTGTTTCTTTTTTCTTTGCTTCGTTTCTTCGTCTCACCATGTTTGACACTTCAAATTAATTTACTCCTTTGACAGTTGTGGTTCCGTGTCTGGCATCTGTCGCCGTGCCGGGGAAATACGATAATTCGCCCGATCGTCCGCGCGAGGTTTCTCTGTTGGATTTGTCAGACGACGCACTTGTGGCTGAGCTCCAGCTTTGCCTCTAGCGAAGCGAGGGCGTGGCTGGAGTCCTCGCTGATCGCAAGCCGCACTCGACCGAGCTTGCCAGAGACCTTGCTGCCCTCGAGAAGGTAAACGCCCGTCTCCAGGCGAAATGAAATGCCTCAAGGATTCTGCGGCGAAGGACAAGAAGGTCATCGAGGCTTCTTGGGGGAGCTTGCCGTTGCGCCTGAGGAACTGAAGGCTTTGAGAGCGGAGGAACCCTATGGCGTCCACCATCATCCACTCATCACCACAGTCCACAACCAGGACAATGACAGGGGCAACTGTTGCAATGTGGGATTTCCTTGTTTGGCTTCTCCTGGTTAGTTGTTTGTACCATAATTGCATCTATTTGTTGGATATAATAGAATAGTGGTTCATGAGACTCATGTTATGAAATCTGAACCGTTTCCTGTGACTTTTTCACTAAGCTTGAAGATAATTGTAGCCACAAAGGAGTACTGCTCAATTGCTAACTGCATTGCAGCCCTAGCACGAGCTGCTTCTATGTTTGCTAGTATATTAAGAGCTTCAGAGCACATATATAATAGTGTCTTGACAAATCACATGCTAAAGTAAACAAGAAAATGCTAAGCAAAAGAGAACCGGTGATGAGTACAACTGAGTTAACAATTCATTATGTCCGCAATCTATCAAATAATGCATCATGAAAAACATTCTAGTGTCAGGACTTAACAAAAAATGAATGAAATGGGTCAAGCACTTGGACAGATAATATGTGCTACAGCAGTCTGATCATGAATAGGGCTTCTGGAAAGTAAACCAAAGAACAGCTCCTTACAGAATAACTGAAATAATCTCTATGTAACATAGTGTGATTGTTGTTAGGGGACAAGATTTGTCCCTGACAGTTTGAGAAGAATTTAAGTCTGACAACGCAATTTAAATCTGCTGCCACTTAAAACTACAGGTTCCTTCAAAACTAGTGGAGTCCTGATTCCTGACTATCAAATTCTTAAGAGACCTAACTTTCTTAAGAGTCCTGATTCCTGACTATCCAGAATTCAGATTTCCGATATTGCAGGTGTTCTGACCAAACAAAAGATAGAAATGCACCAACCCGTGGTCACTTCATGTTCCCTTATCACCTTTGGTTTCCTGATGTGCACCTGCCTGCCTCAGTTTGATGTTCATCACCCTGCCTGTTTCAATGTTTAGTGTTGGGAGTGTTGGGGATGATAGCACGTGGGTCAAACAAATGAAAATGAGCATACTGGAAAGTGCCATTAGTGAAGCCTGAAGTGCTATCCATCTTCAAAAGAGAAGTTCCAAATATTTATTCAATTTGTTTGAAACACATATTCTAGCTTCAATAAAAAATTTCCATTTTCAAGGATGAAAGGTTCCAACATAACTTGTTCCAACAATGTCGCCCAAAGATTTACTATAACAGTATTTCTAACATGTCAACACCCACAGAACTCTAAGGTAATTTACTACTCGAAAAAACCTTCTGGTTCAAACAGAGGGATACAACAGAACCAATGAACCAGAAAAACACTCCAAGATAGTTTCCAAATCGCTACTCCTTTGTTTATCTTAAAGCACCAATACAACAATAGTGTGCGCTTAAAATTCCTCTATTGTTCTCTCAACCAAAAAAATTATTCCCAAGCATCTGCACCATATTAAGAAAGGGATGGTGTGATCCAAATTGGAGGCGGCCAATTGAGCCATGGATGAGAAGATTGCACATCTCCTAGGCTCTCTAGTGTCTCTGTTACTAAGTTCCAAATACCCACATCACGACAACCATACATGTTGCCACATATTTCCTCCCAGTTGTCATCTGCCAGATATGCACAATTCGGCTTCAACATTGGAAAATCCTTTGTCGAAACCAGCATGGTCGAATTGAAACCAAGAAAAAGAGTGTGGTCTTGCAAATCTGAGCAGCTCATCTTAACTAGCTTTTTATCAGGAACATCAACCTTGTAGATCTCAATTCCATTTGTGTACGAGTCTAAGTACTGATCAATGACCTCTTCTGAATCCTCAGGGGGACTTGTTCAGGAGTATCTAGCCAGCGCTCTTCCCTATATCTACGCATTTGCAATATATCACCCCATGGGGCCAAGACAATGGATTTAGTAGCATTCTCCATCTGCGGAACTCCTGGTATAATCTTCTTTACCACACGCGAAGGGCCGTTGAGATCGAACACAAACATGGAATCATCTCCAAACAAAACATAGAATACACCGTCCTTCTTGCTGTAGGCTGCTGCTCGGCACCCGATATTCGGAAACAAATCATTTGATTCCTTCCTGGCAATTCGAGTCCAGGTGTCATCCCCAACACGAGCATAGGACATCTCCCCGTAGTGCTTGTGCAGGAGCAGGACGATGCATTGGGCACCGGCAGAAGGGCTGCAGGAGAGGTACACCCGGTGGTAGAGGTAAAGCCGCAGCTCGAGCCGGGTGTAGATGTCCCGGGCACCCGGTGCCATCACGTCATCACGGAGGTTGTACGCAGGGCGGCCCTGATCGTTGCAGCAGTTCTCGACGTGGTAGAGCCCCGTCACTGGCGGGAGGTTCACCTGCGCGCCGGTGAGCGGATTGAGCGCCTGCAGGTTGGACTCCTCGTCGGCGGCGACGATCCATCCGTGGCCCGAACCGAACACGTAGCGGCTGCGGAACGCAGGCCCCGGCAGGCGGACCTTGAAGGTCACGCCGGCGGAGGGACTGTACAAGGTGGCAGTGTCGGCGTCATCGCCGGCACATGAGTAGAGCAGACACGGGGACGCGTCTTTGATTGGGATGCGGACGCTGCGGACGGCGGAATAGGCGGCGTACCACGATGTGCAGACGGCCCCCGCGTGGAACATATCTGGGATATCCAGCAAGCGCATCACGATCGCCATCAGATCTTCAGGGAGGCCTGACCAATCCGGGAAGATGGCCGCCTCCATGGGCGGCGGCGGCGGCGGCATTGATTTGGGGAAAACCTAGTATGCGAGCAGAGGGGAATTGGGGAATTTTGGTGCTGGTGAAATCTCACATCGCCGGTGGAGATTATGTAACGCCTGATTGCAGTGGGAACAGAGTCGGATTCGGTGATGAGCCCACCGGTGGGAGACATCTCGGCCTGGGCCAGATTGCTGCAAGCTGGCCCGGCTCCGAAATAGAGTGGCACAGCCATAAATTTTTAAAAACAGAGCCGAGCAGAGGAGAGCTCCCCTGTTTCGCGAGCAGGGCTCTCTACGCTCTAGAAATTTCAGCTTTTCTCTGCCGCCGCCGTCGCTGTGGAAGCGGCGAAGGACGACGGAACACGCAACGACTGGTCCTCCACCGCCGCGGCCGACGCGCTGTGGAAGCGGGGAATGATGCGATGCTCTCCGGCGTCGTCCGTGCGTCCTGGAGACCCACGGCGCGCTCGAGTTCATGTCCGCCGGGCCCGCCTGCAAGCATCGTGCTGCTTCTGCACATGCCGCCGGCGAGGTCTCCATTGCCAGGCTCGGCCACCGGCGCCACGCTCCAGATCCCCTTCTTGCGGGCCCCGCTCGCGCGCCGCCCCATCCTCCGCTCGCCGCTCCAGCCACGGCTGTCTGGTCACCGCTGAGGTCCGAGGAGGCCTCCAACCTGCTCCTTCTCAACCCCGTGAAGGGCGCCGAGGTCGCGCTCCCCATGTACAACGTCTTCGAGAACACCCGGGCGTTCGATTTCTCGACGGCAGTTCGAGGTCGGCACGGAGCCGACCGACCTGGAGCCTCGCCGCGCGCACGAGTTCATGTACGACCGGGTGGTGCTCTCAGCCAGCGCCTCCGCCGGGCGCGCCTGCATCATGCTCATCCTGCACATGCTGTAGGGCAAGCTGATGTGGACATGGCTCGCGCCGGGCGAGGACACTGGGCTCCGGTGGAGATACTGCTACTGTTAACAATGCCGTCGATGGCTTGTTCTACCTTCTCCGGTTCAACGGCACTATGTGTAGCTTAGACCTGAACAGTCCCTCACAGTCTCACCGGTCCCAAATCTGTAGATCCATACAATTACCTTGTGCAGACACCTTGCAAATCTGGAGGTTAAGGAAGCATGTCGACTCAATGACTCCGGTGCAAAATCCTCTTTTGGAGCTCAAAACGACTCTTTATCTGCAGATGTACAAGGTTGATCTCAAGTACCAGAGGATGGAGGTGATCAAGAGCTTGCCGGAGCCGGACCACGCATTATTCCTCGGGTTCAATGCTGCAATGTGCCTTCCGGTTGAGGATTTCCTTGGATTGAGGTCAAATTGTGCTTACATAAGAATAATGCTATCGGAATTGTGTACTCCTCTATTCTGAAATTGATGACGTTTCAGACAACCATAATGCTAGTTCATTTGTTCTGTCCAAAATGGCAATATTTCTACAACGGATAGAGTATTTTCTTCTAATGTCTGATCATCAGTCTACTAAAATAATGTACGTCATTACTGCTTTCGTCGTTGATTTTACATATCTCTTAATTTTGTTTATCACAGCCTAGAGCTTATTTGCCCTCTTCGCAGCTTGGGATGCTAGCTATTACTGGGATCTAGATCAGTTCTATTCTTCCCTCTTCTTTAATAAATTATTTATTGATGAATTGGTATGTGCCATGCTCATTGCAAGATTAAGTCAAACTGCTTGATAATGTTATATATCCGATATTTGAAGCTTTATACAGATTATATTGAAGATAATAAAAAATTAGTATTTTCCCTATTAATGGATGGTTTCTTCAGAATATCACATTATTATGCATGCTGCTCAACACATATAATGAGAAGCGCCTAGCTTCATATGCCTTTGTTACTGCACCTAGGTATTTAAAGCCAACATAGGTTACTCGGTCCTTACAACATGTGATCGTCTACAAACTTAATTAACTCATCACTTTGACATCTTTGTAAGCAAAAATCTTTACAGGCCAGATGTTGGACAGTTTGCTTCTCTTGCAGTTTTAGATTAACTTAGAAGCATTTTTTTTGGTCTAGGACAAACAAATTCTGGATACTCGCGGCTAGCTTTAATGTTTGGTCGCAGCACATGAGGAACATCTATCAACTCTTTAATTGATCTGAAAACTGTATCCCTTTCTCACTACTTCTTTTGATGGAGATAATGTTTCTTTCAATTTTTCTAATGTCAAGGTAGCATTTGCCGAAGCTGTGGAAGTTAATTTACACATATAGGAGCTGGTAGTTTTTGTCTGAATGTTTTGAGTGCTAACTGAAAACGCTGACTTATGTCCAGATTGCTTTGGCACTCTAAACTTGTTGAGCTTGATTGAAATTTGAAATTTATAAGTGACTTCACGTTTCCTAACATGCTTCACAAAATCAACAACATGGATCGTAAATGACTTGACGTTTCCATAAAGTCATGCTTATCTGCAGTTAGAATCTCAGTTCACAGCACTATCTATGTGAAGAACTTATATTTATTTTCATAGAGATTTCCTGTTTGCACTTACATTGAAATTGGAGTACTAATAACTGAATAGCTTGCATATGTTACAGGGGGATAAAGTCCAACCAATTAGTGCAAAAAATTTGAGGATCTCTATGTAGATTTAAAAAGTTCTGTTGGTACATGGTAACTGATACTGTTAAAAATGGTAGTCAAAGGTGAAATCAGGAAGTAAAAATAAATAAATAAATAACCATTGCATGCAAGAGTTTGATTATTTGGTTGAAATTGAGAAGACTCAAATCTAGGCAAATACCGAGGGGGAGAGAAGTATTGATTTTTTAGTGGCTTTGAGTCTTTGGTGTTCAGTGCTTTTGCCCCCTGATTCTTTGGGCAAGGAAACAAAGTCAGCAGTGATGGTTCCTTCAAGCTAGTTAACAGGGTGTCAGGTTAGGCAAGTAATTTATGATAATCATATTCTGAAGCAGCCAGCGAACTTTGCTATTCTTTCGTAAATCTCAGGATCAAGCTGTAGCCCTGCATGTTGTGGTATTGGAATTGTGGATGTTGTAGATGCTGTCAGACTGTTGAGGTTCTCCGTTTTGAGGTCAATATGTTTGTCAAGTAGATGTTTTTTCATTTGGGCAAGATCACACATATAAATATTGGCTCCTGTTCTCTCTTATTAGCGGATCTCAACCATTCTGGAATGGCTGGAGAAAAATTGGGAGACTATTATTTGTTTTCACATGAGAAAGGTAATTGAATTAGAAATGAATTTTGAGTGTCGATGGTAGTGGTATGGGTCTGGATAGTAGGGTTGGAGAACTGTTGTTGGCTGGTCTCGGTCTTATTAGCCTCGGTTGACCAGAGGTGGTATAATTAGCTTGGTTTTGAGTTGGGTTAATTAAATTGAAGGTGCGTATATATAGAACTAAATTATTTGGAATATTATTTTGCATATGGCCTCCAGTGTTTTGCTATTTGATGCAATGTGCCAATCTTTTTTTTTTTTGACACCGCAATGTGCCAATCTTAAGGGCCCAAGTTGTGAATAGCAGTGACCAAAGTTTTCCTCAAAAACAGAACTTCCTTTGCTTAGATCAGTTTTATTACCAAAAAAAGAAACCACTCTCTACCAACCTCCAAGAACAACTAAATTGCGTCCTTAGGTTTTGCATTATAATTTTTGTATCGAAAAGCTTTTGAATGGAAAATATATTATGACTCCTGTCCTGTTCCAGGTAATATTTGGCATGAGTTTGGCTCAGGTAAAAACTAATACGTGATGGATGACATATTGATGTTCCTGTAGCCCAAATTGCGGCAGGAGCGAGAGTTTTAGGTAGCTTGATGTTGCGAGAGTAGGTTTTAACTCTTTTGTAGCGGTAGCCTGGTTCTTAGATCAAATCATGTAATGGCAACCGGCGGCCAAAAGCCGCGTCGTGTACGGTCGTCGACCAAACCTCTTCTTAATACAATGATACGCAGCTCTCCTGCGTATTCTAGAAAAAAAAATCATGAGAAGTGTCAACAGCTGTGCATAAAGTGAAACAGTATTATAAATTTGTTTTCTTGTGAACTATTTTTGGTTAAGGTAAAGCAAAAGGTTGAGTAATAGTCACTTCGGCCAAATAAATTTGCCTGCAGTGAAAAATGGAGTGGCAGGCGTTCTGAATAACATGTTCCATGCGAATCCTGGGACGATAACTATGTTGTTGTTTGACCCCATAATTTAATTGTTTTCTTTGTCTAGTTATTCAATTCGGGTACAACCTCTGCTGGCATCATATGAATCATGAGGAAGCATGTAGGAAGACACTGTCAGTGGCAACGTTCTTGATGCCTTCTTTTACTGAAGGGAAGTTTTGTGAATGGAACCTGAATTGCTTGGAAGGACAATTGAATTGCTGTAGTAGGCTATTTATCATATGTTGGATCTTGTGCCTGGATCATTACCGGATGCATTTTGGGGGATCTTGAGCCTTTTTCTTTTGCCAGTTCGAGTGCTATGATGTGTCACCAGGCCAATCTTTTTCTTTCATATATTTGTTGTTGCCAAGTTGCCTGACTGATATGAGCTCTGTACACACTCGTGGGCTTTGCTCTGCAGAGTCTGCCTCGCACCGCTAGCGGACAGGCATTTCGTCGAACACCACAGCAGAGCCCCGCCATGGCCGCCGTCCTCAAGCCCCTAGTGGCCTTCCTCCCCATCGCATGCCTTCGCCAGACGCATTAGCTTTACCTAGAACGCCACCTCCCCTTCACGCTCCTTCCGACTAGTCCTTTAGAAAACGAGCCCTATAGGGTAACGACGAAAATATTCAGCGCATATTATTTTCAGAGACACCTCTGGTTCTGGTCGACATCGGTCGCCGTCCGCCGACTCCTCTCCTCCGCCGCTGTCCTCCTCGCGCCGTCCTGTCCACCCGCCTGACGCCGCCGCCATTGAAGAAGGTGGATGGAAATTGGAAGCTGGACGCTCAATTGCCGGGGAGCCCGCTTCGCCGCCTCGCTCTGCATTTCCAGTTCCCGTGCAGAGCTCAGGCTGCCGGCAATGGCGGCTTGTCCCGAAGTTGGTCCACACGTTCCGGCGCTGCTCAATAATTAGTGATGGTTGAGACTGTACCACGTTCCTAGTAACTGAAGATTCTGAAGATTCCATAATAGGGATGATTCACATCTGAGAAAAATTGCAGTGAATTTATATATAAACCCCGGCCCATGATGATCTTATGAAATTTCTCCAGCTTCCCTCTCACTGTACTAACAATATGTATTGTGAAATATTGCAGAAATATAGTTGCAGCAGCGAGACATGGTAAAATCTTACGAGTTGATCTACTTGACCTGAAAAAATTACCTCAGGTTGGACTATGGTCTATGGGAGCTTGCAGCGTACAGACCACCAAACTCTGCCAACAATGACAATAGACAACACAGCACATCTGAACCAAAACACCACAAAGCTGATTCATCAGGATCCAAGTCTTTTACCAAGACAAAGTTCGTAGACTAACCAAACACATGCCATGGAAGAGTTCAATTTTTCACCGTAAGAATAATTGATCAAACACATTACTTTCGTTTCCCACATACTAGTTATTTCAAGATTACTCCCTCCGTTTAATAATCTGCTGAGTACAGTGTTCATTTGATTCGTTAATGCACAGAGTAACTAACATGGTGATTTGGAACAAAATTAATGCGCAATCAATCGTTAATTTGGCAGTTGTTGATGCACGCAGAAATTTCCACATGCAAACGTCCGTCCAACTCACCAGTATTAATCTTCTTTAGCTTGGTGCACACTGCACACTGCGGTGCACGGGCACCACCGTGCAAATCAAAAACCAATTATCAGTATCAAATTTTGACCATAGGTGCACAAGAGCCGAAAACATTCACCAGTTGACGGCCAAGAGCCCAATCACACCACCTACTCACACTACAAGGCTGAAGTAGCATGTGTCCAGCCGTCCAAGAGCCCAGCTAGCAAGCAATGAATGGCCGCATGGCCATATTTTTGTTGCCTTCGTGTACGTTACAGCTTCCCGTGGAAGCTTCCCAGATAAGAACAGGACGCCAGCATCAATCGGAACTACCAGCAAACTTCAAAAGCAAAGAACCAGGCTGTAAATGAAATGAGAAAAAATATTACTACCTAAGTAGAAAAAAATGTGGGAATAGCACAAAGCAGGCACACAGGAAAGAGGAGCTGTAGACAAAACCCCAAGGCACTAAAAAAGAATTTCCACGTGTTTGATTCCTCCAACCACAGGAACAGCACAGGGTCCAAATGCCCAGAAACCACTATATCTCACTTGTCACTACCAGAGCTCACAAGCCTTGTCACTATCAACCAATAGCCAACAACAATCGTCATTAAGCGACCAAAACCTTGGGCAAGTTCCCACAACTAATAACATTTCCCATATGCCATCGTTTTAGGAGGACCAAATAATACTACTAATTTTCTTGCTGATAAGACGAGTGCTAGGGAATAAGCAGTAACCAGGATCATCTAATCAACATTTTACTCTAGGCTTCATGCTTCTTGGCTTTCTGATGAGACTCAAGGGCTACTGCACTGTTGAAAGTCCTGAATGAAGAGCACTCCAGTCAGCAACAATTCATAATGGATCAGAAACAAATGATATCAAACTTAAGTAATACGCTTCCAAGCTTTACACATACTTGCTGTAGGACTTGCAAGAATGGCTCCCTGATTTGGGAGATTTCTCCTTTGCCTTGTTCTCAGCTGGAGTCTTTGGGGCCTTCTCCTTCCATCTCCCATCTGCAGGGGTCTTGCTAGCCTTCTTTGCTGGATGAGGAGTATCAACATGAACACTCTTCTGGTCACCTGAGATAAAAGAGTCTGCAGGTGTCTTGCTGCCCTTCTTTGCTGGATGAGGAGTATCAACATGAACACTCTTCTTGTCACCTAAGATAAAAGGATATTGCGTTCATAACAAGCATGCGGTAAACTTCACTCACAAGGTTACCATAAGAATCACAGAGGTATAAATTTACCTGTATCCTTCTTTGGTGTTGACATGTTGGCCTTCTTATCTGAAGCAGGTGTCTTCAAGGCAGTAGCAGCAGTTCTTTTCTTGTCAACTTCAGGCTGCAATCCAGAGAAGAAGGGGTCAGGTAAGGTGCAGAAGCAAAAGAAAGGGCAACTATCAAGATTGTAAATGCAAAATGGCTCAAAAAAAGATTGTAGATGCAAAAGAAATAAAAGTGGTGCCTACCTGCATAGGAGTTTCTTCATCTTTGGAATCATCACCACTTGAATCATCCAATCCACTGGACATGCCATCTTCATTGCTGGAATCATCCTCAAAATCATCACTCTCATCTGCTCCACTGGAGGTTTCGGTATCATCACTACTGTCATCATCTTGTTTGTCCTTTGTGTCATCCTTAGCAGGAATCTTTGCAGCAGCTTTTTGTTGAAATGAAAATAAAATCATCAAAACATATCCAATGAAAATCTTTTGTGCACTCTGCATCAAGGTAATACAAAATGAGGTTTAACAAAGCTACATACCAGTTTCATTGTTCTTCACAGGGGTTTCATCAGTTTCCAGCTGTTCATCTAAAATGAATAAAAATTAGTTCGATTTTTATTATTCTTATTATAACAAAAGTAAAACAACAGTGGGTAGTCGGTTTTTACCTTCCTCTTCACCAGAATCAGCCGTAAACGAAGCAAGATATTGGTTAAGGAAAAGAATGTCACCAAATGTTATATTTTAAACAAATAAGTGAAGTGGTAATAACAAATACCGAACTAATCATAAGGATATTTGAACATATCAGGCTTTACAACTTTGTAACCACAGAAGAACACACTGGTAGTCTTTGAATTGTGAGAAAGCTCAAAAGCTTCACCAAAAAACAGATCCCACATAATCTGAGGGTGCTTGTCAGCAGAGAGAGTTCCAATAGCCAATTTCCTATCACCAACTTTGACAAATAGAACTACATTCTCAGAACCTTTCTTTGTTTCCCCCAGTGCAGCCTATAGATAAAAATACAATAAAATCACTTCTAAAGGCCTCAGGTCATGAGAATTAACAGACAAACAACAAAACTGATCACGAGGGAAATGTTTAAACCTGTGAGAGGTGGATAAAGGAACCAGCACCAGGTTCGCAGGAAACAGTACTTCCTGGCTTGACTTGGCAACCTGCTTCACAGTTGAATTAGTTAAATGCTTCGAATTCAATTAATCAAATGCTTCTCTGAGAAGGTTTTAATTTCAGAGTCATTGTTCCACTTGTGAGAAGTTAACAGAAACACAAAGACAATAACATATTGAACGCAGTCAAAAGTGAATAAAATGATAGTCAGAAATTAACCATTGATTGCGGTGTCACCAAATATACAGATTAACAGTTCACCTAGTCACACACAGGCCAATGAGAACTTCCATAGCAGAATTGGAATCCTTGGGTCAGCAAAAACTAGTCATGATGCTGATGAGTACAGAAAGCCAATCGTTTTATTTATCAAATCACAACTACTGAAGGTACACTTGCCACATGCAGATTATCCATAAATAGATTAATTATGTGTCACCTAAGCGTAGGCTGTCCACATACTACGTGAAATACTGTATCAACTTTAACAGTGGCTAAAATGGTGCCAATTTCTGGTGTACATACCAACGGCTTCTAATATTTCATATCATATTTCCGAACCCAACTAAACTGGACTACAATGTTTGATCAACATTATATCATGGTTGTTATTCATAGGAAAAATCCAACCTATAAACACATTTTTTAGGTTAAGAATCTGGCACCAACTCAAAGGATAGCATTATACAGTTAAAGAGGTTTTTAACAGATTAAAAGGTGACTAATAACATACCTAACCTATAAATGGAGACTACAAAATGCCTAGGCAATAGCTGTTCACGACAATGGTGATTTTAACAAATACTCCTCTGTTCTGAAAATGTTGTCGTTAGGACAGCAAGATTAGTTCAAATTTGAACTAATTCTGCTGTCCTAACGACAACATTTCCGGAATGGAGGGAGTACACATAGACAGAATTTGATTATAAATCATAAACATCAGTAGAAAACGTCAGAAGTTTATTTAAGACTCTGTCATTATCATGGCAAACCAAAATAATCTTGCAATCTTCAAAGCATGAAAACAACTACCAGCAATTCCACTGCTAAACTAATCAATGTTAATTCAGCATGCAGTTCACCAGTCTCACGCTAGTCAGCACAAGGCACAATATGAATAATTCTAGTACCTTTGCAAACCTTTACGCCCAGAATGGTGCCTCTCCCTTGGTAGTGTACCTGCAACCCCAAGGCCCAGTGACATGTAAGTATATGGCCTGTATTTCAACAAAATTCAGAAGAAATCTAGTGATTCTTCTGACCTTGAAGCAATTAATGGCAAGCTTGATCATGCCAGGCCCGCTCTGTGGTGCTACAGAACTGGTTCTTACAGGTAGTGCACTCCACCATGTTCCCCTTGTTTTCACGCCAGAACAGGTTGTGGACAGAACGGTAATGCATAACCATGGAATTGGCCTCGAAGAATTTGGTGAGGACCAGATGGTGCCCGAGAAAAGCCTTGAGAAAACACAGCACACAGGGATACTTGGCGGGTCGTCCGGCCCTCCGCCGTTCAGCAGCCTGGTTGTAGAGGGCCCCGAGCGCCGCAGCGGCAGCTGCGTCTTCGTCCTCGGCGCCGTCGTCGCCGTCGCCACCAACACCCTTGCCGCTGCCGTCGCCCTCGCCGAGGTGGGGCCCCTCCGCCTGCAGATCGTCCCCCTCCAAGTCGACATCCTGATCCCAGTCACCATCGCCATCCATGTGTTGGACACGCCGACGGATTTGAGGCCGGTCGTCGAACGGGTTAGGGTTTCGCCGCGTCGGGTAAAATGGAGGTATGCGAGGAAGCGGCGGAATGGAGAGAGCGAGGGTTTCGAATGGCGAGAGGCGGGTGATTGAGGAGCTAGACACGAAAGGGAACAAGGTTTCCTCCAATTGGCGAGCGCCCGGCGGAGGACTGGTGGTAAGCGAAGGCGAAGACACCGGAAATCGGGTAGGGTTTCGAGCGGCGAGAGGTGGGAGATGAGGTTTGGGGAGAAATGGGGGGTCGTGCTCGGTTCGGTTGGGATTGAAATTTGGATCCGGAGAGCGGGATTATATAATTTTTCTAGTAAAGCATTTTAAAATATTTCAATCACGGAATTCTATACAATAATAATTCGTGTCATGTCAAGGCACAACAGTTTATTATTCACAACAATAATACTGAGCCTTTCGGCCTTTTAACGTTTATTACCCGCGGCAGAGCAAGTACATGTCATTACCTTGTGGCCGACGATATGTTGTTGGTTGTTGAGTAATTGATGCTATATCCAGTTTAAATTAGAAAAAAAAGGTACATGTCATTCGTGATTGGTAAAAAAAAAAAGATAGGGAAGGGCAG
Source organism: Chloris gayana (assembly GCA_031894775.1). Taxonomy (NCBI): domain Eukaryota; kingdom Viridiplantae; phylum Streptophyta; class Magnoliopsida; order Poales; family Poaceae; genus Chloris; species Chloris gayana. The sequence continues at coordinate 604,205 of JAUNZO010001285.1, forward strand.
CGGTCAGCAATTGCACCTTGCCTAGCTGTGGGAGATTCATGAACTTAGCCTCCTTTTTTTATTTCTCTTTCAGTTATGCCAATATAAGCTGTAAGGGCATGTACAAAGAAGAGATCACTATGGTCTTTTGGGCACATATATCCAAGCAAAGAGACATGAAACAACTCTAGTCATATAAAAGAGGGACTCTACATATTGTCTTTTAATAAATATATATATTAATAATTGTTTGACATAAGTCGTCTCTTTACATGTACAACAGTGCTAAGAGTTGTCTCTTACATCGAAACACATGATAGAGACTGTCTCTTCGTCAAGAGCCCACCCAACCGTCTCTTCAAGTGATAGAGAGGCTAATTGCAAAAATACACTGCCACATGCGGCTTCGGTGCTCCCGTCTCGGTGCTCCTGTACGTGCTCCCGTGACATGGCACCAATTAATTGGCCTGCACTTTGGGTCCACGATGGCAGATCGTGACGGAGCGCATGGAGCGCCTTCCGTACCCCATGAAACGGAGCGTCCCCACAAAACGGATCGTCTGTTTCCACAAAACGGATCGTTGTGGCGCCAAATCAGAAAAAATATGCCCGATCCTCCCGCCAAAATAAACAATACGGTGATAAGTATTGAGTTGCATGCACCAACCAGTTCACCTAAAAGCCTAAGTTGATAAGGAAAGGTGGATAATTAACTTATACTCCAACACTCCCCCTCACGTGCGGGCTCTCTCGGGCCTCAAACGTGGAATATTGGAGTGGGCTGCAATTTATTTAATAAATTGCGCCAGCCGAGATTCGAACTCGAGACCTCTAGCCCCGATACCATATTGAGTTGCATGCACCAACCAGTTCATCGAAAAGCCTAAGCTGATAGGGAAAGATGGACAATTCACTTATACTTCAACACTCCCCCTCATGTGCAGGCTCTCTCGGGCCTCAAACGTAGAATATTGGAGTGGGCTGCAATTTATTTAATAAATTGCGCCAGCTAGGATTCGAACTCGAGACCTCTAGCCCCGATACCATATTGACTTGCATGCACCAACCAGTTCACCTAAAAGCCTAAGCTGATAAGGAAAGATGGACAATTCACTTATACTCCAACAATAAGAGTTATTTATTCAGCCAAATGCGACCTCCTTTCATGAGACATACCCAACACCTATCATTGAAATTTTATACAACAAGAAGATGACGTTAGGGTACTGACGACAACAAGGATACTTCCGAAGAAGTGTCATCGGCAGTTATCATGGCCTCCAATTCTCCTCAAATCCACGGAATGGCAGCTTGTGCAGAAAACCTAGGAACAACACCAGAATTAGAAAAAGTAAGTGATCTTCACATCCCTCCAGTTGTTTGCAATCCTAAATGAATGTAATTATATTTTCCATATAATTATTAGTTCTCATTAGTTAACCGATTACATGCATCTATATTATTCAAGTTTTACATCAAATCCATGGGAAAATCACATTGTGAGTTACATGATCATGCTGAAATTGGTGTTTCTCAAACAAGGGACTGTCCTGGAGAGATGATACCCAAGATTGATATGAAATTTAACTCTGATCAAGAAGCTTATGATTTCTATAATGCATATGCTAAAGAGATGGGGTTTAGTGTTCGAAAGGGTTCTTGTCATTATGTGGGAGAGTCTTCCACAATCAAGAGCCGAACTTTCTGTTGTTGGCGTGAAGGTAATGGTTTCTTTGTACAATCAATGTGTAATGTTAGCAATGTTGTCATTTTAAAACCCTTCCCATTAACAAGAATTCGTGGTCCTAGCAAAACAACAGAATCAACAAAAAAGATCAGTAGACCAGATTCACGGTGTCAATGTCAAGCATGCATGAAGATCAGTCTTAGAGATGGATTCTACATAGTCTACTACTTTGTACCTGAGCACACTCACAAACTTGCCAACCCAAACCAGTCACACCTTCTTAAATCGCAAAGGAAAATTGATGAGGCACAAATTTCAAGGATCGAACTTGCAAAATCTGTTGGCATTTCAACTAAAGCAGCTATTGATCTATTGGCAAAAGAATCAGGCGGCAAGGAAAATCTCGGATTTACTTGTATAGATGTGAAAAACAGATTATATACAAAAAGATCATTGAGGGTACATCAAGGTGACACTGGAGGGGTTTTAGAATACATGGAGAGAAAAACATCTGAAGATGCCAGGTTTTTCTATGCTATTCAGGTTGATGAGGATGATTTGACAACTAATATATTTTGGGCAGATTCCAAAATGGTTGCAGACTATGTGAAGCTTATGGTGATGTTGTTGGGTTTGACACAACATACAGGAAATTAGATGATGGTCGTTTGCTAGTTGGAAAACCACAATTTTTGGTGCTGCACTTCGATATGATGAGACAGCCGATAGCTTTATTTGGTTGTTCAGAACATTTTTAAAAGTAATGTCTTCCCTGAACCAAGAACTATTTTGACAGATGAAGATGCAGCTATGGCTAAGGCAATCGGTATAGTTCTACCAAATATTCATCATAGAATTTGTGTGTGGCATATGAATCAAAATGCATTGAAGCACCTTGTTTCAACTGTTAAAGATTATAAGAAATTTAATATTGATTTTCAGAAATGTATTTATGATCAAGAAGAGGAAGAAGAATTTCTAAATGCATGGAACAAATTACTTGAGGATTATGGACTTCAGGAAAACACATGGTTGCAGCGTCTGTTTGGTAAAAGGCATCAATGGGCATTGGCATATGGTCGAAACACATTTTCTGCAGATATGATAAGTACCCAGAGAAATGAAAGTTTGAATAATGAATTGAAGGGTTATATCAGCGTAACGTATGACATGCTCACTTTCTTCGAGCACTTTGATAGGTTGGTGGAAGATAAAAGATATGAAGAGGTTACTCTTGACTTCAAGGCAACACAAAGCACACCTGTGCCAAAGGCAGAATTGACAATCTTAAGGCAAGCTGCAGAAGTGTATGCATCAGCAGTATTTAGGCTATTTAAGGATCAGGTGTTGAAAACTTTAAATTGTGATATATTTTGTTCTGGAGATAATGGGGACAGTAAGGTGTACAAAATAAGAGTTCATGGAAAACATCATGACCATACTGTTAAGTTCTCTCCATTGGGATCAAAAGTGAGATGCAGCTGCAAGAAATTTGAATTTGCAGGCATCTTGTGCTCTCATGCACTGAAGGTATTAGATATCAATAATATCAAACTAATTCCTGAAGAATATATACTAAAGAGATGGACCATTGATGCAACAGTTCTTCATATAAATAGCAACTTCAACAAGGATGACGATCCCAAAATTAAGCTATCAAAACGCCAAAATCAAGCTATCAAAACGCCACAGTGCATTAAGCAGGATTTTCAACCAGATAGCTGCTCGAGCTGCACATTGTGATGAAACATTCTCTGTTTCTACTAAAGTCGCTGAGAAGTTGGCAGAAGACATAGAAAAAATCCTAAAAATGAGGCCAGATTCGGATTTGGACAACTCCTCTACAGCACAAGGTCTGTCATTTGTATCACATTACTATATACATAAAATTTCAAAATATATTATTTTTATTTTAACCTCTTCAGCTAAAACTATATTGCCAGTTGCAAGAGAAAATAAGAAGCGTAGGAAGCCGGCAGTAGCAGGCATAAAAGTCAAGGCAAAGGAAATCCGTGGGTCAGCAAGACCTATTGGTCGTTTAGAGAAAGCCTCGCGAAGGAACCGAAGGAAGAAGAATGATTCTAACATAACCTCGAATCAAATGGATGGTCAAACTGTCACACAGATGCAGCCACACACACAAGCCCATCCAATGTTCATGGTATGGTTATAACACAGAAGCTGTTACGGCGTGGGCGGCGGGGCGATCGCAGGGGAGAGCGTAGGAGTAGGCGGGCTTGAGAAGAGTTGCGAAGCGGGTAGCGAACCGAGGACAGCTGATCACGGTCACCGCGGCGAGGAAGGTCCTCCGTCAGGATGACCGAAGAACATAGTCCCAATCGGGAGTTCTATTGCTTCTTTGATAGATTACAATTCCTATCTTGCTGGCCTTTATAATCAGGCGTCACTAACAAACTTCAATCTCTAACAAACTACAAACAAAAGCTAAACAAATACTAACAACTCCCTGTTTATTGTTGCTAATCTACTTATCCGGCGTCCTTAGCCACTTTGAGTTGCCGCGGCTGCCTCTGTTGCCCTTGTGCGACGCCTGTACGTGCGCCCAACGAAAGCGTCCACAACAGAAGCATACATTCTCTCTTTGATTCTGTTCATGATAATCCATTATCTTGTTATAGGGTCAAATGGAGGTGTCTAGCAATCAAGATTTGAGTAGTGCATTTGGGTATCATGCACCTTAACCATTTACAACAGATTATCTGAGTACTTCACATCAACCATCCGAGTACTACACAGTTTCTTGGACCTACTAATTATCCATGCCAACAAATTCAGGGAGTGCAGCAACAAAAGATGCAAGCTCCTCCATTTCTATACCAATCTATTATTTACCGTGAGGTCGTCAGCCCCCTAATCTATACCAATTCTATATTTTCCGTGGCGTCGTCACAAGTCGAAGACGTCGTCACCACCCCCGGACGGCCTAACCCGTCGCTCCATCGCGCTCCCCACCGCAAAAACGTCTCCTGTCGGATAATCGGCCCCACACAACGTATTTCGCCACACGAGCTAAACCCTAAAACACAAGCGCAGCCTATTTTCAAAACACGCACGCCGCCGCTTCTACATGTCGTCGCCTCCGCAGCAGGACGCAACGCCGTCGGTCGCCTGTGCGGGACGCACGCACGCCGCCGCACTACGAAGCCACCTTCCCGTCCTCATGGCAGGTTATTTCTCTCTCTCTCTCTCTCTCACGCACGGACGGCAACGCAGGTAGCGGTCGGCACCCGGCGCGTGAGCCAGATTCCGGCGACCCGTTCGTTGCGCTCCCTCCTCTTCCCGTTCACAAGACACCACTCAATCCCACATCCCCCTCTTGCTGACGCTCTCTGGTCCCCAGTCTCACGCCCGTCCCCACGGCTCGCCCGACCTTTATTGTCGGGTCGGACTCTCTAGGCCTCGGTCACGGCTCGATTTGCAGAGGTGAGAAGATTGTATAGTATTTTTATTTGTTTATGCTCCATTCGTCTTTAGTACCCAAAGCTAACTCCATTTATGATGGATACAATGAAGCGTGAATGTCCCATTTATCTATTCATCCAATAGAAAGATAGTAACCAGGAAATGACTGCTGACTGCTGAGCGGACGCGGTTCTAGATTGTAGCCCGAAATTTTGGAATTGCTGCAACATGTCGTTCATTCTAGCAATGGAAATTTTCTGTTCTAGAGTTACTTAGTTGAATATAGGTGGTTGCACAGTTTAGTTTGTAATTATACATGGCAGTGCCTGGGTCGAGGAAAGTTTTTCCATTGTATATCTGAATATGAAAATTTCTCGAGTCATGTGTGCTTGACTAGAAGGGAAACAATCTATACGTTTACAAAAGACCTAGAGATAAAGAAAAAGAAATCCACCTTCTGTTAGGCAAGAAAGAATATATTTCCAGGTTGAAAAATGATATGAAGTTTTGATCCTTTCAATATCTAGAAGGGACTGTTGCAGCCAATATCATCGGAAAATGATATGAAGTTTTGATCCTTTCAATCTCTTCATTTTCTTTTTCTCTGAATCTTGGTTTCAGGACCTTTTAACGTGCTGAGAAATTTGATCTTGATTTAAGGAAGAGCACACTACAAAGATACTAAATTGTGATTGTGAAAACTGGAACCTGTCTATTTGATCTGGTGATTGATGCAGGTAGGTGACATACTTGTATTCATAATTTTGTTCTTTCTAAATCTGGGTTTTCTGAAAATTGTTCACACGGTGTGCTCAATCTTTGCAGCGCCTGGGAGTGTCAAGTCAGTCTTCAAGCCATGGGAGCAGCGCCTCGACATCTCGGAGGTATGTATTTGCCACGCTATGCCGCCTCCTGTCCATGTGATCTTATGAAATATAAGGTCGGTCCACCGTATAGTACAAATACTACATTATATTTTACGGATCAATTGTTTGCATTATTGACAAAATGGAAGTTTACATCGGTTTTGGAAAGGCTGATGCATTTTTCCATTGGTGGTCAGTATCAGAAAGGGGAAGGTGGAGAAAGCCTCATGCCTCAACAGAAAAGGCTGCTGGAAAAGCACAATCTCCACCTTTTACAGAACAGATCATGGAAGAAAAGAAGTAATAATCACTCATGCATTTTACTTGTCAATTTCTCTGGTTTATCTACTTTTTTAAAGAATCACTCATGTATGTTTGGTAGTGGAAAGGATAACATTGCACATATACAAGGGCATTGTCAAGCAAATGACCTATATATTTTCAGATTGAGGTGAATGTGCACTTGAGACTGAGCCAACCATTGAGTAGGTTTTCTGTAAGCAGATGTATATATGTAGGAGACTCTCAATCATGTCTATACGAGCTGCTCTGAATATTCGTGTGGAGCCAGGAGGGATTTCTGCATGTGCTCTCTATCTTTATTAAGGATACCTTCTGTCATTATGCTTTCAAAATTATATAGATGTGCTTTTTTATTCTATATACTGAATTCAGTTGCTAATTTATTTTCAAGAAACAGGAGGATGAGAAGCACCAGCTGTTTTGCTTCAGTTGAGTTTTCATTCTTTTTTGATGCATATGAACTCTTTAGATGTAACATTCCCTCCACTGACTGTCAATCCTTCCATGACAGATCTGGGTCATTAATTGTATTGTTATTCTGTGAACCTAGTAATAAAGTGGCATCTATTGTGAACTGGAAACAACACCATGTTTTGTCGTTTTATAAGTAATATGGATTTTTAGTTTTGATCCGATCCTTTACCTCTCTCAACAGTACCATGTTTGTAATTCTGTTTATTATCCTACCATTTCTTCATTTTTTCCCGTATTATACAAAAAAAGAGTGAATTGCACAAAACTACCTATAATTTATTTATGTGTCCTTGCAGGAAATAGTGTGAATGTCCTTGCAGGAAGGCATGTAAATTTTGATGCTATTTATTTTGGATCCCAAGCTGGTGATTTTTGCAAATGGAGTCTTTCAATTTCAGTGCTATATGTACTGTCTGCTGTTTCTATGATAATGTTACAGTTGGTAATTCTTAATCTACTGCAAGTGCCGCATTGGTGCAGACAAGTGGTCTTTAATGCACAACTCAATTCCATAAAAGCTGCAAAAATTGTACAATGATGGTTATAAGCTGGTTAGTTCTTTCAATTTCACCAGTTCATTTGTTTCATCACTGGCTGATTAGGTATCATGTAGATGTAGCATGTTCATACAAGGGAGAAAAAGATGAAGTTATAAAATATATAATATCTTAATGTAAATAGCTATGTATTGCTATAATTTCAGTGGCACATCATATTTTGAGAAATTATGGCAATTCTTATCTGCTGATTTAGGTCATATTCACAAGGGAGTCAAACATTGAGCACTGGAAGAATAAGAGTGAGCGCTGGGTAGCTGTTGATTCCAAAGTTGGACGCCTTGATCTATTTATTGAGCGTGTTAAAGTCCCTATTCAGGTATTCCTTAAAAGCACATATTTATGTGAATTCTTTGTCAAAGTGTATTCGGATACTTATGGGCACCCCTTGCACTACAAATTCATCAGTTGTTTTGACTGTAAGTTAGATGGGTCTAGAGCCTCGTTATGGTATGCTCTATGATGAAAGACATCATTCAATCTCTGGGAAAAAAAAATGAGGTATCTGCTTATTGTTTGCTACTTACCTTTTCTACCCCATAGATTACTATGGTATCATCGCCCTGTTTGGGTGTTATAGTTTCTCAAAACCAAAGTATTAAGAAACCATGGTTTTAGAAGCCATTGTCAAGCAAAACCATGGTTTAGAAAAAAGAGGTCAGGAGTGAAGTTTTTAGAACTCTAAAATAGTTGCACTTTTACCAATACCATGGTTTTTAAACCTACAAAACCTGTTACATCCAAACACCTCCATACCTCCTAAAACCAAAGTATTTTGCAAAACTGTAGTATTCTTACAAAACTCCAAAAATACTTTGTATCCAAACAGGGCCTAATTGTTGTGCAGTGATGTATTGATGTTAGATAATGACCAATAACCAATTGGTAAAGAGAACTGTAAAAGCCTAATTAAAATACATTAACTGTGCAAACGGCCAGGTGAGGCATGCTTAAAAATGCTAAAGTTATGCACATTTTTTGTGAGTATTTTGCAATGAAATTGGACTCTAGCACTTCCCCATTTCAATCTGTTAGCAAAGAAATCATTATGACACTACTGGTAATGATTACTCCCTCAATTCTTGTTCCATTTTTTTTGTACTCGTATAGTGCTCATATTTCCTATGTATCCTACTATTTTTCTTTTGTTCATTTTGATTATCTATTTCTTTTCTACTGTTGAGGATTCTGTCACTGTGAGTAGGTACTATTATCCACTGAATAATGGTGATGAGTGAGTAGGCTTTCTTGCTGTCCAGGACCAAGAGGCCTTTTACAGAAAGTATATGCCTATCAACTGAAAAAAACATACTCAGAAATAAGATAGAAAAGAAAGGTTATTATCTAATTCACTATTATAGAAATGAATTCAATTCTGATTGACATCCAAATTGCTAAATACTAAGTTCAACACATGTATGACTTATCTGCAGACATTACTTTGAACGGGATATGAAAACCTGAATTTTAATTACGTAGAGAAGAATCACTATTGTCCGGATGCAATCTAATCATGATGTGCCTCCTAATCCAGCATGAAGGAGTATAGCACATAGGAGCCAGGACTCCCAAATTGACCATAGATTTCAAGGTTACAGTTTATTAATGTGAAGCTCCTCGAAAAAGAAATCTGATAAATTAAAAGAAACATTCAATTGGATTTGCATTTGAATCATGCTGATGTAGTCATGAAATATTGGAATAGATCTTCTAAGGCCATTTTAAAATGGTTAGCTAATTTATGTGCCATGTCTCTATTTTTCAGGTGGACGTCGAATTTTCATCTATCGTAGCAACCCATGAGCATTACCCTATAAATTCTAATTTATCTTTACTGCCTCTTAATTTAGGTGAAAATCTGCTTAGGCTTCTTCCGCTCCACGCCCTACGATTATTCCTTTGCTCGATGATTATCAAACACAGTCTGTTTTGTCACGTCTCTCTGATGCTAGCTGATATCCAATTTTTTTTAGTGTTTGGTAGACAAAAAAATCCCTATGAATAATGTGTTGTAGCTGTTCATTGTTATGTGAAGAAAATGTTTAATAATATGTCTAAGAATATGCATTGAAATATTTTGTGTATTTATTTTTGTATGAATACTATGTATTATAACGTCTTCCAACTCGTGATTTTTTTTATTGAAGCCCGTAGCAACGCACGGGCAAACTGCTAGTACCCCTAACCCGTCGTGCGAGCTTAATACATCGTCCTTCTCGGCGCCGACAGATGGGACCCACCCACCCGAAACCCGTCGCTCGCGAGGTGGCAGCAGCAGCCGCCGCGGCCGCCACCTTCGCTTCGCGCTTGCCTCCCCGCGCCTCCGCATCCCCTCCGCCCCCACCGCTTCCGTCTCCGACCATCCTCCCCTCCTCAGCCCTAGCTCCCATCCCCGTCGATGCTCGCGAGGATGACATGGATCTGAAGGGGAGTAGCGGCGAGCCCCACCTCCTCTCCCACAACTGCACCATGGCCTCCTCCTAGGGTTTCGCCGTCGTCGCGCCTGCTCGGACCGGGGTCCTCTTGACTTGCCGCGAACACCTCCTCCGTGCGGTCGTGGTGCCTCCCTCCCCTCTCGATTGGCGCCCGAGCAGGCAATCAAAGCGTGGCTCCTTGACGGCTGCTCTTGCTCGAGGCTAAAGGAGTCGGATCTAGGTCGGTGCAGGATGGATCCGGCGATGGCGGAGCTCGAGCACCATGATCCCTCACCTCCCCGCCGTCCCTTCCCAATCACACAAGCTGGTAAATTCAAGGCTCAGGACTGCACTATTAGGTCCGATCGATTTGCAACCTTTTGTGTTTTTACTTTTGCCGTCTTCTATTGATTTGTGCAAGCGATTAGCTGCCTCAGCCCTCCATCCTCAGTCAAGGTGATCAAACACTTCCGCTATGAATTATTTTGTACATTTTTTCCACGATTTAATTCGGGATTATCCACTTATGAATTATTTTCCGCGGAGAAGAGTAAGCAGAAGGTGTTTCAGAGATACAATCTCTCGTAATAGATAGATATGGCATCACATTTTATTTTGGGATCCCGTTGTTTATACATGTCTATGAGATTAACACTGCCTCTCATTGGTCATTGAATTCGTGATGTTATATTGTCCGATGCCAACAAATATTCCCGCAGGGTGTAGTGTGACATAAATTCTAGGCCTAAGAATGTCATGACACCTTTGCCAGCGAATATTCATTATTTTTATATGATCATGTGCATGTTTCCTGGTAACAGAATAAATCTATGTGTGCAAGCAAAACTATGTGGATGATCCAAGCAAGAGCGTTTTCAAATCAGAGTTTCTACTCTACTAAGGGGAATAACCTGACCCAGCTTATGCCTAGGCCTCTTTGGTTCTTGTGTCATTCTTTATTTGGACCGAGCACAATTTCAAATAAAAGTGCAGGAAATTTGTTAAAGCATCACTATATTTTGGGAGGTTTCCAATGTACAGTTGACCAACGCATCACCTACGATACACTTAGGTAGAACTTCTTTCAGAAAAGAAAAATGAACCTTTTTCCAGGTTGCCTACTTTTCCTTGGTTGACATCCATTCCTTTCCAAATTCTGTTTGCTTCAATTATGTTGAGATCACAAATTCCCATTGTAGTAGAAATTCTGTTTTGTACAGTTTGTCTAATTCTTTTTGGATTTAGGCATTATTAATTTAACTGGCAAAATATGAACCATGTAGCCCTCGAAGACAATACCCCTGTGTGGATTTCCGTGCACGGCCTGTGGGCTTAACATCAATGAAACATATTTTCTACTTGTTTGGTTTCTTTTTTTTAGTTTTGATCTTAAGCTGCATTGGTTTGTAGAGCAAAAGCTGAGGGTAACTATTTTTGTTGCTTCCATTTGGTAATATCCTTATAGTGTTTGCTGATCTGTCAGATTGTGACCTCGAGACGGGTGTAATTTCCTTTAGTTAACATTAAGTTTCCTCCTGTTTGCTTAAATTAATGGATGTTTTCTCTCCATAACTCTGTGGCATAAAGACAATGTTTAGACCTAATGAATAAAATCCTTTCTTCAGCAATTCGGTGCTTCTAGCACTGCTCCGATTTTTCGCCACCTGAATAATCCCCACCTTGGTAACAAAAGTGGGGAGCCATGAGGCAAAAATACTGCCAAATCGAAGAAAAAATTTAACCTAAACTCTGGCTGTAACTAAAGTGGGGAGCCATGAGGCAAAGTACTGCCAAATCGAAGAAAAAATTTAACCTAAACTCTAGCTGTTTATACCAATTCATTTATGTTGTCTCCAATTCTTTGTGTTTGCATAGATTTCATTTACCACCCAAACTCATGCTTACCACTTGAGTACTTGACTGAATTATCACCTAAACTACTATGAGGTTTGCTGGATTACAATTATTGGTCAATTTTGTGCTTCCATCTTCATAGCAACTATCAGAGTTGCTGATATCTTTTTTTCTCCTATGTTGTGAATTTTTTACCATAATAGATAGTTTGTCCTGAAGGGAGCCAATGTGCCTTGTGACCATGAGGTCACGGGTTTGTTTGGAGCAAATAAATATGTATCTTTGATATTTAGTAGCCCGTGCATCAAAAAGATATAACTGATGTCATTTACCTGTGAAACTTCATGGCAGAGCTTCTTGGGTTAAGACAAGTGATATATTTATTTTACTTTTACTGTTTTGCCCTGCAGCTAAGCAAGTTGGCATAGAAAAATGTAGATAGTTCAACTCTCAAATAGTTCTCCTCTCAAGTATATCAGCTAATATGCTGCCATTGTTATAGCTATTTACTTGGCTTATCAGGCCATTAGAAAACCATAGATTAATTATCTAAAAATTATGTGATGGGGTGAAGAGTTTAAACTTCAGAATTTAAATTACTATTTTTGTCATGCTCTTGTAAACTCATAGTCAACAATCAGAGCTGCTAATATGTTTTATGTTTCTAGATAGAATGGAACAAAGCCATAAGTTATTGAATGCACTTTTCTCCCTGCCTTCTTCTAATTCAGGAACAAAGTAGAAGATGGTGAGAGGAGGTGAAGAGCTAATCACCAGCTTGTCACGTTGATGTCTGATGCAGAGGCAATGTAGTAGATGACTGGTCAGCAGGAAGGTCATATCTGTTACTGTTGTGAGGTGCGAATTTCCAGTCTCCATTGTTTTTAGTTAGCTATGCATACATAATGGGATGTCCTCAAAGTTTGATGGTATTGATTTGTACCCTTAACTTGAATGATACTTGGTTTTGGATACTTGAAAAATTCAGATGTAAGTTATTTTTTTATAAACTGTATGTGCTGATTGAGCAATTCAAAATAGAATGAAATGAATCACTTATTCCATTGCAATGTGTGACCAAAGTTAGGGAGCTATTGGAGCAACTAGGGCAGAAGGGAGGCTGAGGTGTGTTCTTTTAGGACATGACATTGAAAGCATTTTCAAAAACCAATGTTTCTTAAGTATCAATATTTATAGGTGGAAAGCCAATGCAGCTGGCATATAAGAGTACCAAAAAATTCTGTTTGAATATGAATAACTCTGAATCCTAGCAATGCAAGAACAGTCTAGAAAAAAATAGATAAAAGATTTTGAGGGAATTATAGAGATAACTGGTACACTAACCTAGCTTCAGTAGAATCACTCTTCTTTTCACAGTAATTGGCTATTGGTAGTTATGTTAATATATGTTCTATTTATTTGCAGAATGTTCCAATTCTCTATTCTGGTGGATATTCTACTCTTGTAGCTCCATTGTTATTCCATGAGAGCTGCTATCTAGCCAAACTGTTTGGGGACCTGAGCGAATCATTGGTACTAACTTGTTTCTTTTTGTACTTATGTTCCTTTTTGCATTAACATTAAATATGTGGACATGTAAAAGAAGGGTATTATTTCATACCGTTAACACAACACGCTATCCTCCAGATGGTAGATTGGTGTGTTTAGCTAAAATTTTGTTTGAGCTGCTATCCTTGATGGAAGATGCGTGTGTTCAGCTAAAATTCTAACGCGGCTGGATATATATTTGCAGGGGGCAACCTCCAGATGGCCTACTAAGGGAAGCAAAAAAAATACCTGGTAATAATGTCTCTATTTGGCTTATCCATCACACATTGAGGTACAATATTTTCCTACATCTTTTTTCTGGTTTTGCTCACCAGCGTGTCTGTCATGAGAAGCATTTATTACATACAAATATAGATAGAGGATGACCTTCGCATGTTTTTATGTGCAAATTACTTTTCTTTTCCTCAAATAACCTACATAGAGAGATTGTGCTATTTTATTTTAGCTTCCTCTATGCATAGTAGTTTGATGACCTGAACATGTTGATTCAAAACTTAGAGTATGTGTTCCAAGGGCTAGAGTGTCCAATTTCCCTGCTCCCACTCCTCCTTATTTCCCTTTCCCCACCCTGATTGGAGCTCCAAGGGCTATCAATGCGTCAATGGCGTCTGGAACGGACTAGCACACCCCTCTTCGATCTGGTTAATCTGTACTTGATTAACCAGATTGATGGGGTTTGCCCAAAAATCCTAGGCCCATGGGTACTGAGCAGACGTAAAGCAAGCCCACAACTAAAATTATGAAGCCCACAAAGATTTGAATAAATAGAGGATTAAAATTAGAGACTGTTGTATTTCGTCTCTTTTTGCTAGCTATTTTGTTTACATAATAGCTAAATCAGGATTTTAATTATTCCTGTTTAGCTAATCCGTTGGAGATGATCTTACATGTCATACATTGTACGCCATAGAAATTAATCATCTCAAATTTATTCTATGTCTAGACACCCTGAATTGCTTATGTACAGTCAGAAGGTAGGAGGAGGCTATAGATGGGTGAACCCAAAAGGTGGATGACTAGATGTTGAAGATGATGAAGAGGGCTATATGTGCTGTCTTATGGCCATTAGAAGCGGGTTTACTTGGCTGAAGTACATTTTTAGCAGATGTAGTGATACCCCTATTTCTTCATAATGTTAACGGCTACAAATTTATAAAGCACGAAGTATGAATGTATAACAATGTGTCATATAAGTTACTATAATTCTTTCCTTCTAACAAATATATGGACAAAAAGCTATTTGTATTGATCCTATGAAATATTTGTGACTATGTCTAGAGTTGCCCATCCATCTAAATATTTATTCCTGTGCCTACAACAACCTGATGTTCTTTACTGATCAACATCTTGCTACATCATAATGGTTCATGTGCCTCGAGTTTCAATATTATGATATTAAAGTATAGGTGCCTACAACGAGCTCACATGTGGAATCATTTAGTAATTTTAAAGTTGTGATAAAATTTGATCCCAACTATTGTGTTCTCACTATGGTGCGCTAAAAGATTGTTACTCTGGATTTTGTATGAAATTACAATTGTTTTCTTATTATTTTTTTATCATAAGTTTAGTCCTTGTTACTCTGGATTTTGGATGAAATTACAATTGTTTTCTCATTATTCTTTTATCATAAGTTTCGCCCGTAGCAACGCACGGGCACACAGCTAGTATGTCAAATTTCCACATGTTTCATTAGTTCACACCAAAACTGTTCGTTCCTGTTAGTATTGATTTTTTTATCTTTATATTTGTGTAAGCTGCTATTTGACAAGTAACTATGTCATGTTGCACAAAGTTATCACAATCAAATTTTTGCGGCCGAAGTAGTCATTCCAAAATAATTATTTTATTCTGCCATGATTTAGTTACGTAAATGGAAATAAACAATATGATTCAATCCTCTGTTACAAGAAAAACAAAATTGAAGAAGGAACAAGAAAAAGAATAGGTGAAGAAGAGAAGAAAACTAACCAAACGCAGGCCAACTCCATGACGCCACGGTCCTGCTGTCTCCATCACGCGCCAAGAGTTCCGCCCCCTCGCGAATCGGCTGCTCACTCTACGCTCGGCTTTGCTGCTCCCACCTCGTCCCGGTAGTAGCATCAAGCTCGAGCGCGTCCCCACGACGAGCTCGATCCGAGCCCGACGTGTGCAGCCATGGAGTTGCGCGCCGATAATGGCGAAGGCGCGCGCAAGCTCTGCATCTGCAAGAACAGGCGGTGGAAGCAGGGAGGCGCCGCGGGGTTGAACGCGCATGCCAAAAGCGACGGCGGCAGGACAGCTCCAATGCTCTAGCCACCGAGCCTTCTCTGTCCCTGACCTCCCATGGTTTCCTCCCCGCTCAAATGAAGCCGTAGGTCACCTTGAATCGAACCAGTCAGCTACACAGCCGCATGGAGCGATTCCCATACGAATATGTGGCTTCCTTGTCGGATCAAGCCTGAAATCAAACTAGATGCGTTGAATCGTGCAAATCCCCATATAAATTTGGTTCTTGGCTGCTGGATTGAAGGATTCGCAATGGGGATTTCAGAGAGAGAGGAGGAGAAGGAGCAGCAGCTCACCTGTTTGTGCTGCTTGTTTCGGCAGATGGGAAGGTACGAGAGAAACAGACACGAATAACGCCGTCTCGTGGAGACGGAAGGCGCTCCGTGCGCTCCGCCATCGTGGACCCAAAGTGCGGGCCAATTGATCGGTGCCACGTCACAGGAGCACCGAGACGGGAGCACCGAAGCCACGTCCCATGACGTGCACGCACGCTAGTCCCTCAGGCGACGCCTCTGGTACCGAATACTGGGCATGACATAAATGATCAGGCTGCATAGTTGACTAAAATGTCAAACTTGTTAGTACTTTTGCATGAACTGTACAAGGCACTATTTTTTTTCATAAGTTGATTAAAAACATCTAATAAGTGATACTAGAAGTATGAATCAAACAATTAATAAGTTGTAGTTTTGTGCAAGTTGTTTCAAAAGTTGCAATTTTGTATAACAATGACACAAATAGTTGTAGTTTTGTACAACTTATTTTAAAAATTGTAGTTTTGTGCAACTATGGTGCAAATAGTTGTTTGTGCAATTCACTCATCATTCTATTTTGCCTCTTGCTTCATCAATGTCGCTCGAGTCGAGTAGGGTCATGTGCAATCGAATTAATCGACAATGGTAACACAATGTTAAAAATCAATACAACATCAGGGTCATGTATGGGACAGCTAGGTGGGTATGAGCTGTATCTTCCACATCAGCGAGTCATATGGCAGGGGTCTAGCATCCGATATGGACAACGAAATTCCAGTATCAAACTCACATACGTGACCCATGACCACTCAAGAACGGAAATAGTTGAGTTGTAGTTTTTTGCAACTCAAGGTCAAAATAGTTCTTGTTTTACAACAAAAATCAAAACTTGTAGTTTCAGCGACCATGGCATAAATAATTATAGTTTTGTGCAATTTACTCTAAAAACATCTATTAATAAGTGATATTAGAAGTATCATTCTTTTGGTTGGAAGGTACAATCCCTAATATCACCTATTACACATCTATAAATAAGTGATATTAGAAGTATCATTCTATTGGTTATTTTGAATCATACAATTGATTTTGTTTTTCTTCTTTGGGGCTACAATACGTATGCACGGATTTCCAAAATGTTGCTGCAGTGGAATTCATTTTCTTTTTTTTTTTCTATTTTGCAGAAGGCATTGAGTGGAACTCAATAAGCATGCTCAATATTTATTTGTTGTAGGAAACTGTACTAATATGTGTCATTTAGATGCTTCCAACTAGGCATAGTATGACCACACCTAACAAATAAGAAGTGGTATGGCCTATTTACAAATCATTTACGATTAGTTAAAAATTTCCATCTAAGGGATATATCACTATGCTCCAGTCAATGCCACCCATCTTACTCAAAATCTATTTTTGTAGATTGTGAAATAACAAGACAGACCTCTCTTTATTTAATATGAATTATGCCTGCATTTATTCCATGTTGTATTCCTTGGGGTTGTTTGCGAGGCACTACTTCACTGGTTGTACTTAGAAGCATAGAGACAATGGCGATTAATCAGTACCTTGAATAAAAATCGGATGTCTCTGGAAATCATGAAACCAATTTCTCTGTGGATAAAAAACTTATGCTAAGTTAAGTTACTTACGAACAAAACTATCCAAGACACCTTTGCTAAGGGTTAATCACATGCGCTTGCTAAGGCCTCACGCCTCTTGATATAGACAGGAATACAACTGTGTATCTGGATGAATTTAAGGGGCATGTTTTATATTGTAATATAATCTGGATGAAGTTACTGTTACTATGATGGAAATGTGAGGTCTCAGGTATAGAAAGGCCAATGAAAGTGTTGTGCTTTGGGATGGGAATGCCTCACACATGGGCACTGAAGTGGCCATTGCCTGAGTGATATTTATATTGGTTTAGGTCAGTCCAACGAAGCACAAACAAAGTTATAAATCGATTATGTACTGCAATGATTTGAGTTGTTGGGGGATATAAAATAAGTACTTCTAGTTACACATGAATTCTCTTTTTTGGGATGCCAAAGTCACTAAATGGAACTAGCTTACATCATCAAAACGGTCACAAAAAGAAACATCATCAAACCTGATTGATTTCTTTGATGGAGTAACATGCGCTAATTAATCATGTGTTATTGATTCATATGAATCAAGTAGATAACTATCGTTTGTTTATTTCTTTTACCCCTATAGCAAATGCACGGGCAATCACCTATCACTATATTAAAGACCTATAGAAACCTGCATAAAAGCTACACCATAATATAAAAGAAAGAGACAGGTTATATAAACATATCTTAAAAATAATTATCAAACAAACTTGAGTTTCAAAAGATTTTTATTGTAATCATGCCTTGAATGAAAGAATCCACATAGGTTCTTTATCAAGTCCAGGATTCTAACCAAACAGACGAAGCTCCATACAATACAATCCATCTTATCAAGACAAGGCCGGTGTTATCCAAACAGGAGGTGGCCAGTTAAGCCATGGATGAGCAAGCAGCTTTACATCACCAAAATTCTCAAGTGCCTCAGTGTTAAAGTTCCAAATACCAACCTCACGGCGACCGTACATGTTTATACATATAGCTTCTGAAGAATCATCTGTAATGTAAGCACAGTTTGGCTTGAACAGTGGAAAATCCTTGGTAGAAACCAAGATTGGAGAATTAAAACCAATAAAAATAGCATAGCCTCGCAATTCTGAGCTGTTAATCTTTACCAGATTCTGACCACTCATATCAACCTTGTATAGCTCAATTTCATCTGTTAATGATTCTTGGTTTGGATTTATAACTCCACCCACAAAATCTTCAGTAATTTCTACTGGATTGTTCAGGTAACTCGTGTATATGAATCTCCACACCTGCAAGACATCTCCCCAAGGAGTCAAGATGATGGACCTGATGGGATCATCTGATCGTGAGTCTCCTTTAAAAACCATCTTCATCACCGGTGAGCCGCCGCTCAAATCCAATGTGAAAATAGAGGAGTCACCGGATATAAGGTAAAACAAGCCATCCTTGTCATTATACACTGCACTGCGATAGCCACTGCTCCATTGAACATATTCACTTTCGGCGATGTGTGTCCACTGGTCATCACCGAGCCGGGCAAATGAGAGATCTCCATCAGGCCGGTGCAGGAGCAGGACGACACAAGCAGCCCTGTTTGAAGGGCTGCAGGATAGGTACACCCGGTCATAGAGAAAAAACCTCATCTCCTTAAGATTATAGGCTGCTGGAGATTCAGGACGCCGAAAATCTTCTCCGTAAAGATTGTACATAGGACGGCCTTGGTCGTCGGTGAAGCTCTCGACGTGGTAAAGCCCTGTCACGGGGGAGATCCAGCTGGGCGGCCGTGAGCGGATTAACGAGATGGAGGTTAGAATCCTCATCGGCAACGATGACCCAGCCGTGGCCTGACCCCACGACGTAGCAGCTGCGGAACGCAGGCCCCGGCAGGCGGACCTTGAAGGTCACGCCGGCGGAGGGACTGTACATGGTGGCAGTGTCGGCGTCATCGCCGGCACAAGAGTAGATCAAGCACGGGGACGCATCCTTAATCGGGATGCGGACCCTGCGAACGGCGGAGCAGGCGGCGTACCACGAAGTGCAGACGGCCCCCGCGTGGAACATATCTGGGATATCGAGCAAGCTCATCACCATCGCCATCAGATCTTCAGGGAGGCCTGACCAATCCGGGAAGATGGCCGCCTCCATGGGCGGCGGCGGCGGCGGCGGCGGCATTGATTTGGGGAAAACCTAGTAGGCAAGCAGAGGGGAATTGGGGAATTTTGGTCTTGGTGAAGTCTCGCATCGCCGGCGGAGATGTATGTAACGCCTGATTGGAGATTTGGAGTGGGAGCAGAGTCGGATTCGGTGATGAGCCCACCGGGCGGGAGACATCTCGGCCTGGGCCAGATTGCTGCAAGCTGGCCCGGCTCCGAAACAGAGTGCCACTCGCTGGTCGCTACTGCCACAGCCAGAAATATTTAAAAACAGGAAAACAGAGCCGAGTAGAGGAGAGCTCCTCTGCTTCGCGAGCAGGGCTCGCTCTCTACGCTCTAAAAATTTCAGCTTTTCTCCGCCGCCGTCGCTGTGGAAGAGGGGAATGATGCGATGCTCTCCGGCGTCGTCCGTGCGTCCTGGAGACCCAGACCCACGACGGGCTCGAGTTCATGTCCGCCGGGCCCGCCTGCAAGCATCGTGCTGCTTCTGCACATGCCGTGGGCGAGGTCTCCTTGCCAGGCTCGGCGGAGGCGCAACACTCCAGATCCCCTTCTTGTGGGCCTCGCTCGCGCGCCGCCCCATCCTCCGCTCCGGCCACGGCTGACTGGTCACCGCCGAGGAGGCCTTCTCAACCCCGTGAAGGGCGCCGAGGTCGCGCTCCCGCTCATCACCGACGAGCGCGGCGCGCCATGTACAACGCCTTCGAGAACATCCGGGCGTTCGATTTCTCGACGGACCAGTTCGAGGTCGGCACGGAGCCGACCGATCTGGAGCCTCGCCGCGCGCATGAGTTCATGTACGACCGGGTGGTGCTCTCAGCCAGCGCCTCCGCCGGGCGCGCCTGCAAGGTGCAAGGTGCCGTTCGCCAGGCTTGGTGTTGAACGGTGGACATGGCTCGCGCCGGGCGAGGACACTGGGCTCCGATGGAGATACTGCTACTGTTAAGCCATGTACAATGCCGTCGATTGCTTGTTCTACCTTCTCCGGTTCAACGGCACTATGTGTAGCTTGGACCTGAACAGTCCCTCACAGTCTCACCGGTCCCAAATCTGTAGATCCGTACAATTACCTTGTGCAGACACCTTGCAAATCTGGAGGTTAAGGAAGCATGTCGACTCAATGACTCCGGTGCAAAATCCTCTTTTGGAGCTCAAAACAACTCTTTATCTGCAGATGTACAAGGTTGATCTCAAGTACCAGAGGATGGAGGTGATCAAGAGCTTGCTGGAGCCGGACCACGCATTATTCCTCGGGTTCAATGCTGCAATGTGCCTTCCGGTTGAGGATTTCCCTGGATTGAAGTGAAATTGTGCTTACATAAGAATAATGTTATCGGAATTGTGTACTCCTCTATTATGAAATTGATGACGTTTCAGACAACCATAATGCTAGTTCATTTGTTCTATCCAAAATGGCAATATTTCTACAACGGAGAGAGTATTGTCTTCTAATGTCTGATCATCAGTCTACTAAAATAATGTATGTCATTACTGCTTTCGTCGTTGATTTTACATATCTCTTAATTTTGTTTATCTCAGTCTAGATCTTATTTGCCCTCTTCGCAGCTTGGGATGCATTATTCCTTGGGTTCAATGCCCCAATGTGCCTTCCGGTTGAGGATTTCCATGGATTGAAGTCAAATTGTGCTTACGTAACTGACGACTGCGAGACATATGTCAATATGTTGAAGTATAACCGGTGAGAAACTGGTACTTGGGGTATCGTGGATCAAAGAATGTCAATAATTGATGCTCTCTCGCTAGTTATTTATTGGCTGACTTGGCCATCACCCATCTGGATTGATCAGACCCTCCCTCTTTTTTTTGTCTGAATTGATGTTATTAGAATTGTGTATTGTCTTCTAATGTCCGACCATCGAGTCTACTAAAATAAGGTACCTCATTACTACTTTCTGTGACACTTCGTGTCCTAATTTTTCGAGTTAGCATTTTTAAAACTAATCTCAAGGCCGGATTAACCTACCCAAGAAGTATCATTGACATGCAATGTGTTTTGGGCACCGAATAAATTCAAAAACACTTTGGTTTGAACTACAACTCAAATTTCTACCATACAAGTATTGTCAACCAAAAATATATGTTGTAGGGCATGTCAAATGAAAAATCTAGGACAAAACCCCACTGGGTTTCATCAAGGTTTGATACCCCAAATAAATCAGACAAGCTTAGCATTTAAGCCTTTTCTCTGAATTTTCAGAATTAATCCAGAAAGGATTTTTGAGTATACTCTTCGTGCATGTCACTTTCTAGAGTTATACTTTTCCACAAAATTCTACCCTTTAATTTTTGAGCTCGGGAAGGCCATGCTTTTGATTTTTCAAAACCGGATCAGACCACAGTTGGAAATTCGGGAAAAAGAAAAGATGCTGAGGGGAATATGCCGTGGGCCCCGCTCGTCGGCGAGCCGGGGCCGCGCCCGCGCCCGACCGGCGCCGTATGCCGGCGCCGCGTGGCCGTCGCGCTCTGGTCCGACCCCACCTGGTCGGGGGAACAAAGGGGAGGCTCCCCGGTCGGAACACCCCTCTCTCCCATCTCTCTCTCTCTCCCGAGCTCTCCCCACCCGCCATTGCCGCGCCCTCCATGGAAGCTCGCCGCCCCGCCGTCTCCGGCCGCCGCAGCCCGGGCCGAGCACGCCACGGGAGCCGCCACACCCCTACCCTCCTCCACGACCCTAAACCCCCAAAAATGGCGGACTAGAAACGACCAAATTCGAAGAAGTCCGCGAGGAGCTTCATTCCGGCCGTCACGCCGTCGCGGCCAAATTGCCGCCTCTTCGGTGAGCTTCGTCCGGCCATTCTTCTTCCGGTGGGTGCGCACATTGGTGGAGTTCCATTTCAAACCCTAACCCCCGTTGTTGTCTTGCGAGGTCGCCGGAATCTCCATTTTTCCCGGTCGCGGAGCTCCGGCCGCCGCCACCTCCACGTCGACGGCCATCTCCGGCGTTGCTCATCCTCCTTGGAGTCGAAACCTCTACGAGCCGACGACGCGCGATTTGGAGTTTCCTCGTGCCGTGCGCCGCCGCCGAACCACCTCGCCACCGCCATCGCCGTCGCGCCGCCTCTCCGGTGAGCCCTCGGCCGAGTGAGATCCACCCCCGAGTCCGCCGTACCGCGCGGAGTCCCGTGGACCCTGCTCGGCCGCGCGCGAGCCGCCGGCGTTGCTCCGGCCACCGCGCCGCCGCCTCCCGGCCGCGCGCCGGCGAGGCCACGGGACGGGCCACACGGCCCGGATCCCGTGTGGCCACAGCCACACGCGGATCCGAACCCTGTGGTCCTCGGTGTGGCACGGAGCGCGGAGATTTAAATTTAAATCTCGAATGGCATTTTCGTAAATAGTTCCGAAATTCAATTAAACTTAGAAAATTCATATCTAGAGTTCTAGACCCCCAAAAATTGCAAACTAAATTTTTTGGACTCCTGGAGACATGTACTATTTTACGGTGCATCCAGTTGGCATTTTCAGGAACAATTTATTTAGGTCAAAATTCTTTTTAGGACACTTAAGTTAAATGCTTAGTTAATTAATTAATTGCCCCAAATTATGAAGCTTAAGTTAATTACTATCTATATCATGTGCCTAAGGACCAGGAGCAATTTAATTGCTAATTTACCTAGTTTTACTAGGATTAATGGATCAATTTCTTGCACATGTGATAATGATTTAAATGCTTCATGGGAGTTGATGAAGGAGATAAATTAGATAATCACCTTAAATCAATTTCACCCTGCTGGACACCACGTTAATTTATACTCATGAATTAAATGTATTTGATGAAATCCGCACGTATTCCGTAAAATGTTTAATGTCATGTTTTCATCAAATTTTACACATCACCTTTGCATCATGTAGCTGCGGTGGTAAACGTGGTAACCGGCGAGGAGGCGCCGTAAGCTGCTACTGTTGTTGACCCAGCTGCTCGGGGTCAAGCTCAAGGCAAGCCCCGGTGCACAACCTTTTAATTAAATATTTTATTTTCATCACTATGCTTGTAGGTCTCGTATTGTGCATTAGGTCTACATGAGTTGTGATGAAAACCCTAGCATGCGATAGGATCCTGTTTATCCCGATTCGATCACCCTACGCTAGATGCTTGCTTAAATAGGGCGATGATCCGTCGAGTGGTACGGAGACCACTCGTAGATAGGACAATCACATTTTTGGACACGATGCTAAGTATCAAGATGAGAATGGAAAATTGGAGGCCGGACGGGCAACTAGGTGGAAAGTGAAGGACTGAAAGAGTCTTCAAGGTTGTAGCCCCGTCCGTGCAGACAAGGACCGCGTCGTGTCCGGCCCATGTGGATAAGTTTGAACGTACTGCTTGCATGCTCGGAGTTAATGGGCCCGATGAAACCGACATACCGATGGTGGCATGTTCGAGAGATACCCTACTCCCTTGGTTACTTGGCAGGAATTTGGGAGGAGAGAAGGGAGCACTCTACTCACGGATGACGTCCGGGACGGCATCGCGTGGGGGACCCTTCTCGGGGAGCTAGGCCCGACTAACACTACGAGTACCGGTTGGGAAAGGTCGTCTCATGCGGCTTCCGGAAGCGCGTAGGTGACGTGCGGACAGGTTTCTCCTGCAGGATGTAAATCGATTCGAATCGCTGCCCCTCACGATGAACGAGTACCACTTATCTCGTCCGTCGGAACGTAGTAAGAAGAGGAACATTGATGGTGATAATTATGATTAATTTGTTGTTTTGCTTACTTACTTGTTTGGAAACATGTAATGCAGTAGCTTAGTGCAAATTAAATTTATTCTTTTGAGCAACTTAATTAAACTGCTAAAAGATGAAAGTAAGGATTCACTCGTAGGCCAGCTTAGTGCTTAAATGTATCCTATTCCCCTGGCCTTTGCATGTCTAGGAGTCGGCTGTAGTTGGCCACCTTGACGGGTCGGTCTTGCTGAGCTCTAGTTGCTCGGGACTTTGCTCTATGTGGTTTTCGGAGGACCCCATGGGACAGGATCTCGACGTCGGCGATGACGTCCGCGGGAGGAGACTCCGGGTGACGGCCACTACACTTGGGAGTGGTGCGGCCCGGATGAATAGAGGAGTTGAAGTGCCGGTAAGATGTTCTCGGGCAGGAACATCCGTCTCTGCCGGATGTCCGTGATGTATCGCCGAGAGAGCGATTGTATCTTTATGCTTCCGCTGTTTAGATATTTTCCAAACTTATTAGCTTCGATGCTTATGAGACTCGATATACGATTGTACTTGGGATGAATGTAAGACTTGTACTTATATTCATTGTATTATGCTTATGTTTGTATGTTGTAATATCGGGTATCACGAGCACGTGATGCCACCCATGATGATCCTGGAGACGGAAACACCTCTTCGTGAGGTGGGTCCGTCACAGCGTGGTATCGAGCCGTCGTGGGGATATTACAACACCTTAAGCAGCCTATTTTCGAAAACTAGGACGTTACCGTGTGAGGACGTGCCCGTAAGGACTATATTAGTCGTAACGGTGGCAAAGCTAACCCTGGGTTATGATTGTTTAATTATTTGCATCTACGGCTGTGGCTCGGGTATGTCTGCATTTAAATTAGCGATCCGTGCCTGCGGACGGAGAATACGGGACAATGTTGGCTCGTGGCTTACCACGGGGCGATACTTTCTATGGGTCGTTACTTGTAGAATTGTGCTTATTTTTGTAGTTTCTTTTGAATTTGATGTACTTGTTTCTGGAATGAATCTTCTACAGGTACATAACAACGCTAGTAGGTGTGAGTCGGTAATATAGACTAACTTACGTGATTGAGTGCGGGTTGCCACCCCGAAAATTCGTACACCGTTGAGACGGTATATTTATTTGTTTCTCTCGTGGTAAGGACGTATAGGTTGAATAAGGTGCATTCATGATAAAAATGGTCCAACCTAAAAGTTGAAGTTTTATAACCTCAGAAATTTCAGAAACTCGCTAAGCTAAGAAAATCCGTAACTTTTTGCTCGAACCTCCGATTCGAGCAATTCCAGATGTTCTGGAAACCTTAGGAAGCCAACTAATTTTTGGACGTGGTTTGGTGCTGTTTGGATCCAGAGGGAGGGAGTTATGCTCTGCTTGGTTCAGGGGTGCTGTTTCTGTTTTTCAGAATGACAGCCTGGATGGTTTTGCCCATAACTTCCAGCTCGATTGTCGAAATAAGGCAAATGAGCACTTTCTGGAAAGATTGAATCACGAGCTACAACTTTGGTAGTCTGAGGAAAGGCTGGTTTTGAGGTTGCAGGGTCGAGAATCTCAGATTCCTCCCTCTGAACTGAAACTGCCTCAGATCTGTTTTCAGAATCGTATGTCGGTACCGTTTTGACCATATCTTTGTGCTCATGAGTTGGGTACTGGTGATCTTGTACTGCGTTAGAAAGGTTGAAACATGAGTCACAACTTTTGTATTTAATTGGAGAACCAGTTTCGGACCAATCTGGCCGTTTTGGTCAGCTTTTACTCGCTGTACAGATTGCCGTTCAGACTGGACAGTCTGTCGAGTAACACTCATAACTTTTCGCTCGCTTGGCGGAATGGGGTGACTGTACGGCGTTGGATCTCCGGGACAGGATTTGACTAATGAAGAATAATTTACCCTTTGTTAATCGTTCTCATTTGTTTGCTCACATGATGCTCTTGGTTTAGCATCCCCTCTTTCAGTGCGTCATGCTTACGTGGTAAAATTTGTTTCTTACCCTTCGCAGATGCCGTCCGACAGTGAGCCCGACCGCGGTCACGCCGACAGCACGTGGTCCGCCGGAGAGGAGGCTTTGACGGAGACTTCCCCTGGTTTGCTGTGGGCGCTGTTGGAGACTCTTGGACACACTCAGCCCCCGCTGTATTTCACACAGCGCAGCCGAGTTTCTGGGGTCGTCTTTCACAAGGTGAAGGCGGAGGTTGTTCACCACCCCGACGAGCAGGAATGGTTCACGGAGTACCAAGTATTCTCCAAGGACACCTACCAGGGCCGAGCTAAGATAGCTCAGCTCATTTTGTCGGAGTTTGTGACCTCTCACAGAGACTCCTTGTCGGGCACCCCCTTCGAGCTGATCCCGACACTTGACTACTTCGACGAGGTAGTCGAACGCCGTCTCAGGAGGATTGCCCGCACGGAGTTGGGTTACCACGGCGTTGCTCGCTACGCTCGCGAGGCGTTCCGGATACACCGGGACGCGGACGCGCTGGCTACGCGCCTCCGAGACCGGGTGACCGAGTTGTCCCTGGTCTGTCGCGAGCGGAGGGAGCGCTTGGACATCCTTGCGCAGGAGCGCTCCGAGCGCGATCCAGGGTCTGCAGAGCAAGACCCGGGAGGTCGCGAGAGTCGCGGACGAGCGTGACGACCTCGCCCGCGAGAGGGATGCCCTGTTGGTGCAGCGTAACCTCTTGCTGGAGGAGCGAGACGAGCTTCGGCAGGAGAGGGACGACCGCACCCGGGAGCGCGATGAGGCACGCCAGCAGTTGGTGGGCCGCAACGCGCGAGTGGCTCAGCAGGAGCACTATATCCACCACCTCCGGACCAACTTGATGGTTGCCCAGCAGTTGGAGCAGGAGCAGCACCATGACATTCAGACCTTGGAGCAGCAGGTCGCGCAGTTGCAGCAGCAACTGCAGGCTGCCCTGGCACCACCTCCACCACACGACGACGCGTCCGACGTCGACGACCCGTAGGAGTGACCTCCTTCGGCAGGAGGGTGTTAGGAGTAGATTGACTGGCAGCTGGTAGCAGATTATTTTGATGCTCGATAGCTGGACTAAATCGAGTAGTACCATCTAGTGAGGGATATTTGGAGGTGTGAGTGTAATTGTATGACTAGTTGGCAATGGATGTATGAACTATGAATGTTATGGAAATTGTGGCATCTTTGTGCTAGATTGTAATTTTTCGTTGCACTTAATTTCCGTATTAAAACATTCCTCACGTTTTTATTCCATGACCGCAAGCCCGTTATTGATGTTGGAAATTTTATCTCGTTACGGATGGGTGATGAAGTTGAGGTTTTGGACAACGGATGGATGTGGACCGATTGCTTGTATCGCGGGGGTTTACCCGTGATGCTGTGGCAGGCGATGCAATCGCTAGGCTACACCGAGCCCCCTGCCTACGTAGGGAAGGAGTTTGTGGAGCGAGGGATGATCACTTGTACCATGCACGTGGCTGTGCCGGGCAAGGCGATACCCCCACGCCAGGAGTCGTGGACGGTGACCACGACAAGCCTCGCGATTTACAGCGCATGGGACACAGCAGCGTTGGAGGCTTTCACCAGGTTTTGTGAGCTTCACGCCGCCGACCTTGTAGGGACGCCGTACTTGTACCTACCTATCAGCGACCCCTACGATCGCCGCTGGAGACGTCGCTTGGCGGTGTTGTGTGACCCCACCACACCTCACTACAGCCCCATATTGGCGAACACCGCGTGCTATGCCGACGAGCTATACCGTCAGCACGAGTTTCGGAGCAGAGAGGTGAACATCCTCATAGGAGCCATGCGAGGGAATGAGGCTAGAGTTGTCCGGAGGGACCAGCAGGTCACCTCACTCACCGCGGAGAACGCGGCACTCCGTGAGCAGCTCCAGCAGCAGCAGACCCTCGTGGCAAACCTGCAGCAGGAGGTGCAGGCTACAGCTCGGGCTCGAGACGAGGCAGCAGCGTCGCGAGACGCAGCCGACGCCCGCTACTTACGTTTCCTCACCGCGTACGGTCCACGTGGACCAGGACCTCGAGTGACCTTATTCCTCCGTCGGGGAGAGCAGCTTGAGGACCCCGACGATGCGGAGGAGGATTGAGCGGCACATTAGTGCACATTGTAGGGAATGGCAGCCGATCTCCCTACTTATATCTTGTTTTCCCTTTGTTGTAATCGGAACTTGTTTAGCGAAAACGTGATCGTACTATGGTGTTATCGATTATGTATTAAGCTATGGTGTAACCTTGGAACTTGTTAATGCAGTGTAATGTGTTGGATGACGATGTTTCTCATTCCGTAAAATCTCGCATTACTACATTGGTTTTGCTACTGCTATTGGTTTATTTAATTGCGCATTTGGTTACCCCTATGTCAAATGTGTTTTCTTTGCGAATCAATTGGATTAACGGATTTCGCGATTTTGCTTGGCAGAATGGTGAGAACGCGCAACACCAACGATCTCCATGGCGAGAGGCCCGAGAGCTCGGCCCAAGGTGCGGGAGACGAAGCACCACCGCCGCCACCTGTCCCTAACCCTATGGACATGATGGCCCGGTTTCTCGCGGCCATGCGAGACAACCAGCAGCAGCAGAACGAGTTCCTGCGGGAACTCCGACAGCAGGTACCTACCGGGGACGGCAACCGCGGGCGCCGGAACCGCGACGCGGCGCCGCGGGAGGCCTCCTACCAGGAGTTCCTGGGCACCCAGCCCCCGAGGTACGACGGCTCCGGCGAGCCGATGAGGGCGGAGGATTTCATCCGCCTCACCGAGTTCAAGTTCGGACTGCTCCACCGCACGGAAGTGCAGAAGACGCTCTTCGCAGCGCAGCAGCTGGAGGGCGCTGCTAGTGCTTGGTGGGCTATCCACCCGGCCACTCGGCCGCCGGCACGCAGACCACTTGGGAGGACTTCAAGAGGGTCTTCCGCGCTCACTTCATACCGGCGGGTGTGATGCGCCGGAAGGCTAGGGAGTTCATGGCTCTCACCCGGGGAGGTCGCAGCGTACATGAGTACACCCGGCGGTTCAATCGGCCGGCGCTTTACGCCCCGAGCTGGTGGACACGGATCGAAGCGCAAGGACCGCTTCATGGAGGGACTCGGCGCCGAGTTGCAGGACCGCCTTACCCTCAATATGGCGGGTAGCTTCTCGGAGTTCGTGAACAATGCCATCCTCGCCGAGGAGGGCTACCGCAGGGTCCAGGCGGAGAAGAAGAGATCCGCGAGTGCTACGGGGCCATCCAACCCACCCCCGGCCAAGTATCGCATGATTTACACCGACCCCTCCGGGCAGGGCTACCGCTCTCGGCCTATGGTGGCGTCGCGCCAATCGGCACCCCCACGGAGGCCCCCACCGCAGCAGAGGCCCCCGCAGCAGCAGCAGATGGGACAGCGTGCTCCAGCACCCCGTCCCGCTCGGAATGCTGCGGGGAACCGTCCACCACCACCTGGAGCCCCTTGCTTTGGGTGTGGCCGTCCAGGACACTTCATTAGGGATTGCCCCTATCAGCAGCGGGGCAATACTCCTAATCAGCAGCGCGGGAACAACAACCGAGCCCCAGCGAAGACAGGGCGAGTGAACTATACGTCCACCGAGGAGATCCCAAACGACGCTCCTGTGATGGCTGGTATGTTTTCTATTCGAGACCATCCCGCTCTTATATTATTTGATTACGGAGCATCGCATAACTTCATCGGTAGCATGTTCGTGGAGAAATTCGGGTTGTGCCGTAGTACGATGAGATCTTCTTACTTGATAAAATCAGCTAGTGATCGGATCACCGCTAGAGATGAGGTTAGATGGGCACCGGTTACCTTGCGGACAAAAGTATACCCCACAGATTGCATCATCCTCCCGAGCGAGTAACATAGATGTGATTTTGGGCATGATCTGGATGAAATACCACAAAGCCGTATTGGACATAGATGCTTTCACGGTCAGCTTGAATTCCCCATTGCATGGTCGGGACGTTCTCCGACCGACCTATCCTAAGAATTGTACTCCAGCAGTACACCAAGCTATTATCGAGGGTCCGACCGATATCCCGGTTGTCCGAGAGTTTCCGATGTGTTTCCCGAGGATCTTCCCGATATGCCTCCGGACAGGGGACATTGAGTTCAAAATTGAGTTGCAGCCGGGTACGGCTCCGATCTCAAAGAGACCATACAAAATGACACCCAAGGAATTGGCCGAATTAAAAGAGCAATTAAAGGAACTATTGGACAAAGGTTACATCGGACCTAGTTCCTCACCTTGGGGCTGTCCGGCTCTATTTGTCAAGAAGAAGGACAAGACTTTGCGCTTATGTGTGGATTACCGGCCCCTCAATGCAGTCACGATCAAGAACAAGTATCCATTGCCTCGCATTGATATTTTGTTTGATCGGTTGATGGGAGCTAAGGTATTTTCGAAGATTGATTTGCGCTCGGGCTATCACCAGATTAAGATCGGGGCTGAAGATGTGCCTAAGACAGCCTTCTCTACACGGTACGGCTCTGTATGAGTATTTAGTGATGTCTTTTGGGTTGACCAATGTACCGGCACACTTCATGTATCTTATGGATTCGGTATTCATGCCCGAGCTTGACAAATTTGTGGTAGTCTTTATTGATGACATCCTGGTGTATTCCAAGTCCGAGGAAGAGCATGCCGAGCATCTTCGCATTGTTCTCCAAAGATTGCGAGACCACCGGTTGTATGCTAAATTCAGCAAATGCGAATTCTGGCTTAGGGAAGTTCCATTCTTGGGTCACATCATTTCGGAGGAGGGTATCTCCGTGGATCCAAGCAAGGTGCGGGACGTACTCAAATGGGAAGCTCCGAAGTCGGTACCACGGATTCGTGGCTTCCTAGGCTTGGCGAGGCTATTATCGGAGGTTCATCCCGAACTTCTCCAAGATTGCCAAACCTATGATCGAGCTTTTGAAGAAGGAAAAGAAGTTTAAGTGGAGTCGGGCTTGTCGGGAAGCCTTTGAGACTTTGAAGAAATTGTTGACATCTCGCCCCGGTGCTAGCGCAACCGGACCTTGAGAAGCCTTTTGATGTTTTGTGTGATGCATCGAGGCGGAGGTTTGGGCGGAGTTCTCATGCAGGAAGGTCAAGTTGTTGCTTATACCTCTCGGCAGCTCCGGAAGCACGAGCAGAACTACCCTACTCATGATCTCGAGTTAGCGGCAGTTGTACTCGCTCCGAAGGTGTGGAGACATTATTTGTTGGGAAATCTCGTTTGCATCTACACCGATCACAAGAGCTTGAAGTACATTTTCACTCAGGATGATCTGAATATGAGACAGCGCCGTTGGTTGGAGTTGATTAAGGATTATGAGTTGGAAGTGCACTACCACCCCGACAAAGCTAATGTCGTTGCCGATGCGCTTAGCAGGAAAGCACATTGCAACCTCCTTCGAGCCACTCGATCAGTCAAGGATGGGCACTACATTCAGGTTGTACCCCACGGGTCGCTCTACAACTTGGCTTTGATACCCACCTTGCGTGAAGAAGTGGTAGAAGCGCAGAAAGGGATACTTGCATTGCTCACCTTAGGAGAAGGATAAAAGAGGGAGATAAGCAGGTGGCATGTTTCCGTGAGGACGATGCGGGAGTCGTTTGGTTCAAAGACCGCATCGTAGTGCCGAAAGTTCCCGAGCTACATAAGAAGATATTGGATGAGGCTCACCTAGCCAAGTATGCTATGCATCCCGGCAGCAATAAGATGTACCATGATCTTAGGACGAGGTATTGGTGGACAAGGATGAAAAGAGAGGTTGCTCGTTACGTCGCCGAGTGTGACACTTGTCGTCGGGTCAAGGCCGATCATTTGAGACCCGCCGGACCGTTGCAGCCACTCGGTGTTCCATCTTGGAAGTGGGATGATATCAGCATGGATTTCATTGTTGGCTTACCCACCACAGTGCGGAAGTTTGATTCTATTTGGGTGATCGTCGATTGATTGACCAAAGTGGCACATTTCATACCGGTGAGCACACGCTACCGAACACCTAAGTATGCCCAGTTGTACATTGAGCGGATCTTGTGTTTGCATGGTGTACCCAGGACAATCATTTCCGATCGAGGATCACAGCTTGTGGGACGTTTCGGGAGCAACTTCATGATTCCCTAGGAACGAAATTGATTCGAAGCTCAGCTTACCACCCACGGATCGATGGGCAAACGGAGAGAGTAAATCAGATATTGGAGGACATGTTGAGAGCTTATGTTCCGGATCACGACAAGAAATGGGATGAATGCTTACCTTCGGCCGAGTTTGCTTATACAACAATAGCTACCAAGAGAGCATTAAGATGGCACCGTTTGAGGCTCTCTATGGTCGCCGATGCCGTACTCCGCTCAGCTGGTCCGAGTCCGGAGAGAGAACCATCTTTGGGCCAGAACTTGTGCAACAAGCCGAGGAGCGAGTGTTGGAAATACAAGCAAACCTCAAGGCAACGAAATCAAGACAAAAGAGCTATGCGGATAAAAGACGCCGACCGCTTGAATTCAAAGTGGGTGACCTTGTATACCTTCGAGTCTCGCCGACTAAGGGTGTACAAAGGTTTGGCGTGAGAGGCAAGCTCTCACCCCGCTACATAGGCCCCTACCCCATTGTGGCTAGATGTGGTGCGGTTGCTTACAAGCTTGAGCTGCCCGACACGCTCGTCGGTGTGCACGACGTCTTCCATGTCTCGCAGCTGAAGAAGTGTCTCAAAGCTCCCGTTGACCGAGTGCTGGACGAAGTGGTACCCTTGCAGCCCGATTTGACCTATTCCGAGCGGCCAATCAAGATTGTCGATACGAAGGAAAGAGTTACCCGGCATGGCACTCGAAGTTTTTTAAGGTTCGGTGGAGTCACCACTCCGTAAGGGAGGCTACGTGGGAGTCCGAAGATTTTCTTCGCACCCACTACCCGAAGTTCCCGCTTCAGCCTAGAGGTACGCAACTCACCTCCTCCATGTTTAATTGTAATCTCGGGATGAGATTTCTTTAAGGGGAGGGCTGTGACACTTCGTGTCCTAATTTTTCGAGTTAGCATTTTTAAAACTAATCTCAAGGCTGGATTAACCTACCCAAGAAGTATCATTGACATGCAAAGTGTTTTGGGCACCGAATAAATTCAAAAACACTTTGGTTTGAAATACAACTCAAATTTCTACCATACAAGTATGGTCAACCAAAAATATATGTTGTAGGGCATGTCAAATGAAAAATCTAGGACAAAACCCCACTGGGTTTCATCAAGGTTTGGTACCCCAAATAAATCAGACAAGCTTAGCATTTAAGCCTTTTCTCTGAATTTTCAGAATTAATCCAGAAAGGATTTTTGAGTATACTCTTCGTGCATGTCACTTTCTAGAGTTATACGTTTCCACAAAATTCTACCCTTTAATTTTTGAGCTCGGGAAGGCCACGCTTTTGATTTTTCAAAACCGGATCAGACCACAGTTGGAAATTCGGGAAAAAGAAAAGATGCTGAGGGGAATATGTCGTGGGCCCCGCCTGTCAGCGAGCCAGGGCCGCGCCCCGCGCCCGACCGGCGCCGTACGCCGGCGCCGCGTGGCCGTCGCGCTCTGGTCCGACCCCACCTGGTCGGGGAACAAAGGGGAGGCTCCCCGGTCGGAACACCCCCTCTCTCCCATCTCTCTCTCTCTCCCGAGCTCTCCCCACCCGCCATTGCCGCGCCCCTCCCCGGAAGCTCGCCGCCCCGCCGTCTCCGACCGCCGCAGCCCGGGCCGAGCACGCCACGGGAGCCGCCACACCCCTACCCTACTCCACGACCCTAAACCCCCAAAAATGGCGGACTAGAAACGACCAAATTCGAAGAAGTCCGCGAGGAGCTTCATTCCGGCCGTCACGCCGTCGCGGCCAAATTGCCGCCTCTCCGGTGAGCTTCGTCCGGCCGTTCTTCTTCCGGTGGGTGCGCACATTGGTGGAGTTCCCTTTCAAACCCTAACCCCCGTTGTTGTCTCGCGAGGTCGCCGGAATCTCCATTTTTCCCGGCCGCCGCCACCTCCACGTCGACGGCCATCTCCGGCGTTGCTCATCCTCCTTGGAGTCGACGCCGTTCTTCTCCAAGCCTCCGTGAACCTCTACGAGCCGACGGCACGCGATTTGGAGTTTCCTCGTGCCCGTGCGCCGCTGCCGAACCACCTCGCCACCGCCATCGCCGTCGCGCCGCCTCTCCGGTGAGCCCCCGGCCGAGTGAGATCCACCCCGAGTCCGCCGTACCGCGCGGAGTCCCGTGGACCCCTGCTCGGCCGCGCGCGAGCCGCCGGCGTTGCTCGGCCACCGCGCCGCCGCCTCCCGGCCGCGCGCCGGCGAGGCCACGGGACGGGCCACACGGCCCGGATCCCGTATGGCCACGAGTCACACGCGGATCCGAACCCTATGGTCCTCGGTGTGGCACGGAGCGCGGAGATTTAAATTTAAATCTCGAATGGCATTTTCGTAAATAGTTCCGAAATTCAATTAAACTTAGAAAATTCATATCTAGAGTTCTAGACCTCCAAAAATTGCAAACTAAATTTTTTGGACTCCTGGAGACATGTACTGCTTGCATGCTTGGAGTTAATGGACCCAGATAAACCGACGTACCGATGGTGGTTGTATGTTAGAGAGATACCCTACTCCCTTGGTTACTTGGCAGGAATTTGGGAGGAGAGAAGGGAGCACTCTACTCACGGATGACGTCCGGGACGGCATCGCGTGAGGGACCCTTCTCGGGGAGCTAGGCCCGACTAACACTACGATAACGGCTGGGAAAGGTTGTCTCATGCGGCTTCCGGAAGCGCGTATGTGACATGCGAGACGGGTTTCTCCTGCAGGATGTAAATCGATTCGAATCGCTACCCCTCACAGTAACGAGTACCACTTATCTCGTCCGTCGGAACGTAGTAAGAAGAGGAACATTGATGGTGATGATTATGATTAATTTGTTGTTTTGCTTAATTACTTGTTTGGAAACATGTAATGCAGTAGCTTAGTGCAAATTAAATTTATTCTTTCGAGCAACTTAATTAAACTGCTAAAAGATGAAAGTAAGGATTCACTCGTAGGCCAGCTTAGTGCTTAAATGTATCCTATTCCCCTGGCCTTTGCATGTCTAGGAGTCGGCTGTAGATGGCCACCTTGACGGGTCGGTCTTGCCGAGCTCTAGTTGCTCGGTGCTTTGCTCTATGTGGTTTTCGAGAGGACCCTATGGGACAGGCGGTAATGACGTCTAGCAGGAGGAGACTCCGGGTGACGACCACTACACTTGGGAGTGGTGCGGTCCGGATGAATAGAGGAGTTGAAGTGCCGGTAAGATGTTCTCGGGCAGGAACATCTGTCTCTGCCGGATGCCCGTGATGTATCGCCGAGAGAGCGATTATATCTTTATGCTTCCGCTGTTTAGATATTTTCCAAACTTATTAGCTTCGATGCTTATGAGACTCGATGTACGATTGTACTTGGGATGAATGTAAGACTTGTATTTATATTCATTGTATTATGAATATGTTTGTATGTTGTAATATCGGGTATCACAGCGCGTGATGCCACCCATGATGATCCTGGAGACGGAAACACCTCTTCGTGAGGCGGGTCTGTCACACTTTCCTCGTTGCTTTTACATATCTCTTAATATTGTTTATCTCAGCCTAGAGCTTATTTGCCCTCTTCGCGGCTTGGGATGCTAGCTATTACTGGGATCTAGATCAGTTCTATTCTTCCCTCTTCTTTGCTAAATTATTTATTGATGAATTGGTATGTGCCATGCTCATTGCAAGATTAAGTCAAACTGCTTGATAATGTTATATATCCGATATTTGAAGCTTTATACAGATGATATTGAAGATAATAAAAAAAATTAGTGTTTCCCCTATTAATGGATGGTTTCTCCAGAATATCACATTATTATGCATGCTGCTCAACACATATAATGAGAAGCGCCTAGCTTCATATGCCTTTGTTACTGCACCTAGGTATTTAAAGCCAACATAGGTTACTCAGTCCTTACAACATGTGATCGTCTACAAACTTAATTAAATTATCACTTTGACATCTTTGTAAGCACAAATCTTTACAGGCCAGATGTTGAACATTTTGCTTCTCTTGCAGTTTTAGATTAACGTAGAAGCATTTTTTTTTTGGTCTAGGACAAACAAATTCTGGATACTCGCGGCTAGCTTTAATGTTGGGTCGCAGCACATGAGGAACAGCTATCAGCTCTTTAATTGATCTGAAAACTGTATCCCTTTCTCACTACTTCTTTTGATGGAGATAATGTTTCTTTCAATTTTTCTAATGTCAAGGTAGCATTTGCCGAAGCTGTGGAAGTTAATTTACACATATAGGAGCTGGTAGTTTTTGTCTGAATGTTTTGAGTGCTAACTGAAAACGCTGACTTATGTCCAGATTGCTTTGGCACTCTAAACTTGTTGAGCTTGATTGAAATTTGAAATTTACCATAAGTGACTTGACGTTTCCTACCATGCTTCACAAAATCAACAACATGGATCGTAAATGACTTGACGTTTCCATAAAGTCATGCTTATCTGCAGTTAGAATCTTAGTTCACAGCACTATCTATGTGAAGAACTTATATCTATTTTCATAGAGATTTCCTGTTTGCACTTACATTGAAATTGGAGTACTAATAACTGAATGGCTTGCATATGTTACAGGGGGATAAAGTCCAACCAATTAGTGCAAAAAATTTGAGGATCTCTATGTAGATTTAAAAAGTTCTGTTGGTACATGGTAACTGATACTGTTAAACATGGTAGTCAAAGGTGAAATCAGGAAGTAAAAATAAATAAATAAATAACCATTGCATGCAAGAGTTTGATTATTTGGTTGAAATTGAGAAGACTCAAATCTAGGCAAATACCGAGGGGGAGAGAAGTATTGATTTTTTAGTGGCTTGGAGTCTTTGGTGTTCAGTGCTTTTGCCCCCTGAATCTTTGGGCAAGGAAACAAAGTCAGCAGTGATGGTTCCTTCAAGCTAGTTAACAGGGTGTCAGGTTAGGCAAGCAATTTATGATAATCATATTCTGAAGCAGCCAGCGAACTTTGCTAATCTCAGGATCAAGCTGTAGCCCTGCATGTTGTGGAATTGGAATTGTGGATGTTGTAGATGCTGTCAGACTGTTGAGGTTCTCCGTTTTGAGGTCAATATGTTTGTCAAGTAGATGTTTTTTCATTTGGGCAATATCACACATATAAATATTGGCTCCTGTTCTGGCTTATTAGCGGATCTCAACCATTCTGGAGTGGCTGGAGAAAAATTGGGAGACTATTATTTGTTATCACATGAGAAAGGTAATTGAATTAGAAATGAATTTTGAGTGTCGATGGTAGTGGTATGGGTCTGGATAGTAGGGTTCGAGAACTGTTGTTGGTTGGTCTCGGTCTTATTAGCCTCGGTTGACCAGAGGTGGTATAATTAGCTTGGTTTTGAGTTGGGTTAATTAAATTGAAGGTGCGTGTTGAGTTATGACAATGCATACTTGGAAGATTCTATAATATTTGAGAAAACATAGGAAAGAAGATATTTGTCATAGAAGAGGCTAGAACTATTTCTTCATGGCAAGGTAAAGAATAGTCTAGAAACTAGATATTTATGTAGGGTAAGAAATATTTAGATAATAGGATAAGGATGAGAATATTCTAGAGCTAGATATTTTAGTTAGAAGAGTGTAGAATGTTGCCACATGGCAACATCCTAGTGATCATGTGTAAGTATAAATAGGGGTGCCCTCTACCCTCCAAGGCACCATACCATGGAGCCATAGAAGCCACCACATGTGAAGGCATGGCAAAGGTTGCCATGATGTGTCTTAGAGTCTAGGAGTATTATGGTGAGTCCTAGATTGATAGTAGTGGTGTGTAGCCACGAAAAATGTTGTGTCTTGTGTCAAGTGTATGTTATGAATAAAGGCTAAGCTCTTTTGTAAGGAGTTGGTCTCCCAAGTTAGTAGAGTAAGGTGAAGGTCTCCTCGATATAGTTAGAAGGTTGGGTTTGGGTCTACAGAAGAAGTGGTATCACACCAGTTTGGTACCATTTCTACGAAGTCGGTGTTACTCTAGGAACATCGATTTCCCAACAGTGCGTATATATAGAACTAAATTATTTGGAATATTATTTTGCATAAGGCCTCCAGTGTTTTGCTCTTTGATGCAATGTGCCAATCTTCTTTTTTTTTGACACCGCAATGTGCCAATCTTAAGGGCCCAAGTTGTGAATAGCAGTGGCCAAAGTTTTCTTCAAAAGCAGAACTTCCTTTGCTTAGATCAGTTTTATTACCAAAAAAGAAACCACTCTCTATTGACCTCCAAGAACAACTAAATTGCGTCATTAGGTTTTGCATTATAATTTTTGTATTGAAAAGCTTTTGAATGGCAAATATATTATGACTCCTGTCCTGTTCCAGGTAATATTTGGCTTGAGTTTGGCTCAGGTAAAAACTAATACGTGATGGATGACATATTGATGTTCCTGTAGCCCAAATTGCTTTTCTTGAGTATCTTTCCAATGATATCTAATGATCATGAGAAGTGTCAACAGCTGTGCATAAAGTGAAACAGTGTTATAAATTTGTTTTCTTGTGAACTATTTTTGGTTAAGGTAAAGCAAAAGGTTGAGTAATAGTCACTTCGGCCAAATAAATTTGCCTGCAGTGAAAAATGGAGTGGCAGGCGTTCTGAATAACATGTTCCATGCGAATCCTGGGACGATAACTATGTTGTTGTTTGACCCCATAATTTAATTGTTTTCTTTGTCTAGTTATTCAATTCGGGTACAACCTCTGCTGGCATCATATGAATCATGAGGAAGCATGTAGGAAGACACTGTCAGTGGCAACGTTCTTGATGCCTTCTTTTACTGAAGGGAAGTTTTGTGAATGGAACCTGAATTGCTTGGAAGGACAGTTGAATTGCTGTAGTAGGCTATTTATCATATGTTGGATCTTGTGCCTGGATCATTACCGGATGCATTTTGGGGGATCTTGAGCCTTTTTCTTTTGCCAGTTGATGTGTCACCAGCCAATCTTTTTCTTTCATATATTTGTTGTTGCCAAGTTGCCTGAATGATATGTCTGTACACACTCGTGGGCTTTGCTCTGCAGAGTCTGCCTCGCACCGCTAGCCGACAGGCATTTCGTCGAACACCACAGCAGAGCCCCGCCATGGCCGCCGTCCTCAAGCCCCTATTGGCCTTCCTCCCCATCGCATGCCTTCACGCTCCTTCCGACTAGTCCCGCCGTGCCGCGGGTCCTTGCGCGAGTGCCTCTGGCTCCACCATGGACTCGTCTTTTTCCTGCTACGGATACGCCAGGCACGGTGGGCAGGGGGTCGAGTGAGCAGCCAGCCAATGAAGAAGGTGAACTGAGATTGGATGCTTGCTGCGTGCAATGGCCGCTCCGCGTTTCCGGACATTGCGTGCCGCGTGCGCCTCTGTAAGATTCGAGTGAGCAGGACCATGGTCGGAGGAGGCGGATGGTGAACACCAGCCGGACGGCGGCGGCGGCACGACCTCGCCGCGCGCAAATATTTGTGAACAGCCCCTTGTAGCAGGACAATTGATTGCGATCCGAATTA
Organism: Chloris gayana; assembly: GCA_031894775.1. Classification (NCBI taxonomy): domain Eukaryota; kingdom Viridiplantae; phylum Streptophyta; class Magnoliopsida; order Poales; family Poaceae; genus Chloris; species Chloris gayana. The sequence goes on from JAUNZO010001285.1 coordinate 643,878, forward strand.
GGGGGTACGGTGAAAATTTTCAGCGCAGACTATTTTCAGAAACACCCCTGGTCCTGTCGCCGTCCGCCGGCTCCTCTCCTCCGCCGCTGTCCTCCTCGCGCCGTCCCGCCTGACGCCGCCGCCATCGAAGAAGGTGAATGGAGATAGGATAGGAAGCTGGACGCTCAATTGCCGGGCAACTCGCGGAGATAAGAAAAAAAAGGTAACGAGCGCCCCCGCCTCGCTCTGTATCTCCGGCTCCCGTGCTAGAGCTCAGGCTGCCGGCTTGTCCCGGAGTTGTTCCGCACGTTTCGGCGCTGCTCAAGTGTTAGTGATGGTTGAGACTGTATCACGTTTCTGCGAACAGGAAGCCACTGCTTCAAGATACTAAAAATTTGAAGGAAAAAGATTCTGAAGATTTGATAATAGGGATATCTGCAGGATTCACATCTGAGAAAAATAGCGGTGAATTTATATATAAACTCCCTGATGATCTTATGTCGGAGCTCATTGAAGAACTCTGATTTCACCTGTAATTACACCATCTCTGTCATACGTACAGGACCCCAACAATGTGAAATGAAATTTCTCCAGCTTCCCTCTCACTACACTAGCAATATGTATTGTGAAAAATTGCAGAAATATAGTTGCAGCACCGAGACATGGTAAAATCTTGCGAGTTTATCTACTTGACCTGAAAAAATGACCTCAAGTTGGACTATGGGAGCCTGCAGAGTTGAGACCACCAAACTCTGCCAACAATGACAATCGACAACACAGCAGTACATCTGAACCAAAGCACCACAAAGCTTATTCATCAGGATCCAAATCTTTTATCATAACAAAGTTTGTAGGCTATCCAATACATGCCATGTTCAAGAGTTAATTTTTCACCGTAAGAATAATTGATCAAACACATCAACAAATCAAGATTTCAGTGACCAAAATTTGGTTTACTAAATAGCTGTGATGACATCAATGTAGCAATTGCTAGATGGAACATGTACTGATCACTGTTTCTACTACCAGTTCTAAGAGGTCCCAGCCATGGAGCTCAACGTAGACTACTTCCCATCCTATCAGAATCACTCACGCATCCTTGTGCCATTTGTACCAACCAGTAAGGCCGTACTTAAGAGGTTACAAGAAATGTTTCTTTTGCCATCCTGGATAGACATTTCAGATCTGTTGGGCATTTGGGTCACCTGAGCTAGCCTCAATCTTCATATTCTTCATTCCTGTGTCAAGGTCACTCTCACCTTCAGTCTCGTTGATTGGTGGACCTGACAATTCAATGTCCTTCACCATGATCTGAGTAGTCTCAGCAGCTTGAACCTTACTGCAGCAACAAACAAAACTTGAGGCCTCAGAACTCTCAGAGGCTGAATGAGTAAAACTAATATGCAAGTTTGAATCAGTGCTATCGTATAAACGACAACAAAATGAAGTGTCAGGTGAAAATTCACTCATACTTTTACCATTTATTTTAACTAATGAACTTGGAGCAGCATTCTAACTTTGATGCTGTGGGAAGAATGCCGATTTATTGCAACCAGTGGGACAACATAACATGCCTTGTAATTCAGAAAAATACACACTTGCAATAAGAAATTTCACAGCACCAAGCAGGGAGGTGGTTCACACCTCGCTAAATCAGGCCTGGAAATTTTGTGGTAAGGAAATATATCAAGCATCAGCATATTCAAAAAGAGGAAGCTATCCAAAGGAGTGGTCCGATGTTGATTCGTTTTGGAAGGACCTCACAGATAGAATGACCATCGTTGATAAGATGCTTCTGAACCAGCAGAATGCGCTCACGAACCACAGGACAAGAATTTACCAGACAAGCAGACATTTAAGCATCAGTTGAAACAGATAAGCATAGGCATCAAGTGAGTAATTACTCCGCATAAGATAGCTAAGTAGTAACCAAATTGAAAACAGAACACTTCACCTTTCTTCATACCTCTGAATGTCCTTATCTTCCCCGTTGATGAATACATCAATATCAGCAGCACTGATAAACTTAGGGGCAGCTTTCTGATCTTCCGTCATGCATCGCTTTAGTTCTTTCTGCATAGATAATTATCATCAGTAATGCACAATGAGCAAACAGATAACAACTGTAGTACTGATGGTGAACATAAACAACGATAATGCTAAGATCTTTAGAAACACCAACCCGACCTTTGTCTCATGGAAGGCACTTTCTTAACTCCATCAAGTTGTAGCTGTATAGATACAAAGAGGAAGAAAGTACTAATTTAAAGAGCTGGATAGAATCCTTAGGCTAACTCTGTTGTTACTCTTCTTTTTATATATTAGTATACAAATTGGTTACTCTTCTTTTTATATATTAATATATCTAGCACAGTAGGGGCTTCCCCTACTGTAATTGCCTCAAAAGAAAAAAAAATAAACAAGGATGCAGTGGTAACGAACCCATAAGAATGATCTTGCAAGTGTTGTAATCGTAGCTTGGTAATCAAGGACAGAAGTTCTGAGAAAGCTGTGCCACACATCATTGATTTTAGGAAGATAATCAACAAACTGCAAAGCAACAATATGTGAAACATCAGTCTTGGTTACAACCAACAACTAACGATAATTCCTTATGCATATGTGAAGCAAAGTTCATTTAAATTAAATACTACTCTACTCTGAAATTCACGTCGTTCCCAACATGATACCTTGTACTAACTGTAGCTCTAGTTTTCCTGTCCGAACAAAATCATTTTCGGAATGGAGGGAGTATGAAATGTTTAAGTATGAAACTAGCAGATTAACATATTGCTTTGATGCAACCAAAATCATGCTGATGGATCTGATACAGCAGTTAAGAATGAATTATTCGTACAAAATATTTCTTTTTCAGTTTGAACATCTTAACTGGCAAAAACCTTTTTATGTGTGTTGTTTCTAAAACATTTTCTGAGACTGAAAAATGGATAGTCAGTTATATGATCTTTTCTGATGGTTACACAAACCTTAAAGCAATTGTTGACCCATTGCCATATTTCCAACAACTGCTAAATTTTAGTTAAATGCAGTTTAGCCTCTACTACATGTTCTTCTTAAACTTACGTTTCAAGCCCCTTGTGTGTTCACAGACCAAAAAAATACTCTTGGTATTTTCATACACTCTACTAGCATGCAAAATAGTAGTGAAGCATTATCACAAAAGTGTTCCTAAGAAACAATGTTAAGATGAATAATAACATTGATGCAGATTTATAAAGTAAAAAGGAGAAAATGGAATCAGTGCAATTTTATTATCAACAATAATTTAAATTGACAAGATACAACAATATGGCAATCTCAATATCAGGTTGCAGCATCACCTCCCTATAAGAGGGATGGTGGTGTACAAACTAATGCCCAGTTTGAATCACATGGGTGTTATTCCAAGCTACCTTCCTCTACAAAAGTGATGGTGTTATCCAAACCGGAGGTGGCCAATTCAACCAGGGCAACTTCAGATTTGAGGCTTCATCAAAGCTCTGTAGCCTCTTTCTATCAATGTCCCATACACCAATTTCTCTCTTGTTTCGTTTACAGTAATTCGTAAACTCAGGCGAATCATCCATAATGTATATGCAGTTTGGCTTTAGCCCAGGAAATTCTGCGATTGGAAGGCACAATGATTCATTGAAACCCAGAAAAAGAGCATGATCTTTCAAACCTTCCTCCAGCTTCACAAGACGTTGTCCATGGCTGTCGACCTTATAGAGCTGCAGCTCACGAGTGCAGAGCTCCACCGATGGATCGTAATCGTCAACATCCGGCGGAAACTCAAGAAATGTGGGTGGCTCGTGCATCTTCCTGAACCTCAAGACTTGCAAGAGCTCCCCTCACGGAGCATGGACGAGGTACCTGTAAGGCTGACCCCCGAGTTTTAGTTCAGGGACTATCATCCTCGCCACCGGCGAAGGTCCATTCAAATCAGCGAGCATATAAAGTCGTCGAAATGTACCACGTAGAACAAGCCATCCTTGTCGTTGTACACCGCGCTGCAGTAGCAGCTGCGCTGTGGGAGGCCTGAGATCCACGTCCACCGCGCGTCGCCGGGCCTGGCGTACGACAGCACGCTATGCGGCCAGTGAAGGAGCAGGACGACGCACTTGTCGCCGGCGCAGGAGGGGGCGCAGGAGATGACCGCCCGGTCGTACGTGCAGTCCGCCGCCTCCGCCACCGGGATGGGCGCCAGCTGGCTGGCGGCGTCCCCGGGTCCTCGTGGAAATTGTACACGAGATTGCCGTCGTCGTCGAAGGAGCTGCCGTCCTCGACGCCGCGCAGAGTGGTGATGGGCGGCAGCGCGACGCGGTCCCCTGTGAGCGGGTTGGTGAGGTGGAGGTTGCTGAACTCGTCGGCAACCACCAGCCAGCCGTGCGCCGACCCAATCGGCGACAGGCCGCGGAGCTGGGGGAAGGGGATCCCAAAATTGGAGCCGGTGGAGGGGCAGTACAGCGCGGCAGCGTCTCTGCCTGAGGAATCGCAAGAGTAGAGCAGGCAGGGAGGCTGCCGCGGAGACGGGAGGCGGAGGCGCCGGAAGGCGGTGTACGCGGAGTACCACGGCGCGCAGACGGCTCCCGTCCGGATGAGATCGATGATGTCTAGCTCACCCATCACGGTGACAAGGAAATCTTCAGGCAGCAGCTTCCAGTCCGGCAAAACGTCTGCGCCGTCGCCGACGCCGGCGATGGTACATTCCATGAGTGGCGGCGCACCAAATTGGCAATGGGGAATTGGTGAGTCCGGACTCTGGACGGACTGCTCTGGGTTGGGCTGGGCCAAGGCCGACAAGGGCGACAACGATATACTAGTACTCCCTCCGTCCCCGCTGATAGTGTCGTTCTGGATGGAAACACCAAAACCAAAGCGCAAAGTATTTTATGCTGCTATCCCTATTCTGCTCGTACTATTCTTTACTGTTCTTTTGCGCTGGAGCCTGAGAACCAGAACCGTGAGGTCCACTCCATCCTCATCCTTCCACTTTCACTACGAGCATTCAAGGCAAGCCAACAACCACCAAAGCTAGCCCCATGCGCGTCCTGCTGCTAGCTACTCCTCCTTCCTTGCACTTCTCGGGGCTTCTTCAATTTTTGTCAAACGCGGATGGCTCCGCCACCGCCCGTGTCGAGCGCCTCCGCGCGCATGGGTCCTGTCGCCGCCGGCGTCGAGTCGACGGCCTCCGCGAGCACGAATCCCGCTCGCGGCCTCCGCTGGTGTGGGTCCCGTCGTCGTCGTCGTCAAGCCTCGTAGCCTTCGTGCACACATGTCCCGCCTTCACCTTCGTCGACCCTATGGCCGCCGCGCGCATGGCTCTTGTCACCGCCGGCGTCGAGCCAACCGCCTCTGCGCACATGGGTCCTGCCGCCGCTCCTGGCCTCCACGGGCGTGGATCTCATCATCGCCGTCGTCAAGCCTATAGCCTCCATGCACAATGGTTGTCGGCTGGCTGCTCATCATCGGAGGGAGCCATGGATTTGGAAGATTTCATGCCTTGGCCGTGTTCCGCTCGGTGGAGATGGGAGAGGTTGGAAGATTTCATGCCTTGGCCGTGTTCGGCTCGGTGGAGATGGGAGAGGAGATGTTGCTACTGTTCTTTTCCTTTTTCCAGAACCCATGTGCGATTGCGTATGCTGAGTGCTGACCTGCCGAGCTAGGTCGTACACCCTACCAGGCTAAAACGACACTTTGGCTGGGACTTTTTCCCACCCCAAAACGACACTTTGACTGGGACCGAGGGAGTACATTATAGGACTGGGTAGTGGGTAGAACGGTGTTTCTGTCCGATTCGGACCAATATTCCCCTACTGATTCCGATTCGTATTCATTCAAAAATAAGAACGACATTTTTATACACTTTACAGCAATATCTTTTCTAAATTAAAAATACAAATTCTTGAGAATTTGTTTGTGATGGAATTCTTAAGAAATTTAACACATTACGAGCTTGGTCTATATGTGTCATCTATATTTAATGATTTTTGCATTACTACAGAGAAAATACATTTTGTGCCATAAAAGGTTATAAAATCAAAACCTAGCATGAATTCAGTTTAAATTATAAAAATATCATTTTTTAGAAAAAAATTAAATTGCCTCTATTGCATAAACCTATCGCCAAGGTTTACAAAACTGTTCGAACCATCTGCATTGCTGATTGACGACTGCTCATGATGATGATGATGAGTATGAGGATGAGGTAGGTGAGGAAGACGACGAGGGACAGAATGAAGATCCAACTAGGCCTTCTTAGTGGGTTTTATTGATAAATAACAAAGAATTAAAATGTCTAATATTCTATCGAGCTAATGTGCAGGATATCAAAAAGTTCATTTACCCACACTGTGAGAATGTTAGCCCCTCATGCAAAAAGAGGAAATTTGGACTAAAAAAGAACATTGCAAGTTAGATTTATAGTTTTTGAATCTAGGTATGTCAAACTATCAAGAGTGGTAAAACGATCTTACATACAACAATATGTGTTCAAGAAACCATACCTAAAGCTTGGATGAACACCAAACACACCAAAAAGCCAAAGTACAAAAAGTCAAACCCTAACTTTTATTATCAAGACGGAAGTTTCGTCACCAGGACGGAAGTTCCGACCCAAACAGAGCTTTTGACGGAAGTTCCGTCTTAACGGAAGTTCCATTCTGATCACTCTCAACCCAACCTTACACTGAAATCTTAGGATAGAAGTTCCGTCATAAAGACGGAAGTTCTATCCCTAATAGAGGGTTTTTGACGGAAGTTCCATCATTTCCTGACCTAACCCTAGCAACGGTTCTTTTTGCCCCCTCCTATATATAATCTCTCCTATCCCGCTTTTTAAACTCTCCCATCTTCCTCAAGCTCTTGCTCTCACCTCTCTTCTATTCCTCTTGAGATTCAAGACCATTTGTGAGAGCACATCTTTAAATCCAAGCTTGAGAACATCAACCCAACCATGAGAACTTCATTCCCTTGCATGCAATCTCGATTTCACTTGTTATTCTTAGAGATTCGTTCTCCTAGATTGGCTAGGTGTCACCCTAGACCTCCCAAAGCTTGTGATGAGCCTTGGGAAGTTTGTGAAGGTTGTGATTTGCCTCCGAAAGAAAAGGAATCAAGAAGAAGAATGAAACCAAGCTTGATTTTTTTATTGCTTGGATAGGATTAGGGTTGAGAGAGAACCGACTCTTTGTGAGCTCCTTAACGGAGATGTAAGAACCTTTTTGTGGGGGTCTAAACTTCGGTGAAAAATTCCTCGTATCCCTCTTTGCTTTTGATCTTGTTCTTGTCATTTGCATATTGTGGCCGATCTACGTGTGTGTTGCTTTTCTAGGTAATTCCTGCAGGGAAGGACCTCATGAGCGTTGGAGCTACATTTCCATTCAAGAGGTTTCGTGAGATCCACTTCCCCTCTTCCTTCCTTTGGGATTTGCATTACCCCCGACGGAAGTTCCGTCCTAGTGTTTGTTTGTGTGCATGATTTTGTATTTTTTGAGGAATAGTTTTCATTGCCTATTCACTCCTCCCTCTTGGCAACTTTAACTTTGTAATATCGGGTCCCTCTAGGCAACTTTCACTCTGTAATATCGTGCGCAGCTGACAAAATCAAATTTAAACAAAATTTGAGCGATTTTTTCGTTGGTAAACTTGCAGTTTCACTAGTAACCGACCGGTTTGCCAGTTTACCAACTGTTACCAACCACAGTTGGACCAAAACCGAGGTTAATTTAAAAAATAAAAACAAAAAAGTTAGAAACATATAATTTGCAATAATATTACTCGTACATGCAACATGTATAATGCATACAATATGCATGAAAAGTCACAATGCATATATAATTCATACAACACAATTTTAAATCTAGAAAAATAAGTTGTCCAATGCATAGTTTTTCAATAAATAATCATACAAGACACAGTATGTTACAAACATGGTGCATATTACAATTTTAGAGAAGAATTTAAGGTGTATTTTCTTTTTTGGTCTCTATTTTTCCTTCATCAATGTTTTTCACCACTCAAATGTGTGTCTTTTCGTAAACTTGTTTCATCGTAATTCTTCATTTCTCATCTAGTTTTTTGACAAATATTCATATCAAAATGTTTCTAGATTAAATTCAAAAAAATAAATTTTAATTAACAACGGATCGTTCGACAGAACTGGATCGGACCGGTTTGGTCGGTAACCAGCCAGTTACCGACGGTTTTGTAAACCATGCCTACCGCTTTTACCCAAAAAAGAAAAAACATAAAATAGTGGAAAATGGCAGTGAAAAGACCTGAGTGCCCCTCCCTTGTGCAGTTAGCTGGCGTTTTGAGCCAGTTCTTACACACGACCTTTGTATTTGGAGGGGAAGTTTGGAACGCCACATGGTTTTGGCATTAAGATCGTCAGCAAACTCAATAGTGTGGACCTTTGGCAGTGGTTTCATGGTGCTCATATGCATGAGGTGGGAAGGTCGACTGGGCAACCGGCCGGGAGCGAGATGATGTGATGTAGGCGGCGAGGATCCAGCCATGACATGCTTCATCAGGAGTGATGTGCCGATCTGTTCATCCTTAGGCTAATTGGCCACCTCTAGTTTGGAGCACATTTCCTAGCCGCGAGTGGATTTTCTTATTAACTAGGAGCTTACCAGCATATAACAACATCTGCGCAACTGAATATATCAAAAAAGAGCTCGCAACCTAACAAAATATCCCACAACCTTAAATATTTGTTGGCGTAGTTACGACCGTAGGTTGTTGGATATTTTTCAAGACAATAAACAGGGCCAGTACTTTGCTGAGTTGATCACCTTGAAATTACATGGGCAATCTAAACTTGTGATTAAATAGTAGAACTGATTTTGTTTCTGGCCAAGGGAGTACAGCATAGTTATCACTCAAACTTACTTTATATGAAAAAAATTATATGACAAATAGACTTATAGGGGAAGAAAGGTACAAGAGAGGTCTCCTCTAAATAAAAACAACTAAGTCTCAAAGATAACATAATATGAAGCTTCAAAAAATTAACAAGATTATTCTAAATAGATTGTTAACTTCGCAAGTATCAACCCAAAGCACATATTAAAAATATTGGTTCTTTATAATATGATCAACTTTTATTTAGATGAATTAATTGTGAGACATATGGCAAAATTAGGATACTATCAACATGATAACACGTTTAGATTTTGGTACAAAAATGCAAAATACATAATGTGAATTAGCATTTTAGTTTTGAGATTATATGATATTAAATTGAATAAAATTAGAGAAAACGTATGTTGATCAGACATTGTAATAACCATAGATCCAAGTAAACAACACAACTAGCGGCATAATTGTCGCACCTCTTCCTGTCTTGCATGTGTTGGCAACTCTTGTTGTCTTGACCATGGCTGTTTGTCATGAACTAGTAGAGGATTCGGTCATAGTGGTTGGTCATTCCGCCCACTCTGAATGACTTAATAGTGAAGTTACACAAGGGGCGAGAACAAAGAAAGCACAATAATCATTACACATACAATAGAGAAATATAGTTGTGTAATTAGCATTTTAGTTTTGAGATTACATGATATTAAATTGAATATATTTTTTTATAATTATGGCCACTAGAAAACATGGGAACAACTGCAAATCGATGGTCATCCTGCCTTAGTGCCACCTCGCATCAATACCATCGTTGTACCAGGGTTGGGGCTGGGCAATGTGAGCCGCTCCAATCGATGGTCATCCTGCCTTAGTGCCACCTCGCATCGATACCATCATTGTACTAGGGTTGGGGCTGGGCAATGTGAGCCGCCCCGTTGTTCATGTTCTCGCATGTCCCCCCCCCCCCCACACACACACACACACAACAACAACAACTAATGATGACCTAGTCAATAAGGAGATACTCATGGTATATGAGCTCATCTTTGTCATTCATAAACATGGCAAGAATAACATGCCTTAAGGTGGAGCTAGGTTCAATGTGTGGAAGTGATCCATAGGGAGTGACACCATCAACATATGAATTTGGACCACGCGTGCAGAAGGTAACGTCCACTCAGGATTAGTTAAACAAGGACATCTCACTAGCCTAGTCACTTTAGACAGATTTGCAAGTTCATTCAAATAGGAATAAATAAATACAACGAGGAGCCAAATCTCTATTCTCACTTACATTTTAGTAAATCAAAATTTCCATATGTCGTTAGAAAGCACTAAAATTTAAAAATATCTATGCTTTTCTTAACACATTTGAACTTTGTCGAGTAAGATTGACACAATTTCACAAGAAATACTCGTGAATCATAAGAAATTTTGATAAAACTTTGCCATTTTTTTCCTACACTGTGCACTCTCCGACAAATGAGTGCGTCCCAGAGACCAGAGTTCCTGTTTCTTCCCCGCCGGTGGCGCCGCTGCCGTCGATATGGAAGCAGCGAAGGACTCCGGCACCGGCAGCGACTGGTCGGGGATGCCGGAGGACATGCTCCCGATCATCTTGAGGGCGATGTACGTCGCTGATCATACGGCAGCTCCTGAGGACATGCTCCTGATCATCCTGACACGGTTGGCTCGGGTGCGGTTTGCAAATCCTGGCACGTGGCGCTCGTCTCCTTCCGCCAGCACCGCCTCCCGTCACCACGGCAGCCGCCCTGTGTTCTCTTCGCCAGCGAAGCCGCTAGCCCAGATATCGCGGTGCTCCACTGCGCCCCCACCACCGGCGCCACACTCTAGTTCCCCTTCCTGCGGGTCTTGCTCGCGCGCCACCCCTCCTCGTCTCCGGCCACGGTTGGTTGGTCACCGCTGACGAGGCCTCCAACCTGCTCCTCCTCAACCCCTTTACCGATGCTCTTTTCCATCACCACTGTCCACCAAGGCGAAAGCTTCACCGATGGAGGATCAATGCCCTGCAGGCAATGCGCTCCGGCACCATCCACGCGCCATGGAGCCACATTGCACCCGTCAACGCGGTGGACATACCGCGGGGCAAGGACATTGGCTACTATGACACCGTCTACAGTGAGCAGTGGGCAGTGGGTAGAGTGAACCGCGTGTGACGTCCGGTCGGGAGTAGCGAGAACATGAATCGTAGTGACCACGCACCCTAAGCACTTTTCCGCGGTGACCACTCCTCCACGCTCAACGATACCGGTGCAGACGAGTGTATTGAATACTCCCTCCGTTCTTAAAATTTGACGCCGTTGACTTTTTCGTTACGTTTGACCATTCGTCCGATTCAAAAAAGTTTGAGAATTATCAAATATTTTATTATCTTCTGTTTAATCATCAAAGAAAGTTGAAACATGACTTATAATTTTACATATTTGAAAAAATATTTTGAATAAGATGAACGGTCAAACGTAACGAAAAAGTCAACGACGTCAATAATTTAAAAACAGAGGAAGTAGAGCAGATGCACCCTATCCCCTGTTTGTCGGGCAGGGCGCCGTACACTCCAAAATTTTTAGCTTTTGCTCCACCGTAGTGGCGGCGGCTGTCGCCGTGGAAGTGGGGATGGATGATGAACGCCTTACGGGCGATGCGCTGCGGTGCCGTGCACGCATCAACCCGGTGGACATACTGCACGGCAAGGACACCGGCTACCCGTGATCGGTTGGCGAGTGAACTGCATGCACCGTCCGGTCGGGAGAAGCGCGAACATGAATCGGTGGTGACCACGTGCCCCGAGCACTTGTTTGCGGTGGCTAGTGCTCCACGTGTTCAACGATGTCGCCACCGATGGGACCCACCGCTGCATTGATCTTGCCAGCCCCGAGATGGTGCCATGTCACGACACGAGTCATAGAGGCCAGACCAAACCGAGTGCGGCTAGGTCATCGAAAGAAGGTTGTGATTAGGGATGTAAGTGAACCTGCCCGTGAACCCACATCTTACAAATTTCACGGCTAAAACACAAAAACCCATGAAATTTGCTAAAGATGTACGTTCGCAACAAGTAGGTCCACTTGCATCCCTAGCTGTCATGCGGCCCAGGTGAGCGGTGCAATGACCTCCGCGCACCACACCACAAGGCCAATGACTCGAACGCCTTGCGGGCTTGCGGCCTCACCACCTCATTGGGGTCGGGGTCAGGTAATCAGCGTGCTGCATATGGTCTTGTTCAGGTACATGGCAGCACACCGCAGCGACTCGACACGGACGACAAAGAGGTCTAGAATCCGATTTTGGAGCTCAATACAATGGGAGCATATCCGGTGCAAACCGGTTAAAAGTTGAAAACGTGAAAACTTTCGATATCAACTGTTGGATCACACATCCGTGGCTGAGATTGTGCATTCTATAAGGGCATAAGTCCAAGATTCTGGAAATGTGAAGGGGGCAGCTGCAAATTAACCATATACTTTCATACCTTTACAGTGTGAATCATAGCCACAGATGTGTGATTCAACGGTTGATATCGAAAGTTTTCACGTTTTCAACTCATAGCCAGTTTGCACCGGGTATGCTCCCCAATACAATTGACATGTACCTCTACATGCCTTATGCCTATGAATAGAGACGATCAAGAGCTAGGCTTGTTTCTTGGGTTCAATTGCTCGAGTGTGCCTTCACGTTAAGGATCTCTCCGGGTTGTGGTCCATGTGCTCTATGCCACTATTATATAAGTCACGACTTTGACGAGCATGTGAACAACCGAAAGGTGGGGGAGGATCACCACCTTACCCCAATGGGTCGGCCCGTAAGGAAACAGGCACATCAAGGCCTCTGAGCAAGCGCCTCACGCACCTGGCGGCCCAAAAGAAGCACTTGGTGGGGAGGATTTGGCCCAACCAAGGCCCAGCAAGGGCATGAAGAGGAAATTCGGCCCAAGAGTAGATAGAATAGAAAGGGCATAAGTGTAACTTGTGTGGGCTGATAGTGACCATTAGGCTTGAGAGAGTATGGGCTATAAATACTCTCTCAGCCCATCACATCGACCAGATTTGGACTCTCCCCGTAACATCACCGTAATAGAGATGAGAGCCTTCGTATGGGGTCCTTCGTGACTCCCCCAACCACTTGCTTCCTTCGTAGTTTTCCTGTTCCTTCTCAATAGGCTTAGCCCAAGGATCTTCGTAGTCCCGTAGCCCATCGACATCACCGAGACACCTTGGGCTGGCCCAATCCTTGTTGCTTGTGGCCTTCGTAACCACAACAGCTGGCGCCGACCGTGGGGAGCGAACAGGAAAGCCTACGTTATGGCCGGAGGATATACCAGAAGTCGAAGGATTGGTGACGCACGGGGTTCCACAGCAGCAAAGCTGGGAGGCACGAGTGGCTCAAGAGGAAGGCGTACTTGTACAAGCCGACATGACCGAAGGGGTAGCCAACGAAGGAACTTCAGCTGGAACCGAAGGGGGCGATGAAGCGTCAGTACGAGTCACAACGGAGGACCTCGGGTCGCAGCGGGACCGTCCGGACTTGGAAAGACAAAGCCAAGAGGGAGGGCATGAAGGTCAAGCCCGAAGGGAAGACAATGCCGGGCTTCTTGTAGAGCGTGAAGGTCAAGCCCGAAGGGAAGACAATGTCGGGCTTCTTGCGAGCACGAAGGTCAAGCTCGAAGGGAAGACAATGCCGGGCTTATCGCAGAGTGCGAAGGTCAAGCCCGAAGGGAAGACAACGCTAGGCTTCTCGCAGAGTGTGAAGGCCAAGCCCGAAGGAAAGACAATGCCGGGCTTCTTGCAGAGCGTGAAGAGCAAGCTCGAAGGGAAGAACATCAAAGGCTACTCGGGGATCCCGAGGAGCAAGCTCGAAGAGAGGAGCGAGTAAGCCTTCTCGCAGCTCAACCGGAAGCACACTACAACCAAAGGAAATTAATCAAAGAGCGTGAGTTTAGGAAACGAGCCATGGAAAACTTCACAAGGCAAGAAGAAGGGTACAAGGAAAGGCTAGAAGCTGTCATAAAAACTCAGGAGTTACCGACAAGGCAGCTGGAGGTTCTCAAGAGAGCAAACATGTCAAAGCAAGGGCCCCGACTCACGAAGTCTTTCGAGAGCTGTCTCCGCAAGATCAAGGGCTTAGGCAGATAACACAGCCTCGGCAGAACCCGTTACCAAGGCGGAATGCTTTCCCTTCGGCTGCAGGTCCGAACCAGGGGGTCGAGGTGGACCCTTCTTTACCCTTGACATGGGAGCTGCGGACAGCGGTGTGGCCGCACCGGTTGTCCGGGGTTAAACTCCCGGTCTGACGAGGGACAACCGACCCGAAGGAGTTCTTCATTCGTTACGAAACAACGGTTGAGTCCGCTGGCGGGGGAGATAACATTAAAGCAAGGGCATGGTAGTCGAACCGAGGATATCAAATTTGACGTAGTGGACATGGTATATCCATATAATGTGCTGTTAGGACGAAGGGTCATCAACAAGTTTCTGGCAATCATTATATATGTCACGACTTCACGTTAAGGATCTCTCCGGGTTGTGGTCCATGTGCTCTATGCCACTATTATATATGTCACGACTTTGACGAGCTTGTGAACAAGCTGAAAGGTAACATCCGCTAAAAGCTTATGGATGATGCTGACAAAATCAATCTGTCCATCCTTAGCCTCAATTGGCCAATTCTAGTTTGGAATATATTTCCTAGCCGAGACTGGATTTTCTAACTAGGGGTAGGGGTTACCAACATAACCATTACAACATCCGGGCAACTGAATATACTCCTCTCTGTTTCAAATTATAAGACGTTTTTGACTTTCAGACTTTGTGTTTGACCATTCGTCTTATTCAAAAAATTTGTGCAAATATTGTTAATTTGATTATGATTTATTTTATCATTAAAGATATTTTGTAAATGACTTATTTATTTGTATATTTGTACAAAATTTTTGAATAAGACGAGCGGCCAAACATAATCTCCGAAAGTCAAAAGTGTCTTATAATTTGAAACGGAGGGAGTATCATAAAAGAGCTCACAATCACAACAAAAATATCCCACAACCTTAAATAATTGTTGGAGTAGTTACCACCCCTAGGTTGTTAATATTTCCAAAGACAATAAATAGGATGAGTACTTTGCTGAGTTGAGCACCTTCAAGATAGTAGAACTGATTTGATTTCTAGCCAATAGGAAGTACACCATATTTATGTCTCAAACTTAGTTTAAAAGATTCTGAAACAAATAGACTTGGAAAAAAGGTATAAGAGAGCCCCCTCAAAACATAACTTCATGAAGTGTCAAAATTTACGAGATTATTCTCAATAAATACTTAACTTTTGAAGTATCGGCCCAAAGCACCTTAAAAATGTTACTTCATTATAATATAATCTATTTCTATTTAGATGACTTTAATTATGAAACACATGGCAAAATTAGGATGCCATCAACAGTATTTGGTACATAGTATGCAATTAACATTTCAGTTTTGAGATTACATGATTTTAAATAAGATAAAAGAAAAAGAAAAACATCTTGGTAAGAAAATATGAGAATAGAATAATGTGGTCAATAATACAGGTTGCGTTGCTACTCACTCTACTCACCGGTGCTCGCAACGTAGTTGCAATGCCAATTGCATCACCTCCTACTGTGGGAATGTGGCTATGGTTGTCCGCCATGAATTAGTGCTAGATTTAACCATAGTGCTCAGGTATTCTTCCGGCTTTCAAAGACTTGAGATCAAACTACGCATGAGAAGAAAATAAAGAAAGCATAGTAAATAAGGAAACACAACAAGCAATCAGTTACATTAGGACGCGTTGTCACGATCGTTGTACTTAGCTTAGAGCCGGGTAAGGTCTTGCGCCGGCATTGACATTATTAGAATTTTATATATAGTGAAAAATATAAAAGTCAATTAGCATTGTTAGTTTTGAGATTACATGATTTCGAACTAAACAAAATTTAAATAAAGTTGAGTTGGTTACAAAACATGCATAGGAAAAATTGCAAATCGATATCAACTATATAATAAAGCAATTTAATGGTTTTTGAAATTAGTTGACATAACTTTGTCAGCCCGATTATTTTGAGCCAAGATAATATTCAACCATTTTGATTTGCATGTTTTTTTTTCATCACAATTTTTTCGCTAGACTGAGCAAATGAGCCCAGCGGGGGAAGACTCCTCCAGGCTTGGCGGAGAGTGAGTTTAATGCAGAATTCCAGAGTTGCTGTTTCTTCCCCATGGAAATGGGGAAGGACACCGGCACCGGTTGCGATAGGTCGGGGTTGCTGGAGGACATGCACCTGATCGTCCACAGGCCGATGCACATCACGGACGTGATACGTTGTAGCGCGGTTTGAAAATCCTGACGCGCGGCGTTCGCTTCCTTCCGCCGCCCTGCCTCCTCTACGGCAGCGAAGCCGCCGGCCCAGGTGACGCCGCGCTCATCCTGCACATGCCGCACGGCGAGTTGTCGTGCGCCAGGCTGGGGGACGAATGGTGGATCTGGGTCGCGCCGGATGAGGGCACTGGCCTCCGGTGGAGGTACGGCTACCGTTGAGCCATGTACAATTAATGTCGTCGACGGCTTGTTCTACCTTCTCCGGTTCAACGGCGCCATGTGCAGCTTGAAACTGAACGGTCCCTCGCCGGTGGCACGTCAGGTCCTCAGCAGCGTGCCCAAATATACCGATGAATAGAACATGCTGTCAGGTTCTCTGTTTCGCCAGCAGGGTGCCGTACGCTCCAAAAATTTCAGCTTTTGGTGGCGGCCCTCTCCGCGTGGAAGCGGGGATGGAAGATGAGCATGTTGCATGCGATGCGCTCTGGCGCCGTCCATGCGTCATGGCATGGTGCCCCATCACGCGCTCGAGTTCATGTCTCGTCGAAGCATGTCCGCCGGGCGCGTCTGCAAGCGTCGTGCTGCTCCTGCACTGCTCCAGGTTCATTCGACACCAGCGGGGGCACATTATTGATCCGTACAGCCGTGCACCAACTTGTAATTAATACGGTTACAGTGATGTTGTCTTATAAGGGTATGTACATCCATGAGACGGAGGTTATCTCTTAATCAATAATATAGACAGCTGAATAGACAGAGATAACTCTTACAACCCAGATATGATTTTACTGTCTGCAGGCAATATAATACTGCACATATAACTAAAGATCATTTATGCATACCATTTTGTGGCCATTTGATAGGAAATTTATCAAGCACAAATAAGAGCAACATGGTTACAATTTTTCTTCATGGTTACAATTCTTCAGCATCTTGCACCGTATCGTTCACATTCACCAGCAAATAAAATGTTCACATTGACTAGGGAAAAAAATGGAACACATATCATCCTGTTCACATGAGTAGGAAAATAAAATGTTCACATTGACTAGGAAAAAAATGGAACACATATCATCCTGTTCACATTCACCAGCCACGTCATGAACACACCAAAATGAGGTAACTGAACACACCAAACTGAGATTCACACGTGATCAGCTAGTGAACATACAATTCCAAACTTAGATAACTGAACTACAAATAATTGAGGAATAATCTCATCACATTCACCAAAAAATGATTGTACACATGCCAAAAATAGTGCAGCACTGCAGACTTGTTTACATCATGCAAAACATAGAAGCGCACATGACAACTCAGAGCACATAGCAGTCTGTTAACATCAAACTCGATGGGCCTTTTCCTCATTAGACATCAAACTTGTATCTTGTGAGATGAGGTTGTTATAAGTCTCCATCATCTTTGATTCTTTTTCAATCTTCTTTCCCTCTTTGTATTCTTGAGCTGTGAGATGAGCAATTTTTGTGGCCTCTAGCTTCTCAGACGATGGCTTATCCTGCCTATCCAATATCTTCATGCGCTTCTCATTGTTTTCCTCCTGGAATTTGCTATATCTATCAAACTTGTCTAGCTCAATAGGAGACTCCTTTGAGTGACCATCATCACCCTTTAACTTGCAGTTTGCAGCTAAAGCAGCCTTTTTAGCTGTCTTCTGTCCAATTGGGCGTGTAAGCGGCACATCAGGAGTTGCGTCTTCTTCCTACGAATCCCCTTCAAGGTGAAATGATTTTCTTTTACGTGCATTCTTCAGCTCTTCATTGTATGTTTTCCACTTTGGCTCCTTACGATACATTTTCCAAACCTCCATTAGAACAAAGGGTCCTAGATTTGCCTCTTTGTTGTCATCAACATAGAACTTGTGTGCTGCATCAATCCACATTTGATCTGAATATCCACTTGTAAATACTCTACGAGCCTTAATATAAGCACACTCAAAGAGGTCCATCAACCTGTTTATCGTGTGCCATCTATCCTTACATTGCTTCTGATTTCTTCTTCGAAATGATGGGGTAGTCTTGTTGTATGATTCAACAACATTACTACAATACTGGTGACCAGCCTTATCTGCTCCATAGGAAGAGTTTGTTGAATGTTCTATCCAAGCGCTCATCACTCTAACATCCTCTTCCACAGTCCACATGATCCTCTTCTCACTCCTAGTACTACCATTGGCACTGCCATTGTCATTCCAAAATTCCACTGAGGGCGGAGAACTAGCATCGTTGTTCTCACACACTGGACTAGACAAAGGGTTGTTGTGCATTGCTGAACCAACCAAATGAGAATTGTGTCCCTGATTTGCAAAAATAGCTCATGAAACCACCAGCTAGACATACATTTTTGTCCCTGCACACAGTTAACATTTTATTAACATTCAAAGTGACACATTCAGTGGCTAGCTCACATGTAAAACAATGCATTCAGTCAAATTCAGAATCTAACATAATCACGTCCATCTCAGAATCCAAAATCTAACATAATCATGTCCATCTATGTTCAGGTTTAAAAATTCAGTCATGTTCCACTTTTGGCCACCATCGACACAAACAACTCTACAAATTCAGTCATGTTCAGTTTGTTACAAACTGAATTCTAAACTGTACATTTACAATAAGTCTGAACCCATCCAACCATACCAGAATTTTCTATCTATATTTCAGAATCTGAAAGCTGCATCCAATCTAGTTGTTTAAAACTGCTTGTAACAAAACAATATTATTTAGAACTGCAAGTAGCGTAATCTCAACATCAACTAATTAACATCACGTATGAATTTATTCTGAATCAAATGTCCATATTTCAGATTCTAGGGTATATCTTTACACTCCCGGATTGGTCTAATCTAGACTCAACCAGTGAGCTTGACAAGCGTATCGATGCCTCAATGTAAGCTGAACAAAATAGTGCATAATTCACTTTCGGTCACACACAAGCATGGTTCGATGAACTAATTAGATTACACTCAACTGTAAATCATGAAGTTATCATAATACAATCAAATGTAATCACAGTACCAAGAGTCTCAAGGATTACCAAGATCCAGGAGAAGAGCAATCAACGTTCCTGCCATCTTGCCCACAAGGGAACGGTGAAGCAGAGTTGGACTGCCACCATGGGAATCCATCCATCTATGGCGCAGCCGAGCCGCCACCACTGCCAACAGATGGGGCTAGTGCCGTCGAGCCGGCACCACGACCAAGGGAAGGGGACGGCGCCGTCGAGCTAGCACCACGGCCAAGGGAAGCGGACAGCACCGCTGCACTGGCACCACGGCCATGGGAAGGGGACGACGCCGTCGAGCCGGCACCACGGCCTAGGGAAGGGGACAGCGCCGCCGCACCGGCACCACGGCCATGGGAACGGGGCAGCGCCGCCGCACCGCCACCACGGCCGAGAGAAGCGGCCGGTGCCTTCTTCGGTTTTCAAAGCCCTACCGTTGTCGACATCTCGAGGAGGACGCGAGGCAGCCGGGTCAGAGGCGAGGAGGACGCGGCGGCGAAGTTGGGGAGGAGCGGGGCGACGGGGTTTTGGCGAGGTTGAGGATTGATAGCGTAGAAGTTGGTGGGGAAAATCAGATTTGGCGCGAGAACGGGCGCGCTCCCTTCGCCTTCGCGTGTGCGTGCGGGATCCGGCGGCATCGTCTCCAGCGGAATACGGCCCGTACAACAGTGTCGTGCCCGTCTCCTCCGCCTCGGAGCACGGGACGACGCGGTCGCCTCGCGAGGCGTCGGGGAGGCCGTCGATCGGTGGAGACAACGTGTTTTATGTAGAAACGGCTCTGTGGAGACGGGTTCAATCGACGGGTTGTACATGCCCTAATATCTAAAAAACCAAGTGAAGGAGTGATGTGCCAATCATTTGTCCATCCTTAGGCTTGATTCCACGCTGGTTTCATTAGTATAGCTGTCCGGCCGGATCCATCAAGCCTTGGTTTACAAGAGAGGAAGTCTCATGGGCTCATGCATGGGGAGAACAGACTACACTGTGAGCGATGTGAGCCTCTCTTTAGGCTCAATTGGCCACCTCTAGTGTTGATGACATTTTCTTTCCGAATGGATTTCCTACCTAGACAACACCCACGATCCTAATAAAAACTGACATGACTAACATGTATACGACTGTATATAGGATAATATCTCATAAATGTAACAAAATATCCAGCAACCTTAAATATTTGTTGGGGTAGTTACTACCATATGTAGTTGGACATTGTTTTGAAGGCAATAAATAGGATGCGAGTGTTGATGAGCACCTTCTTCAAAATACAAGGACAATCTAAATTTGTAATTAGATAGTATAACTGATGTTCTTTCTCGCCAAGGAAATACAACATAGTTATCTCTCAAACATTAAAATTATATATAAAAATAAACTTAGGAAAAAAAGTTGTCTCCTCTAAAAATGACATGTCCAAGTGTCTAAGAAGTCCCGACAAAAATTAACATAATATCAAGCTCCACAATAGTATTGTTCTCAATAGATAGCAAACTTTGCAAAAATTTACCCAAAACACATATTAAAAATGTTAGTTGTGCTTCTCTTTAATATGATATTTTAATTTTGATGAATAAACCATGAAACACAAGGCAAAAGTTTGGACCCTATACACAATATATTGTCCTTGGATAATTAGTTTAGGTACATATAATCTATATATAGTGTGTAATTAGCATTTTAGTTACGAGATTAAATGATTTTAAATTGGACAAATTTTAACATACTTCGTAAGTAACAAAACATTTGAACAATTGTACATCAAGGTCACTGACATACCATTTAGTGCTACTCCCTCTGTTCACTCATAGGTGATCACGACGTGGTTGTCCACCATCGGTCAACAGTGGACTACACCATAATCCAAGGCTCTAGGTTTTTGACGCCATGCAATGTGAAACGTAAAACTGAAGATGTAAAGCAGTTAAGACATGTTCAAGTTGTAAAGTGCCTGTATAATTATTTTTGGTATCTATATGTGAAAGAAGCAGGGCATTCCAAAGGTCTACGATGGTACCTCACGAGCATGTGAGCAGTGGAGGAGCATGTGGTCTTGGGTCTCACTCCCAGGGTACACAATGGGCAGGTATCAGTCTATCATATGTCGTTGATGCAAGAGTCCTTTGGTGGGGATGCGATCTCGATGAGCGAGCTAGGAAGTGTTTGCATTTTGACAGTAGAAAGTTGTTCCAGATTGTGTCCACCCCCACTTTAGAGGAGTTATGTACATATCGAGGTTGTAGGCCCCAAGGTGAGATAGGTTTTGGACGTCCCCTGTAGTAGTCATTTGTCGGCCAGGAGCCGAGAGCGCAACAATTAGGAATTGTCTTTTACTAGAGACGACAATTGAGGTGCTAGAGTCTATTCTGAGGTGTCGCCATGAAGGGCATCTATGACTGTGTGGTTTTGGCCCTACCAGACTGAGAGAACAAAGTTGTAAATAAGATCCCAGCAAGTGGTGCATGACCAATCTAGAGGTCATGCGCCCATGGAGGTGGCATTCAGATGTGTGGTCCGATGTGTCCTGGATCCTTAATTAGGTCTGGTGTGCAAAAGTGATAAGTGTGGCCGCCCTCCAATATGCCACCAACAGCACTACGCTCCAGATACCCTTCCCGTAAGCAATGCTCGCTGCCCCTTCTCGGCTCCAAACACGGCTTGCTAGTCCACTGCTCATGCATTAGTACTCACTGATATGTGAGCCTAGTTCCGCCTAGTGACTGTTAATGCACCAACAATATTGCAAAGAATCATCATCCTTGAGAGGACAAGCAATGTAACACTATGTCCAACATCTGTGAGGGCATCCAGGCATACGACTTCGATATGATTTGGTTCGAGGTTGATATAGAGCCAACACACCTGGAGCCCCGTAGGGTAGGCCCATGGAAATTGGTGGCCCGGTGCGGGATAATAAATGGAGACCCCATTGGCGATAAACATAGCAAGATAACATTACTTCATTAATAAAAGTTATTTCTACTAATAGTGATATCGTAATAAGTGCAAAATATAATATAATACTATGAGAAACAACTATATATAGGCCCTCTAACTTGAAGCAATTTCTTCTAACACTCATGGATGCAAAGTCAGTGATGATAATACCAATATCAATCTCATACAGTAGCTTCTTCTCAATGCACAAGGTTGCCAAACCATTTAACCTTTCTTGCAACATCACTGATCTCAAATAGTTATTTAATAACTTCAACATTAAAAAGCTTCTTTCAGCTGATGCGACAGTCACTAACATGGTAAACAATATCCGATAAGCAATGAAAACATTAGGATAGTTGTCCACTTCTTTAACAAACACAAAAATCTCCATAGGAGACATTTGTCCATCTGGCAAAGTTACTTGTAAAACTTTCAACTCAAATATTAGATCCTTTATGTCCACGTCAGATGAATCATCAAAAGAGAAAGTTTTATCAAATTTAACGCAACAATCTGTTAGCTCAATATTATCCAATGACTTCAAGGTTTTTGAGCATAGTAAAAATCCAAATATAGTTTTAAACACTTGGAGTTCTTCAAATCTGACAAACTCAAAAATCTCCATAGGAAACATTTGTTCATCTGGCAAAGTCACGTGTAAAATTTTTAACTCAGATATTATATCATTTAAGTCCACGTCAGATGAATCATCAAAAGAGAAAGTTGCAGATTGACATGATGCAATAGTATCACAATCCCAATATCAGGCTGCAGTGTCACCTCCCTATAAGAGGGATGGTGGTGTACAAACTGATGCCCTGTTTGAATCACATGGGTGTTATTCCAAGCCACCTCCCTCTATAAAAGCGAGGGTGTTATCCAAATGGGAGGTGGCCAATTCAACCAGGGTAGCTTCAGATTTGAGGCTTCATCAAAGCTCTGAAGCCTCTTTCTCTCAATGTCCCATTCACCAATTTCTCTCTTGTTCCAATCTGCATATTGAAGATGATCGTAAACTTAATGTTACCTCCTAGTAATCAACGCTTTCTCCAGAATACTATCACAATAATAATATAGCACGAGTTCCGACGATCCTCTTTGTCACCCTACCTTCTGTACCCACAAATATTGTGCTTTGGATCTAAGTGGGACCAACCCTCCCAACACTCAGATTGATAGCGGATCTAGGAGGTCTAACACAATGAATGGTTCCATATAGTTACACGCAAATGACCTAGGAGTTACATTGAGAAATTTTCAGCGCAAATGGAATTTAGATGCAATGGTGATGTTAATATCGCGTGATTCCAAAATTCCATTTGCACTGAAAATTGGCATTTCACGGCTATACTATGTTTATTCTTGGCATTTCAGAATATATAAGGGCAGATGTCTTCATGTGTGTTTAATCAATATTTTTGCTTTACATAAATGGAGTTACCTTTTCACAAAATCTCATCATAAAAGGGAGATCTGCCTAGCGCAATGTAAGAGTTGGGGTAAGCACCACATGGTAATTTCAGAATTTGCAATTTATTAGTATATGACCCTTGCTCTACGTCTGCAGAAAGCTCGGAAAACAAGTTGCATAATAGGTGGATCCTACAGGTGGGTGACTGATGCATATATAGCTCTGTGCATATTCTGATATAATATTACATGCTTCCTAACAAAAAGCGTCATTATTTACGTTGCAGATTAGTGACGCATCAGTGAAGCAATCCCTTGGCTACAATGTAGGCCCATCAGTCCGGACTTTGCTTTGCTGCTGTGCATATCCTCAAGGTATTGCTATTTCTTTTTCTTCACCATGCTCCAGATAATTAATCAACATATCTTAAAAAGTATGGTGCAACTAGTTGTTTTTGTATGATATGCTGATACAGAAAAAGAATATGGATGAATGACATGAAGATTAGCAGATGTCCCAAATGATTCTATAAGAAACAACAACCTAGCTACCAACTAGAATGCTAAGTGCAGCAGGTATTCACATTTTACACAAATATAAAATGTAGGAACTTTTCTAACAGTGCAGTTTGGACCTTAGTACTCATGATTTCTCCTCAAGTAAAATTGTCTTCTAATAGTTAAATTGACTCTGTTCAAGGTAAATATAAATGTCTGTTTACTAAATTATTATATAAAAAACACGTTTGAAAAGTATGGTGTACATGATTTTTGTGGAAAAAGAGAGATGTGTGATACTCCCTTTTCAAAAACCTGCATGAATTTTTGCCGCGAGATTCATGCTGTTTTAAAATGACAGAGTACTAGAGCACATCTAAAAAATCAATTAGCAACCTTACATAATTAAAGGAAGCACTTACCTCCAATAAGTTGTGTTGTAAATTTGTGAATGTCGATAGTTTCTTTTTTAAAAGCCCATAGCAACGCATGGACACATTGCTAGTAGTGTTGATGTGGTTATTTGAAACATGACTGTCCAGGTTTAGATGTTGACAACTGCAATATCATTTTCCTCTTTTCTAAGCCAATAATGTTGGATTCCAAAAGATATGGTATGAAAATTCAGAGTAAATAGGATTGTATTTGAATTGCAAATTTGGGCTGCTTGATCTTACATCATGAACTACATTTTGTTTCTTTCATTAAAGTTTATAGAATATGACCATTATTCAATCGACAAGTTCATTTTAGCATTTACTGTCCCTCTGCTTATGGTAGGAGAGAGTTGTCATTTTCTCTTTTCTTAAAGAGATGAGTGGGTAGCTAGATGTTGCGTTTGATTGCAAGATTGTGGTAAAACAATACCCTAGGTTTTTTTTTATTGTGGCCACTTAATATACTGACACTTATGGAGGTTCTAAGAAATTTAATGATAGGGAGTAAATTTCTTTCATGTCTCCTGCCCCAAATTTTAGAATGAAAGCAATTGGGGTAGGACAAAATTATGTGTTGTCTTGTGTGATATATTACGCTATTTATTTTGTTCAAGAGTACTTCAAACGCACTGTTTTGGCTTTTTGACGCTTTCACTGAATAACTCTGTAATGGTCTAGAATCCCCAAATCAGTGGTCTTTCATAATGATTAGTTGTCACGTACTATATATATTTGCAAAAATTCACGCGTGTTAAAATATCTATATTTCTGTGAGTAAGTAGTAGTCCCTCGGTGGACTTCAATTCCCAAGAGGTAACACAGATTACCAAGGTCTTTGAGAGCGAAATCAAGTTTGAGATCACCAAGGAGAGCAGAAGAAGCAGCACTAGAGGCTAAGCTAACCACTATGACATCATCCACATAAATCAGCACAAATATAAGAATATCACATTTTCTCTATATAGAAAAGAAAGGTATTGGCCTTGGAAGCTTTAAAACCTAGCTGAACAAGTTTGTCACTGAGTCGATGATACTAAGGCCTGGGCGTGTGCTTAAAACCATAGAGAGCTTTATCTAGCATGCACACATAATCAGGACGAGTCTTATCTTGATAACGTGGAGGTTGGATCATATAAACTTATTCCTCAAGAACACCATGGAAGAGCGGGTTTTGCACATCTAGCTGGCTAAGATGCCACCCTTGAGAAGCAGCCAGGGTCAGAATAATACGAATAGAATAGTATGAGGTTTAACCACTTGCAGCCGATGGATACAAGAGTATTATGTACTTACTGCTGCATTTGCGTCAACAAAGTACTTGTTGGGCTGAGAAGGGTCTTTCGACCATACACCAGCAACAAAGTTGACTATCAAAGAGTCAACTTGGCATCATGGATTCATGCTCTTTGCAAGCTCCGCAATTGTGACTGTCATAGTCCCATTGTCGAAGATGAGCGGGCTGGTGTTGGTGTGTGCAGGAAACAAAGAACATGGTAAGCAATTGTTTATGAGAAAAAAAAGGGGAAACAAAATATACTATTATGAGGAAACCTGTGATCGATGCCGATCCGCTTTTTGGGTTTAATACCGTTCCGTTTCGGGTAAAGACAGGCCAAGCCCAACAGCGAGGGACGGGCCAGCGCCGGAGCTTTTCCGACGGAAAAAAAAGGGAAAATTCGTAAGGCACAAACCGTTTCGGACCGTGGCAACCCGCACGCACGGCTCCGACGCGGAGCCTATCTATCAATCTATAAATCGGGTACCGTACCGTGGCAGCTCGCCCGCACGGCACTCGGCAGCAGAAACAGAGGAGAGGGGCAGAGTGTGAGAAACAGGGCAGGGTGAACTCACCTGTTTCGCGGGGCGAGACTAGGGTTACAATTTTTCCCCACCGGGCGCCGGCGTTATGGAATCGGTGTCCTGCGGCGGCGCATCCATCGCCAGCGATGGCGGCTGCCGCGATTGGTCCCGGTTGCCGGAGGATATGCTGGTCAGCGTCCTGAGTGCGGTGCACGTTGTCGACGCCATCCGCACCGGCGCCGTCTGCAAGCCCTGGTACGCGGCGTACGCCGCCTTCCGCCGGCACCGCCTCCCGTCGCCGAGGCAGCCCCCGTGCCTGCTCTACTCTTGCGACGCCACTGGCCCCGGCGCCGCCGCGCTGCACTGCCCCGCCACAGGCGCTACGCTCCAGATCCCCTTCCCGCGGCCGCCGCTCCCCGCCGCCCCCTGCTCGGATCCGGCCACGGGTGGCTGGTCACCGCCGACGAGGCCTCCAACCTGCACCTCCTCAACCCCGTCAGCGGCGCGCAGGTCGCGCTCCCGCCCATCACCACGCTCCACCACGTCGAGAGCTTCACCGACGAGCAAGGCAACCCCATGTACAACGTGTACGAGAACCTCCGGGCGTACGACATGGAGACGCACCGGTTCGAGGTCGACGCGGAGCCGACCGACCTCGAACAGCACCGGGCCCACGAGTTCATGTACGACCGGGTCGTGCTCTCGGCGAGCCCGTCCGCCGGGCGCGCCTGCGTCGTGCTGCTCCTGCACATGCCGCGGGGAGGTCTCGTTCGCTCGGCTGGGGGACGAGCGCTGGACGTGGGTCGCGCCGGGCGACGACACCGGTCTCCCGTGGAGGTACGGCTACTGTGCCGCCATGTACAACGCCATGGATGGCCTCTTCTACCTTCTCCTATTCAACGCCGCCATGTGGAGCCTGGACCTTCGAGGTCCTTCCCCGGTGGCGCGTCAGGTTCTCGGCAGCGTGCCCAAATCCGTCAACCCAAGAAAGTACCTCGTGCAGACGCCTTCCGGCGACATCTTGCAGGTCTGGAGGTTTAGGGACCACCAAGACGCATCGACTCCCGTCCAACTTCCACCCCATTACGTGGACGACCAAGACATACAGAACCCACTATTAGAGCTCCGAACTTTAAACCTGCAGCTCTACAAGGTCGACCTCCAGCACCAGAGGCTGGAGGCGATTCAGAGCTTGCCCGACCACGCCTTATTCCTCGGGTTCAATGACGCAATGTGCCTTCCTGTTGACAATTTCCCTGGGTTGAAGTCCAATTCTGCCTACATAACCGACGACTGTGAGACTTACGTCAATATGCTCAAGTATAACCGGCGGGAAATTGGTATTTGGGATATCGCAGCTCAAAGCTTGTCAAGAATCGATGATGTCTCGCCGGTTGTTTATCCTTGGCTGAATTGGCCGTCTCCTATTTGGATAACACCCGCCTTTTTCTAGTCTAGCGGACGATGTTGAACAAATTGTTCTACTATATGCATCAATGTTTCAAGTACATCTATCTGATCTATTTCTTCTCAGCTCAAATAATGTGCTTTTTTTGCTTGGATCATTTGCTTTGGAAGCTGGGGACCTAGATTAGTGCTTCATTTTTCCCTCTTATTTTGCTATCGTGTGTTGATGAAGTTGGATTAAGATGAACCATTGTCATTCCGACCCTTGGTTAGTTTTGTCTGCTTGGTGTTCCTATATCTGATGATATTCAAACTTACAGCAATCTGGACATTAAAGATCAATAGAAAGAATAGGCTTCATTTCTGAATTCTTTTGAATGGCTTCTAGAAAAGTTGATCTGTGCCCACCTGGTACTCAAAGCTTGTTGGATTCCATTGCAGAAATGTAAAATTCTGAAAATATAGATCATGAAGGCCCAGCCCCCTCTTGTTCTTGAAACTAGAATCTGGTTTTGTTACAACAGCTCGATCTTTCGACATTGTGAGCACGGTCAAATGGGATTAATAACTAAGAGTGAAGAATTTTGTACGGCTTGAATAGGTTAAATATCTTACCCATGGATACATCCTATCTATAGACATAAAAACTTTGGAGAACTCCCTTCAACTAAATACTTTTGATGCGTAGCAATTTATATCGATATCCGTAGTATTGTTTAGAAGGGTAGTCACATGATCTAATATATATGCTATCGTGGAAAGAAAAATATATAAAAAAACATTGCATTCAATGGGTCAATATGATGTCAGAACGTCATGCTCTTTACCTAATGAATATGCTAAGGTTAAGTGCTGATAATGAGATGGAATATATTGACATTGTAGAGGAGAGAAATATTTACTAGTTCTAAGCCGTAGCTCACCAAAGTATTTCACCTTTTATACTGCTATCGTTTCCCCTAGGTGTTCAAAGCCCAAATTATGTTGATTTGTTCTTACCGTGGCTATTTATTTAAGAGTGTAACAGCTCGCTTTGACATCTTTATAAGCACGCATTTGTTGTAGGCTCGATATGTAATGTAATGAGCATTTCTTTTGGTTCAAAAAATCCGGTTTTTTGCAGTTAAATTTACTGCAAAGCCGCTACACGGCTACATCTCGAGTCAATTAGGTATAGATAGGAGAGCCTGAAAGCAAGCACTTCACCGTTATTTTTCGTTTCTCCTCTTTCATCCTTTTTTTTGTTTACTTTGGTTGTTTACTGCTTTTTCTCCTCTTTTTGTATTCTCTTTTTGTATTCTTTGGGGTTTCATCTCTAGCCTACCCAAAAACTTTCTTGGGATAAAGAGCTTTGTTGTTGTTGTTGTTGGTTTGATCACTTCGTTTTTATCGTTCAACCTTTATTAATTGGACAATAATGTTTTTTTTCCTCATTTCTGTAAAGTTAGGGCAATAACATGTACGATGCACAAAGAAGACTTAGCACATGTATAGGATTTAATAATTTATTTTAAATACTATGAGTAACTTCTAAAGTAGATGATTTGTGCACAAACTTTATTTTGGCCTCTAAAAATTTTTTGGCTGGTTTGCAAACCAGCATTAAGTAACTTGTTGTCTCCTGCCATACTCCACAACACTTAAATATAAATCATGAGGCCCAACCCCTTCTATCCATGCTCATATGCAGTTAGAATAACTTTCTTCAGAATGACCTTTACAGATTGCACAGACCTGAGCTATCCTAGGAGGAAACATGTGACTTCAGAAGGCACAGGCACCCAAATTCACATAGACTAGTTGGTACTCTGCGTGTTGCCGTGAGAGGGGTATGTAATTCACAAAGTCCAGATAACCCCTAAACTATTGTTTGGTTTGTTTTACCTCTCCTACTCCATAAAAAAGTTCATTTTACACCTTTTATTGGTATTCTAATCCCAGTTTACTGATGTAGATTGAAATTAAGCTGCATTGATGTCTCCAACTCACATGTGTTGTCGGATAACATCATCTGTGACTCGACAATACGGTGTGCCTCTCACCTTTTCTCTTCCCATAGATGTTTCAAGACGCTCAACCACTAGGAGCTCACACTCATTGATGCATCTGCACTATTTCTTACCTTGTCCCTTCGCATAGATGCATCCGCAAGAGTTTATGATTATCTTCAATATGCAGATTGTATAAATTTTCAATCCACCAGCATTTGCAGACCGCGCCAGAGCGGACTGCGTCGGCGATGTGCATCACTCTCAAGATGATCAGGAGCATGTCCCCTGTCAAGTATAACCCCAACCAGTTGCGGTCGGTGCCGGAGTCCTTCACCGCTTCCATATCGACGGCAGCGGCGTTGCTGGCGGGGAAGAAATAGGAACTCTAGGATGCATTATGGGCCAGGGCGAGAGGAGTCTACGGGACCCCTTTGATGGGCTATTTGTCGGTGTGTGCACAGTGTAGGAAAAAATTGGCAAAGTTTTATCAAAATTTCATGTGATTCACGAGTATTTCTTGTGAAATTCTATTAATCTTACTCAACAAACTTCAAATGTGTTAAGAAAAATATTTTTAAATTTTAGTGCTTTCTAACGACCTATGAAAAAATTGATTTACCAAAATGTAAGTGGGAATAGTGATTTGCCTCATCATTTTATTTATTTATTACTATTTGAATGAATTTGGTAAGGTGTCCACCTTAAGGAATGTTACTCTTACCATGTTTATGAATGACAAAGATGAGCTCCTGCACCATTAGTATTTCCTTATTGACTAGGCCGTCATTAGCAGGGAAGCATGCGAGGACATCGACACCAGCGTGGCTGACATTAACTAGCCCCAACCCGGTACGACGATGGTATCGATGGGAGGTGGCGCTATGGCAACGTGACCATCGATTTGCAGTTGTTCCCACGTATTGTAATCACTATAATTTTCTAAATTATATTTAGTTTAAATCATGTAATCTCAAAACTAAAATGCTAATTATACAATTTATATTTTGCTCTATTGTACATTTAATGGGTATTATGCTTTCTTTGTTCTCTCCCTTCGTGTAGCTTCACCTTCAAGCCCTTCAGAGTGGGCGACATAACCAGCCAGAATGATCAAATCCTCCTCTAGTTCATAACAAACAATCATGGCCACGTCGACACATGCAAGACAACAATAGTTATCGACATATGCAAGACACGAAGAGGTGCTACAATTATGTCATGAGTGCCGATAAGCAAAGTGAGTAGCACCACTACTTGTGTCGTTGACTTGGATCTATAATTATTACAATGTTTTATCAACATGATTTTTCTTTACTTTTATCCAATTTAAAATCATATAATCTCAAAACTAAAATGCTAATTCACACTATGTATTTTGCATTTTTTTGTACCAAAATCTAAACACGATTTAATGTTGATAGTACCTAATTTTTCCATATGTTTCACAATTAATTCATCTAAATAAAAGTTGATCATATTATAAATAACTAACATTTTAATATGTGCTTTGGGTTGATACTTGCAAAGTATACTATTTATTTAGAATAATCTTGTTAATTTCCTGAAGCTTCATATTATGTTATCTTTGAGACTTAGTTGTATTTAGAGGAGACCTCTCTTATACCTTTTTTTCTAAGTCTATTTGTCTTAGAATTTTTTTCATATCAAATAAGTTTTGTACTTCCTTGGCTAGAAACAAATTCAGTTCTACTATTTAATCACAAGTTTAGATTGTTCAACTCAGCAAAGTACTGGTCCTGTTTGTTGTCTTGAAAAAAATATCCAACGACCTACATAACTACCCCCA
The DNA here is from genome assembly GCA_031894775.1 of Chloris gayana. Classification (NCBI taxonomy): domain Eukaryota; kingdom Viridiplantae; phylum Streptophyta; class Magnoliopsida; order Poales; family Poaceae; genus Chloris; species Chloris gayana. The sequence goes on from JAUNZO010001285.1 coordinate 675,367, forward strand.
ACAAATATTTCAGGTTGTGGGATATTTTGTTAGGCTGTGAGCGCTTTTTTATATACTCAGTTGCGTAGATGTTGTTATATGCTGGTAAGCCCCTAGTTAATTAGAAAATCGACTCTCGGGTAGGAAACGTGCTCCAAACTAGAGGTGGCCAATTTAGCCTAAGGACAGTGGCGAAGCTAGAGCAAAATGGAGGGGGGGGACACATTTAAGCAAATTTTCTCATGTCATGGGCAAAATATGGTCCGTATAAGCAAAATACATCATCTAAACCGTAACCACACAAAAGCCTAACAAAAAAGGTAAAATATACTATAAAAAAGGCGCTATAGTAACTTTGTACGGACACCAGTAATGGCGTCATTATTACGAACGTCGCTACAAATAGGATCCTATTTTATGACGGCGGGCAACATTGATTGGCTCTGGTGATTCTCTTTTGTAATGTCAATCCATTGATCACCTAACAAAGTGCAGGAAAGGAACAAAAAAGACATGAATAAACGGTACTACAACTACATAAGCAAAGCCCAATTTCAAATCCTAACTTTTCAGTCTAGACTGCACATGGATGAACAAGGTATGATTAACGAAATTGAAGGATGACCCTATGATGGGTCACGAATTAGATAAATGAGGGAAATTGCAAATGGGATAAATTGAGTTTCTTACCTTCTTCAATATATTGGTGAAAAAGCGAGCTGTTGCTTGAGTCCTTGCAAAAGAAAAAGAGATTGCAAAAGGAGATGCCCTTGCTGGCGCAGCGACAACTAATGAGCGATGGTTGCCTTCTCGACACCCTTCTTCTCCGATGGGAATTGCTAGATTGGACAGCAGGGGGAGCCGAAGAGTTACAAAGTATGGAAAGATCGAAGGAGTGAGGCGTATCGAGGAAGGGAACCAAGCAACCGGCAGCGAGTCGTATGCTGGAAGGAATTGGCATCATTGTGAGCTGTTGTTTTTTTTTCCTGGGTAGAACTGGGCTTCGAAGCAGGCTTCAAGACTCCGTAGAATATTTGGGCCAGGAGGGGTGCGGACTGGTTGGGCCAGGGGGTGCATCAGAGGTAAAAGATTAGCACTAATTTTTGAAATTCTCATGGGTGCAGCCGCACCCACAGCTGTCAATGTAGCTTCCCTAAGGATGAACAGATAAGCAGATCACTCCGTCACTCAGCTTTGAGAGTTTAGAAGGCAACATCACGGCAACCATACATGTTGATACACATCCCATCTAGCAAAAAAATGTTGATACATTTGTACAGTATAATTTTGAGCTGAGGTGTTCAAACTTCAGTAGGATGTATAACAACAGCGGAAGTAGAGTGAGGATTGCAATAAAATCAGGAAATGAGTAAGTAGAATGATTTTGTCAGCATCCTCCATAAGCTTTCACCATACGTTACCTTTCAGACATTCAAATATCGGACTCCTACAAGTCGTGAGATACATTAAAGAACATGTGGAACACAGCCACAGAGATCTGTTTTCGCAAGGAAAAAAACAGAGAACTGTAAAGTGAAGGAATACTGAGCCATTGAAACTGCCCGAGCTCCTGATCATCTCCAATCTCTGGCACTGAAGGTTAAACATGCTTACATGCATGTAGAGGTGTAGGTGAAGAGTATTGCGCTCCAAAATCGGGTTCTGGATGTTTTCACCATTCACGGTTGTGATGTGAAGAAGACCATGGAGCACGCCGATTGCCGAGGATAACCTCGTGACAGCCCCGTGAGGCCACAAGGCATTTGAGTCCTCGTCCTTGTGGTGTGGTACTTGCGTTGAGGCCGCATTGCGACATTGTTCAATGACTTGGCCATGCTCAGTTCGGTCTGTGGCCTTAATGTTTGCTGCGGCTCACATCCGCGGCGGTATCGTCGAACCTGGGAGCAGTGGTCATCATGGACAAGTGGTCAGGGCACGTGGTCACCGGCGATTCCTGTTCGCGCCGCTCCCAGAACTCACGGCTTGCACGGTTCACTGTGCTTCAGGTCTCCAGTTACGGTATCAACTGTTAAGGGACAATCTGCACATTGATGGAACAAGCCGTCCATTCAAATGTGTGCATATGTCGTCACAGTAGTCAGAGTCCGTCGCCGCGCCTGATCATACATTAGGGATGTGTAACAGCAGCACGAATGTTGCAGTCGCGCCCTGGCGGATATCTTTACTTATAACTTCCCCTCCAAATACAAAAGGTCGTGTGTAAGAACTGGCTCAAAACAGGCGCCCACTGTGCGTGGGCTGCCCTGGCCAGCCAAATGGAATCTGTTGCGATGTCTGCTGCTTCCACTTTCACTTTCGGGATTGAGCGTCAAGATTGATTTGAGTGAAGAAGCACAAGGGAGGGCACTCAGGTCTTTTCAATGCCATTTTCCACTATTTTATGTTTTTTTTATTTTTGGGTAAAAGCGGTTGGCATGGTTTACAAAACCGACCAAACCGGTCCGATCCAGTTTTGTCGGACGATTAGTTACTTGTTAATTAAAATTTATTTTTTTGAATTTTAGAAACATTTTGATATGAATATTTGTAAAAAAAACTAGATGAGAAATGAAGAATTATGATGAAACGAGTTTACTGAAAAGGCACACATTTGAGTGGTGAAAAACATTGATGAAGGTAAAATAGAGACAAAAAAAAGAAAATACACCTTAAATTCTTCTCTAAAATTGTAATATGCACCATGTTTGTAACATACTATGTCTTATATGATTATTTATTGAAAAACTATGCATTGTATTTGGACAACTTATTTTTCTAGATTTAAAATCATGTTGTATGAATTATATATGCATTGTGACTTTTCATGCATATTGTATGCATTATATGTTTTATACAGGATTAATATTATTGCAAATTATATGTAAAGTTCATACACAAATTTCTAACTTTTGTGTTTTTATTTTTTCAATTAACCTCGATTTTGGCCCAACTGTGGTCAGTAAACTGGCAAAACAATCGTTTACTAGTGAAGCCGCAATGTTACCGACGAAGAAACCGGTCGCTTTTTTTTTAAAAAAAAAATTGATTTTGTCAGCAACGCCCGATATTACAGAGTGAAAGTTGCCTAGAGGGGTCCAATATTACAGAATGAAAGTTGGCTAGATGGGGGAGTGAATAGGCAATGAAAACTAATTCCTCAAAAATACAAAACTGTGCACACAAATAAATACCAGGACAGAAATTCCGTCAAGGGGATAATGCAAGTCCCGATGGAAGGAAGAGGGGAAGTGGATCTCATGAAACCGCTTGAATGGAAATGTAGCTCCAAGGCCCAGGAGGTCCTTCCGTGCAGGAATTACCTACCAAAGCAACACACATGTAGATCGGACACAATTATCAAATGACAAGAACAATAACAAAGAACAAGTCAAAAGCAAAGAGAGACATGGGGATATTTTTCACTGAAGTTTGGATCCCTCACAAAGAAGTTCCTACGTCTTCATTGAGAAGCTCATAATCGGGTGTCTCTCAAGCCTGATCCTCTCCAATCAAGCTTAGTTTTCTTCTTCTTCTTGATTTCTTTCCTTCAGGAGGCGAATCACAACCTTCACAAACTTCCCAAGGCTCACCATCAGTTTTGGGAGATCTAGGGTGACACCTAGCCGATCTAGGAGAATAAATCTCCAAGAGTAGCAAGTGAAATCGAGATTGCTTGCAAGGGAATGAAGTGCTCAAGGTTGGTTTGATGCTCTCGAGCTAGGATTTGAAGATCGGCTCCCACAAAGGGTCTTGAATGTCAAGAGGAATAGGAGAGAGGTGAGAGCAAGAGTTTGAGAAAGATGGGAGAGTTCCAAAAGTACCAGCACCCTCTCTCACAGGATAGGAGAGGGTACATATAGGAGGGGATCAAAAAGAGCCGTTGCTAGGGTTAGGTCGAGAAAATGATGGAACTTCCGTCAAAAACCCTCTATTAGGGATGGAACTTCTATCTTTATGACAGAACTTCCGCCCGACATTTCATTGTAAGGTTAGGTTGAGACTGATTAGAATGGAACTTCCGTTAAGATGGAACTTCTGTTAAAAACTCTCTGTTTGGGTCGGAACTTTCGTCCGACAATAGTGAAAGTTAGGGTTTGACTTTTTGGACTTTGGCTTTTTAGTGTGTTTGGTGTTTATCCAAGCTTTTGATATGGTTTCTTGAGCACATATTCCCTACATGTAAGATTGTTTTACCACTCTTGATAGTTTGGCATACCTAGACTCAAAAACTATAAATCTAACTTGCAATCTTCGTTTTGAGTCCAAGTTTCCTCTTTTTGCATGAGGAACTAACATTCTCACAACGTGGGTAAATAAACTTTTGATATCTTGCATATTAGCTTGATAGCACATTACGATAGCACATTAGACATTTTAATTCTTTGTTGGGAGGCCTAATTACATCTTCAATCTCCCGCTTTTTGGTGAGTGATGACAAATAATTAAAAGGAACAAGAATATCAAATAAACGAAAACAACAAACAAAATACATTGGAGCTCCCCTAAAGATATACATAACATGTGAGAGAGCTCATCCTATATTTTATGCTTGTGGGGTGTCTAATAACGTGCACAAGTGAATAAGATAAAGTGTGCAAAAGAAAGCAACAAAGTTCAATTGGCGGCAAACCACCACAAAGCAAGCCACATTCATATGAGCATAACCATTAAGCACACAACGAAATAAACAACCATCATTCATGGGCATAACATGCATAGAATTTAAACTAGCCCTAAATAAAACAGTTAGTCTAACACTCATACAAATGTTCCATAAGTTCCAACCACTAGATAATTAGACAAAGATAAAATCATCTCTTTCCCTTTTTCTCTCCCTCTTTGACATCAAGGCACAAAAAAGGTACTCCCTCTGTCCCAATTTATTTGACGTTTTAAGCATCGGCACAGGTACCAAGACAAAGGCACAGTCCAACACATGACTCCACAGCGTAGGATACGGTGTGCCCTGTCCCCCATCCATTTCTTTTCTTCCGCATCGTTCTAGCATGTCCCAACTCCCAACACCACATGCTCGTCCCTATCCGTTCCTTCTCTCACCCATCTCCAGCATCACAAATCAATTGCTACCGGAGTGCCATGATCGGGTCGGAGTAAGCGACAGACACGAGAGAGCAGCCAATGATGCTAGCTCACCTATGACGATGGTGAGGAGCAAGAAGGTGCCCATCTGATATTGCTGCTTGTCCTGCTGCCGTCCCGCTGCTCTGCCACACCGGTTGTCCACCCCATCCCTCGGAGGCCGAGCAGATCCAAGCCTAGCGACGGGTGATCTAATCAGATTCAAGTCACCAATCGCCATGGCCTTCCCCGAGCCTTCTTCCACAAGGTCGCAGTCGCAATCCACAGGCCACGACGGCGAGCTTGCTCAAGCTCGCGGAAACGGCGAGCTTCCCCAAGCTGCTGGTGGTGGCATGGTGGTATGATAGCATCTTTCATGCTTTAGTCGTCGTCCTCGGCTCAGATGGGAGATGGGGGAGGTGGGAAGAGAGTTGGTGCGGATCGGAATGGCGAGTTCTAGCCACAAAGGATCCCGGTTCTGTGTCGTCGGTGAGTCAGAGTGCCTTTGGGAACCGAGAACGTCAAGTATTTTGGGAATTTTGGATGTCGCTAGGACGTCGGATAAAATGGGACGGAGGGAGTAAGAAAGAGGAAGATGAAGGAGAAGGGATCACTTGTCATCATGGTCGTCTTCCTCGCCTACCTCATCCTCATCCTCATGATAGTCATCGATAGTGCAGATGGTTCGAATGGTTTTATAAGCCTTGGCGATAGGTTTCAAAAATAGAGGTGAATTTTCATTTTTCTAGAAAAATGATATTTTTATAATTTAAGTTGCATACATGCTAGGTTTTGATTTTATAACTTTTTATGGCACAAAAAGTATTTTCTCTATAATAAAGCAAAAATCATAAATATAGATGACACACACTCCATCACAAACAAATTCTCAAGAATTCGTATTTCTAATTCAGAAAATATATTGCTGTAATAAGCTGTATAAAAATGATGTCGTTCTTATTTTTGAATGAATACGAATCGGAATCAGTAGGGGAATATTGGTCCGAATCGGACAGAAACACCGTTCTATTCATCACCTCACTCTTTACGCAGAGGATGCATGTTGCTTGTTGCTACCTATTCCTTCTTACCCAATTTCGTGAAGCTCTCAGTGCAACAAATCTCCCGGCTGAAGACGCACAGCACCAGTAGAGCAGATTACGCAGTCCCTGCAGGCCGGGAAGAGGCATCCAATTGTGAAGCAATCGAGGTTAGTGCAGTTGTAGTTATAAAAAAAGGTTAGTGCAGCTGCCGTGTCAATTAGTTGAGAGCTGCTTCTCGGCGTTGGTTCCTTGCGAACTCACGCACAAATGCAGTCAACTCATCAAGGTTATTGCAGATGTTGTGTTGATTAAGCTGGTCTCCTCGTCGTGCCTGAGGATGAACGTCTAGGTCAAAACTCATGAAGGTATAATCCGTGACGTTCACCAGCACAGCCTTGGTCATGCAAGAAAAATTGCCCGCACTTCTAGTACAAATATAATCCGCATCCAGTACACAAATAGCCCTTCCACACTTTATTAGAGGAAAATAGGAGGCCCGTCTTCTTCATGATATATGTATTCCTCCGTAGCTCTTACCATTGCTTTTTTCTGATCGCCGTGTTTTGTTTGGCCCCGTGAGGAGTTAAATATAGGGACAATTGTGTGGTTGACCCTGTTTTTGGATGCAATTGTGCGATTGACCCCGTTTTTCAGACTTTGCATGATTGACCCTGTTTTTCCATATTGAATAAAGAGATTGACCCCATTCCGTTAAAACCTAGTAACAGTGGTAAATCCATGGTAAGAAGACATATTTATCCTTTGCATGATTGACCCTGTTTTTTTCTTGTAAACTTCATGAATGGCCCTACTTTCAACATAAAAAATTCAGTATTATCCATACAAGATTTCAGCAAACAGTTTGAACAAATTTGAACCAAATATTTAAAATTTTAAAATTTTCAGCAGCAATTTCACTATAAAAAGGAGCATATGAACATAGCAAACATTATGACATATATCACATAGCACTTAAAAACATACCATGCAACAAAGATCCATGTCTCAATATTATGATACATCCATGATTCAAAATATAGATAACATGGGCACATCCAAGCAATATCCAAGTTGCTAAGCTATTACATCCATTCAAATGCCAAACCATTCAGCTAGCCTACTGCCCCCTCTTCCTCTTCCTCTCCCTCTCCCTCTCCCTCTCCCTCTTCCTCTCCCGCTCCCTGTTCCTCTTCCTCTTCCTCCTAAAGTGGTGGATGCACTTTCTTCTTGCACAGGAACTTCCACTAGCCCTTCAGTTGCACTTGTAGTAGGCCTCACACTTGCACTCGGGCCTTGCACTTGCACTTACATTTTCTTGTCGCACATGTACTTGCACTAGACCTTCACTAGAACTTGCATTTGCACTAGGTCTGAACATGAACAAGGAAAATGTGTTAGCAAATATTAAAGAATATCACAAAGAAAGAACAATTAGTAATAAAAAATGTGAAAAAGAATTACAAAGGTCTGGCTGCAACACTTGGTTGTTGACTCCCTCTTCCAGTTGCATTTTCAGTTGTTGTGGCCCTTCTCTTTTGTCTAGCTGTAGGACCACCTTGGCAAGTCTTGGCTGTGTGTCCTAGTTGATGACATTCTGAACACTCTCTTCTCTTCCTCTTTGTACCAGGCTCATCGAAGCTTTAATTCTGGATACTCTTGGTCTTCCAGGTTTCCTTCTCAACTTTGGTTTTTTGATTTTATAGCCAAGCTCAACACGTGGCCAAAGATGCTTTGATGTCATTGGAGGGAAAACACCTGCATATGTCTTCTTCAACCTTTCAACAGAGAAGTACTCATGAACAAAGTCATCCATCATCACCTCCCTACTTAGAGTGCCAATAAAAGCTAGTGCATGACTACAAGGCTTTCCTGTGATTTGCCAAGTCCTACAACTACAATATTTCTCATCTAGATTCACCGCGTGCTTGACGGTGGACACACTTACTTCAGCCGTCCTCTAGATCTTCCTGTTAACCGGGTTGAGTCCATGGCAATATAAGGTCCGCAACCCTGCAAGAACCCATCAACGCAAGGTTTCAATGCAACAAAGAACCTTGTGAAACATATAGCCCCATTGTGCTCTTCTCGTGTCCATCTCAACAACGCTTCCAGGCATTGCTCGAAGCAGCTAAGCTCTATAGGTAGGTAGCAAGTCATAGCTATCATCCCATGCCCCATATATAAGGTCAAGAGCCTTTTCTTTCCCTCTAACAACCCTGTCACATGGGACAATAAACTTGTACTTCTTATTTAGCTCATCCTGCAGCTCTTTAGGCCTCATTGTGGGTTTCTCCTTTAAACATTCAACAACTCGTTCAGCTACCCAAATATGTGAGGCCATTGTGTCACCCGACTTATTCACTCGAACCACAATTTGTATGCTTTGGTCCATTTTTCTTCACCTGCAACATCCATTAAATCATTATGTTAGACAAAATCACAGTTACTTAGCATTATCTTAGACAAAATATATGTACCTTACAACCAGTGTACTTTTTTCCCTTGTTTGCAAAAAAAACCCACTTGCAACCCTTATGTGCTCTCTTGCATTTGGCTCTAAACCGGGACTTAGATTTCTTCACTGTGGAAAAGCCATAGTCGTTCAAGACAGCATGATGAGTTACAGCTGACTTGCACTCATCCACATCTTCAAATACAACACCCACATCAATCAGTGGATTATCAACATCATATGAAAAGACACGAATATAATCAACGTCTTCATCAACAATTTCAGCATCAGGATCAAAATCAAGGTCAAAACAATCAGATTCTGAATCAGAAGATGCAGCCAAGTCGGTGTCATAACTGCTATCACTTAGAACCTCCAAAGACTCGGTGTCCGAGTATTTCCCCTCCTCATCATGATTTGCACTCTCTTTTGGCTTTGTGGTTTTTTTGGCGCTCACTTTTCTCTTTGTGGATCTCTCATTTGTGGGGTGGGATGGCTCAAGAATGGGACTCACATTGGATGCTGGAAACCGACATGCCTCTAACACTTTACTCCTCACTGTAGGATGCAACCTACGCTTTGTGGGTGAAAATTGCAAAGGGCCACTGCAATCATGAATCTAAGCATCAATGTGCACTACACCATGTTCAAGGTTTAATTCAAACCACTCAAACAATTGTTCATCACTCTCTATCTGGATACATGCATCATCAATTGAACGCCACAAAGTTATGTACTGTTTCAATCCCCCTTTGCATTTTTCACCTATGTAATTAACCAAATCCAGCAGAGAGAAATGATGACTGTCAACTGCAAGCGGGGGCAAGGTTTGTCTATGGCAATATTGCTTCGGCTCACCCTCCAGCAATGCAAAATATGACCCAACTTTGATAATAATTTTCATATCACAGTGAGTTGTCCTACAAGTTACAATAAATAATAGCACATAATGGTTGCTGTTCCATTTGTAATTCTACTCAACCACAAAATTACTCAAATTAAAAGTAGTGAGCAGAAGCATACCTAATCTCCATGTTGAGAAGGAAGAGAAATCGAATGGAGAAACCAGAAATCAACGGATTCGCGGCAGATCGCGTGCCTCCCCTGCCCGACGCGGCTCACGCACGGCCTCGCGCGCCTACCCTGGCCGCCTCAAGCACCGGCCCACGCGCCCGCCCTGGCAGCCTCGCGCACCGGCCCACGCGCCACCGGCCCCGCCCTGGCCGCCTCGCGCGCCGGCCCATGCGCCCGCCCAGCCCCGGCCGCCTCACGAGCTCGCCCAACCCCGGCCACCTCGCGCGCCGGCCCGCGCGCCCGCACGGTCCTGGCCGCCTCGCGCGCCCGCCCCGCCTTGGCCGCGTCGCGAGCCTGCCCGCACGCCCGCCCTGGCGTGGCCGCCTCGCGCGCCTGCAGCCCAGCCGCCGCCAACTCCGCTCAGATTCGCGCCCTGCTGCCCAGCTCGCCCGAGTCTAGGGTTCTAGGATAGGAAAGGGTAGAAATGTCCGTAGCTTACCCTCTGTTTATCCAGATGTGTTTTTTTTTATTATTTTCGAAAATTGGATCAAAGTAACGGATGGCACAAACTGGGGTCAAACGGCAAGTTTGGTCTGGAAAAACAGGATCAATCATGCAAAGTCTGAAAAACGGGGTCAATCGTACAATTGCATCCAAAAACAGGGTCAACCACACAATTATCCCTTACATATATGGTCTATGATACATTATGATGCCATATCTAAAAGAGAAAACAACGCATGTCGAGTTGTACTCATTATGGAATATTACATTTTGTTTATCATATGGACTGTGGTTTAATCTTGACCATCCAATCATCATAAAATCTAAGGGTCTATATCTTTCTCTCTTTTTTTTTGAATTAACGTGGTAATTTCATGGTCATGAGAGCGAACGTGATGGCTCCTTTTAACCTTCTAATATAAACATATGGACTGTGGTTTAATCTTGACCATCCAATCATCATAAAATCTAAGGGTCTATATTTTTTTTTTGAATTAACGTGGTAATTTCGTGGTCATGAGAGCAAACGTGGTGGCTCCTTTTAACCTTCTAATATAAAGATAATAGATTTCGTGGTCATGAGAGCGAACGTGGTGACTCCTTTTAACCTTCTAATATAAAGATAATAGATACTTTTCTTCCAGCGACAACATTAATAGTTTTGAAGTTTGGTAGCCTATGTCACCTCCACACCATAATCTACTTCATCATCAAAAGCAGGTCGAAATTATGACTGTGCCTGCCCGGGAAGGCATGCTGGCCGCCGTTCATCTCAGTAATCCAGGCTTCTTCAGGCAGAGTCAGAGCTCGAAAACGATAGCACGTTCGTTCATCTCAGTAATCCAGGCTTCTTCAGGCAGAGTCAGAGCTCGAAAACGATAGCACGTGCTACTTGATGCACTGCAAACTGTTGCTTCCACGAAGCAAGATCCGCGTGGAAAAATCACTGCGGCGCGCGCACGAAAACAAATCACTCGCTATTAGAGCTCGGAGCGCGGTCGCATCAAACATGATTGAGTGTTTGACCGCGCTGCGCGCATCTTTGAACGATAAGATCAGCAACTCAAGTCAACATGAGAGTACAGCCACAACACTGCACACACAACCGCTGGAGCTGCCAGCTCAACTAGCTTCCCGACCATGGCCGTCGGGTTCGCGGGCGGCGGCGAGGAGGCGGCGCGGCGGTACGGCGGCGGCCGGGTCACCGCGTTCGTGGCGCTGTCCTGCGTGACGGCGGCGACGGGCGGCGCCATCTTCGGCTACGACATCGGCACGGCGGGCGGCGTGTCGTCCATGGACCCGTTCCTGCGCTCCTTCTTCCCCGACGTGTACCGCCGCATGAAGGCGGCCGCCGGCGTCAGCAACTACTGCAAGTTCGACAGCCAGCTGCTGACGCTGTTCACGTCGTCGCTCTACATCACCGGCCTGCTCACCGCCGTGCTCCTCGCGTCCTGGGTCACCGCGCGCCGGGGCCGCCGCCCGTCCATGGTCCTCGGCGGCCTCGCGTACGTCGCCGGCGCGGCGGTCAGCGGCGGCGCCGTCAATGTGTTCATGGCCATTCTCGGCCGGGCGCTGCTCGGCGTCGGGCTCGGCTTCGCCAACCAGGTCACTCAATTTAGACTGCCTTCTTGGAACCAATTTTTCTTCTAAAAAGTTCAAAATGGGAGGAAAATTTTAAAATATTGATGCATTTCGGTAACACATCGTCATGAGAGGAAACAATTTTTTTTTTAAAAAATAAAAAAATGGTGTGCAGGCGGTGCCTCTGTACCTGTCTGAAATGGCGCCGGCACGTTACAGAGGGGCGTTCAGCAACGGCTTCCAGTTCAGCCTCTGCATCGGCGCGCTCTTTGCGACGATCGTCAACTTCGGCGCGGAGAAGATCAAGGCAGGCTGGGGCTGGCGGCTCTCGCTGGCCCTGGCCGGCGTGCCCGCTGTGCTGCTCACCGTCGGCGCCGTCTTCCTGCCGGAGACGCCGAACAGCCTCGTCCAACAGGGCAAGGACCACGGCTCCGTCAAGGCGCTGCTGCAGAAGATCAGGGGAACGGAGGACGTGGACGAGGAGATGGACGACATCGTGGCCGCCAACGCCATGGGCAAGGGCGAGAACGGGTTGCGCTTGATCTTGACGAAGCGGCGGTACCGCCCGCAGCTGGCCATGGCCGTCCTCATCCCGTCCTTCACGCAGGTAGGTAATCTATTAGCTGCCAATGTTTGGTAAACCATACATTAATTTTGTGAACATTGAGTACAGACTCACTCATTCGTGCTTGATGTTCCTGGAACAACAGCTCACGGGGATCAACGCCATTGGGTTCTACGCGCCGGTGCTGCTGCGCACGATCGGCATGGGCGAGAGCGCGTCCCTCTTCGCCACCATCGTCATGGTCATCGTCTCCTCGGCCTCGACCTTCATCTCCATGTTCGCCGTCGACCGCTTCGGCCGCCGCACGCTGCTCCTCGTCGGCGGCGCGCAGATGCTCGTCTCCGAGGTGCTCATCGGCGCGATCATGGCGGCGAAGCTCGGCGACGAGGGCGGGCTCAGCAGGGCCTACGCGGCAGTGCTCATCGTGCTCATCGGCGTCTACGCCACGGGCTTCGGCTGGTCGTGGGGCCCGCTCAGCTGGCTGGTGCCCAGCGAGATCTTCCCGCTGGAGATCCGGTCGGCGGGGCAGAGCGTCACCGTGGCGTCCGGGTTCGTGTTCACCATCTTCGTCGCGCAGTACTTCCTCGCCATGCTGTGCCGGATGAAGGCGTGGATCTTCTTCTTCTTCGCCGGGTGGATTGCGGCGATGACCGTGTTCGTCTACCTCTTGTTGCCGGAGACCAAGGGGTTGCCCATCGAGCAGATTGACAGAGTGTGGGGGCAGCACTGGTTCTGGAAACGGGTTATAGGGGAGGATGAAGCACAGGCGAGTGAGAAACTGTAAAACAGCTTTTAGTTTCCCATGTTTGTTCTATCAGTCAGAAAATCATCACTTCTTATCCTTTTAAGAAATTTAGCAATCACATACTCCTCTGTTCTGAATTTGTTCTTGTTAGTTAGCTGACATGTCAGCCAGCAAGCACCAACAGAAAAAAAAAGAACAGAGCACACATATGAAGGTTACTCAAAGTGTCATTTATGTTTATTGGGTCAAGAAATTGACTTATCTAATATGAAGATTATAATTGATGAGTACTAGAAAGAGAGACATGAAACAATAGTTATCTTATCGGTTTGACTTCTCTTCAATTAACCGTGTGTGTTTCCTAGTACTCTCTATCTCCGAAAACATTTCTAGCCTCCTCCGATTGTCCCAACAAAAGAAGCCATTTTAGAGGCTGGACCCACCACGTCCTTTTAAGAAATTTAGCAATTGAACCC